>CM035406.1:197521916-198014416 GCA_020310875.1 Ceratopteris richardii | reverse complement strand
CCCTATGTACCTCGGAAGATCACTCTCAAAAAGATAGATCAAAACAAATAAGTTGGAGTTAGCTCAGAGGTGAAGAACTTGCTATTTTGGTTCATACACCTGTCTAGTGTTTTGCTTAATTCTCTGAGCACAACAGTAGTTAGCTTAATTCCTCTTGGGGAAGTCTAGCTAACTTAAAGAGATAACTTTCAAGAGTAATTTCATAAAAAATAATGAACCATACACTGAGAATGATGTTTAACAAGTGATGACATCATCCCGATTTTCACGGGCTGCTATAGTAATGAGACTAGTGAGCAGAAAAATAAACATAACTCAAGATTTAAGAATCCAATGATTATGAAAATTTGTATGATTATACAAGAGCATATGCTGAATCCAACAAGCTTTAAATCATTGAATTTGGGTAAGTACACACTGAGACACAGCTCTGAGAAGATGAGTAAAAAAGTCGGGTACCTGACAGAGAAGTGAAAATGAACAGATAGTGTTGACTTCAACTGAACATAACTGAACATTTAAACACCCAAATGAAATGAAAATTGGTGAGCATATAGTAGACTTGTAGAGCTAACTTTACCAAGTCAAATCACTGAAAATAATGCACCAAGCTCAGAGAAACCATCTCTGCAATCTGACTGAGAAAACTGAGAGATATGGCAGTGAGTAGTACACTTCACAAGAACATGGAAATATGAACTCGAATGATCATGAAAATGAAAGTATATTGATTGTACAATACAATGGACTTAATGATACATATGTGTGCCTTGGAATCACACCTTGATATGGCATAAAGCTCAGCTCTTGGAGGTCTTCACATAGGTCTCTCTAACCACGACTAAATCTGCCATCTATTTATAGCTGAGTATGGGAGGCTAACTTCCCTCAATCACTCTCCAATCAATCAGTGATTGATTTGATTCTCTATCTACCTCAAATCACGAATTTGTGGCTCCTCTTTCCCTTTTTGATCAAGTGGACTCAACCACTTAAGATTCTTTCACTTTTACATTAAGTAAACTCTTCAAAAGTTACAAGAGGTAGTTCACAAGTGAACTTTACATTGTCTTCATTTTAAGGCTTCTTCTATGACTTTGTGGGACTCAAGCCAATACTTAGGCTTGTCATAGACTTGCTCCAACAAAAGTCAACATGATCAAGGTCAAAGTCAACATGGGCAAAGTCAAAGAGTTCAAAGTTCGGGTGTCAAGGTGCACATATAGTGCACAAGTAATTGTTCACAAAGGTTATATTTTGCAGAAAGTTGGATTCAGGTTGCCGAGTGTCTTTTTGTAATTTCTCTAAGGTTCAAAGTGTTTTTAAAGTGTTTGGAAGGTCAGGTGAACCCTCTCTTAGGTGCACATTTGAGGAATTAAAAGACAAAATGTGAAGGTATGTGAAGTGGATGCGTATTCAGAAGTGAAAGTATGGCCCCTCCAATTAAAATTTTTGTTTTAGTCTAAAGTCATTATAGGAAAAAATAAGGATTTTTTGGCTGCCCACTTTTGGAGACAATCTTGGGACATCAAAGTGAGCACCAAGATACTCTAGCCATTAGGAGCATATGTGAACCGCCACTCAAATCAAGGCAAGGCATTATTCTTGGTTAGACTAAGCAAGCTGAGCATAGTCTACACGAAGAGAGAAGAGTAAGAGACGTACAATGAGTATGGGATGCAGAGAAGTGAGTGCAAGGTGTGCAAGAAGAGTGACTTGGAAGTGTGCAAAGAAGTACTATGCAATCAAAGGTCACAAGGTCCCATTGAAGCTGGGTGTGTGTTGACAGTAGTTTCCATCACCCCCCCCCCCAGTGGAAGCTTGAGTGCAAGGTGTGCACAAGTGCAAGCTCTTGGAGAAGGTGGAGGTCTAGTGCAGAGAAGCTCAGCGGTAGTAATAACCTTGGGTATTTTTTAACTTTGTTGATTGTGCACTCTTTGGGATTTCGCACAGAGAGCATTTGGATTGTACTGTATATCATCATTGTACTTTTCTCCTTATAATCAATCTACAGAAGCTTCTGGTGTCTGTATCTTTCTTCTTATCTTACTCCCTTCTCCTACAAACACTCAAATCTCTTTTCGCACAAGAATCCCCCAATAGCTATTATGAAGTAGCTGGTTCTTGGTTAGCTGTTTTGTAATTATCTATTAGTAGATAGTTAGTTAGTAGTTATCTACTAATTAGCTTGACCTTATGCATTTGTTATTAATTAGCTATTATTAAATAGCTTTTTCTAAATCAAGATTACTAATTCGCTTTTTACTAGCTAGTTAGGTATGCATAACTTTGCCGATTACTTGTTATCTTGTTACTTGTTAACTACATATGCATAACTTCTACTATTAAATATTAGCTTGTTGCCATATTAGTTATTACTAAATAGCTTGTACTAGTTAAATTCTATATTAGTTAGTTTATGTTTAATTAGATATTAGTAGTTAACTTTTTACTATGTCTAATAGCTAAAATCATGAACTGAGACTAAAAATAAAATTACCTAAGACACATCAAGAAGGTGAACAGTGTGCTCCAAATATTGAATTCTATCAAGTCAGTTCTTGCTTATATCCTTCTTATTTGGTGATACCATGCTCTCTATTGTCCAAAACATGATAATTAGATCCTCAACCTCTTGTGTGATACATGTGGTACATGTTGATCTACCAGTTGTCTTCAAAAAGCTATGATCATACTCTACACTTAACTTTCCAATCGTATCGTAGATGACTTTCCTACTTACTCCCAATACCCTAGAAAGTCTTGAAATATTTATCTGATTTGTTGATGAATATGCATCACTATTTAGAAACATAATCAATGTTGATCGCTTCAACACAAGTTGATCAGAATTCTTTCTACATACTTTGTAGTGTATTCCGAAGATTGGTGAAAAGTGCACATGTTACATGATCTTTGCTTTTGACCATTGCATCAAAAAGTTTCACAATACATGGACCCTGCAACATCCTATTTAGTGCCTGGATTTTACACAACATAAGCGTGTAGTTTGATTGTTAAAATACTTCATGATCTTATCCACAATGCCATCTAAGTTGCTTGAATTGCGATTAGTATTACCCTCCACATTAGAACCTAACCTTGACCTTATTGTGTCTCTATATTTCCCTTTCTTTTCCTTCCAATAACATCTTAATGCTTGCAGATCACTATCCACTATTGGTATTGTATTAACTTCCATCAGTTCGCTTGTTCGAGATTGCCCTGCATAAACACACTACAAATGAAGAAGAAACCATAAATACAATAATATCTACCACTCATCAATCTACTTTATTATATTGATTTTATGTTGAGTATACTTATCTTATATTAATATGTGCTCCATCCCTTACGGATGTAGACGTGTTATACCACTTTTAAACTTGCAACAATCATCTAAAACCTCAGATTTTAGATACAATGAATGAACAATATGAAACTAAATGGACATTGTGAAGCAACTTTTAAACCTGCAACAATCATCCACAACCTGAGATGTTACTCGTATCTAACTTCTCTTTTTTTTAGAGAACAGGGAAAAAGTATATTAATGAGGAAATTGTACAAAATGTACAGGGGCCAAGAGCCCACACATCACCATAAAATCAATGTCATCAATTTTTACAACACTGTCTCTACAATAGTAACACCCAATTTTTACAATAGATTATTCAATGTGTAACTGCACGAAGTAATTGCTTCATTAATTAAGCAACAAACACAAACATAACTCTTGACATACATTTTGTAATCTCAACTCTATCATGATGTTGAAGACACATCACAAAGGCGATTAGATTTGTGTTTCTGATCAAAATGCCATTTCAATGACAATTGCACTTTTTTTTAAATAGTACCATACATCCAATAATAGCTCATGCAATCTATTGGGTATCTGAAAGTTACTAAGATGTTATGAATCATATGAATTAAAAACACCAGTTCATTACATTGCACCATCAGGATTAAGTTTTTCATGGGTTAGCACCCTTTTACAACTGCACCTGCACCATCATGTTCTCCCTTCCCATGCCCTAACTCAAAGAAGTTCCATATCATAGTCATGCTTGTTAGCCTTTGATATCTTCCTATGAAGTAAAATGGACATTTAGCTTTAAATTGAGAAGTTGCACCATCTGACCATATCCAATGTTGGCTTAAGCCAAGGTTTAGCTCTCTCAACCATTGCCAATGTAATTGGAAACAATGTTGCACAAAAAGTGTGTCATGCTTCTTGTCATCAGATATGAAGAAGTGGACTACCTTTTTGGGAATGACATCCAAACAAAACTATGTGATATGCACAAAAATAATCATATGTATAGAACACCAATGCAAAGATTGTATTTCATTTTGCTCACAAATTGTATAGTTTTCTACAAATCAACCATTGAAACCACAACATCGCCTCAAAATTTAGAGACACATCTGAAAGTAGTTCGTTTGCCATAAAGAAATGAAATTCCAAAAGGTTTACCTCATCTACAGAGCTTTACTCTCCTCCCTTTTCTTCCTCTCTGCTAAACTCTGATGTTTCTTCTCATCCACAAACGTGCTCCTTGAAAAACAATCTCTCTGAATATTCCCCACTTAGTATGCAGCACACAGAAAAACTCTTGATAGTGATGGTTTCTATCATGAATGCTCCTCCTTGGAAAACAATCTCCCCACTCAACATGCAACATGCAAAAAAAACTCCCAATAGTGATGGCACCGGATGTGAATGCTCGACACTCCACTATACAACGTGTGTATGCTCACCCTCGCCACTAATGCTTTTAATTTTCTCTTTGAAAAAGTCATACACATAGGCTTAGTTGAGAAGGATCGGCTTTTTCCATCTAATTAACAATGTCTCGGACTTCACTTTTTTGTAAACATTAACACGCTTTCACCCACACACACACACACACACACACACACACATATATATATATATATACACACACACACGCACACACACACACACATATATATATATATATATATACATATATATATATATATATATATATATATATATATATATATATATATATATATATATATATATATATATATATATATATATATATATATAGTACATGTTATGAGCTTTATAAAGCAACAAGAATCACTCTACTTGAACATCTAAACTAAGAAAAACACTCTTCTTATTGAGATTATGTCAACACAAGCAACTAGCTCTTCTAAAAATAGAGACCACTACTCTAATCCCAAATTTTTAACTACTTTTACTCTAATTTTATGCATGTTTGTGTGAGAAGCGAAAAATGACATACCTAGGACTCACCTCCCAGCCTATTTATAGCCCTTGCCTAGTCACCATCTAGAGTTCTATCTAAGGTCCGTATACTCATCTAGCCATCATGAGTAGGTACCTTGTATGAACTCTTTGGCTTTTGGCCTTGGCTATCCCCCGAGCAAGGAACTTCTCATTCCTTTGGGCACCTATATCTCTTGAATATAAAAGTCTCTCCCCCTTCTAAAGATCATTGTCCTTAATGATATAGAAGGAGCTATAAACCTAGGAATCATAATTTGTGATTCTCATAAGAGTAGAGTGTGCTAGGTGTCTGAAATACTAGATAATAAAAAAGTAGACAACTCATCTCTCTTCTTCCTATCTAGCATTTCAACCAATAAATAGTAGTTCTTTCCATGGGCATACTATAGGAATCCTCTAATGCCCAATGAGTCCATATGTGTGCAACATAAGTACTTGGAATATCCTCGGACTCCCTATGCCTAGACCTTGACCACTAAGTTGTGATGGCTTGTCACTTGTAGAGATCTTAGCGGCTTGCCCTTGTCTCCATGAAATAACTATTGATAGCTTGCCACATGGTATAATTGTGCAAAATCACTTACTCCTCTAGAGTAACAAAAGAATACTATGCTCATCCAAAACAATCTGACTATGTCCCAATCTCTATGGAAAAATACTAAAAATAAATGGAAATCTTTTCCAAATAGTGCTTAATCTCTAAGCTCAAGTAAATCTTCTTGATTTATTCACTATAATGAAATGAAACTCAGGAAATTCTCATTATGATCCAAAATGTGAATCCAAGATGACAATCTATCAATGATCCAAACTATGGACCAAGATGTCAATCTGTCAATGATCCAAACTATGGACCAAGATCTTAATATATCACATCCAAACTATGGATCAAAATCTCAATCCATCATATATAATAATCCAAACTATGCATCAAAATATCTCCCGTACAAAGTAAATCCCAATCCACTCTGTGGAACTAAGTCCATCATGCCAAGTGAAGATGTGCTAAGAAAGTATAACAACTAGTGGAACTACCACCACCTTCTCAATAATAACATGTAAGATGTTCTAAGTGGATGAAACTTGATTTGCCTCTGACCACCATCTGATCATCACTATGATCAAATCAGTCCTAACTAGGAATGAGGTGTCTCTAGTAAACAAATGTAATAATCTTGCCAGTTCTTACGTGTAAACCTTGCCTTTCCGCTTCTAGGCTACTTGCCTGCAGACTTGCCTTGTTTGCGATCACATACAGAGTGACTGTCTCAACTACCCCTACGTTGTCTAATAATAAGAAGATCATATGAATGAACTCCAAATCATATCAAAAAAACAATCTCAGAGACTTCTCTCCTATACCATCTGTCCTACACCTAGGTAGAATACAAAGTTTGATCTCCCATACCACCAAACTTTATACACCACATAGATGTGTGTTTGAGATTAAAGTCGAGTAAAGCTTTCATTAGGCTCAAAAATCACTTGATTTGGACATTTGCTTAGAGTTTTATCACCATTTCATTGGAAGGGTTGAACACTTGACGACCAACTCTAGATATGTATAGGGTCATCTTATTGAAGCCCTTAAATGGATCAAACAAACTCAAAATTTCATTTTTTTAGTGTATGAATATATTTGAACTTATCTAGTTTGGTTTCACAAAATTTAAACTTAAAATTCAATCAAATACTCATTCAAATGTATCATTCTATCTCTCTTACACCTGCGCTTAGGTGAGCCTAAAAACAATGCAATTGCACATTTAGAATATCTTCTAACTATGAATATAAATTCCAAAATCTTTGAAATTTAAGTATATCATAGGGTCCATACTGGAGTAGCTTCTCCAAGAAAACTTTTTGAAATTGGAGCTTCCAATATGAAACAACTCTTGATATATGTAGGTAGTGATGTGTGTGAACACTCTAGGACTATCGGGGCACTTTTTTCTCTCCTTAGGAGGTTTCTTTTCCATCGGCTTGTATATACACCTATTGGCCTTACGGGCTACTTATCTTTGTAGATTCTAGTGGCAATACATTCGGTATTGTGTGGTGTGCTCCAAGATCCTTCTTCTTCCTTGTGTTGTTTGTGTGCTTCCAAAGATGTCTAACTCCAATAAATGGTATCAGAGTAGGTTGCCGCTTCATCTAGGGCGTCATTGACACCTCTCCAATTGTAGTCTCATAATCGCATGAAATTTAGTGAGTATACTCAGGGTGTTTTAGAGATCAAAACAACTTTGCTGTGTCGTGCCAAAATCGCGATCTGAGCTCGTTTCGGCCTCTTAGTGCACCATCGTAGTGCTTGTGTAGGCTATTTCATCTTTTTTTGCCAAAGATATTTGTCAGTTTCGATTTGCCAGTATAAGCATCTCGAAGTCTGCTACAGGTTTAGCAAAACTTCTCATGGTAGTTATGTTCAACTTTTTCAGATAACAGTCATTTTTTTGCATCATGATATTTTAGTCAGTGGCCATGGCTGAAAGCAGTGATGTATTTTCTATATTGGCTATTGAGGATAATTTGGATGGTACGAATTACCCATTGTGGGCTTATATGATGCATCATGTATTGGTCGCAAAAGGACTATGAAATATTATGTAGGGTGTTGAAAGACACCCTGTTACACCGGTGAATACAAGTACGACAAATACAAGTACTGAAGCTGATGCAGATGGTGTCGAAGATGGTGATAATCTACAGATTCCTATTCGTGCTGCTATTTTTGTTGCAACTATTGTAGAGAAAATTTGTTGGAATTGTAGAGTTGCTCAGGCACATGCATTGATAGCTTTGTTTGTCAAATGTGCCATTATTCCTCACATTCTCTCTTGCAGAATAGCTAAGGATGCTTGGGATACACTTACCATGTTGTACCAGGATAGGAATGAGGCTCATGTTGCTTACCTCCGAAAACAATTGGAGAGTGAGCACATGAACGAAGGTGACTCTATGGACAGTTTTCTAACAAAGATCAAGGATTTGAAGGAACACTTAATTTCTACAGATGAAGTCCTTCTTGAAAGTTCACTTGTGCAGACTATTCTGAATGGTCTTCCCGACTCATATCAGAGTTTTTCTTCTACTCTTTGTTTGATGATGAAAGGCAATCCGAATGCCTTGACATTTGAAGAGTTAGTTTCTGTTTTATTACAGGAAGACTAGTCTAGGCAGAATAGGTTTATTATGTGTGTTGTAGATCAAGCTTTCTTGGCTAGTCAAAAGGGCAAAGGAAAATGGAGCTCTTCTACCAGTAAGCAAAAATCTACAAATGTTGCACATTCGAAGAAGGAAGACAAAGATGAGAAGAAATTAGAAAAGCAAATTTTTTTTTGCAAATACTATAAAGCAAATGATCATGTCATTAAGAGCTATCCAAAACTAGCTGCTAAAGAGGCAAAGAAGAAAGAGGCCAGAATGGTTGTTGCAGAGGCCTCTACACTGAAAACAAAGTCTACTAATGTTGTGTAGGATGAAGAATAGGCATTTACTCTTGTTTGCAGTTTTGACCCATCTTCTCATGAGTAGTGCATGTCTGTAGTAGACTCATATGTTTTGTACTTTGATAGTGGGGAGACCAAACATATTACCTCATAGCACAGTATCTTCTCTTCACTTGAGCCTACCCCTACAGGGAATACATTTACATGCACCTCAACTCCTCTTATCCTATTATGGGAGTTGGTAAAATAATTTTAAATACTGCTGATGGTAGTTCTTTCACTTTGTCAGATGGTTTGTTTGTGCCAGGGATCAAGAAAAACCTGTGAACAATTTCTGCATGAACCAAGATTGGCTTGGTTGTGAAATTTGTTGATGACAGATGTACAGTTCATGATCTGTCAAATGGCAATATCATTATTGCTTCTAGCATTTTATGTCATGGATTGTATAAGCTCATAGACTAAGAAAGATCTGTAAATGATTCGGCATGTGCAGTACATGATTCTTAGGCTATGTCAGATGCAAAGTTTTGGAATGCACGCTTTGGTCATCTGAATTTTGCTAGTTTGCTAAGCTTGCAGAAATCTAAAATGGTGTCCTCTTTGCCCAAACTTGAGACACCCAAAAAACATGTTTGTGAAGGCTGTATTTTGGTAAAAATGAAGCATTCCTCCTTTCCAAAAGATGGTTCAGTTCAGGCTACTAAAAAATTGCATCTTGTACATAGTGATGTGTGTGGTCCTATGTAGACACCTTCTTTTGGGAAGTACCTTTAATTCATGACTTTCATCGATGATTTTTCCAGGCATGCATGGGTATATCTATTGAAGGCAAAGTCCAAAGTGCTTTTGTGCTTCAAAAAGTTTCTAGTTTTGGCTGAAAATCTGTCAGCATGTAAAATGACCACCCTCTATTTTGATCAAGGGGGGAATATATGTCTTCTGACTTTAATGCATTTCTGATTGCACTTGGGATAAAACATCAGTGTACAGTGTTGTATACACCTCAACAGAATGGAGTTGTTGAACAGAAGAATAGGTCACTCATGGAGATGGCAAGGTGTATGGTCAAGAGTCAGGCTTTACCACATAGTTTCTGGCTTGAGGCTATCATGTGTGCAACATATGTACTTAACAAGTGTCCCACTAAAGTGCTGCAGTCTATCACTCCATATGCGGCTTGGCATGGTCGCAAGTCATCTGTTTCTCATCTACATATTTTTGGTTGTTTGGCATATGCATTAGTGCTTGAACAACCTCGTAGAAAATTGGATGATAAAGCAGTAAAATGTATTTTTGTTGGGTACAGTTCTGAAAGCAAAGGCTATCGTTTGTATCATCCATAGACTAAACAATCTCTGGTTAGCCATGATGTTGTTTTTGTGGAAGATGTTATTCAGCCCTTATTTTCATGTACAAAGGAGACATTTGTTAGCTCCAAAGACATGTATGATACTTTGTTGCCTCTTTTTACAAGTGGACAATCTAGTGCTGGTCGTAATGAAGCAACTTCTCAACCTTTGCAGGTCTCATGTGATGATGCAGATCATTCCATTTTTTATGCAGATTTACATGATCCACTTGTTAATGAGAGAGCTGATATTGAGCAAGCAAAAACTATGCCAAAATGGCTGGTGTAGACTTTACGTGACAACAAATTAGATGCACCTCTATCATATCGTACATGTTCAGGCTCTTATACTCCCTCTTTTGCATCATATTGCTATGCTATGGCTACCTCTAGTCTCTGTAATGAGACTAAACCTGTTTCATTTGATGAAGCACAAAATTTTGAACATTGGATGGTTGCAATGCAATATGAATATGATGCTATCATGAAAAATTGGTACCTATTCTTTATGTGACTTGCCTCTTGGCAAGAAGGCCATTGGCACTAAGTGGGTATACAAGCTGAAGTGTAACCCTGATGGAACAGCTAATAGGTATAAGGCTAGGCTTGTTGCAAAGGGTTATGCGTAGGAAAGAGGCATTGATTTTGATGAAACCTTTGCTCCAACTTGCCAAATGACTACTGTTCATAGCATTTGTGCACTTGTAGGTCATCATGGTTGGAATGTACATCAGTTGGACATCAAAACATCATTTTTGAATGGTGACTTGCATGAAGACTTGTATGTTTTTTAGCCCCATGGCTTTGTGCAAAAATGGCATGAAAACCAAGTGTATAGGTTAAAAAAGGCATTATATGGTTTAAAGCAAGCACCACTTGCTTGGTATGAAAAGATACATGCCATAGGGTAAATGACCAGCTATGGACTTAACAGACCCTTTGAATGTAGAGAAGTGAGCTTGGGTCAATATTATGCAAGAATCCCTCCGCTAGCTTGAAGAAGAACAACAACATAGAATGGAGAAAACAAAGGAGGAGCTTCCCAAGCAACAACAAGATGTGGTTGCTATGGCTACTGAAGTGGGATGTTGATGAAAGGCTGCTGAAGAAGAAGTTGTCGAAAGACAACAACAACAGCAGTAGCAACAAGAACAACAACACCGAAAACAACAACAACAACAATAGTAATAACCACAGATAGGTCGTCAAGGTCAACCACAACAGAATACTCAGACATCGCAACAACAACCAAGGGGACTACCCACAAACTCAAAGCAGCAATCGGAGAGTTCCACTTTTCTGGACTCTCAACCATCGACTCCAAGACGGACAGAAGTAGATCAATTCTCATAGACAGACTAGTTCTGTCCAATATAATTTCCATCTTTCAATCATAAATGCCATGATCCATGGATGAATATGGCTGGCCAAATTCAATTGAATATGACTGATTATTCACCAATCATATATCCTTGGTTCCTAAAGGACTATCAAGTTCAAGCCAATACTATTGTAGATGCTACTCGACTATTAACAATTTGCTCCCTACAAATGGAAAAAGATCAAAGTATTCACAATTTTGTTCAAACTCAATTGGATCATATGCATGCAAACTTGTTGATATTGAAACAACAAAATGTTGAATTGTAGGATGCATTAGCAAGATGAGCTAATATCCCTGAAGAGGAAATTCAATTATTAAAAAACAAGATCAAATGATTTAGATATTCACATAGAGGAGATCACTGAAGAACATTAAGAGGCCACAAAACATCTTCAGCTGGTTCATGATGAACTCAAACAAGTCAGAGTAGATAAGGATGACTTGCATAATCAGGCTACTGCTCTGATCCTTGAAAAGAATTTCTTTTTTGATCAGGTCATCTCTTGAACATAGAATTTACAAGTTTCATTGGCGAAGATCAAAGTTATTAAGGACTTGGAAGGTCAAAACGATGAAGCTACATAGAGTATTGCAGAACAGATTCAAATGCTACAAGATAAAGAAGTTCAACTTGTTGAGCTGATGAAATCATGTGATGATTATAGAAGTAAGTTGAAAGTAAAGATGTTGGACTAATTCAAAAGGATGTAGAGTTGTTGTAGCTCCAGACTCAGACTGAAGAAGCTCAAGTGGCGATCAAAGAATTTTTGGAAAAATTGTATGGTGCATTTACAAAAGCAAAAGCTGATGTTGTTACCTGGAAAGCCCAACTTCAAGAAACTTCAAATGAAGGTCTTTTTTCGGAGATCATTGATTTCGTAGTCTCTAGTCTTTGAGAACTTTTGATGAATTCCTTTATGATTTAGGTAGAATCCAACATCCCTCTTCTACTTTGGATGAATTGTAAGTAAGTGGGTTCAAGCCCACCGAGCATGCCAGTGTTAGGCTACCGTCAATATGGCTACCCAAAATTGTAAAATACCGAATTACTTATATTCTTCTATTAAAATTATGTCTCTAGAACTTCATAGGAAAAACTTAACCATCATTTGTTAATGTAACTGATGAGAGAGATGTTAAGTGTGTCAAGTCCAAAAGGCGGTTGTATGCATTCCATAGAACGTTGAGAGTGAGAGAGTTTTATCAACGATCAAAAGAAGAAGTTTGTATTGTTGCACTCGTATTGTACTTTCTCAACATAATACAATGTTTAGTCTTTGAGTATCGTTCCGTGTTACTATTCATTCACTTACTTTGAACTGTGTGGTAATTATTTGTGAAGTGTGGTAATACAACGAATAGGGAATAGAAATGCATTGGAGTAAACTCTGATCATCCCCATTCCGCGAACTTGCATTGTATCTATAAGGTGAAGTAAACTAACACCAAACATACCTATGCTCATACTCAAACGGCAAGCAACACTCTAGATCCTAGATTTTTTCCCCTTGCACATGTGGAATTCCAATCCTATCATTCTAGTGAGCTTTTTAATCTCCCTATCATCCTTCAATATCTTGCCTCATCATTCTTTGCTTTCCAAAGTATATTCCCCCTTTTTTTAATGCCCCTATTGGATTAATCCCTACTCCTACACTAATGCTAAACCTTAATCTTCAGTGAAGGATTCAGCCCTTATCTTAGTGGTCCAAAGCCTTTGAGCCCAAGTATTCACCTCCCTTGTACTTGCTCAACACCCTTACATACTCAATACAATCAATTTTCTCTACGCTTGCATTGTTCTTCAAGCTCAACCTTTGACCCACCTATTGGCTTGTTTAGAATCCACCCACATTATGATCTTACCAAGGTGGAATGTTTCATTCTATTTTATGTGTATAGTACATTTTTTTTTATAACCGAATGGAACCTCGAGGTTTTGTGGATTCGATGAATTTTTCAATAGAAAACTAAATGAATAAGTGTAATATATACACTTTTTTAACATATATGTGTGTGTATGAATGTGATTTTGTATTTTCATCAATGTATGAAGCACTTATTCATTGTTGATATATTTTGGTAGTGATGTAACACATTTAGGACCACAAGGGCACTTTCTCCCTCTTTAGGAGGTTTTTTTTTCTGGCTTGTATATATGCCTATAACCTAACAGGCCACTTATCTTTCTACATTCAATTGGTGATACATTTCTTTTTGTTGCACTCCAAGCTTCTTCTTCTTCTTCTTCTTCTTCTTCTTCTTCTTCTTCTTCTTCTTCTTCTTCTTCTTCTTCTTCTTCCTTGTGTTTTTTGTGTGATTTTGTAGCCCTCAAGCTCCAACAATTGGTATCATAGCACGTCACCACTTCATCTAGGATGTTGCCAACACCCCTTCAATTGCAAATCAAAATGCCAAAAAAATTGTTGAGCATACTGTAGGAAATTAGGAGTTCAAACAGCTTTGCTTTGTGGCATCAAAAAATTTATTTGAGCTCACTTTTAGCTCCAAATGCACTATCATAGCAACTATGCAGATATTTTTTTTCCTTTTATGTCAAACATATATACATGTTTTGGTTCACCAATACATGAGCCTTGAAGTCTACTAGAGGTTTACCATAGCTTGCCAGGGTGTTTTTGTTCAGTGTTTTGACATATAGTCAATTGTTTGCATTAGGTTATTTGGTCACTCACCATGGCTAAAAGCAATGATGTATTCATATGTTCATTGTTGAGGATAAGTTTGATGATACCAATTACCAATTGTGGGAATATATGATGCAACATGTATTAGTAGCAAAAGGAGTATATAATATAGTGTGTCCCTATAGGGAATATTGTCACATGTGCTAAAAAATCTTCTTATTCTATAAAGGGAATTGGAAAGATCATTTTGACTATATTGATGGCAGTTCTTTCACATTATCAGATGCCTTATATGTGCCAGAGATCAAGAAAAATATGTTTTCAATTTCATTGGTTGTCAAAATTGTTGATGGGAGATGTATAGTTCATGATCTCTCAAATGTCAAACTCAAGATATGACATGCAAGAGATGGTTGAACCACACCCTAAGAGGAAGGATTAGGAAGTAATCCTCAACCATGGCTTTTGGGGCAAGTGGTTAGCCCATCGTACTCCTAGACCATAGCTCATAAGTTCAAATCCCACAATTAGTATCAAAGCCTAAGAAGTAGGCTTGGGCAAGGTGGATGGAATGCACGTGTGTCACTTTCAAATATGAGCTCAACAAAGATTTGAGTGTACCTCCCATCCGTAGGTCGGATGTAGATGTATAAGATATTTTTGGAAAGCTCTCAGAACCCGCATTCTAATGGAAGCATTCAATTGAGGATCCAAGATACCTTGCATGGGTGAGAACTAGGTTCAAGAGACCAAGGTTAAGAGCGAGGCAGGTCCATAGGCTAGTGGCCAAGAAGCAGAAAGGGAAGGTTCAAGATACCAAGGTTGAGAGCAAGGCAAGTCTTTAGGCAAGTGGCCAAGAAGTGGAAAGGCAAGGCTCAAGACACCAAGGTTGAGAGCAAGGCAAGTCGATGGGCAAGAGTCCAAGAAGTGGAAAGGCAAGGTTCAAGAGACCAAGGTTGAGAACAAGAAGGTTCAAGAGACTATGCAAGGGTGAGGACATCAATCAAGAGGAGATCAAGGATCGCTCATTGAGGACAATGATCTCTAGAAGGGGAAGAGAGTGCTAGATTCAAGATAGGACATGCAAGAGATGGTTGAATCACACCCTAAGAGGGAGGATTAGGAAGTAATCCTCAACCATGGCTTTTGGGGCAAGTGGTTAGCCCATCATACTTCTAGCTAGTAGGTCATGAGTTCAACTCCCACATTAAATAGTCATGTTATTATTTCTTTTGGAATTATATGCAATGGGCTATATAAGCTCATAGACTATGCAAAAACTGTGAATGATTCAACATGTGTAGTTCATCATTCTCAGGCTATCTCATATGCAAAGCTTTGGCATGCATCCTTTGGTCATCTGAATTTTGCTAGTTTGCCTTAGCTACACAAATCTAAAATGGTTTCCTCTCTACCCAAACTTGAGGCACCTTCTAAACATGTTTGTGAAGGATGTATTCTGGGAAAAATACAATGTTCCCCAAAAGATAGTTCAATTAGAGATGCTTATAAATTATAGCTTGTTCATAGTGATGTCTGTGGTTCCATGCAAACACCTTCATTTTCCAACCACCTGTATTTCATAACTCTAATTGATGAACTTTCCAAGCATGGATGGGTTTATCCATTGAAAGAAAAGTCCAACATGCTTATGTGCTTTAAAGAGTTATTGGTTATGGAAAAAAATATGTTAGCATGCGAAATGGGCACCCTCTATTCTATTCGAGTGGGGAAATACATGTCTTCTAAGTTTAATGCATTTGTGGCTGAGTGTGGGAAAAAACATCTGTCTACAATGTCATATGCGCCTCAAAAAATGGAATTGTTGAAAGGAAGAACATGTCTCTCATGGAAATGGTGAGTTTTATGGTCAAAAGTCAAGTTTTACCACATATGATTCTTTGCATGGTCACATGCCATCTCTAGCTCATTTGCATGTCTTTGGTTGACTAGTATATGCATTAGTTTCTGAACAATAGATGCAGCAAACTAGATTTAAGGAGTCAAATGTATATTTTTTGCTACAATTCTAAAAGCAAAGGGTATCATCTATATCGCCCACACACTAAACACATTTTGATTAGGCATTATGTTGTTTTTGTGGAAGATGCAATTCATTCCTTACTTTCATGTACCAAGGAGACAAACTTTCTTGCCTCCTTTTGCAAGTGGATAGTCAAACAATAGTCCAAATGAGGTAATTTTTGTAGAGGAATTTCAAAAATTTTCTACTAATAGCAAATACAAAGATGATGGCATTGTCCACCCATGTGCTCTCAATGTAGAGCTTAAATGGTGATCTACACGACTCTAGATACAAAGTTACAAGGTAGAGATATGCTAGTTCAATTCGATAGCTAGGGTAGTGTAGATATCATGTATATGTTGGTTAATGGAGAGATGTGGCCTTTCATGGATAGTTATACATGGGCACTAGAACTTGAGCAGCCAGCGTGCGTGTAATCCCTATATGCAACTTAGGTCCGTTCAACCCACCTAACAATAGGGAATATTCCATGGAATATTCCCTTTATAGTCACATCAAGGATGTTGCCCTCATACCCCCACCAAGGGGACTGTTGGCCCCCTAAGACCCCCTCATTAGGGGGACCGTTGGCCCCCTTGGACCACCCAATCAAAGTTGATCCACACTACCGCAAACCCCACAATTGGGGACCCGATAACTCCCTTGCCTTAAAATACGTTAGATATTCCACCCTTCATCCAACATGCATGTTGGAAATCGCATCAATTGGGTAATGCGTGCTTGGATTCTCCTCATATGGAGGGCCTTATAGAATGTGCATTAGTACATACAATCATGAGGGGTGGACATTGTTCATATACTATCACCCCCCTCCCTCAATTTTTACTAAATAATGAATCAAATAGGTCTGGGTCGTATGCCCATCTCTTGAAGATGCCTATTGGGATTCTCTTTTCCAAGTGCTTTAGTGAATATATCAGCACAATTTGCCTTTGTTGGACAATATTCTAGCTCCACAATTCCATCTTCAATTAGCTCACAAACATAATGGCATTGTACTTGTATATGCTTGGTGCAAGCATGAAATATAGGGTTCTTTGCAATGGCCACACAAATTTGATTATCACATTTAAGTATAATCTCCATTTGTGATGGAAAGCCTAGATCTACTAGAATTCTCCTTAACTAGATTACCTCACAAGAGTCAAAGCTGCTTGAGAGTGGGAATTACCAACTTTTGGTAGTTGGTGAGTTGTATGCTTCCACAACTTAAGGTTTGAATTTAGTGGAGGAGAGTGTGAGAGTTGGTTAATTCCTACTTACCCAAGAAAATATTCCTAAACCAAGTCAGAAACAATGTCCAAAAACTAATTTTCTAGAATCACAATTTCTAGCCCAGTTTGAATCACAATACCCTTGATGTGTATCACCTATGGTATAAAGAATACCCAAATCTAAGGGTCCTACAATGTTGTTCCCACTTTGGTAGTGGCTTACTCTATGTGGCAACAATTGTTTGGCTTTTCAGTGGAGGAATGTCATTATCTGATGTCTCCTTCTCATCAACCTTGACCTGTCTATGGGAAGGCACAAGGTGAGTTATTTCTTCAGTTGATGAGATAGTGGGTTTACCTTTTCTATCCACTACATGTGGTCTCTCATTAAATATCACATCATGGATGACAATGATCTTCTTTGTCTCTGGATCCCAAAGTCTATATGCTTTAGACTCTTCATTATATCCTAAGAAGACACATTTTCCACTTTTTTATCGTAACTTCATTCTTGTTGATTCAACATAGCAAAAACATCCAAAATTTTGAAATGCATAATGGAAGGCTTTTTGCTAGAGTATGCTTCTTGAGGAGTAATGCCATGCAGTGCCTTTGCATAGCATCTATTCAAAATGTACACAACTATATTAATTGCTTCTACCCAAAATAAATCATGCATATCTTGAGCTTTTAGCATATAGTCGATCATTTCAACTACTATCCTATTTTGTCTCTCAACAACACCATTTTGTTGGCATGTTGGGATGTGGTAAGTTGCCTCTTGATTCCATGAGCATTAAAGTAGTTGTTGAACTCTGTCGACAAGAATTCTTCTCGTCAATTAGTATGAAACTTCTTTAGTTTTCTACCTATTTCATTTTCAACAATCTTGTGCTGCATTTTAAATTTTTCAAATGCATCAGCCTTCTCCCAAATAAAATACACCCACATCTTTCTATTATAATCAGTGACCATCAGCAAAATGTCGAGAGATCCTCCCAATGGAGGAGTAGAAATTTTACCACAGAGATCAACATGTACCAGATCTAGAGGAGGTTGAGCTCAATTGTTGTTCTCTTTTGGGAAATGCCTTCCTTTTTTGCTTGCCCCTCATGCAAGCTTCACATGGTTCCTATGAATCTGAAAATGCAAGTAAATGTGCTACCATCCCTTTTTTTTTGCATCTCTTTGATAACGACAAATCCAAGATGGCCAAAACATTGATGCCAAAGTCTACTTGTGTCTTTTTCTTCTATAGCAGTGAGGGTGCTTAACTCATATAGATTATCTTTCCACACTCATTTTCCTACAGAATTACCTGCTCCATCCAAAATTATTGCACCATCCTCTTTGAAATGTACTTCAATACCACAATCTATAATGGTAGAAACTAATAATAAATTTCTTTTTGATGCAAGAACATACAAAAAAAATCAAAATTTTTCTCTCAACACCACTAGAAACAACAAAAGAGATGGTTCATGTTCCTTTAGCTAGACATTTGGAGTCATTTCCAACAAGGAAATTGATGGGCTCCTATAGAGGCATTAAGGAACTATACCAGTCCTTCTTGTTGGTCATGTGGTGAGATGGTCCACTATCTAATATACAAAGTTCATCCATAGGAGTTTGGGTAGATGTACATAGCTCCTCTATGGAAACCCAATTATGTGTTATTTGTAGATTCCCTATTATTCCATGTGGATTTGAAGTACCATTTCTCTCATCAGCTTGCTTCTTCCTACAATCCTTAATGGCATGACCATTCTTTTCACAATAAAAACAACTTTCGATGAACTTCTTCTTCTTTGGCTTCTTCTTTGAACTATCAGAAGAGCCTCTACTCTTTGCATTTGCTAAAAATGTTGCATTGTTTGAATGTTGTCTATGCTTCAAACACATTTCTTCTTCTAGAAGCCTTGCAAAAGACTTGGTAAGAGATGAGATTCTAACCTGAGTGTTAAGGACAGTTATGAGCCCATCATGTTTTGCAGGTAGAGTTCAAACACACCTATGATCCAGTTCTTTTCTTGTTATCAAAAGACCAATAGCAGCTAGTTAATCTTGTAAATGTTTGATTCACATGATGAATTCTTGAACCTTCTCTAAATCAAAGTGTTTCCCATTAGCTAACTCATTCTCAAGGTTTTGAATCCGAGTGTGATTCTTGGTCTCCTATTGGTGAGTCAATATGTCCCAAACTTCATGTGCTTTAGTGTTATGCTAGACTAGAATAAGCACAAAATCACTTACACTTGTAACAATGACACATAACGCATCTACATTCCTCCTCTTCCAAACTCAAAGAAGATATGGATCAGGTTGGATTGTCACTCAAGGATTTGATGGATCTACCATCAGAATTGGCTCTAGATTAGGACCTATTGGCCCCATGACATTATCAAACAACTCATAACAGTCCAAAAGTGCAAGAGTTTTGAGCCTCTAGAGTGTATAATTTATTCCATCAAGTTTACCTTCAGTGAATCTTAGTGGAAGAATGTGAATTGGTCCAGTAATAACATTAGTAGAGGCACCAGCACTAGAAGATAAAGCCATACCTCATACACTATCGTGATAACATAATATACTTACAAATTTAGAAACTACTCCACTCTACGAATAGACACTTATAGCTCTGATACCATATAAAAAAGTAGTTATGCAAGAGAACATAGGAGCAATAGTAGAGAAGATAATTGATATAGTATAATTTCAAAAATTTGATACTAATAGCAAGTACAAAGATGATGATTTTCCACTTGTGCACTCTCAAGATAGAGCCTAAATGGTGATCTAGAAAAATCTAGATGGAGAGTTGCAAGGTCGAGGTATGCTGGCTCAATCCATAAGTGGGGTAGTGCAGACGTCATGTATATATAGGATAATGGAGAGATGTTGTCTTCCACAAATGGCTATACATGGGAGGTAGGACTTGGGCGGCCACCACCCACGTAATCCCCATATACGGCTTAGGCCAGTTTAACTGATCTAAAAAATATGAATGATTTCTAACTTTGATAGGGAGTATTCCATATAATATTCCCTTTACCATCATGCCAATGGCATTGCCCTAGATCCCCACGAAGGGGATTGTTAGCCCCTTGAGAGCCCCTAGCTAGGGGGACCAATTGCCTCCTTGGACCCCCTCACCAAGGCTACTCCCCGCTACCCCGGACCCCATAGTTGGGGACCCTGTTAACTCAATTTCCTTATAATACCTTAGATGGTCCAATTTGAACTTCATCCAACATGCAAGTTGGGATTCCTATCAAATGGGTAATGCATGCTTAGGTTCTCCTCATATTGGGGGCCTTACAAAATGTGCATTAGTACATAAAATCATACGGGGTAGGTATTGGTCATATACTAGCAGATTTACATAAAGAAGTGTATGTTTTTTAGCCATTTGGAATTGTGCAAAAGGGAATGAAAACAAAGTGTTGAGGTTGAAAAAGGCAATATATGGTTTGAAGCAAGGACCGGGTGCTTGGTATGAGAAGATAAATGCCTACTGGCTAGCACATGGTTTTGAGAACACTCTAGCTGAGAGCACCTTATATGGTAAGCATGCAGATGATTTACTTATAGTAATTGTTGTATATGTTGATGATATAGTGCTTAGTGGCCCTAATGAGAAGCATGTTGCTAAATTTAAGGCTAATTTGCATGCCCCTTATTGAGACATTATATTGGGGCATTTGCATCTTTATTTGGGCATCAATTTATACATGATTACAAACCTATTGCCACTCCCATGGAAACAAGGTTATGGTTGAGTCTTCATGATGTTGGAGATGCATTTGATATTGTTCTCTATCAATAGGCTATTGGATGCTTGATTTATTTATGTATAACTTGGCTTGATATTTAGTTTGCTATCTCTCATATGAGTTGGTTTATGCATTGTCCAAGTGTCAAGCATTGGTGAGTAGTTAACTGTATCTTTTGCTACTTGACTAGTACCAACTACTTGGATTTTTTTATCCCAAGGGGAAATCATTACAGCCAGATTTAATTTTTTTTCTGACTCAAATTGGGTTGGTTGCTATGACACTCATGTGTCCACCAATTGTTCTTGGTTCATGCTTGGTAGCTCATGCATATCTTGGTTAAGCAAGAAGTAGCCTATTGTGGCTGCTTCTAGTTGTGAGGCTCAGTATAGGGCAAATCTCATAGTGATTGTTGAGTGTGTGTGGCTCAAACACCTTTTGGCATATTTGGGTGTTGGTTACTCTTCTACCACCACCATCTTTACTGATAGTAAGAGAACTTGCTAATTGCAATGAGCCTTGTGTTCCATGCTCACACAAAGCACATTGAGGTGCACTATCATTATATCAAGAAGAGACTCTGTGCTAGAGAGATCAATTTGACTTATGTTCCCACACTAGCTAATGTTGCAAACTTTTTCACAAAGGATCTAACTAGGGAGAAGTTTGAAGCTTTTTGCAAAGCTTTGGGCTTATTTACTTTTATGTATTGATTTCTTTCCACATAGGCACTTCTTGATACATGATTTCTAGCTTCTTGTTCATTGAATCACTCTTAGGGTGGGGATTTGTTGATATATTTTTGTACTGATGTGTGCGAATATAATATAGTTAGGACCATCGATGCACTTTTTTCCCTCTTTAAGGAGGTCTCCCCCCTGTATATATACCTATAACCCTAACAAATCACTTACTTTCGTACATTCACTTGGTAGTACATAAGTATTGTGTTGTGCATATTTTTGTATTATGCATTGTTCACAAATGGCATGTGGAATAAGTATCATACATTTTTTGCATTCAGTGCATTGGTATGTTCGGTCCGAGTGCCATATTGTGATCGGTGTGAGAACCAACACAACCATGGATTGTACCTATTTTTACTCCAATCCCTCTGTTTGAAGCTCCTAATCATAAATAAGTTGAATTTTCATTGAGTGCTTTTTGTTGGAGACAATGTCATACATGTTGTCCAAAAACCCTCACGTGGCATTAGTATATAAAATTTTTGTCTGCATGTAGTGTGGATAGAAGGATGCACTTTCAAAGAACCCACCCGGGTTCGAATCCTAGTGGCTACATCGAGAAAGGCTTAGCATATTTTTTCTTTGTCGCTTTTATGAAAAAGCTTACGGACGGCGATAACAATTTTTGCGATAGAACAAGTGTTTTTGATACAGAGCTTTTCGCGGAATCTGACGTCGATCGTAGTTTTTTGAGTTACGCTTTTCACATAGCTTCAAAGCTATATAACAATGAGATTTATATAACAATGAGATTGGTCACTTGTTAATTATCACTCAATCACAAGCTTTAGCTCTTGGAGAAGAACTTGGAGGTGATCAAGGAGTATCTTCCCAAGTTACTCAAGGAGACCTTGGAGGAGATCTTGGAGGTTATCTTGGAGGAGGAGTTCTCACACTCTTGGAGGAGTTATGGTCTACATCTTTGTGATTATTTGGAGGAGATTCTGCCAGCTTACCATCAACATCAGTTGTTGATTTACTATGAGTAGCAAGTCTATTTCCATTCACACTTGCTAGGTCACTCGTTTCTGATTTAGGTTTATTTTGCTATAAAACAGTTCTAAACTCTTCGTATTCTCCATATTCTCACACACACGCACACACACTCTTCATACCTCTTAGGCAAACAATCTCTTGTATCTAGTTCCTATTATTGTCAAGATACAAATATTGTCAGTTTGTATCATATTCACACATTGTAATTTGACATTCATATATAGATAGTGTAGGTGAGCCTCATAGCTTACTGTTACACTTGAAATCTCGTCTATTCTCTCTCTATCTGTCACTCATCTATTTTTGAGTCTTAAGGTGTGTATGTTAAGGTTCATCTGTTGGAAGATCCTATAAACCTGTGAATTTATTATTATTGGGGGCCATACCACTTCCAACATATGGTATTCAGACCTTAGAATACCAACACTTTTTACTATAAGATCCTACCAACAAGTTTCACAATGCAAATAACTTCATCCATGAGCTCAAGAAAATTAAAGAAAAAAAGAAAAATGATAGTAAAGATTAAAAAAAATGAAAATGAAGATGTAGTGCAACGGACATGCAGATACACATTTTAAGCTTCTTAATCTACTCCTGCACTCTCCAAGAACTATTTACTATTCTAATATCACCTCCAAACGTTAACTAAGGCTTAAAACGACCATTAATATAACTTCTCCAAATATCTACACGAAAAAACCCATTCACAACTTTATGTACCATGCTTTGATGCCCATTTATCATCACGCATGTCCAATGAAAACTCTCCCTAGTAATGATGCCAAAAAATGTGTTCATACATTATGAAAAGAGATCAAAAAAATTCAATAAAATATCAATCCAAGGAGAATACAAAAAAATCTCAATCACAACACTATGTACATTGTTCTAGTGACCACTTGCCATCACGTGTCCAATGAGAACTCTCCCTAGTAATGGTAACAAAAAATGATTTGATACACTATAGCAAAGGCATCGACACATTTTAATCAAATATCAATCTGGGTCTTCTCCGATGCAATCTAAAGTGTACAATAGATGCAATGAATGGTTTAAAGGTGAATACGTCACTAATCTTTTCCCTAATCATCATCAAGCACTTAATCAAGTTGAGTGAAAAACATGAAAAAAGCAAGGACACACAAGCAAGGTTAGCACCAATGATCATGCATTGAAAGGGACAAACAAAGCCAACTCCTTCAATCGCAAGCCTTAAGCATGGATAAGAACACGGAAAAATATCAAGATGGAGAATATGCAAGTTGATGAACAGATCTTTCATTCACTCAGAAAGATTACAAATGATTTGGAACCCTTGAAAAGTGAGGGGGGTGGATTTATGTAGTAGCACAGCTCTTAGTGCCACTTTTTTACATAATTTGAAGAAAAATATAAACTAGAAAGTTTTTGAAAGAGCTTTTCTAGGATTTTTTTAAGTACTTAGGCTAGCTAATTTACAAGTTGTTCACAAATGCATGACATAGAAGTTGTATGTGTCTGTCTCTACAAGTTTTCTTTGATTTTCATATGCCATGGAAGCAAGCATCCGATCATGTGTAACATCCTCTTTTATTTGCATCTTTCTTTGCACCAAACATCCATTAATTTGAATCTTCCTTGATAACAAGCATCCATTTATGTGTAACAATAAGTTACTTTATATATAATCTCCTTTGCTACTCTATCTACTCCTAGAGTCCTTTTCCTTGAACAAATGAGCTATCCCACTATCAATCCTCTTGGGATTATGAATCTTAGAATGAAAACCATGAATATGTCCTAAAAGATTGAATTTTATTGTGATAACCAAAGATGAATTTATGTGGGAATCCATTTTTCAAAGTTGAACACCATTGCTTCTCATATATTCACTCCTCATTTATTGTCCATATGTTGACTTTTTTGTGATCCGCTTTGGTAAGTTGCACCATAATGGTTCAATTATAGAAAAATTTCGAATGGGAAACACGTGACTTCTTCTTTGACATCACCATGAACTCCTTGATCACATACTTGAGGGATGTCAAAGCAAAGAGGATCCATCCTTTCATCACATCATCTAATCTTGTATGGTTATTGTTCAAATCCATTCACCATAACATTGATGCATCTTATTGTGTAGAATCACCCCATCCAGTATATCCCTTTTTTGTGCTTATGATTGCAATATTTGCATGAGATGAAAAAGAAATTTTTATAGTCCCTACTTACAAAGACTAAGAGGATGGTTTCTTGGATGACAAACATTTGATGGATTCAATTATAGAAACCTATGAAATGTTTTTCAATTTTCGGAGTCACCGCCTTAGGAATTAATATCCCCAATCTCCTCAATAACTTGTTTGATGGATATTGAATCAATGAGGGTGGAACCTCACTATAGCATTCAAGCTAGATGTATGCATAGAGTATTATCATACACCTTAACATACATGATTTCTTGTTGTTGAAATCAACCATTTTTTAATCAGACTCCCTCCTCCACAAATTATATGGGACCCAAGTGTGGAAAGAACTCACAATAATCCTAAGAATTGAGAGGAAAAGGCATAGACACAAAAAGATCATGCAAATCTTATATGACCTTCTATTATAGATGATTTTTTTGTTATTTTAGGTTGAAATTGGTAGAATCATCTTCCAATCATCATTCAATAAAGGCATAAACAATGAATTTACTTAACAAATCAAGTTACACAAATCAAGTTGGGTATTCCAAACATATGGTGAAGGATGTAAGGGGAAAAACAATATTTCCAACGTGATCAAGAGAAAGAGATACGTTGATTCAAAAAATGGTTCATTCATCATATAGAATAGAAAGAACTGAATTATGCGACTGATTGATTTAACCAAGAACTTGTGATTATAAGAAAGAAAGGATTTATTCATTAAAAAATAATACAAACAAAGCTCCATAAGGTACACATAAACCCTAGTCTTACTAATGGAATAAAATACACGATTGGGAAATAATAATTCACGCACATATTAGCCCCAATCCTATCTAGGTTCCCTTTCATGGGTATCTTTTCAAGTATAAATATTAATTTAGTTCAATCACTCACATCCTTAGCACTTAATAATCGAGAGCTATCCATTAGATTAGGAGCCAATTCTTTTTCATTGATTTTCTTGCTCCATGCATAGGGCAAATGCATCAACTTCTACCCCTTGATTGCTCTTTTCTAGGAGGTTTCAATGTTTATGGATTCTTAGGAGTTGTTTGCTACCTTGTACACTTGTGCCCAATTTTTTTGTGTTGGGGAAATGCACCCTTTTTCTCCTCTAACTTTGTTAGAGAACCCTCTACATACTTTATCTTTGATATTCTTATCCGTTCCACATATTTTCCACCCAAATTTACTCTCAGACATGCATGAATTTGTTCATCTACTTTCAAGTGAAACTACTAAGCTCTATGCACTATTGGAGTTCGAGGTCTGTGAAAGCACATGAACACCACAAGGAAGAAGAAGAAGAATCTCAGAGAAAACACAGTAGTGATTGTATTACCAAGTGAAGGTATAAATTGGCATGTTAGGGTTATAGGAATATCTACAAGTGGATGAAAAAAACATCCTAAAGAGGAAAAAATGTGTTCAATGGTCCTAAGTGTGTTCGCACACATCACTATTGAAATATATCAACAAATCCCCCCCAAGAATGATGAGGTGAACAAGGAGCTGACACTCATGTATAAGGAAGTGCCAAGCTATGTGGAAAAAAATCAATCCAAAAAAGAAGTAAGCTCAAAGCTTTGAAAAGCTTCAATCTTCTCCCTACCAAAGCTTTTGTAAAAAGGTCTCCAACATTATCCTATGTGGACACATAAGCCAAATTGATATCTCCCTAACATAATGATAATGCACATCAATGTGCTCTATGTGAGAATGGAAGAAATGCTTTAACTCACAATGCGCTCTGATTGCGAGTAAATATGGTGGTGGCCAAAAACTAAATAACACCCAAATCATCAAGAATGCATTTGATCCACACAAACTCAATAGTCACTTTGAAAGTTGCCTTATAAACAACCTCGCAATTAATGTGGCCACATAGACTAAATCTTTTTCATCTAAGTTATGCATGTGCTACCAAGCATGAAGAAAAAACCATTAGTGGACACATGAATGTCATAGCAACTAACCCATTCTAAGTAAGAAAAAAAAAACATGTAAATCTAGCAGTACTGATTGCCCCTTGGGATAAAAAATTCCAAGTAGTTGGATACCACTCAAGTAGTGAAAGATGTGCTTAATCTCCAACCAATGCTTGACACTTTTGCAATGCATAAACTTGCTTGAGAGATAGCAAACTGAACATTAGGGCGAGTTATGCATAAGTAAATCAAGCATACAATAGCATGCTAATAAAGAACAACATTAAATGCATCTCCAACATCATGAAGACTCAGCCATAAACCTATTTCCAAGGGAGTGGCAATAGGTTTGCAATCTTTGAGGCCAAGATGTTGCAATAATGTGTCAATATATGTTTTTGACACAAATCTATTCCCCCATCAACTTGCATAAGTAGAATGCCCAAATAATGATGCAAATGGCCCAAATCTGACATCTCAAAAGAGGCATGCAAATCATTCTTACGTTCAACAATATGCTTCTCATTAGAACAAGTCGGTAGTATACCTATTGACACTCGAGGTCAAGCACAAGGTGACAAAATGCATCAAAGAAGTGGGCACACAAGAAAAGGGAGCATGTAGGGAGCTCTAAGAAGTATATGTCAAATTTTCAAAAGAAACCCCTACAAAAACAGTGATTTTGATCACTAAAAACCATTGTAAATATCATTGCACATTTTTGCAACTTCATTTTGTCCAAGCCGAGTATCCCTTGAGCTTGAGGAGTATTAGAAGTAGCTACATGCGAGTTTTCATAATTTTTAGACTTCGTTTGAGCCCCCAAATAAGCCTTGGAACCTAATTTTTAACTAGGTCAGACACTAGGTCTGGACAGGGCCAAAACTAGTCAAAAAACTATAAAAGAGCTAGACATCTCATTTTTTAGGTTAGATTGTTAGAGATTTAGCTAGTTGGAGAGTGAACCTATTCTTGAGCATTGTAAACTTTCTTTGATCTTGCTAATAGAGCTTCCATTGTTCCTATCTTTTCTATCTTACCTTGTGTGTGCATGTATGTGTGTGTGTGCGTGCATGTATGTTCTTGTCACTCACATTTTCTCACCACAATTGCTCATGATCTTCATATCCTCCTCATGTCTCTATGGATTGACAAGTAAAGGAGGTGGTACTCACACTTGAGCTACACCAAATTTTGGCACTGTTGTCAGGGAGCATTGCTCGAGGACGAGCGTTATGATGGTAAGATCGTAGATTTATGATGTTGGAAGGTAAAAAATAATCTTTTTCTATTAAGTTTTTTATTTTTCACCTTCATCTTCATCTTCATCATCATCATCATCATCATCATCATCATCACCATCTTCTCCCTCCTTCATCTTCATAGAAAATTTTTGTTTTTGAGCATACACGCACTATTTTCACCTCATTTTTCAATTTTGGTTGTAAGAGAGAGAGAGAAAGAGAGGTAAAATGTTTGTATTTGTGAGTTTTTGTGCTTTCCATGATCCTCTACACAACATGCAAGCTCCGGTGCTAGATTTTGAAGTTCTTGCCAAAATTCTCAAAAAATCGCAAATTTTTGCAAAAAGTCGCAACTTTTTGGAAATTTCAAAAATTTTGAATTTCACGATTCTCTGGTTCTCACCTAAAATCACTCAAAAAATCACAAATTGTTGCAAGATAAATTTTGAGAAAATCATGATTCTTTGGCTCTAATGTGGGAAACGTTGTGATTCTTTGGTTTTGGGGCTTTGAAGAAATTCACGACTTTTTGGCTCTCTAAATCTCAATAAATTGTGACTTTTTGGCTTTGGGCTCTCAAGGAAATTGTGATTCTCTAGGGTCTCTAAGCAAGATCATTTTTGAGAAATTTGCGACGTTTTGCACTCAAAGTTTTACAGAAAATTGCAACTTTTTGCCATCCAACTTTTGAGAAAATCGTGAATTTCTGGCTTGCCAAGTGTGAAAAAATCGTGAATTTTTGGTTTTCTAATTGTGAGAAAATCGCGAAATTTTGGAATCAAGCTTGGGAAGAAATCATGAATTTTTGCATTCAAGTTTTTGAGAAATTTGTGACTTTCTGGAGAGACTACTTTTGAGAAAATCGCAAATTTTGGCAAGACAATTTTGGAGAAAATCGCGACTTTTTGATATTAAGTTTTGGAAGAAATCGTGAATTTTTGTGATCCAATTTTTGAGAGAATCGCGACTTTTTGCAACTCATATTTTGAGAGATTCGTGACTTTTTGCAACTCATACCTTGAAAAAATCGTGATTTTTTGCCACCGAGATTTTCAAAAAATTGCAACTTTTTGTACTCCAAGTGTGAAAGAGTCGCAACTTTGTGCACATCAAATTTTGAGAAAATCGCGACTTTTTGCTTGGTGACTTTTTGAGAAAATCCCGACTTTTTGCAAACCCATTCTTGAGAGATTCACAAATTTTTGGGGAAGGCAACTAAGAAATTTGCGACTTTATACCATCCATTTGTTGAGAAATTTGCTACTTTCTACCATCCATTTGTTGAGAAATTTGCAACTTTCTGCCACACATTTTTTGAGAAATTCATTACTTTTTGAAAGAAGAAAAGAGTAAGAATTTGTGACTTTTTGGATACTTATTGGGCAAAGAATCACGACTTTTTATCTTTTGGTTTTCACAAAATCGTGAATTTTTTGTTGTATGAACCTCAAAAAATCGTGATTGTCTAACACATCTTGTTTGTCTGTTTTGATCCCTAGGAGCCTGATTTGTCATAACGTTTTCATCAAAAATCCATTTTTTGAGCTTTAGAGTGGATTGGAAAGCTCGTTTTGAATCCTCCTTGGGCTCAACTATTTTTCTTAAGAATAATGCATTGATTTTCAGATAAAGTAATTTGAAGCTGACCTTCATGTGGGAGTGGGAAGCCAAGGGAGCTCCAAAGGATTTTGAGCAATACAAAGGGGAAAAAGAGTCTTTAAAAATACTTGAATCAAATTTTCTATCAAATAAATTAGAGTTAAAGCTTGATCTAACCTTGGGACATTTACAGATCTATTGAGAGCCATCCAAGGGTGTCAAATCAAGGTGGTAGGTGCATTGCAAGTTTGGGAACATGTATCCGAAGCATTCAAGTATGATCAAGGGAGAAGCGAGTTGAGGTTGGAATCACTCTTAACTCCCTCAGTCAATTCTTAGCTTAGGCTAAATACAACTAGTGATATTGATTAATCAAGGTGATGATAAGCACAACATAAGTCCAAGAAAACCCTAATTTCTCAAGTTCAATCTAAGATTATACGAGAGAAACCTATAAAAGAACAAGTAATTGATTCAAAAGAACATTGCAACATGGTTGTACTTGGGAAAATTGGGACTAGTAGACAAAGCTTATGAACCTTAGGTCAGTTAGACACCTAGGTCGGGATAGACAAAGCATCAGATCATCTGAAGCTAGTGTCAATCACACAGCTAGGTCGTGGGCACAACAACTTACTAATTATCCCTATGTGCTAAGCTTAGAAACAAGTGATTCAGAATTTTCATTTAGCATGGAGAGACCTCCAGGTAGCTCACGACTTGCCTATCTACAGACACTAGAAGGTCCCTATAAGACACAATTGGAATATATTAGGAAAAAATGGATTAGGTGCATGCATCTATGAGGATGTTCTAAGGTGATCAATTGTCCAACTCAAAAATCCAGATCAACCCTTTGGACTTGAACACTCAGTGGTCAAAGTCGAGGAGGGCTGATACATTGACAAGCAAGGAACCATGTATGTGGTTACAAGCTTACCACATAGGACAGATGAGTTTGGAAATATCATTCTACAGAATGAGATAGGGGACCTAGAGCAAGGAGACCTAGGACGAGAACCCAAGACCCCTAGAGGTAAATCGATCTTAACCAAAATACTCACACCAGAATGGATTTCCTAGGATAACAAAAACATAGAATCGTTTTGGGATAGGGAGACAGATGAAGCTTTTAGTAGGTTTCAGATTGATCAACCTAGCAGAGTAGGAAATGTGATGATATATGAATTTAAAGATCCTGATACCCCTAGAAAAGTGGTCCATTTAGATAGCACATCAGAGAGAATGTTCTTGGTAACAGAGCATGATAGGCACACATACACTTAGCAAGGTGAATTGATTTTCCCTCCACCAAGATCTAATGTTCCCCAAGGCCCCCAAGGTGTAGAATCATCCAAGGCTCATGAAACCTAGAGGGAAAAAGCTAGAGAGAGACCTGAAGTGAGGTTTGAAAACCCCTTAGAAAGAGAGCAACCAGGATTTGAAAGTGAAAGAACTGAAAGAGAGAGACACCAAGCACATAAACATCAAAGAAATGAACATAATTTTCCATTGCCTAGACCCTGAGAGTACCCAAGAACCCTTAGACCCTCTCAAGTGGTCAAGACAATGAAAAACAATTTGATTCCTTATGATCATGTGGTCGAGTTCAAACAAGTATTAAGAGCTGAACAAGTAGAGGAATTGTTCACCCAGTTCGAGGCATTTGGTTTGACCCTCAAGGATACTGCTTTAGCTTGGTTTCAGCCCCTACATAATTGCAACTACCAAAATATAGGTCAATTGCTAGAAGCATTAATCGTAGAATTTTCTAAGAATGGCATCAGGCATAAGACATCATCCTTGATCCACAGCTTCAAGCAGACACCCAAGAAATAGTTCGGCTAACAGGAAGGAGATTTAAACAATATGTCGAGAGATGTATGACACCTAAATTACCTATACAAGCAAAGCAAGTTTCCTTATTTTTAGATGGACTTCTAAGCGGGAGACTTAGATCATATGTATATCTCAAAGAGCCAATCACACTAGATCAATGCTTGAGAATGTGTATTGACAAAGAAGACAACTTGGGTGAGGAGTTAGAATTGTCCAAACTCTATAAGGATTTTGATAGTTCTACTAGTCATACCTCTAGACCCTCCACTGAGATAGATGAGATAGCTGAGAAGGTTGCCAAGAAGCGAGGAGTTCAAAATAGACAAACACCTAGGCTCATCTCGTTGAAGCGATGTTATACTTGTGGAGGTGACCACATGGCTAACATATGCCCATGACAAAACTAGAACATGAGAGAAATGAATGCTTCATATTGCACTATTGAGAGAAAATACATGAACCACATAGCTCAAGATTGTCCATACAATAGGTAGGCTGTCAGACAAACTTATCAGCAACCTTACCAACAGGGTAAGTATCAGAACCAATACCAATAGCCATATTATAGGCCACAACAACAATATCAACATCAATACCAACAGCAATATCAAGCACCATATAGGCCACAACCGGTTCGAGGAAACCAATTGCCACCTCTTGCAAATGTGACTCCACTTAAGTACGCCATGGCAAAGGAGAACCCTAATCGAGCATTGGTGCCAATGACCCCTTTAGTCTCAGAAAATGATCCTCATGCTCAGAGTTCTAACTACATCCATGAAAATAGTCCACAAGCATATTACGTAGAGTCACCTGAGCAAAGTGAGACTTATCCGTATCAATATGAGGCATTACCTATGGAACCAAATTGGGAGCCAGAATACTCTAATGTCATGTATATGAATCCTAACCCCAGGCCCTAATTGAGACAAATGAGACCACTAGCCCCTAGAGGACCATGTTTTAGATGTGAAGGCAACCATTTCATTTGTGAATGTCCCCACACACCAACTCTAGGACAAGGAAAAAACATCACAATACAAGGTTTATGTCCTGAGTGCGGCAAAGAACATCTCCCGAGAGATTGCCCTAGGAACCCCTCTAGTGCACCCAAGGTTACACCCATTAATGTGGTAGGCTTAGTTGTGGATTCAAGTTAAATTAGTATTAATGTGGCTCCTATATAGGTAGTCACTAGGGCACAAGCCTTACAATAGGTGAAACCAGCTGAACAATCAGAGTCAAGTGAATCAAGAGAACCTAGTAAGGGGAAAACAAGAACATGGAAGGATACCAAGGATAAAGCCAATTGTAAGTGGGCTAGAAAGTTATCAGAACTAGAAGAAAGGCTCAGAGATGCAAAAATAAAAATAGCAGACATTGCATCTCAAAACCCCTCGCACCAAAAATCCATCCACTCCACTTCATCCCACCCCACCACCCATTGTAAATAGACCACAACCAGGGTCTATTCTAGCATATCCAACCCTAGAAGGTGTGGACATGATGTTCAAGGCCTACCAGGCTCGACTTTAAGAAGGACCAACTGCTACAAACCTAGACAAGACTTACCCTCGAGCAGATTTAGAGATTGAACGGACAAAATTTTGCATGAAAATGGTAGAACTAGCTCAGGCTATGCTTGAGCCCAATCAATTATTCAATTACACAAATTCTATCAAATCGGTTTTGCATTTCCTGGGCTAATTAGAAATATTAGAGCACTTGGTAAACAAGCCACATGTTTCTTTACCTCCACAGGCTCAACATGATGTTGAAAGAGAAAGCTCACCACCAAAAAAAGTTTATGTTCTTGATTCCATGGATGATGGATTAGACTTTGAATCTAATTCTTTAAGGAGTTGCCACTATTCACAGGCCCATGGGAGTCTAAATCTCTTCAGATCATAGCTCCCACAATATTGATAAGAAATGAAGACTCCATGGTACCAAGAAACACTAAAGTGATGAAGAACACTAAGGTTCAGTGTCATCTCACATTAGAAGAGCTACTGAAAGCAAAACCTGAGCTATGGAATCATGTGGCAAATCAAGTTCCTGAACTTGGTTCTAATATTTCAAAAGTAGGCTCTAAGCAAAAAGGTTTAGAGATACCTCTAGACAAAATAAGAGACATGAGTGAAGATGAAGAAGGTAATACTTATTTTCCAATCGCCTACCAAGATTACATATCTTAGACTCAGGCGCTGGTGTTGCAATTGCAACCACATCCTTATGGAAGCAATGGGACAAACCCACATTAAGACCAACTAGAATGAAGCTTCAAATGGCTCATGTCCATATTGCAAGACCTCTAGGATTTCTAGAGGGGATAACTCTTGTTGATATTTAGGTAGTGATGTGTGTGAACACTCTAGGACCGTCGGGGCACTTTTTTCCCTCTTTAGGAGGTTTTTTCCCCTGGCTTGTATATACGCCTATTTCCCTAACATGCTACTTATCTTTGTACATTCTAGTGGTAATACATTCAACATTGTGTGTTGTGCTCCATGCTTCTTCTTCCTTGTGTTGTTCGTGTGCTTCCACAGATATCTAACTCCAACAATTGGTATCAGAGCAGGTCGCCGCTTTATCTAGGGTGTTGTCTACACCTCTCCTATTGCAATCTAAGAATCGCACAAAATTTGGTACGCATACTCAGGGTGTTTCAGGGATCAAAACGGCTTCGCTTTGTGGTGCCAAAATCGTGATTTGAGCTCATTTCGACCTCCAAATGCACTATCGCAGCGCTTATGTAGGTTATTTCATCTTTTTGTGCCAAAGCTATATACCAGTTTCATTTTGCCAATATAAGTGTCTCAAAGTCTGCTACATGTTTAGCAGAATTTGTCTAGGTAGTTCTGCTCAATTTTTTGAGATACAATCAATTTTCTACATCAAGGTAATTTAGTCACCGGCCATGGCTAAAAGTAGTGATGTATTCCATATGGTGGCTATTGAGGATAAGTTGGATGGTACCAACTACCCATTATGGGCTTATATGATGCATCATGTATTGGTTGCAAAAGGACTATGGAATATTGTGCAGGGTGTTGAAAGACGTCCTATTACACCTACGAATATAGGTACTACAATTACAGGTGCCAGAGCTGATGGAGATGGTGTCGAAGATTATGATATTCTCCAGATTCCTGTTCGTGCTACTACTTCTATTGCACCTACTATAGAGCAAATTCATTGGGATGGCAGACATGCTCAGGCACATGCATTGATAGCTTTGTCTATCAAACGTGCCATTATTCCTCACATCCCCTCTTCTAGGACAGCTAAGGATGCTTGGGATACACTTACCACATTGTACCAGGCTAGGAATGAGGCTCGTGTTGCTTACCTCGGAAAACAATTGGAGAGTGAGCACATTAATGAAGGTGATTCTATGGACAGTTTTCTCACAAAGATCAAGGATTTGAAAGAACAGTTGATTTTTGTTGATGAAGCTATACCAAATAGCTCACTTGTGCAGACCGTTTTGAATGGTCTTCCTAACTCATATCAGAGTTTTGCTTCTACTCTTCATTTGATGATGAAAGGAAATCCAAATGCATTGTCATTTGAGGAGTTAGTCTCTGTTCTATTGCAGGAAGACCAGTCTAGGCAGAACAGGTCTATGATGCGGGTTGCAGATCAAGCTTTCTTGGCTAGTCAGAAGGGCAAAGGTAAATGGAGCTCTTCTACTAGTAAGCAGAAATCTTCAAATGCTACACATTCAAAGAAGGAAGGCAAAGATGAGAACAAAACAGAAAAGTAGAAATTGTTTTGCAAATATTGTAAAGCAAATGATCATGTCATCAAGAGCTATCCAAAACTGGCTGCTAAAGAGGCAAAGAAGAAAGAGGCCGGAGTGGTTATTGCAGAGGCCTCTACATTGAAAACAAAGTCTGCTAATCTTGTGTAAAAGAAGAAGAATAGGTGTTTACTACTATTTGTAGTTTTGACCCATCTTCTCATGAGCAGTGCATGTCTGCAGTGGACTTAGATGTTTGGTACTTTGATAGTGGGGTGACCAAACATATTACTTTGCAGTGCACATGTAACAGTATTTCCTACAGGGAATACTGTTACATGTGCCAACAACTCCTCCTACCCTGTTATGGGAATTGGTAAGATCATTTTGACTACTGCTGATGGTAGTTCTTTCACTTTGTCAGATGCTTTGTTTGTGCCAGGGATCAAGAAAAATATGTTATCAGATTTTGCATTAGCCAAGATTGGCTTGGTTGTGAAATTTGTTGATGACAGATGTACAATTCATGATCGGTCAAATGTCGACATCATTATTGCTTCTAACATTTTATGCTGTGGGTTGTATAAGCTCATAGACTATGAAAGATCTATGAATGATTTGGCATGTGTAGTACAAGATTCTCAGGTTATGTTAGATGCAAAGCATTGGCATGCACGCTTTGGTCATCTGAATTTTGCTAGTTTGCTATGCCTGTAGAAATCTGAAATGGTGTCCTCTTTGCCCAAACTTGAGGCACCCGGTAAACATGTATGTGAAGACTGTATTTTGGGCAAAATGTGACGTTCTTCCTTTCCAAAAGATGGTTCAGTTTGGGCTACTCAGAAATTATAGCTTGTACATAGTGATGTTTGTGGTCCTATGTAGCCACCTTCTTTTGGGAAATATCTTTACTTCGTGACTTTCATCGATGATTTTTCTAGGCATGCATGGGTATATCCATTGAAGGCAAAGTCCGAAGTGTTTATGTGCTTCAAACAGTTTTTGGTTTTGGCTGAAAATCTATCAACATGTAAAATGGGCACCCTCCGTTCTGATTGAGGGGGGGGGATATATGTCTTATGACTTTAATGCATTTCTGGCTGAATGTGGGATAAAACATCAGTGTATAGTGTCATATACACCTCAATAGAATGGAGTTGTTGCACGAAAGAATAGGTCACTCATGAAGATGGCGAGGTGTATGGTCAAGTGTCATGCTTTACCACATAGTTTCTGGCTTGAGGCTGTTATGTGTGCAGCATATGTATTGAACAGGTGTCCCACTTAAGCGCTACAGCCTATCACTCCATATGAGGCTTGGCATGGTCACAAGCCATCTGTTGCTCATCTACATGTTTTTGATTGTCTGGCATAAGCATTAGTGCCTGAACAACATCATAGCAAATTGGATGATAAAGCAGTAAAATGTATTTTTGTTGGGTATAGTTCTAAACGTAAAGGCTATCATTTGTATCATCCACGGACTTCTAGTTAGCTGTGATGTTCTTTTTGTGGAAGATGCTATTCACCCATTGCTTTCATGTACTAACGAGACATCTATTAGCTCCAAAGACATGTATGATACTTTGCTGCCTCTTTTCACAGGTGGACAGTCTAGTGCTGGTCCTAATGAGGCAACTTCTCAGCCTTTGCCGATTTCATGTGATGATGTAGATCATTCCATTTCTGATGGAGATTTACATGATGCACTTGTTGATGAGAGAGTTGATATTGAGCAGGCAAAAACTATGCCAAAATGGCTGGTGCAGACCTTGCATAACAGCAAATTAGATGCACCTCTGTCATATCGTACTCGATCAGGCTCTCATAGTGCCTCTTTTGCATTAGATTGCTATGATATGGTTGCCTCTAGTCTTTGTGATGAGACTGAAACCTATTTCGTTTGATGAAGCACAAAATTTTGAACATTGGATGGCTGCAATGCAATCTCAATACAATGCTATTTTGAAAAATGATACCTGGTCTTTATGTGACTTGCCTCCTGGCAAAAAGGCCATTGCCAACTAAGTGGGTATACAAGTTGAAGCGTAAACCTGATGGAACAGTTGACAGGTATAAAGCTAGGCTTGTTGCAAAGGGTTATGCGTAGGGAAGAGGCATTGATTTTGATGAAACCTTTGCTCCTACTTGCCGAATGACCACTATTCGTAGCATATGTGCACTTGCAGCTTTGCATGAAGAAGTGTATGCTTTTCAGCCCCATGGATTTGTGCAGAAAGGGCATGAAAACCAGGTCTGTAGGTTGAAGAAGGCATTATATGATTTAAAGCAAGCACCATGTGCTTGGTATGAAAAGATACATGCCTATCTCATTGCACATGGTTTTGAGAATAGTCCAATTGAAAGCACCTATATGTTAAGCGTGCTAATGATGTGCTTCTGATCATTGTGGTGTATATTGATGACATGCTGCTCACTCGTCCTCATGACATGCATATTGCTGATTTTACAACTGATTTGCATGCCTCATTTGAGATGTCTGATTTGGGGCATTTGCATCATTATTTGGGCATTCAATTTATGCATGTTGATGGTGGAATGGCTTTGTGTCAAACAAAATATAGTGACACATTATTGCAATGTTTTGGCCTTGAAGACTGTAAGCCTATTGCCACTCCTATGGAGACAGGTTTACGATTGAGTCTTCATGATGTTGGAGATGCATTTGATGATGTTCTCTATCAGCAGGTTGTTGGATGCTTGATTTAATTATGCATTACTCAGCCAGATATTTAGTTTGTTGTCTCACAGATGAACAAGTTTATGCATTGCCCAAGTGTCAAGCATTGGCGGGTGGTTAAGTGCATCTTTCACTACTCGAGTGGTACCCGGCTACGTGGGTTGTTTTATCCCAAGGGGGGATCACTACCGCCAAATTTGCATGCTTTTTCTGATAGTGACTGGGCTGGTTGCTATGACACTCGTTTGTCCACTAGTGGTTTTTGCTTCATGCTTGGTAGCTCATGTATATCTTGGTTGAGCAAGAAGCAGCCTACTATGGCCACTTCTAGTTGTGAGGCTAAGTATAGGCAAGCTTTCATAGCGACTATTGAGTGTGTGTGGCTCAGACGTCTTATGGCTGATTCGGGTGTTGGTCAGTCTTCTACCACCACCATCTTCACTGACAGTTAGAGCGCATTGGCAGTTGCGAGGAACCCTGTGTTCCATGTTCGCACTAAGCACATTGAGGTGTGTTATCATTAGTTCAGGGAGTGGTTCTCTGCTACAGAGATCAGCTTGGCATATGTGCCCATGCAGGAGAACATTGCAGACCTTTTTACGAAGGCTCTACCTAGGGAGAAGTTTGAAGCTTTCTGCAAAGCTTTGGGCTTATTTCCTTTTGTGGATTGATTCCACATAGCTTGGCACTTCCTTACACATGAGTGACAACTCCTTGTTCACTGCATCACTCCAAGGGGGGTTTGTTGATATTTAGGTAGTGATGTGTGTGAACACTCTAGGATTGCTGGGGCACTTCTTTCCCTCTTTAGAAGGTTTTCTTCCTCGGCTTGTATATACGTCTATTGCCCTAACCGGCTACTTATCTTTGTACATTCTAGTGGCAATACATTCAGCATTGTGTGTTGTGCTCCAAGCTTCTTCTTCTTCCATGTGTTGTTCGCGTGCTTCCGCAGATGTCTAACCCCAACAACTCTAACCACTTGTGGTGTAGAGTTTTAACACACTTTTGCTACATGTGAATTTGGCAAAACTAACATCTATGAAATGCTCCTAGGAAGACCCTTCCTACGACAACAGAAAATAGTACAAGATTGGGGAACCAACTCCTTGTACGTGCAACACTTAGGGGTCACAACCAAAGTCAATCTAAAATATTATAGTTTTAGAGATGTATCACCCCTACAGTGGAATCCTATCTACAAGTTGCGAGAAGATTCAATCTCTATGCCTTGCATAAGTTCTTCATATCCATCTTAGATGAATGAAGATACTCATTTGTGGATGTGCAAGGTCACAGAGGAAGAGGAAAGATGCCTAAACGTGAGAGAAGAAGGAACTTCTCAAGGATCTAGAACGGTTAAAGACCCATCCTACACACTAATGATCTTTTTAGATGAGGAATTTGAGCCTCATGGGTGGGCAGAAATCTTAGCCAACATGGACATTCCTTTCAATGAAGAACAATGGATGCCTCATTGTGATGAGGAGGGTTATGATATCTCCTTGTTCATGTGTGAACCCTTGCTAGAAGAGTGTGACTCTAATGAGGTCATAGAAGAAGAAGAGGACGACAAAGATCTAGAGTCCATTGTGATGGATAGTTGCTTTGATTTAGAGGAGCACTATCTTGAAAATGTACGAGTATTTACCCAAAAAGAAGAAGAACCTCTCACAAGCATTAAAACTATAAATTCAAGGGATGAAAGTGAAGGTAGTGAAAAGAGAAAGAAATGAAAAGCAGTGAAACAAGAAGATGAGGAATCATTGTTCGAAATACCAGAGAACTTCAAGAAATATGAAGTTGAAGACCGGAAAATTTTGGTACGAATGACTAAGAGAGAGGCCATCACAGGAGAAGCATATGAGAATTAAAAAAAGACAAAAATTTTGTAGTAACCATTGAAGAGAATGAATAGCAATGTACATACATAGGAGAAGACCTAAGTGCACAAGAAGAAGTCAAGCTTATAGCTTTATTAAGGGAATATAGGGACGTTTTTGCATGGACCTATAGAGATCTCAACGGAGTAGATCCAAAAATATGCTCTCATACGATCCCCATGATAGCTGATGCCAAGCCTAGCAAAAAGAAGCCCTACACATATAATGACACTTATGCTACAAAAATAAAAGAAGAAATTGATAGATTGATTGGAGCTGGATTTATCAATGAGATTGAGCATACTGAATAGGTATCCCCCATTGTAGTGGTGCCCAAGAAGAATGGGAAGTTGCGGGTGTGGATTAACCTTAAAAAAGTTAATGCCACCACAATCAGAGATAGCTATCCACTTCCAATCACTGAACATTTATTGGAGTATGTTACTGATAAGAAGTTTATAGCTTCCTTGATGGATTTTCAAGTTACCATCAAGTAGCCATTGTCCCAAAAGATCAACAAAAAACGGATTTTGTCACAAAGTGGGGAATCTTTGCATTTTGTGTGATGCCATTTGGGCTCACCAATGCACCTGCAATGTTCCAAAGGCTCATGTGCCATGTCTTCAAAGAGTTCTTACAAAAGAGCTTAGAAGTATATGTAGATGATTTATGTGCTCATTCCCGAGAGAGAAGACACCACATCCTCGAGCTCATACATATGTTCAACAAGTGTAGAGAATATCGATTTTGTTTAAACCTAGAAAAGTGTGTGTTTATGGTACATAAAGGTAAGATCTTAGGTCATATTGTTTCTAAGAATGGAATATCAACGATGACAAAAACGTAAGAGCCATAGCCAAGGCCAAGGAATGTTAAGGAGGTACAAGCCTTTATGGGCCATTGTGGATATTACCATAGGTTTATCCACATGTATGCAATCATAGCTAAGCCTCTTTATGCCCTATTGAAAAATTTTGAGTGGAACGAGGGATGCGAAAACTCCTTCAATGAGCTGAAGAGACATTTGTGCACAGCACCAATACTGAACACTCTTGATTGGAATAAATCATTCCATTTCCATGTAGATGCATCAAATATGCAATAGGATGTGTGCTAGCACAACCCACAGGTGAAGGAAATCTAGATTTGCTTGTTGTGAAGAAGTTTAGACACTATCTACTAGCCAACAAGTTCAAGTTTTTCACCAATCATCAAGCTTTATTATATTTGGTCAATAAACCTTGCAATACAAGATGCTTAGTAAGATGGTTCCTCTTACTAATGGAATACGACTTTGAAGTTGTGGTTAGGAAAGGTAGGACCCACCTTAGGGCAGATCTTCTTTTTCGCATCACTTCAAGAGTGTCACCGCAAGGAGTGTTTGATGAATTGTCCGACCCTTATCCATTCAATATCAAAGTTGTTCCTAAATGGGAAAATAAGTTGGTACCTGTCCTAACCTTTGGACCTACAAAAAAGAATATGAAAACGAACAAAGATGAAATTGTAAGATCACAAAACTATCAAATATTGGCAGGAAGTATGTACAAACAAGATACAAAGGGTGTACTAGCTTGTTCTGTCAAGGAGGTTGAACATAGCAGTTGGTTGCAACAAGCACAAGAAGGATTTCTAGGAAATCATTATTCTAAACAATGAACATTGTAGAATCTGAAACGTTTAGGAGTGTATTGGCCTAGCATGGACAGAGAAATACAAGAGTGGATTAAGAATTGTCCAATGTGCCAAAAAAGACCCCCGGTGGAGTATGCTACCCTTTATCACATGTCATTGATTCCAGAATGGAGTGCTTCATTGGTAGAATTCATGAGATGGGGAACCCTAACTAGTGAGGCTAGCCTAACAAGAAAACAAAGCATGGAGCAAGAGGCTCAGGACTATGCCTTAGTAGGAGACAACCTATATCGAAGAGGTAAAGATGGTTACTTAAGACTATGCATTCATGAATCAGACTATTTGAAAATCTTGGAAACTGCACACAACGATGTTGCAAGTGGACACTTTGATCATGACCGAGTAATTAAGAACATTCTATTCTCATGAATTTGGTGGCCAACTCTTCATATGGATGCACATATCTATGTGAAGAGATGTGACACATGCCAACATGCACAATATCCAATCAGAAAAGATGAGATGCCTTTGAGGCCAATGACGGAAGGACGTGCATTCTCGAAGTGGGCTATAGACTTTGTAGGTCCTATTAACCCCCCAGCTAGAAACTCCCATGCAGAGTACATTATTGTAGCCACATATTACCTTATAAAGTGGGTCAAAGTAAAAGCCACGAAAAAGAATGATGCTCAAACGATATCTAAGTTCTTATTCGAGAATGTGTTCACTAGATATGGGTTACCAATAGAGTTAGTTAGTGATAGAGATACACACTTGTTGAACGAAGTCATTGAAAACCTTCTCCAAGAATTCTTGGTGATACATAAGAAGTCTGCCCCCTATCATCCACAAGCTCGAGGACAACCCGAGAGCACAAATAAGATCCTATGTAATGTATTGACGAAAGTAGTAAATAATAAATGCTCTAATTGGGATAAACAACTTCATCATGTTGTTTGTTCTTACCGAGTTGCCTACAAAATGGTACTCAATGCCACCCCATTTCAGATGGTCTTTAGATAGAATGTTGTGTTACCATTAGATTTCTTGATACTGACTTTAAAAGCAGCACACCTCTTCGTCAGCATGCCCTTGAGCACTTAGCCCAAGACCCAATTTTTTGCACCATACTTCTTACAATGCATTCCCATGTAAGTATGCATAGGGCTACATTACAATACTGTGCACAAGGCACATATTTCCTTCAACCCATGCATTAACACACTTACCCATCATCCATTATGGGTTATGAATACTTGGCATGATAAATATAAAGGCCACGCTTGCAAGATGCAGAGGACATCAAGGTTACAACATCACTACCCATGAAGCAATTCACAATTGACAGCTACTCAAAACCAACACTGAAAACCTCTTTTGAGCAACTAGCAATTTTTGGAAGCTCACAAATACACCGTCATGCTCGAATCCAAGGAATAAGTATGTACAAAGGGATCAAAACTTGTGAAGGCTAGCAGAGACATAGTGCAAAACAGGATAATAGACCCTGCTACATTTGGATGACAAACCTCTCTTGTTGATACATGAAGGACACTACCTGTCACAGTCCTACATGGAACACCCACTCCAAGAAGGGTCTATCAGGGATGATAGACTCGAGAGGGGGGGACTGTTGACACTCATGGTCAAGCACAAGGTGCGGAATGCATCAAAGAAGTGGACACACAAGAAAAGAGAGCATGTAGGGAGCTTCAAGAAGTATATGTCAAATTTCTAGAAGAACCCCCTACAAAAATAGTGATTTTGAATACCAAAAACCATTTTAAATATCATTTCACATTTTTGCAACTCCATTTTGTTGAAGCCAAGGATTTTTCAATCTTGAAGAGTATTAGAAGTAGCTTCATACCAGTTTTCATGATTTTTAGACTCCATTTGAGCCCCCAAATAAGCCCTGGAACCTAATTTTTAATTAGGTCAGACACTAGGTCTGGACAGGACCAAAACTAGTCAAAAAACTATAAAAAGAGCTAGAGAGCTCATTTTTGAGGTTAGCTTGTTAGATATTTAGCCAATTGGAGAGTGAGCCTATTCTTGAGCATTGTAAACTTTCTTTGAGCTAGCTAATAGAGCTTCCATTGTTCCTATATTTGCTATCTTACCTTGTGTGCATGTGTGTGTGTGTGCATGTGTGCATGCATGTATGTGCTTGTCACTCACATTTTCTCCCCACAATCGCTCACGATCTTCATATCCTCCTCACGTCTCTATGGATTGACAAGTAAAGGAGGTGGTACTCATGCTTGAGCTACAATACCACAACATATACAAAAATGATTAAAAGTACAATATTTGCATGCTTAACATATAATGTGCTCTCAGTTGGATTGTTCTCGAAACCATGTGCCAACAAGTAGGCATGTATCTTTTCATACTAGGCAGCTCGTGCTTGCTTCAATCCATATAATTCCTTTTTCAATTTCCACACCTTGTTTTCATGCCATTTCTACACAAAACCATGGGGCTAAAGCACATATATTTCTTCATGTAAACACCATTCAGAAATGTAGTTTTAATCTCCAAGTAATGTACATTCCAATCTTGATGACCTGCAAGTGTGCAAATTCTACAAATGGTGTTCATTCAGCATGTGGGAGCAAAGTTCTCATCAAAATAAATGCCTCTCTCTTGAGCATAACGTTTGGCAAAAAGCCTAGCCTTATACCTATCAATTGTTCCATCAAGATTATGTTTTAGCTTGTGTACCCATTTAGTGTCAATCGCCTTTTTTTCCTAGGGGAAAATCACATAAAGAGAAAGTACCCTTCTTAATAATAGCATCATATTCTAATTGCATAGTAGACATCTTTTTTTTTTTTTTGCTTCATCAAAACAAGCTCATTCTCATCACAAAGACTAGAGATAGCCATTGCATAATAGTCTAATGCAAAGGAAGCACTATGAGAGCTTGAATGATTAATATATGAAAAAGATGCATCTTATTTGCCATCTCTCAAAGTTTGCACCAACCATCTAGGCATAGTTTTTGCCTCTACTATGTCAACTATATCATCATTTAAAACCTATAAAGGCTTAGAAATTATTGTTAGGTGTGTGTAGAGGTGCGAGAGACGCATGAGAAGCACACACAAGGAGCACAAAGACAGCAAGACACACAAAGAAGATGGATGGCTGGAATAGCTCTCGCTATTGACTGTGAACTGAATTAAAGTAAGAGCTGAATAATATCCCTAAGTACAAAGTAACACCACATATGAGTGAATCGTGTATGTGGTAACATGGGGAAAAAAACCTCTAGCTAGCACTAGAGTAAAAAGTGGCCATGTATAAGGAAAAGGTTCACATCAAAGCTACTCAAGGAACACATAAATGTAACAAACACCCCTTAGAGCAAATGACATGAACACATACAGGGAGTGACATATCATCCCACACAAGGTAATAAGCCTAAAGCTTTGCGAAAAGCTTCAAAATTTTCCCGTGGAAGAGCTTTGGTGAATATGTCTACCGCATTATCTTGTGTAGGCACATATACCAAATCAGTATCTCCTGCATGAAGGTGCTCTCTCACATAGTGATAATGCACCTCAATATGTTTGGCCCGTGCATGAAACACTGGCTTTCGTGCAACAGCCAAAGCACTCTAATTATTAGTGAGAATATGCGTAGCAGCATCAATCTCTATGCAAAGATCCATCAATAGGCATCTCAGCCATATACACTCCACTATCACTGTGAAAATTGCCTTGCACTCAGCTTCACAAATCGATGTCACCACTATAGGTTGCTTTTAGTCAACCAAGATATGCATGAGTCTCCAAGGAAAAAGCAATTACCACTAGTGGACACACGAGTATCATAACAATCAGCCCAATCACTATATGTAAAAGCATGCAAGCATGGTTGAATATCTATGCCATAAAAGAGACCTAAGCTCAAAGTGCCTCTGAGATATTTAAATGCACGTTTTACCACTTGATAATTCTTAGTTCCAAGGCTATGCATGAATTGACTCAACTGGGAAACTGCATACTGTATATCCGGCCTTGTGTTGCATGCATATATAAGACATCCCATAGCTTTCTCATAAAGAGAAGTGTCAAATGCATCACTAGAATCCTCAATTGATAATCTAAGTCCTATCTCAACTGGTGTGGAAACTTGCTTGCAATCCTCAAAGTCAAAATGTTGAAGTAGTTTTTCAACATACTTTTCTTGATGCATAACAATTCCCCCCCCAATGGATACAAACTAGATGCCAAGATAGTAGCTCAAAAGACCAAGATAAGTGACATCAAAAGTATGCTACAAATCAGCCATAAGAATGTCAAGTTTTGCACCACATGACTGAGTCAAGAGGATGTCATCGACATAAAGGACAAGCATTGTAAGATCAACCCCATTTTTGCGTACGTAGAGTGTGCTTTTAATTGGACTACATGTGAAGCCAAGAGCAATCAAGTGCTTATGGATTTTGTCATACCATGCACGTGGAGCTTGCTTGAGACCATACAAGGCTTTATGCAAGCGATAAACCATATGCTCTTTCCCTTTCATAGAAAATCTTGGAGGTTGCTTCACATAGACCTCTTCTTGCAAATCACCATTCAAAAAGGTTGTTTTTATGTCCAACCGATGCATTTTGAGCTTGCTTGAGACCATACAAGGCTTTATGCAAGCGATAAATCATATGTTCTTTCCCTTTCATAGAAAATTTGGAGGTTGCTTCACATAGACCTCTTCTTGCAAATCACCATTCAAGAAGGTTGTTCTTATGTCCAACTGATGCATTTTCCAACCTCGATGGGCAGCCAATGCAACCATGGTATGAATGGTACTCATGCATGAAGTAGGTGCAAAAGTTTCCTCATAGTCAATGCCATATTGTTGTGCATATCCTTTGGCAACCAATCTAGCTTTGTAGCGATCAATGCTACCACTCGACTTTCTCTTAATCTTGTAAACCCACTTTGTACCAATGGCATTCTTTCCTTTTGGCAATTCACATAACTCCCAAGTACCATTCCTATGTATGGAATCCATTTTTGATTGTATAGCACTCATCCATTCTGGATCGTCACATGCATCTTCAAAAGAAAGTGGCTCTTCATTACATGCTCTAGCAATAAGAGAATAATCCATAAAATTACTTATTGCATGACGAGAGCTTGATCTTGTTCTACCAAGTAAAAGTGCACTCAATTTGTTGTCCTGCAAAGTTTGTTTCAGCCACTTTGGCATACTTTGTGCACTCTTGATAGACATGCATTCTTTATGTAATACATCATCAACATTTATATATCATGCATGGGCTGAATTTCATGCCCATTTTCAGCCATATTTTGTTGCAAATGTTCAGCCATATGTGCCTGGAAATTTCCAGCAGTTTTGACATTTTTTGGCTGAAATTTTTCAGCCATGTTTGGTTGGAAATTCTCTGCATTTCCAACTCTATTTTGCTAGAATTTTTCATCCCTTTGAGCCTCAATTGGCTGATCTATATGGCCATAGTCAAGCGCACCATTTTGGAACAAAGGCATGAGTGTATCAAACACATATTGTGAGCTAATTGTTGGCTGTTTTTTGCATTCAAGTAGAGGGAAAAATGAATTTTCAGCAAATACCACATCTCGAATCACAATAATTGTGTTTGACAATGGATGATACAAACAATATCCCTTACTTTCACTATAACCAACAAATATACATTTCTTTGCCTTGTCATCAAGTTTGTGATGTTGTTGTGATGGCACAAGAGCATATGCCAAACAACCAAACACACGCATATGACTAACCATATGCTTATGTCCATTCCAAACCTCATAAGGAATAATGACTCTCAATGATTTTGTAGGGCAAAGATTCAACACATAATTTTCACACATGATCGCTTCCATCCAAAACTTATCAGGAAGATGCTTTCCTTTGACCATACATCGTGCCATTTCAAGTAGTGTTGTATCTTTACACTCAGCAAGACCATTTTGCTGAGGTGTATATGGCATTGTACATTGGTGTGAAATACCTCTTTCACGAAGAAAAAGATTTAACTCATGTGACATGTATTCACCACCACGATCTGTGCGTAGAGTCAACAGCTTTTATGAAGAAAAATTTTCAGCCATAGCTGAGAATGATTTGAAGCAAGAAAATACCTCATTCTTTGCTTTCATAGGATACACCCATGTATGGTGAGTAGCATCATCAATGAAGGTAAAAAAATATACATGCTTCCCAAAAGATGGAGTATTGACAGGACCACATACATCACTATGAACAAGCTGCAATTTTCTTGTAGTTTGTGTATGACTATCTTTTGGAAAAGAAGCATGATGCATTTTTCCAAGAATACAACCTTCACATGCATGCTTTTCAATGGACTCAAGTGTAGGCAAACTAATAATCATGTCCTCCTTTTGCAAGTAAAGCAAACTATTGAAGTTCAAGTGACCAAAACGAGCATGTCGTTCAGCCATGGAAGAAGTATGAGCAACCAAAGCATTCAAGGAAACCCTCTTGTATGTATCCATGCGATACAAGCCATTACATAATGTACTAGAAATCACGATAATATCACCATTGCTGAAATCATGATCCATACATTTATCATCAACAAAGTGTACATGAAGTCCAGCTTTGGCAATCAACAAAACTGAAATTAAGTTCTTCTTGATATCGGCCACATACAATGCATTTCTTAAGAGAATCACACCTCCATTTGCATCCATAAGCTCAATTTCTCCTACACCAATGATAGATAAGAGGCATTGTTTGCACACACCACATGTCCTCCTTTGGGTGCATCTTTCAACTATGCAAAAAACCTTTTGCATGAAGTTATGTGCTTTAAAGCACCACTATCAAAGAATCAATCCGAATTAACCTCACTCACAACCATACATTTAGAGTACAAAGATGCATCATAATCACATGTAACAACACATGCCCAAAAATCTTGAGCCATGTTAGCTTCACCATTCTTTCCATTTGCTGAATTTTCAGCATAGACATGTCGGATTCCTTCTTCTTTTCATTGCGTTTAGCAAGCTTTCTACACTCATCAATAGTATGATCAGCCTTCTGGAAATATTTGCATCTCTTCTTCTTTTGTAAATCACCATCATTAGAGGAATGAGTGAAAGACGAAGGTTGAGGCTTTGGTTTTGATGAACCCAAAGTTGAACCATACTTGCTTTTCCCCTTTTGTGAGATAGAAAGTGCTTGTGTTCCCTCAACCAAACCACTCCTATTCACTCTAGATTGTTCTTCTTGCAAAAGAACCTCATCAAATGCATACATATTAGGATTCCCTTTTGCAACCAAATGGAGAGTAGTAGCAAAGCTTTGACAAGATTCTAGTAATCCTTTCAACAATGTAGAAATGAATAATGCATGTGAAATAATCTCATCTATGTTTGCCAATTGCTCTTTCAAGTCCTTGATGTATGTCACATACACATCCATTGACTCATTTTCAGCCATACATACATCCTCAAGTTGCTTCCTCAAGTATGCAACATGTGCTTCATTATGCACGGCATACAAAGAAGCAAGAGTATCCCATGTCTGTCCCGAGGTAGAACATGAACGATTGTGTTCAACTATATGATGCTTCACACAAAGCGCAATCAATGCATAAACTTGTTCATATAGATCTTGACATATCTTCCAACCCTCATGAGAAGCCTTGCAGTAAGTCGTAATCTGCAAATGTTGCACATTCAAAGAAAGATGATATGAAAATTGAAAAGCAAAAATAATTTTCCAAGTAATGTAAGGCAAATAATCATGTCATAAAGAGTTGTCCTAAACTGGCTACAAAAGAGGCAAAGAAGAATGAGGTTGGAATGATTGTTGTTGAGGCATGTACACCTAAAAAAGATTTTGTTAATCTTGTTCAAAATAAAGAGTGGGTATTTACTATTGTTTACAGTTATGATTCATCTTCTCATAGGTAGTGTATGTCTATAGTAGACTCACATGTTTGGTATTATGATAGTGGTGCAACCAAAAATATTACATTATAGCAGAGTTTGTTCACTTCACTTTAGCGTGATTCTATAAGGAATACTACCATATGTACTAACAACTCATCTTATCCTATAATGGGTATTGGGAAGATCATTCTAACTAGTGTTGATGGAAGTTTTACATTATCAAATGCCTTATATGTGCCAGGGATCAAGAAAAATTTTTTATCAGATTCAACACTAGCCAAGATTGTTTTGGTTGTTGAATTTATTGGTAAGTGATATACAATTCATGATCTATGGAATGGTAATGTTATCATCTCTTTTGGCATTTTATTTCATGGGTTGTATAAGCTCATAGATTATGCAAAAACTGTGAATGATTCAATATGTGGAGTTCATGATTCTTGAATGATTCACAGTTCATGATTCTTGAATGATTCACAGTTCATGATTCTTGAATGATTCAACATGTGCAATTCATGATTCTTAGGCTTTCTCATATGCATCACTTTGGCATGCACTCTTTGATATTTTGCTAGTTTGCTTTGCCTGTAGAAATAAAAAATAATGTCCTCTAAGCCTAAACTTAGCACCTTTCAGGCATCTCTATAAAGGTTGTATTTTGGGCAAAATGTAGCATTTGTCTTTCTGAAAAGATGGTTGAGTTAGAGCTGCACATAAATTGCAGCTTCTTCATAGTGATGCTTGTCTTTCTTATGCAAAAACCTTCATTTGGGAATTACATATAATTTGTGAATTTCATTTATGGATTTTCTAAGCATGCATGGGTTTATCCATTGAAAAAAAATTCTAAATTATTTATAAGCTTTAAGAAGTTCTTGATTATGGCTAAACATCCCAAAATGTATGTTCTAATCGATGGGTGAATATATATCTTCAGAGTTTGATGCATTTTTGGTCGAGTGTGGGATAAAACATGAACACACAATGCCATATACACCTCAAAAACATAGATTTGCTAAAAAGAACATGTCTATCATGGAAATGGTGAGGTGTATGATCAAATATCAGGCTTACCACATACCTTCTAGCTTGAGGTTGTTATGGTGCAGCATGTGTACTTAAAAAGTATCCCATCAAAGCATCATAATTGATCACTCCATATAAGGCTTGGGATGGTAGAAACCAATATGTTGCTCATCTATGTGTTTTTGGTTGCTTGGCATATGCATTAGTGGTTGAACAATAACATAGACAATTGGATGATAAGGAAGTGAAATGTATTTTTGTTGGATACAATTTTGAAAGAAAAGGATATCATATGTATCATCCACAAATTAAACACCATTATGGTTAGCCATGATGTTTTTTTTTGTGGAAGATGAAATTCATCCACTAATTTTATGTAACAAGGAGACATCCATTAGCTCAGAAGATATGTATTACACTTTGCTACCTCTTTTTATAGGTCGATAGTCAAGTGCTGGTCCAAATGAGGCAATTGTTACACTTATGTCTTCCTCATGTAGCTTTGATGTGAACCTTTTCCCTATACATGGGCACTTTTTACTCTAGTGTTGGCTAGAGGTTTTTCCCCCATGTTACCACATACGTGATTCACTCATATGTGGTGGTACTTAAACATATGATATACAAATTTAGAGCATGCCAATTTGGCAAAGCCCATAGGCAACCATTCAATAGGAAGGGACATTCATGAAGATTATCTAGAGCTTGTACACACTGATATGTGGGGTCCTAGCAAAGATCCATCTATCTCATGCTCAAGGTATTATGTTTCATTTATTGATGATTACAGTAGATGGACAATCCTTTATTTCATGAAGGATAAGGATGAGGTATTTACATGTTTCAAAAAGTACTTGGCATTAGTTGAAAACCAAATAGGAAGGAGCTTGAAGAGGATCAGATTTGATGGAGGCGGTGAGTATTTTTCACATGAACTTGATTCATTTATATAGCATAGAGGCATAAAGAGGGAAGTAATAAACAAGATACACTCCTGAATTGAATGGAGTGGCAGAGAGAAGGAACAGGTTAATTGTTGAAGTTGCTAGGTCTATGTTGAATGAGAAGAGGTTACCTAATTATCTACGGGTAGAGGTTGTTTCCAAAGCCACCTACTTGGTTAATAGACTCCCATCCAAATCCTTGGATGGTATGACACCTTATGAAGCATGGAATGGTAGGAGACCCTCATTGGACCATTGCAAAATATTTGGGTGCATTGCTTATGCGCACATTCCTTCACAAATTAGAGGGAAGCTTGACCCTAAAGCTGAGAAATGTATACCAAAAGGGGTATGGGTTGTACAATCCCACTAATAAAGCATTTATAGTTAGTAGGGATGTAGTGTTTGATGAAAATAATTCATGGTTTGAAGATGATTGCAAGAAAGTCAAGTTACCATATGATTTGGAAAATGATTTTCCAACCCTCACTCAAGAAATCAGCACTTAGCAGAAGATATCAACTCAGAGGATAAAGAATAGATTGACTTCAAAGCTTGGAAGTCAAGAGGCAAGATCAAACTCAAGCAATTAGAAGACATACCAGAGTCTTCAAATCAAGCACTAAGGAGATCATAAAGAGAAAGCAAAAACCTCATAAGGTATGGATATGATCCATCAGTAGTCACCAAGCATTATGTGTATATCACTAAAAACTATATGGCAAAAGAGACTTATTCATTTGAAGAGGCTAGGAAGAAGAAAGAATGGAGAGAAGCCATGCAAGAAGAAGTAGAAGCACTTCAGGAGAACCATACTTGGGATCTAGTTCCCAAGAAGCCAAGGATGAAGGTAATTGGATCCAAGTGGATATACAAAATAAAAAAGAACTCAGATGGTCCTATAAACAGGTACAAGGCAAGGTTGGTGGCAAAGGGATTTTCCCAAAATCATGGAGTGGACTATGAAGAAACTTTTTCACCTGTAGCAAAGATGCTAACAATTAGGGTTTTGGTAAGTGTTGCTACTTCTAAAAATTGGAATCTATATCAGTTAGATATCAAGAATTGTTCTTAAATGGATGGATGTCAGAAGAAGTGCATATGGCACAACCACCAAGTTTTAAAGATGAAGATAAAACAGGTTATTTATGCAGGCTAAGAAAGACAGTCTATGGTCTCAAGCAAGCTCCTAGAGCTTGGAACCATAGGCTTGTTACTTATTTGCAGGACCAAGGCTTTGTGGCAAGCAAGGCAGATTCTTCTTTATTGTTAAGAAGAACAAATTAGAAGTTATCTACTTATGCGTCTATGTAGATGACATCATTATTACAGGGAATGATGCTAATGGCAGCAAGCAGGTCAAGGCTCAACTGATGGAAGAATTTAAAATCAGTGATCTTGGTTTATTAACCTACTTTCTTGGCCTAGAGCTTGTATACATAGATTCTGGTATATTTATCACTCAAAAGAAATACATACATGATATGTTGGTAAAGTTCAAGATGGAGAATACTAAAATTGCAGGTACTCCTATGGAACTCAACCATAAATTGAGTTCTCATGAAGGTAAACTACTTGATGATGTTATAGGTTATCAACAACTAGGAAGTCTCAATTATGCTAGTCTAACAAGAGTAGACATTGCTTATGGAGTAAGTACATTGAGTCAGTTTATGCATGCACCAAGGAAGCCTCATATGGAAGCTGCAAAAAGGGTGCTTAAGTATCTAAAGGGTACAATAAATGAAGGGTTGTTCTATCCCTTCACTTTTGACATAGATATAAAGATGTATTTTGATGCAGATTGGGCTGGCTCCAAGGATGATAGGAGGAGCACTTCAGGGTACATATCCTTTGTAGGTTCAAAGCTTATATCATGCTCATCTAAGAAGCAACCAACAGTGTTCTTATCTTCCACAGAAGCAGAATATAGAGGTTTGGTAAATGCAAGTCAAGAAGCTATGTGGTGTAAGCAACTATATGCAGATTTGGAGATTACTCGTGAAATCAATTGGTTGTTGAGTGATGAGGAAAATCCATCCTATACTTTAGGATTCACCTTTTAGGTAGATGTTTAAACTTGAATTCAAACTTTGGCTCCAAGTATAGCTATAAGAAGAGGATCAAAAGACCCGTGTGAATCTCGAGCTTATGAGATCAGTTTGAAGGACATCCATTGTGGAGTGAGAGCTTATCTCATAGCTCATTCACCTCTCACACATTGAGAAATGTTTGATTGCCAATGACATTGTATTTGTATGTGGTTTAATACATATATGATCATTACATTCTCATTTCACTTCTCTATTATAACTCCATCAAAACAGTGATCTTCTCAGAGCTTGTTCTCAGTTCTTAGTTGATAATTTTCCATTATTTAAAGCGTAGTAGATTCACCATATTGTCTATTATACACGTACAAAATTTCATTAGCATTGCTTCTTGTGATCATGAGATATTAACATATCTTTGCTCACTGGTCTATTGACTGTTGTAGCCCGTAAATGTCGGGATGATGTTGTGATTTGCTAAACATCTTTCTCTGTGTGTAGTCCATCATTTTTTATGAAATCACTCATCATTGATAGCTTACTAAGTCCATTAGACTTCCCCAAAAGGAATTAAACCAATTGCTGATGTGCTCAGAGAACTATTCAAAACATTGAAGAGGTGTACGAACTAAAATAGTAAGTTTTTGTTCTTGGATCAACTTCCTACCTATCTATTTTGATCCATTGATTAGTGGATCATCTTCCAAGCAACATATATGATTATTTGTGATCATTAGCTAGCTAAAGATGCACAGTACACTCTCCAACCATCATTCTTAGCAGGTGTGAAGTAGGATCTAGCAACACCACTTCATCTCTTGTGACTATCCACCATCTCCTTCAATAGTAAATGGAATCTCAAAGAAGCCTGCTAACATGGATGAGGATGATTGGGATGAGTTGGATGAAATGGCCAAGTCTACCATTTGATTGCACCTGGCAGATAATGTTTACTTTATAGTATTGGATTGTGAAAGTCCAAAGGAACGTTGGAAGAAGTTACGCAATACATATGAAAAGAAGCAGCATCAAATGAAGTGTACTTGATGAGAAAGTTTTATGCACTTTGCATGAAGGCCATAGATAGTGTTCCTACTCATTTAAATGATTTTGATGCTATATTCTTCCATTTATAGACTCAAAAAATGGATATGGATAATGAAATGAAAGCAGTCTTGTTGTTATGCACCTTGGTATCATCATGAGATATGTTTTGCACAGCTATTAACAATAGTGCACCTAGTGGTAAACTAGTCTATGATGAGATATGTGGAGCACTCTTGAAGAGATTCATAGAAAATCTATGGTTGGCACTCAAAAGTGGAGATGCATATAATGTTTGTGATTCTTAACAAAGAAAGAATCAGCAATGTGGCAGGAGCAAGAACAAGGAAAAGAATAGTCAACGAAATAAGAGTAGAGGTAAATCAAGGAAGACGGATATCGAATGCCATTATTGTCATAAGGAAGGACACATGAAGAAAGACTTCTATGCATTAAAGAATGCTAAAGCTAAAGGGCAGAATGTTGATGGGCATGTTAAACAGTTACCTCCACCATCTGCTTCAACCGTGAAGATTGAAGAAATCACTGCTATTTTTGATGATGTTAATGTGTTGAAACTTGATAGTATTGTGCCTACTGAGGCTCTTATGGTTGATTCTCCTTCCCACACATGGCTGCTAGATTCTCGTGCCTCTTTCCATGTGACACCACATAGAGAATGGTTCTCTACTTATGCAGCAAAGTCTCTTGGTACTGTGAGACTTGGTGACTCTTACCAGTGTGATGTTGTCGAGATTGGAGATGTGGCTATGGAGTTCATTGATGGTTCAAAATTTACTATGCACAATGTATGCCATGTACCTCAGTTATCACGTAGTTTGATGTCAGTTGGTCAACTTGATGACCTTGGTTACAATATTTAAACTTTTATGACAATGAAAGCACTTAATGTTACTCTTGTGACATTGAATTCTACTCTTTTCCTCTAGTATATTTTCTACCACATTGTTGATTATTTCTATGGATAGAATCATAGCATTCCCACTATGCTTCACAGCTTTATACAACCTACAAAATTCTTCATTTAATAGAGCACCACAGATGGTGTTGTATATTTCTCGTTAAGTGCAATATTGTTTACCATTCTGCATTGCATTATCTATATTAATCTTATGCACTTGCAAGGAAGAGAAGAATGCATCGAACTCATTTAGATGAGGAGAAACATATGAATGTCTTCCATCTATACGTCATTAATCTTTCTCATTAGGTATACCTTGTTGGATATGGTATCTTTTTCAAAGGCGTTAGATAGTTTCTACCATGCCTCCTTTGAAGTCTCACAGTCAAGAATTGTGAACTAAAACAATGTATGTTAGATGTAAGCAAATAGTTTACATAGATATCTAATCAAACTCTTCCTAATAATCATCACCTATACAATTGGCTTCCTTGCAAGACCACCAATGGTTTTCTATTGCTTTTCCATTGCCTCCCTTTAATCAAGAACATGCATTTGATTCTTCCACAAGATAAAATCAAATCCATCAAACTTAAGGATCTAAAATTTCTCTTCACCTTGCACACTATAAAATTTCTTGGAGCCATTTGCATCACACCAGATGTCTCTAAAACTTTGAAAGCCATGATGTGGGGACCCCCCTAAGTAGAGTTTATAGCTTTGCTAAAAAAATGGACACATGATCAACAAAACTCAAAGAAAGATAGACGAAGAGTGTATGCAAGCTAATAGAATAGTATGGAAAACTACATGTGGATGCAAAAACCAACCCTTATATGATTGAACTATGAAATTTACATAGATTTCAAAAGAGAATTCTTTAGAGCATGTGATCATGAAAACATAATCACATCATTAACTAGGATGGAATCCAAGAATCTCTAAAATGAGAACTACATAGCATCCAACCAAATACCCATTGTATATGGTTAGAACATTAAAATTAAACTTGGCTATCATGCACTATAGGTCCACTACCATACGTGTTTTATGGCAAGGCTAGAGTATATCTTCCATCAGCATCATTGAAGAGGGATTAACATCTAGTTTTCTCCTAGATAGAAACATTTCACCATGTTTGTCCTTTGCATTGATCTATTTTTTAATTTATTACATTGTTTGGATAATATTACTCTAAAGTTGGATGGATTCTTGGGATCTATCCCTCTTTTTCTAAGTAATTGAGCATTGAGTGCATGTGTATCCCTACATTGTTCTATATGAGTATCATCTCGATAGCTATCTTGTAAGCATTGCCAAGCAAAAGTTCTTAAAAGCTCTCTACCCCATCTCTAAGAACTAAGCATCTCGTGAAACAATGTGCATCTATGTCCATCTTGGGAGGGTAAATTGTGCTTCTGGTTGCAATAAGGAGTGCTTCATAAATATAATATATACTTAGCAAATGCTCCTCCTCATTGATGGAAAAAACAAAACAAAAGAATGACACCATAAGCACCACCATAAACAACTAGAAGGACCATCATCACCATTAGGCATGAAATGGGAAACCTCACATATGCATTAAAGTGAACCCTCCAATGACCATGAAGAGCTCTCAAATTAAAAATGTTTCTACAATAATGAATCCCAAGTGAAATGAATTTCTCCTTTTTATAGATTTGGGAGTTCATAAAGTTCATCAAATATGGAATAAATGCTCTTGAAAAGAGGGCAATTGTGAGATACCTCACATGTGGGAAAATTCTCTAAAAGGAGATGAAATACACAAAGTATCCATATGGCAAGGTTCTCAAATACAACTAGAAGATTTCTATAAAGTGTAGATGCACTCATGTATATGAATAAATAGGATGAACATGAATAAAATGGTAGCATGCAGAGTTAGTCCTTCAACAATCACCAATAACATCACACATACACATCCATAATGAATTTCCCTAGTATTCGAACATCATCCCCTCTATTGCCTCTTAATTCATATCCATTATTACCTCCTTTTAGTTCTGCTACACTTCCACTTAGAAAAACATCCCCACTCTAGGCTACTCCATCATCATCCCCTACTTCACCTACACCCACTTCTACTTTGATTACCCATATCCTCAAGCGCAAGTCTACTATCTGATCCTAAGCTCTTAGGACTTGAAAAAATATTAGACATCACCATGAAAGCCCACAAAACCCTTACCAAACACTTCTCATATATGAATGAATTGCATAAGTTTCATCAAGGCATTATACAAGTAGCACCCCTAGATGCATGAATTGTGTGCATGAAGGAAGATCACATCCATGAGATCTCAAGGCTGCAACAACATATACTGGCTTCGAAAAATAATAATTGATATCTTGCTCATGAAAATCGTTTTTACAAAGAGCAACATCGACAAGATTCAGCCTTGTAAGGCTCCAACCATCTTCTTTTTAACCTCCTACTTCATAATCAAAAACTCAAGCATAATACATGATGTTTGTCTACTTTCCAATAATAGTCATGATTTTTCTTCTCCAATTTATTATGTGAGTAACCATATTTGAATGCTTATGTACTTCTAATTTTTCTTTCAAAAATTTAAAAAAAAAAAACAAAAAAACAAAAACTTTATCAAAAAAAAGATTTTCCTCTCCAAGATAAAGAGTGCATTAGGAACAAAAAACTTGTAAGCCTCTATTTTTTTATTACTTTTCCCTATAAATTAAAAGAAAATATTTAGATTATTATATGTGTATGTTATGGGAAAATATAAATCCTAACCTCAAGTTGAGGTGGACAAGAGGTGGAACAAATGGCTAACTTGGACAAATGATTGGCCAAATTCAACCAAATTGGTGGTTGATCGAGTGATGGACTTAGATAAATGATGGTCCAAATATCCACATGGATAAGTGGTAGACCGTGGAAACTAATAGACTAGACAAGTGTTGAACTTGGAAAAATGTTAGACCTTCACATGTGCAAAGCATGAACGACTGCTATATGAAGACAATTCATGGACCTGACAACTAGTGTACCAAGGAGATGAAATAATATTAGCATGTTGGTTAAGGTAGTGGACCAAGCACAAGGATGTCATAATGTGATCATCACACAATTGCTCCTCCAAGAGATGTCTACAAATATCTAAGATAAATTTTGAGATATTGTTGGTAAGTCTCTTATTTAAGAGGTCTAAATAAATGAGAGATAGAAAGGGGGAACTATTTTGTGCTTGAGAGTCCATCTTGAACCAAGTAGCCCTACTACAATCCAAGGCCATAGTGCACACTCAAAATATTCCTCCTGCTAGGGGAAGTTGTCCTTGGAGACCTTACTAGCTTTGCCACATGCAACTGAAGTATGCAAGCAATTATGGAAATTCGGATGCCACCTAGAAGGAATAGGATTCCAAAATGGTCCTTGGTCACTCTAGCAGTAAGCCCATTCCATCAATTCATTAGCTTCATTGTAGCTCCTCCTTTATCATAATTTAAAAAATTCTCTTACTAATCCCTACGAATAAGGTGCGTACTTCTCTTGGCTGATTCTTTGTTGCACATGAATTGTCTATAATTTTTTGTGAAGTTCTGACTCGGTAGCTAAAAGGCCTCTTAATTCACAATTGAGAGTAAGTGCATTCTCTACTTTGTGCACACCCACACACTAGAGCATAGAAGTTCAAAACAAATCAATTTCATATTCTCATAACTCTGATATGTGCTTTGAGAGTGCAACAAATGCTTTTGAAATGTAAATAGAAAGCTAACACAAGATCACCTCTAGTAGTGTTCCAGAGTTTAGCTAAATATCCAGGTATTCCTCAAATTTGAGCTTGTTGATACGAGACATCCATACAATTTAAAAACATGAAGTTGTCTACCTTTTTCCAAACAAGGGTACTAAGGGGGCATGAAAATAAGTCCCAGTTCGGCCTTTACTATACAGTATAGGCATCTAGGACTCTCCATTCATTTCAAGATTCTTGATATTCCACATTTGTCTGTATTCCTCAATGTACAATAAGCAAATGAATATGTATGTTCTCTCTCAAAGAATAGTGTCAAACACTTTGAAAATTAAGTTTCTATCTGCTTTCCCTACGAGAAGGCCCACCTATTGAGTTTGAATTGATGGTTCCTTCTTTATGCGTTATTGGTGTTAACATCTACACATTGTCGTATGTATTAAGTTTCTATCTGCTTTCCCTATGAGAAGGCCCACCTATTGAGTTTGAATTGATGGTTCCTTCTTTATGTGTTATTAGTGTTAACATCTACACATTGTCGTGTGTATTCATACAACTACTTTTTTACGTTCAAGTTATCCACCTTGCGGTGTGTGCACATATACCATTTCTTCTTTATGTTCAAGTTAATTAATGAACAGCAATTCGGAGGAGAAGAAAATGCAGGTTTTGAATTATGAAAAACCATGTCATTTGGATCAGAAAAAAAGACAAACATGATGTGGAGAAATTAAATACACGCAGCGGAAGTTAGAGACCCTCTTCTTGAAACTACCCTGTAAGACATATACTTACGAAAACTTGATTCAGTCACAAATCATAGCTCCAATGGCTCTGAAAACTGGTCCACACATAGTAGACTCTCTTAGCTTTTTAATAAGCTAAAGAACACTCCATTTGGAGTTCATATGATCAGGCAACTAACTTTAGATAGACTATGTGTGGTTAAGTAGAAAACTGAGGTTCACAAGAAATGTTCTCTCTCACTACTGGAGAATCATCTAGCACAGATATTTTAGAAATAGAGAGTATGAGAGATAAGCTTTCCAACAAGATATTATATGCATTGAATGGATAATTAAATAGAGATATATCACCTTCACAAGGTGGCTCTGTACAGAAAAGGTATGCGGTTGGAATACCTATGTGCCTTGTAGCACTCAAATGAGATACCTTTTGATATCCATTGCTGAGAGAATGACAAACATATGCATCTGTACCATCTCCTTGTCATCTCCACACATTTTCACGTTCAAATGACTTCTATATATAGAGGTATGGGCATGGGTCTTTTCACCTCCCCTTGCATCTTCTCTCACCTTCACTTCTTGTCCTTTGTCCTTCCATTCCCTTGGGTGACTTTTAGTGCTCCAAATCACTCCATATGGATAAGGTCACAACTTTTTTGAGTATTTCATCTCTTTAAATATATTTTTGCTTTTGTCCAAGCCATAAATAACTTTTTCCTTTTTTCTTTAACACTCTTAAGGTTATGAGTGTGCCCTCTATATTTTCAAGGGCTAGCTTCCTTTTGAGCTTACACAAAATACATAAATAATGAAGAGGTAATTAATGAGAGGTGAGTATGTGTTAAGCCTCACAATTGGAGCTTGCACAAGTTCCATATTTTTCAACACTCCCCCTCAAGCTACAATTGAGAGCCCATGCTACTCTCCAATTCTTGTCCTCTTCGTCATTTTGCTTCTTTTCCCCTCGTATCTCTTCTTTTGATTGGTGGGTGATCTTTCTTCTTTGCATTGAAGCTTCTTTGTCTTCCTTCCAGCTTTGTCTTTGCTTCTTTGGCTCTTTGCAAGAGCCCTTCTTCAATCCCTATCAAGAAACATGCTTCATACAAACTCATAGAATGAAATGAGATCACCTTGTTTGTACTTATCTTCGTTGCTTCACTCTCTTCCTCTTTGTTGTCCTCTCTTTTGAACTTTCTCTCTTTGTATGCCTTCATGAATTCATGTCTTCTAGGTTTGCATGCTTTGCTTTGATCCTCCTTTGTCATTGGATCATCTTCAATGTTATCTATGGGTGCAATCTTTGCATCTCCTTTTGACATCGTCATGGTTGTCATGCTTTCTTCCAACTTTTGTTCATGACTTCTTTTGTGCATCATGGCTGCTCTTTGCCTTCTAAAGCACTCCTTCAATAGTGGTGACTCCTCCTAGTGCTTTCAATTTACCTTTTGGCTGCTCTTACTCTTTGTTTGAGCGCATCTACTTCTCTTCCAAAGCTGAAATTCGCTTTGGCTCCACTTTCTCTTCTTTGGACTCTTCTTGGATCTTCCAATCCTTGCAAGCTAACTCCCCCTTGCTTCATAATCTTTGCTTGATTCTTCATGGTTGATTATGTACCTGCAAAATCAACAATGGACTGATCATACATGAACTCTTTCATGAGTTCCTCTTCATGTGAAGCATTCACAGCTTTCACATCTTCCAAGCTTTCTTTATCACCTACAAAACAACACAAGAAATCATCAATGTGATCAATGGTGCCTCTTGCACCTAACAAGGCTTGCCATTCCTCTTGGGATGGTCTTACTTGCCTTTACATAGGCTTGCCACTCCTCTTGGAATGGTCTTACTTGCCATAGGCTTGCCACTCTCTTTGGTGGTGTTACTTGAATTTACCTTTCACTAGATCTTTACTTGGACTTTGGTGCTTCTTGCACCTAACATAGGCTTGTCACTCCTCTTGGGATGGTCTTACTTGCCATCACATAGGCTTGCCACTCCCCTTGGAATGGTCTTACTTGCCTTTACATAGGCCTTCCACTCTCTTTTGGGATGGTCTTACTCGCCTTACATAGGCTTGCCACTCTTTTTATTGTGGTCTTACTAGCCAACCTTTCACTATACATTCACTTGGTTTATGCTTGGAACTTACCACCACACAAAATGAGGATTTTCCTTATCCTTTACATTAGCCCTTACCTTTGCAAGTGGACTTCTTTACCTTTCTTTGCTTCAACCAATATGTCACACTTATCATGGGTGACTCTTCCTTCTATCATGGCACTTTCTTGTGCTCGTTGAACTTTGGGGAGTGTCTTCAAGTCCTTGTTGAGCCTTCAACACTTTGTGGCAGCCCTTCATTGGAGTCTTCTACTCCTCCTTTGTTGGGAAGCTCAATCTTAGGCTTCACCCTTCTTCGATGTCTTCAAACTTCAAGTGTTTGACAAGCTTTTAGCTTGGGCTCCTTCGCCTTGGCTCCAAGCTTTGCATCTTCTTCAAGATCTCTTTGTGCAACCATGGGCTTCAATGCAAATACTCTAAAATCAAAGCTCTGATACCAAAATGTGGAGAAACTTGACTCCAATACACGCAATGAAAGTTAGAGACCCTCTTCTTGAAACTACCCTGTAAGACACATGCTTACTAAGACCTGATTCAATTACAACTCAAAGCTCCAATGGCTCTGAAAATTGATCCACACATAGTAGACTCTCTTAGCTTTTTAATAAGCTAAAGAACACTCCATTTGGAGTTCATATGACTAGGCAACTAACTATACAAAGATAGACTACCTGTCACCTCAGGTTAAGCAAAAAACTGAGGTTCACAAGAAATGTTCCCTGTCACTACTGGAGAATCATCTAGCATAGATATTTTACAGACAGAGAGTATGAAAGATAAACTTTCCAACAAAATAAGTAACATGGATAAGTACATAGAGAGATATCACCTTCACAAGGTAGCTGTGTACAGAAAAGCAATGCGGCTGGAATACCTATGTGCCTTGTAGCACTCAAATGAGGTACCTTTTGATATCCATTGGTGAGAGAATGACTAGCATATGCATATGCACCATCTCCTTGTCATCTCCACACATTTTCACGTTCAAATGACTTCTATATATAGAGATATGTGCATGGGACTTTTCACCTACACTTGCATCTTCTCTCACCTCTTGACCTTTCACTTCTTGTGCTTTATCTTCCATTTCCTTGGGTGACTTTTGGTGCTCCAAATCACTCCATATGGATAAGGTCACGACTTTTTTTAGTACATCTCTCTAAACATATTTTGGCTTTTGTCCAAGCCATAAATAACTTTTCCCTTTTTTCTTTAACACTTTACTTTAAGGTTATGAGTGTGCTCCCTATATTTTCAAGGGCTAGCTTCCTTTTGAGCTTACACAAAATACATAAGTGATGAAGAGATAATTAATGAGACATGAGTATGTGTCAAGATTCACAATTGGAGCTTCCACAAGTTCAATAACTTTCAACACGATATACTATTAAATGTACTTTATCCATGGATAAGCGGGAGATGCCTGATGAAAAAACTAGGTTGAAATATTACAGTTGCACTAGTAGAATCAGTATTTTTCAAATCAAATTTAGGACATCCACCAAATACCGAGCTGATAATGGTCAAAAAGACATACATGAACAGTAAAATATCTGAGGTATTGCTTTCTGTATTGAACAAAAATTGCATACTCACAAGCCATACATACTTCCATAGAGGTGCCCCGTCATGCTATAGCAGAGGGTCCATTCAAGATTATTGCATACCCTTTTCAAGCACCTGGCAGCATTTGCACGGTTTGAACTCTGTAGGGGATCGACGGTCAACATCTCATTCACTAGACTTCCGGCTGGCATAGTGCAGAAGAGTTATGAAACATTCATGGAACTATGGAAACTCTCTAGTCACAGTTGTCAAACTGGAAGTTGCACGAGAGCGACAAAGATTAACATTGTTATATTTGGAAAGTAAAATTCAGAAATATTTGCAATCTCAAATTATTCAAGTGCATCACAATGTGATAGGTTTTTATGGATCTTTGAGGCCATATGAGTATTAAGCTTTATGCCTATTGAATTGGCTCTGTTGTGACTCCAAAACAAAAGAGTAAGTCTAAAGTTTTAAAAAGAGCAAAAGACTAATTCCACTATTTTCGCAGGGATTCGAAAGCCTTTGTCAAGGATGTTACTGACTCTCAGAAATAATGCCCTAAAAGAAGTAGTCTTTGGCCATGATTATTTGGGAAGCTTGAAACTTGGAAAATGCAAAGAAAAACTTAATGGAGTGTTCCCAAACATTCCTATGTGAATCAGAAATTCTCATGATTCAGAGAAGAAATACCATAATATATTGGAGCTCTATCTAGTAACACCAAGTCATGATGACATGCATGTGGAAAGTCTGTTAAGGAACCCTCGTTTATCGACAGCCAACACACCTACTCTGTCCATTCAGAAATGACGTTTCTGAGGTTTGAGTGAAGTAGATAATGTGAAAGAATCATCATAGCCTTTTGTACTTTCAGCACTGGAATGGAGGAAAAGAGGGGGGAGGGGGGTGAGAGAGAGAGAGAGAGAGAGAGAGAGAGAGAAGATAAGACTTTTTAATGTCTATAAGAGGCCGAAACCGGCCTATGAGACAAAACATATACATCAGCATGATCCGATCCACTATGATCCCAAAGGAAAAATAAAAATGTGAGTACAAAACAAAGTATAAAAGGAGAGGGCAATAGCTAGCGTCGAGGGTGTGGGGTGCTATGGTTATGCACTCTATATGCTCAAGAGGTGAGATACAAATATGATATGCATAGGGAGGGGAGGGTGGATGGAGTCATAGCCCTCTAGATACCTGGAGTGGATGTAGGATATAATGCATCGGTGGGTAGGGCATCGTGGCGAGCCTCAGAATGCTCTGCACGTCGAAATCAGCAGGGGTGCGCTGCTGACGCTCCATATCTCCATGTCATGGCATTGCATGAATCATCTGAATCTCTCTCTGGTGGAGACAGGCTCTCCAGAGTGGGGGTCTCGGTTGTCGACGCTATCGTCTAAGCTCCTCTGCTCTCTCTAGTGTGACACCCCGCATCGAACTGGGCTCCCAAGCGGCTGTGGGTCTGAAAAAATCTGTAATATGAGGTCGGGTGTATCTCCATCCACTGGCGAAGTGAGGCACGGCAGCGCTGGAGCTCTACTAAGAAACGACCTAGAGGGCGCTGGTCCTCCGTCTAGAGTAAAGCCCTGATCTCTCTAGGTCCCCTAAAGAGCTGTGGGTAGCGGTCTCTGATATCCTCATATGCCTGGCATCTACATGTGTAGTGCTCCTCGTCCTCCACCTCCTCTCAGCAAATCCTGCATAATCTCTCGTTGTTGGGGGTGTGTGTCGCTCGCCCAGCCTCAATCCCGAGCTGGTGTGATGATACTCTGAGCTGCCCAATGGCCACTCTCTCTGCTGGTGCCACAGAGAGAGAGAGAGAGAGAGAGAGAGAGAGAGAGAGAGAGAGAGATTTAATCATTCACACCAAATCCAGATCGCTCTGGCGAATTCTCTTCAAAAACTGTACCAAAGTCGTGCAGTTATGAACCCACGATTCACAATAAAACACATTAATTAGTTTGACTTAATGAATGACTCAAGAGACATCTAAAACAACTAATCTCCTAATCAAAAATCAATTTACGATACTACATTTTCTTCTTCAAAAAAAAGGAATGAATCAAAAGTTGCTCATCTACTCCATAGCAGATTGAAACTCATGCTGAAGCTCGCCCCACAAAAATAAGATCTACAAAGAACATGCCTAACATTAAGCAAACACTATAAAGACAAAAACATGACAAGCAAAGTCAGAGAAGAATTACACTCGTTCAGAATGTAACCAATAGCTCATTGCAATAGGCTACAGTCAGCCTGAAATTATATAGTCCACACCAATGGGCAGATGATCACTGGGATGATTATAATTTGGTAATCCACCCTCCAGATGGCCTGCCTCTGCAGATGGGACTTCAAGAAGTTTTACAGGTTTCAGAGTGTCAAAGGAAGTGAAGAATATGTAGTCCAATGTGCCTGTGAAATCAGGGGTAAAGTTAGTAAAATCTGGTTCATCTTTTACAAAAGCATACACGCTATGCAGGGGGAGGCAGCCATTAGTGCTCTGATCAGCTGATAACAGCTCAGGTGCATCATCTAGTAAGCTTCCCTCTGATGAGGTGCTTGATGTAAGGTAATTGTAAACCTGCATAAAGCAAGGGTAGTTACTGTATTTAAGAAACTTTTTGGATTGGTAACATCAATAGATAGTGCAAGTAAAATTTCAATTGGATCTAATAACACTAAAAAGGGAGCGTAGAATTTTTCCTTTTTAAAAAACAAGATTTTGATCATTTAGAAATTCATAATGCGAAAGTCAGAGGTAATTATAGTTTCTTGATGCTCCTACTCTGGGAATCAGGAGAGTGCACACTTTCTTTTTTCAACAAACTTTAATTTCAGTTGATTAATATGATATGCTAGAGCCAATATTCCATGAAGAGCTGTGCATGGATGCAGGAAGTCAAGTCATCATCACAGAAGAATGAGAAGAAAAAAGACTAAATTGTCTTCCCGAATAACTTGCAAAGTTTCATACAAGATGAGAAGCAATAAAGAAGTGCCTATCCTGAGTAACAGGAGCCCCCTAAATTATGAAATTCTCTAGCCCTGATGTTAAGAGATTGTTACTGATGCATTTTTCTCTAGTGGAAGTTCAATCATTGAGATCTACTTTCCGGTTAAGCTTCAATTAATTGAAAGGTACAAGTTAAGAGATTGTTACTAATGCATTTTTACCTGATCTCCAGGTTGGGAATTAAAATCCCCGCATATAACCACTGGGATATTAGTGTCTAGCTTTGTTTCTAGCAAAGATCGAAAACTTGAAACGGATGCTACAAGATGCTTCGCCTGTGCAAGCTTCACATCAGCCCAGTCTGGATCCCTGTTTCAAAAGTCAGGTTGAAGTTATCTATCATAGCAATGTATCCAGACCTCCACTATAAAATTTTGTATGCCATAAGACATTCAGCAGCTCACAATATGGATTTTCTATTTTTGCCACTCAAGGTTGGTGAGCAGTTCCAAAAAATGCATACACATAGCACAACATCTCATGCCTTAGAATCAGCTTTTGAAATACACCAAAAACCTCACCAATAAATATGTGTATTTGCAATTACAAAGGTACTATCCCAAGCATGAAAAGCTCTAAATGCTGCAATGATGCCCACGCAATCCCTCTTCAGCCGTACCCTTGGATCATTTGGATCACCCCTGTCTACTTAAAGCTATGATAAGTGATCAATCAATATCGCTTCTTCAAGAATCTCGAAAACCAAGAAGAAAACCTTGATAATGATTGAATACTGTGACTACCTGCATCAGTCTCAGATGATTCATCTGCGCTCATGTCTTGCTCCATAGATAACTGAGTACCGTTAATTTGAGGAACAAGGTCATTATATTGTATAACTTGGTTCTCTACCAAAGAAAGTCTGCCAAGAAGTAGAACCAGCACTAATATGACAGCATGCACTCCAAAACATGAGGGAAGTAAACCTGCCCTCCAACCTTTTGGTACTATTCAATGGTACTTCAAATAAATGAGAATCAATAACACGATATGCCCAACCGTGCACGACAATAGAAAATGCCACATCCATCCTTCTTTCTCCCTGGCCGTTGCACATAGATGCTGGAATATCCATGATCATCTAGCTGTTCCTTGTAAAAGCTCTCAAACGCATCCAACTCCTAGATTGACATGAGAAAATGTAGGTCAAACTCGATGGCATGCATTTGACATCAACTAGCAGCCAGGTCCTTCTGAAATCCCCATTCACTATTTGTCTTACAACCACTCTGCTAGTTTAATGAAGCATGCACACATAGACTCATGAAAATTATGTATTACCTGTAGGCATAGAATATCAGCATTGAAACTTAGAAGTCGTTCGATCAATGCTTTGGATCGGGCCTTCCACCTGACGACAGAAATGTTCATGAATATCAATTACTCCTCTAGAAATGGTCCATCACCTGTTGTGGATAGATCACCTAAGGCAAGGTGAAGGAGAATGTGGAAAGCATGTACTCCTCACATATGTCTGCAAAGTGCACCAGAAGACATTCAGAAAAATTTCACATGCTTTGCAAAAGAAAAACAAAAAATGATAAGATAGATGTACACATTGTTTGCTACCTGGGCAAGAATATTGTAAGATACAAGCCTGATAGAGTGGCCTGCAAATAAATGACTGGTTACTACCTCAGATGCTAATTAGTAATTTTTAAGTGATTTTCACTATCTTAAGCTGAATTACCCTCCACATCAATAGTTGAGCCACTTTTTTGATCACAGACTGGAAAGAAGGTAGGTTGATATGCAGATATGATCTTATTTGAGACCATACTGGCTCTCTGCAAGTTTTGAACCCTTAGAAAAAATGAAATTGGGGTGTTGCAAGTAAATAGAACTTGAATAAACAATTAAGTTATCACTGATAGACCAAGCATGAATATACATTAGCTTGTTATGCAGCAGATTGCCTTGTGTGGCAGAATTTTCCCAAGCCCGCCCTTGTGTCATTGAGGGGGCTCAATTCACATATGCAATGAGAACACCAGTATATACATTGTTTCGGGATATTGTTGTTAGCCCCGATAGAGAAATAATAGGACACATGAGAGAACATACACACATAGACTCAAGACAATACACAAAATATAGGCAAAAAGTCATATGCTCCAGCCTCCGATCATGAAAGTATGTTTACAAAATGATGATATGCTCCAAATCAAACTATAAGGAAACACAAGAAATACTCACAACCCATTAATATCAAAGAGAGCATGTGAGGGTAAGGGACAAGGTATCAAGAGGCTAGGGCAGATCTCCAAAGAAACCTCTCTCAAAAGAGAGACCTCCAAATGTATGAGCATACACTGCTCCATCACCTCCACCAAGAGAGTAAGCTCCTCCTCCATCACCTCCAAACTTCAAGAGCACTGCCAAGAGCAAACTTGGGCTAGTGAACGTGATGCCAAAGAGTAAGAAGTGCTGCCCTTATATAGAAAATACTGGCATTGGCTTTTCTTGAAAAGGCCAACGAAAAATCAGCAAGGGCATGGAAACATTTTCCAAAAAGTTAATTATCACTTTGATTTTTAGTGCATGGGATTTATTAACCTAGGCGAGCAGCTTTTAATGCTTATGTGTCATTGATCTCAGCCATTGGATACAAATGATCTGGATTTCATAGAATTTTAACATGCGGCTTATGAAAAGCATGTGTTTTTGGAGTTATGAACAGAAATTAGAGTGTGCATTTTGAAAGGCAGCTTTTAAAGCTTGTGTGTCATTGATCTCACCCCTTGGATACAAATGATGTGGATTTCATAGGATTCTAACATGCAGCTTATGAAAAGCATGTGCTTTTGGAGTTATGAACAGAAATTAGGGTTTGCATTTTGAAGGGCTTAATGTGGTTGCATAGGCAAGTATTATATATGGTTGGAAAGCTCTCTTTGATTACTTCCAGAATACGTAAAAAGCTCATGCTGTTAGTTGTGACCATTATTTATCAAGTTTTATCAAGTCTTGGATCTGATTTGACCTAGTTTGGATTTTTTTACCACATCCTAATCTAATCAAACTGTTCATGAATATCTACAATGATTGATGAATAGAGTCCTAAAATATATACAAATTAGAATTTCAAAGGAGCCAAAATCCTAAAAACCTAACAATCCCTACCGAGCCCCCCCTAAATTCTAATTCGGAATTCTCTTCCTCACAACTTGTGATGTGGAATGAATTTTTCCACTAGAAGACACTTCAATGTAGTTTGAAGTATAAGTTTAAAGAGGCCCTCGAGAGCTATGTGATGGTGTGCTCAGTTGCTCCATGGTGTGCTCAATTGCTGCAGATACCAAGGGAGTGTATTGTTGCATGAGGAGAGAGAAAATAGAAAGAGAAACTTGCGCAAAAATTTGAAGAAGAAGATGGAGAAGCCGATGTTGAAGAAGTCCCAATAGCAACAACAATATTATTAGTAGTAATAATAATTATAACAGCAACAACATTAAATAATAAAAACAAGAACAACAATAATAATGTTGTTCTTCTTTTCGGCTACAAAAGGTGAGTTGTTTTCTTTCAAAGCTATCCATGTATATGTATAAATTTACAATGTCACGACTCATGAGTGAAGCTTTTGATTAAACATGTTCACGATACTCTCCAAGAGGTTCTTTTTTTTTAAAGTGAGTTATTTTCTGAAAAGCTATCCATGGTATATGTGCAAGTTTAAAATGTAATGACTCATGATGAAGCCTTAGAAAAGGTTGGTTCAATCCAAGACTTTGTCATACTAATCAGTAACAACTGCTTGAAGAGAAGCACTAATGTTCTTGATCAAATTCTCTCAAGACGTGTGAAATGAATTGGTTTTGAGTTCAACAACGCCATGTGAGAAGCTCAAGTCTATAATGATAATCGAACACTTCTCAAATAGAAGAAAGATTACATGAGTAGAAAAGAAGAAAATCATAGTGGTTTTCTCTCAGGATCCACATTGTAGAAGCGAACACTATTCAAGATCATGCCAAAGTTGCACGATGTAAATCTCCATGTTTTGGAAGGCTGAAATACTACAGATAAGATTACAGTCAGGACAAAACCTTACCATTCAGAGATGCCCTTTGATTGCATGTTGTGTCAAACTTTTATGAGCCATGCACTAATACCGAAAAAATTATAAACCATCAGACTAGGTGCGGTCGTAGTTTCAAACAAAATAGTTCAAATCCTGCTGAACCCCTCGCTTAAATGCTCTGTTTGTGTGTGTGTGTGTGTGTGTGTGTGTGTGTGTGTGTGTGTGTGTGTGTGTGTGGGTGTGTGTGTGGCTTTCCACACCCCACCTTTGAAAACTGAAAGCTACTATACAGAACAAGAGGAAGAGCACCTGCACAAAGAGAGCAGAGAGACAGATGGCGTTTGCCCTCAACGAAAAGAAGGGAACACGATCGAGAAACAGCATTTTGAGAGAGAGAGAGAGAGGCTTCAATGGAACAACAATTTAAGATTATCCATTTATTTTTTAATGATTGAGACAAAGAGCAAGACTTATATTTGAATATGATCCACATAACAATTAGGCCTTCGATTGTTTTTGTTTTGATCCTTCACGAAGACACGAGATAATAATAAAAAAATGAAAAATTCAAAGTAAAGGTTTGGAATTCAGAGCTTTTCACTTTTCGCACCACCACATCCCTTGAAGTTCACATAGATGGTGATAAGAAAAACAAATCATGTGTTCACATCTTTTAGGTGGTTTGGTTAAAGCTTTGGCCTCTTGAATCAGTGGTCTAGAGTTCAACTCTCAGATTGGACATGTAATGGCTCATGCTAGTTTAAACCATTTGTAACGAAGTTTAACCCCTGAATATGGGGAGTCCCGCGGGTACTATGCCCATTCACATGTACAGTTATACTTTCAAAGTTAAAGTTGGGGAAGTAGGCGCATGTCAAACCTCTTTAGAAAAAATCAAAAATTAGAAAAAAAACAAATCATATATCTATTCTGCTCTCTTGTGTGAATTGGTAAGAACAAGCAAATTTTAGGCTTTATCAAGAATATCTTATTTTTTAGGCTTTATTTTGTCCATCCTATGTGAAACCACCCACACAAGCCTTGTAAAAAGAGATAAGTTACTATTTAAAATCTAGAAAAGGTATTCTATCTCATTCAAACGTACAAATGGTAGCCATCCTAGACTTCCTATTGAACAAAGTCTTTTGAGATTTGGAAATCCCTTTCATCTACAAGATTGTGTGTGTGTGTGCGTTTATGTTAAACATGTTTTGGGAGTATTCTTTCTTAAAACATTTGGGTTTGTAGAAGCACTTCTCTTTCTCTTTAGGGGTTTTTTTCCATGTTCTTGTATACACTCCCAAAATCCTAGAAGGATATTTTTCTTTGTACATCACAAGTTTAGTAATGTAATTGTGTGCTTTGTGAGCTTCTTTCTATCATGTTGCTTTGTGTGAATTATCTCTCTCTAAACTCCAATAGGTAGTATCGAAGGATAATGTTGCTTCTTAAGATGTGTTATCAACACACTTTGTTTAATTGCTACAAAATTTGAAGACCATTATTACATTAATAAAAAGTCACATTATTTCAACCAAACTTTGTAAATAATTCTGCCCTTTTATTTAACTTATCTTTGGGTCTTTGTTCTCTAATAAAGGCACCCCAAAGTCTATGGTAAGTATAGCAAATCCCTCTAGGGTACTTTTGTTCAAGGTTTCTAATAAACTATCAATTTGCTACATCATGGGATAGTGTTAAGCTCTACCTTGAAGCACAAGAAACGATATATAACTCACCATCCGACCATTTATTATATGCCTCCAAGACTCAAAGATGTCACTTTAGTTGACAAGAGTCATTTTTTGCATGTGCATCTACACTAGTGCTTCAAGAACTTTAGCTGGAATTTAACTAGAAAGTAGCTCATTTAGCGGGAGTGATGTGTCCTAATCAATTGAAGCCAAGTGTTAGTGGACTCGAGTTATTTCAAGTTAACTCGAGTTAACCCAAGTTAACTTAAGTTAGGATATCTTAAGAATTAACCACTAAGTTAAGCACATGCCTTGGCTAATACTCCAAATGACCACAATGTTGACTTGACGTTTACCTTATTCAAGTGACCTTATAACATTTTCCCCTTGAAGAACATCTTCTTCCTCAAAAATATGCTTCAAGTTATGAGCTATAAAATAGAATTCCCACGAGCCCATGGTCCAACTGAGAAGCATGGTTACCATTTCTCTTTTGCCTCTTTATATCTGGAAAGAGGGAAAATTCTTTTGTAAGGAACTAACACGTTCCCAAGTTGCACTTTCCTCTATTCCATCTTTCCATTTAACTAAGCACTCTTTATATACTTGACTTCGGGTATGGTTCATGGAGAGCAAAGTTAACTAAGAGAAGTTGGATGATGGTGTTTAGTGAAACTAAGTTATCCATATCAGCCAACTTTTTCTTAAGTTGACTTACATGGAAAACTAGATGAACCCAACAATATTCTAGGATTTCGACTTCATATGCCATCAATCCAACCTTTCTGATTACTTTGAAAGGACCACAAAACCTAGGAGAGAGCTTAGGACATGGTCCATTTTTAAGTTTCTCGAGACCCAAAGGTACATTTTCTCTCTAACTTGAAAAGACACTTCCCTTTGCTTTAGATTGGCATATGCTCTTGCACAATCCTAGGCTTTTTTAAATTGTCATGTGTGAATTTCAACTTGAAGTTCATTTCTTCTAAAAGTTCATGAGCTACCTGAACTATTTCGTGTTGAAAAGGGGATTTTGGATGGAACCCATACATCAACATGAATGGACTAAATCCACTTGTAGCATGCTTAGCACCATTGTAAGCAAACTCTACAAGTGGTAGATAGTCATCCTAGTCTATTTATTTTGGAGACACATATGCTCTCATCATATCTTCCAAATCTTAATTGATTCTTTTTGTTTGACCATCCACCTAAGAATGTTATCTCATAATCATGGACAACTTTGTATCCAATAGGCTAAAGACCACTCTACAAAATTGGCTTTTGAATTTTCTTTCTCGATCAGATACAATCTTTTGGTAGATCATGCAAATTCAATGTATCGGCCACTGTGTTGAATTTTGCCTTTTTATATTTGAGTTCATAATTGAATTATTGAAAGATTCTACCCATATTGCTCTTTTGCCTTATAAATATGCTAATGTGAAAACCACTTGATACTCTCTTGATCCAAAACTATAGATACCTTGGTGTCAAACAGATAATGATATCATTCCTTTAATGCATTTATAATTGCAAACATTTCACATTCATATGTAGAATACTTTGTTGGGTTGTGTTCAACTTTTTACTCTCAAAATCCGTGGATCGATCCTCTTGAATCAACACAACTCCAATTGCATGTGCGCTAGCATTTTTTTCTACAAAAAATGGTTTATTCACATCTACTATTTGCAAAATTGAGGCTCAAGCAACAACTTGCTTAAGTTATTCCACACCTTATTCTTGTTTTGTACCCCATATGAAGAGTTTTGACCTACCCTTCAATTGACCTATTAAGGGTACTACTATCTTGGCATAATTTGGAATGAGTTTTTGATAGTATCTTGCCATCCTGAGAAAACTCTGGAGCTCCTTTATTTTCTTAGGATGAGGCCATTCCTTTTATGACCTTAACTTTGATAGCGTCAACTTGGAATCCCTTGGCAGAAATCATGTGGCCAAGATATCTAACTTTTGAGGTAAATAATGCACACTTATATTCTTTATCTTATAGCTTATTCTTTCAAATCACTTCAAAAACTTGTTGAAGATGTTCAAGATGTTCTGAGTAACTCTTGGTATGAATGAGGATATTGTCTACAAAATCCACCACAAACTTGCCCAAATATGGTTGCATGATTGTGTTCATCAGAGTTATGAATATGGCCAAGGTATTTGTCAAATCAAAAGGCATGACCAAAAATTCAAAGTGCCCATATTTAGTTCAAAAGGAAGCCTTTGGAACATCACCAACCTTTATCTAGATTTGTTGATATCTTTGATGCAAATCTATTAATGGGAGGATAGTAGCACCACAAAGTTGATCAAATAAATCATCAACTTGAGGCATTAGGAACTTTCTTTCCATTGTCACATTATTTAATTTCCTATAGTCAACATATATTTGCATTGAACCATCTTTCTTTTTAATTAGAAGGATGGGAGCCACCGAAGGTGATTGACAAGGTTTAATAAATCCCTTTCTCAGATATCCTTCTAGTTGTTTTGTAACCTCTATCTATTTGAAAAAGGGGATTTTGTACGGGTGTTGACATATCGGCTTGGTACTTAAGATCAAGTCGATGAAATGACTGACAAGCCCTCTTGGGGGTGGCAAACCCTCTCAAGGGTGACATGCCCTCTGTGAGTTTCTTAGGGAACATGTTAGACATAAATCCAAGTCTGGTCAGTCATCAGTGTGTGTTGGAACAAGAGCATGAGTTGCAAAGGTTCCTAAGCTTGGGGAATTATCCTAAGGTTCCACCTTAGTAGTGTGAGTGTGCATGATGGTGACATGTCACATAGAGCACTCTGAGAACCTTCTAATCTAAGAGTAAGATGATCAATAAGATGGGAGAAGAGTAGCACACATACCATTTTTTTTTTCAAGTCTTGAGATTCTGATCTCACAAGTGGTATATATATATTCTTAGACATGTTAAACTTGAACTTCGGATTAAGTTATCTGTTTAAAGTTAAATTCAATTTGGGTTCTTGGGATGGTTAGGGGTCTGTAAACAGAGGCCCTGTTGTATTTTCCCAAATCTACAGATTAAGAATATACTACTTCACCGAATTAACTCGCTAGATCGGATTATCTTCTCAATACTGTTTGAATTGCATTCTTCAACACACTTCCATACCAGACAGTTAACTGTATAACTTTTTCACTTATATCGTGGAATGTTTTTGTAAGAACTTGCATTAATGTATTTGCAAAGTGCGTACCTTGATCAGTTACTATCTCCAAGGGTAACCCATAACGTGGAAAGATATCCTTCATTAAGCATTTAACAACCGCAGCTGCTGTAGCTGATCGTAGAGCCCATGCTTCGGCCCATCTAGTTGCGTAATCTGTGCATGTCAGAATATATCTGTTATTGGTGACTGTTGCCGGAGGTGTAATGGGTCCTATGAAATCCAAACCCCATTTCTGAAAGGGTTCCAGAGGCACAAGGGGTTGGAGAGGGAAGTAGTGGTGCTATAAAGGCTGACCGGAACGCTGACACTCATCGCACGGAAATACAGATTGTTCCTGTGTAGCCCACTTGCTTGCCTTTGTGAACGCCTTCTGTTGTTCATGAATTCTTAGTTCAAAGATCTCCATAGCTGGCTGTAATTGCTTGCCCGAACGTGTTTGCACCACTGCTGCTTGTGTATCCATGGCTGAGATGTACACCATATTGGCCATCGGATGTTGTCGTTCTTATTTCTTATTGTCATACTCAGCTGCATCTTTGTAGAACCTGCGGATATGCCCGATTTCACCACAAAAATGACATTTAGGAGGGGGAGGAGATACACCTTCTCTTGATGGACCTGCATTCCACTGAGCTTGTCCAAAATTATTTGATCATCAACCCCGATAATTCCTGTATCCCTCGTACGGGGTATTCCGCATCTGTGGTGGTACATAATGGCTGGCCGGTTGCCCTTGTTCTTGAATAATGGCATTAACAGCTGCTCTATTCTGTACCTTGGCATTATACAGGCAAGTCTCCATAGCATGGTCTGTTATATGGCATATTGCACAATACATTTGGTTTAGAGCGCATGTTGAACTGTTGTGCCCTGGATTTTTGCATTTGGTACAATAAATTTGGTTCAAAGGATCCTCGTTGGATTGTCGGGACGCTTTCAGCCACTCTAGGTCTTCAGTGAATCTGCCCACTTTGTTTTCTAATTGTAACGCCATAGAAATTACGACATCCAAAGTCATTCCTCCCACACATCGGATGATCATAATCTGCTTCAATTGGGGCTTTAATCCGTTGATGAACCACTGAGTGATAATGTCATCTAGTAAATTAGCATGCACGGGTCGCAATTGTCGTAAATGTGTTCGAAATAGCGTGGCATAATCCTGTACATTTTGGTGTGGTTTCTGCCTATTATTCTGTAAGTAATAAAAAAATTCGGCTAGGTTTTTCTTTAATCGAAATCGTTGCAGAAATGCATCCTTCACATCATCGTACTGTCGGAAGTGGTTCAAATCATATTCGGTTAGCCATCGTGCAGCTTCATTAACCAGGGTTGACTGGAACACAATAGCTTTATACACAGGGTCTACGGGGTAATTCAGAACTGCATAATTAATCTCAAAGGTCCGCACATGCGCATCGGGATCATCCCCCGAAAAACCTCCAAATTTGGTGTATGTGACCCCTGCTGGTACCAGGCACGGTGGGATAACCTGTTGTTGCTGATGTTGTGGTTGCGGCTGTGGCGGTGTTTGTTGTTGTTGCTGTGAGCTACTCATGGTGTTGTTGTTGGCGTTGTTGTTACCTGAATTTTGGGGAGGTATTTGTTGATCTTCCTTGACTGTATGGTCAACAACTTTCCGGTCCTAAAATGTTGTTGAACCGATTGCTTAACTCCAAATCTATCAGCCCTTCCTCAACTTTAGTGTCGAAATTAGCTAGACGTGCACCAAAAGATGGTGAACGCAATAGGTGTCCACCAAACAGCATCGCAGTTTCACTGAAAAGCTTCGAATCGGCACCAGGTAATACCGAACTCTCACCGGAACTCGCCGAATTCTCACGGGACCAGACTCCACTATCACCGAAAACGTTCTCACCAGATAACGCGAACCTATCACCGAAAGTGACCAAATTCTGACCAAATAATGTGGAACTGTCTCCGCACTGCGCCTCTCTACAACCAGAAATCACCGTACTTTCTCCAAAAGGTACCGGACTCGCATCGGAATGCACTGGATTCTCACCGTGTGCTACCGAACTACCACCGAAATTGTTGTTGGCTGGCTAATATACTGAACCTTCTACAACTGGACTTAATTGTCCTGTACTTCTACCACCACGGGGTGTTCCTAATAGGTTCGGAACTGCCCAGGGATGTTGATCTCTGCGGTACTTGGGGTATGATTCGCCGGAACGTGTTACAGGCATATATCAAAGAATTCTTCGTCAATCTTTAATCTTCTATGCAAACAACTACTCCATTTCCCACAGATGGCGCCACTGTTAAACTTGAACTTCGGATTAAGTTATCTGTTTAAAGTTAAATTCAATTTGGATTCTTGGGATGGTTAGGGGTCTGTAAACAGAGGCCCTGTTGTATTTTCCCAAATCTATAGATTAATAATATACTACTTCACCGAATTAACGCGCTAGATCGGATTATCTTCTCAATATTGTTTGAATTGCATTCTTCAACACACTTCCATACCAGACAGTTAACTGTATAACTTCTTCACTTATTGCGTGAATCAATTTACTTAACACTTCATTAACTTCACTTACTGGTTTAACTTAATCAACAGAATTGACAACAGACTCAGATTACACAGAGTTTCAGCAACAGCGCTTCGCTTTCGGCTATCGCCCAGACGAACAGTCCGACGACACCTTCTACTTCATGTGACTCTTCTGATTAATCTCTCAAGGGTAACATCTTTGCGCTACGCCTTTACATCATGCGTGCGACTTTTCAGAATATATATTACAAAATTTATGAGTTCCTTTCCGGCGACTTACAGACATGTGGAGAGAATGAGAGGAAGAATTGCTAATCTTCTACTATTCCACCAGGAGGGAGATATTTCTTCATCTTCATTGGTGGGACTTCTTGATGCTCATAGAATTAGGCAGGTGATCTTGTGGTGGGACTTGGAAACAAAAGAAAGGGGAGGATAGAGCCCCCCCAAGAGGCCCAAGAGCTTTCTGAAGGGAGGCCCATGTGCACACGGCACCTCATAGAGGACAATAGCACTAGCAGCAGTCAAGCAACCAATCAATAGCACCACCCATGTGCATGTATGCATATGGACTCTCTAATTGAGAGAGAGAGAGAGAGAAAGAGCAATCCCTTGAGTTCTAATGGGAGATGAAGGTGAAGGTTTACTTATTTAGCCAAAATTTGTGCAAATATTTGTGTATTGTGAGCAGCCGGTGTAGACGAGCTATTTTCATTGTAATTTCAATCCTTATTTTTAATGTAATTGAATGGAGGCTTACGGAGATATCAAGAGTTTCCAAAATATGTAATTTCCATAATTCTATATTTCGTAAGTTCAAAAAAGTGTGAAGCCCTTACCCTTTTTTATGAAGTACGGTATCATGTCATACGGACAGATTCCGGAGGCGATGAATACAAAATAAGTAGATCCGCAGAATGGTGAAGGGTGAAGTTTGTATTCCTAAAGTTAGATTATATAATGGTTACTGTAATGTACTTGCCTTCATATTCTCGAATTAAGAGTCTATTTTACTGTGTAGAAGCTATGATGTTGTGTGCATTGTGTATGATGGATTGTCTCTGTGTGCAATCAATGTTATTGTAAGTGATGGAACAGAAACACATGTTTACGAGTATTTTGTATTTGTAAATCCCCATTCCTGAACCTGCATATTGCAGAGGAAGTACAGTTTTGGCTGAAACCAGAGTTTTACCCCCCAAGCTTCCGAAGGATTTAGTCTTAGTGGAAGGATGGTAAATTAGCTAAAGTATTGTGGCACGAGGAATTCAGCGGGACCGACCAGCAGAACCACCTACAAGAAGAGAAATACCCTGTGGAAGAATGTCAAAGTGGTGGTAACACAACCCTACTAGAATTGCAGTTAGCTTTAATACCTTTACGTCAAACTGCTACCTTATAGATGTTTGGTAACTCGATGGCAAACAGGCACCCATTACCAGTGTTAAACTATACTCATTTTCATGGGCGAGTGGATGAGGATCCATATGTGCACGCATGGACATTTGAGAACTAGTACTTATGTAACCATCATAATATGCATGATAATCAACACAAATTTCAGGTGTTTCAAGTCACGTTAGTCGACGATGCAATTAAATGGCTTATTGAGTACCCTCTCGATTACTTTTCAACATATGATGAGTTGAAGGCAGCATTTTTAGAATGATTTTGGACTGCTAAGAGTAATTCGGAGTTACATTCTTCACTTCAGTATATGTTGTAGAAAGGTACGATTGAGTAGTATGCATCGGATTTCAGATCTACGTTGCGGTAGTTTCCAGCAGATAAATGTCCCACTGAGGAAATGTTAACAGAATTCTTTTCTAACAGACTTCAGCCACCCATTAAAGAGAAGATCTATATGTGCACACTCGATTGACTTAGCGATCAAGATGGATCGAAAGATGCAATTTGCCAATTTGGGCTCTGAGAAGACTAATTTGGTATCCAAGAAGGGTGTGGCCCCAAAGAAGCAACTGTATTGCCTACGGTGCAGGAATGCAGGACACATCACGACCGATTGTGTGTTTAACCAAGTATTTTGTTCCATTTGTAACAAAACTAATCACAGTTTGGAGGAATGTCGTTTTAATGCATGAAATACCTTGGTGGCTACTGCACAAGTAGAGGTACCTTCTTGGAAAGAGAATTTAACTAGGTATAAGCCCCAAGTTTCTTTCGGACAATGGTAGAATAGTCAGGATGCTAGACTTGCACGACCATCTCAATATCCGGATTCACTGCAATTTCGAGAGCAGCGATGTGGATTCTGGAAAAATAGACAAGAGTTTGGCAGAGGACAGAGATTTCAACAACCTAGACCAGGTAACTCTGGTAATCACCCAATTCAGTGTCAATTTTGTCTACAATATGGTCATAGACGGTGGGAATGCAAGGAGGCTAAGGAATATGATCAATGGAAGCAAGACAAGAAGCTTAAGGTGCCTATGGCCAATGTGGTGACTTTGGAGTGTTTGGAGCCATCTGCATCAGTAGTCACCCGGTCTCAGAAAGAGTATTCAAGTGGATAGAAATTGGATTATTTAACTCTTGTAGAGAAAAAACAAACTTTGAAGAAGGCGGTGTAGTGGGCTACGGAGTACCTGCCGCACTATGTGGATTCTCCATTATTTCCAACAGAATATTTCGAAAAGAATCATATAAAAGGTACAGTTGGTACGAAATCTGAAGAAATCTCATAAGAGCCATTGATTGGTATTGGATCGAATACAAGTCTACCGCAGAAACAAAGTTCAGATGGGCAGAAGCAAGGGTATAAAGATTATGAACCACCAGTAAATAAGGAGTATTGTGAAATTTTACAGGAATCACACATCAAACTGTCTTTAGGGGCATTGTTGGAACTAGTCCCAACATTCCGAACACAGTTACTACAACAACTGCAGAAAAAATGTACACCTTTTGAAAATCTGGAACCCTCAGTCTCAATGGTAAGGAATGTGTCGAACCAAATCATGGATTATGCGATTCCTATGATTACAGTACAATATAAAAATAAAGCTATTCCAAAGGTTTTGATTGATGGGGGTTCTAGTATCAATATTGCATCTACCACCATGTGTAAGCAAATGGGTTGGAATAGCATTGACTCAGCTCCCTTCTTTGTTCGGATGGCAGACCAATCAAGGGTACAACCAGTGGGGCTGGTCAAAGATATCCCTATTCGTATTGCACAGGTTCTATTTAATATTACTTTTGTTGTATTGGAACTGAAGGGAAAAAACTTAGATTATAACTTATTATTGGGCCGGCCATGGTTGCACAATGCTAAAGTTTGCCAGAATTGGGATGAAAAGACAATTACTTTACGAAGAGGGCACACCAAGTTTTCTGTTTCTTTAGATGAAGAGCACCATTGCCTTCTGGAGCATAAACCAGTGTTAGAAGAGCCTCTGCATATGCTGGATGGACTCAACGAAGATGAGGAATAGCAATTTTTGGAAGCCTATAGGGATTTACTCTCGTTCGGGGTAGTCGATATGAATTCTATCATCAATTCTGAATGGGACAGTACGGCAGTCGAGATGTGTACGGAACCTCTGGAATCATAGGAAGAGGATAGCATTGAACCAGTGATCAAAGACCCTATGGAAAATGGTTGAATATGCGTGGAAGAAGATTCTTTAAAGGTGGTCAATTTGGGGACTACGGAAGAGCCTAAGCCAGTCCGAATCTGTTCGAAGCTTGCTCCAGAATTCCGGATGGCCTTGATTGCCTTGTTGCAATAGTACAGGGATGTTTTTGCTTGGATCTATTCAGACATGAAAGGTCTGGATCCGAAGCTTTATCATCATTGGATTTTGCTTAAACCAGATGCTACTCCAATGATGCAGCAGTAGTACAGAATGAACCCTGATTTTGCGGAGTAGGTCAAACATGAGTTGGATAGATTGATAAAAGTCGGCTACGTTGTTCCCACTGAAAATCCGGAATGGGTCTCCCCCATAGTGATTGTTCCGAAGAAAAATAAACAGTTACGGATCTGTGTGGATTACAGGAAACTAAATGCGGCCACTATACCAGATCCTTTTCCCTTACCGTTTTTGGTCAGTATGCTTGATGAGGTTGCAAGAAGGGAAATGTATTCATCTCGATGGGTTTAGCGGCTATAATCAAGTCTAGATGGTGGATGCAGACATCCCAAAAACCGCCTTTATTACGAATTGGGGAGTCTTTGCATGTACTATCATGTGGTTCAGATTACGGAATGCACCGAGTACTTTCCAGCGCTGCATGCAACAAATATTTTCCCCGTATCTTACTTCATTTATGCACATTTTTTTGGACAATTTCTCTGTTTCGAGCATGATGGTGGCTCATTTGGAACATTTGCGAGCTTGTTCATCTCTGTTTGAACCCGAATAAATCAACTTTTGTAGTTAAATGTGGTAAACTATTGGGCCATGTCATTTCAAAAAAGGGTGTAGCAATGGATCCAGATAAGGTCAAAGTCATTCTAGAAACTCCAGCACCCTGCAATCCAAAGGAAGTATTACATTTTTTGGGTCAGGTGCGATGGCATGGCAAGCACTTACGGGGTCTTGTTCATATAGCCATCCCATTAAACAAGTTGGCACATGTGAAACCGACATATTTTGTCTGGACATTTGAAGCACAAACAATATTTGAGCGCTCATGGAAAATGCTAGCCACCACATCGGTACTGAAAACTCCATACTAGACGCAATCATTTCATGTATTTGTCGATGCTTCAGATAGAGCTATTGGAAGTGTATTGATGCAGAAGGAGGATGGAAGTTGGTTCCACCCTGGGTACTATGCTAGTCGGCGACTCACAACTGCTGAACATAATTATTCGACGATGGAACACGAATGCTTAGGTCTGATCTATTCAATAATAAGTTTTGGCATTACTTATTGGGTCGCACATTCACTTTTCATGTCAATCACAATGCATTGTTATATTTGGTTAAACAGTAGAATTTGGTAGGCCGCCTTGCTCGGTGGGTCCTTCTTTATAAGAATTCAAATTTTTGTTCATTGCCCCGGTGCTAGTCATGTTATTGCAGACTTTCTCTCACGCATCGATCATGGGGAACCTCCTGACAGAGTTGATGAATCTCTTCTAGATGCAGAAGTCTTTTTGGTAGTCAAAGTGGAGACCGCACCTCTTGTTGGAAGTGAGGTAGGCCCTTAGGCTCATGTCACAGGTCCATGGTTCCATAGTTCCAGTCATGTACAACATTAATTCCAGCAATCTTCCATATTGACAAAACATGAACATACCACAACTTAATCATACAAATGATGAGATAAAGATAGAGAAAGAATAGACATCATGTGTAAGGTGTTACGTAAGCCAGCGCTTACTCATAGTATCATATATACCAATGTTCAATGTACAATGTGGGAGCATATCTCTCAACCACTCTATGTGATGAGAAATGGATGAATGAGTGAATGTACAATGTAACAAACATATTCAGATGTGTGGGCAGTAATCTGAATATACATGAGATGTGTGACCTAATAGGTTATAGAAGAGTGAATATGAGTGACTGAATGAGGAAGGATCAGTGTGAAACTGATGGTCAACAAACCTACATCTAAACTTAGGCTATGGAAGACCCTAAGTTAGATACGTGTGTGAAAAGATCACATACTTATAAAGTAGCATAGAATGCTAACAAGTTTGTTGCCGGAAATCCTCAAACTCATGTGAACACACCTTCTCAAACACCTCATGAAAATATGCATAAAGCATATACGTACTGATTCTCTTGTACCTATGCCGAATAGGACTCCTCCTGATATGAACGCCATAGCCTCCATAAACTTCAAGTAGTACCTGTGTGCATAAAGAGAATATGTACCTGAATACTTAACATAAGATGTGAATCTTATGTTAACCACCATCCAATGTCTTTGAAGTAGCCCGACATCTTCTTGTAGAAGACAATCTTCAACCTAACATCTTCTTGTAGAAGATGATCTTCAAATACGCCATGTAGATGGTTCCATCCAATGTCTTTGAAGTAGCCAGACATCTTCTTGTAGAAGATAATCTTCAACCTAACATCTTCCTGTAGAAGACAATCTTCAAATACATCCTGTAGATGGGCCATCCTCACCATCAAGCTGCTAATGACCAAGTCTTCTTGCCATGAACAAGAGATAACCTCCTCTCCATGAGGTAGAGTGTGAGCACACCCTTCATCTTCTCCAAGAAGAATCACCAAGAAGAACTCCATAGCTGCTCCTCAACATGCTTCAAGTTAGCACCATGGCTGCCCCATGTGCTAGAAGAAACACCACCTCTACTGAGGTCCAAGCTCTAGAAAGCTTGTGTTGATCCTAGGTGAAGGATGAATACAATGAACCCAAAGTGCTTCTTTTATAGTATTTGATGATCCTTGAAAAGCAGATAATAAAGCACTTTTCTCAAAGAAAGCCACGATCGTAGAACGATTAAAAAAAAAACTTCGCGATCATCTCCGTCCGTCGTCTGAGTTTCGATTGCTGTTTCAAAAAGCTACGCGTTTCGCGCTGCCGTTCACGGGTATTGAACCCTGGTGGGTTACATGGGAGGATGTTTGCTTATCCACGGCGCCCGTCGTCCTTTCTTTTACAAGGGAGTGAACAGATTCTGTAAACATGCTTTAAAGAATGGACAAAATTGACCAATCCTTGACCAATGGGACATTGTTTTCCAACAGCTCTCACCTACCCCACATGGTACGAAGAAATGCTCGTGTTTCTTGAAACTGGTGTTGTTGCCTCCTACTTAAGTTTTGTAGCACGAAAAAAACTTGGCCTTCATAGCCATTGGTTTACTGTTATCATGGGTCAATTATATCATAAGGACCCAACCGGCATTTGGATGCATTGCGTTCCTCCACATGAGGTGTAGGCCGTCATTTTAGAGGTTCATGCTGGCGAAGCTAGTGGACACTTCAGTCATTCGCTTACGGTGCGAAAAATTCAGCAGTCTGGATTATGGTGGCCAACTATGTACTCGGATGTGCAACAAGCAATACGGAATTGTGATCCCTGCCAATGCACTGGAGAACCTCGTGATAGTCAGCACTTTCTGTTGCAACCAATTTTGCCTCTTGAACCTTTTCAGAAATGGGGTTTAGACTTCATCGGCCCTATCAAACCACCTGCTACACATACTGGAGCCCTATATATTTTAACTTGTACAGATTATTGCACATGTGGGGCGGAAGCATGGGCAACTAAGCAAGCTACTACACGAATTGTAGCACGGAAATTGCATAATGATATCTTTCCGCGTTATGGCTCACCACTGGAATTAGTTTCCGATCGAGGAACTCAATTTTTGAATGAGTTGATTGCCAAACTCACCATAGATTTGCAAATTAAACATAAATTTAGCTCCCCCTATTATCCTCAGGCGAATGGATTGGCAGAAAGCACTAACAAGGTGTTACTGCACATGCTCCAAAAACTATTGCTTGATTCAATGGATCAGTGGCAAATTATGCTCTCCACAGTCCTTTGGGCTTACAGAACTGCTTATAAAGTTTCGGTCAATAGCACACCTTTCAAATTGCTCTATGGACAAGAGGCCATACTACCCTTCGAATTTGCGGTAACCAATCACCGGATTGCAGTGTTGAAGCGGTTGGTTCTAGAGGAGTCTTTTCCGTATCGAATGGATCAATTGCGACGATTAGATGAGCAGCATTATCATAGCTTTTTACTGCTCTAGGAAGTTTAGAGCCGTCAAAAGATGTGGCATGATCGCAATTTCCGAACTAAGATTTTTCGACTAGGGGATCTGGTTATGTATTTTCACTCCAAAAGGAAGAGAAAGCTAGGTAAATTGAAATTACTGTGGACAAGTCCGTTTCGGACTCATGAGATGTGCAGTCCTGGTTCATTTTGGTTGGCTATGTTGACCGGAGACGTTCTCCCGACTATCATTAATGGGTCTAAATTATGGCCCTATCAGTGTTCTCATTAAAAAAAAAAGGAACAAATATTATCATTGAATACATCGGATCGTGGGATCTCAGGCATGATGTGCAGTTTAACTACTAACATGCAAACGTACAAGCAATCAACAAACAGCAGGTTTCAAATCTGATGATTGTTTCTTATTTTGAGAGCCAGAATTTAGTGCAGATTTGCAAGTTACGATCCCTTAATCAGTAATCATGGCGCAGACTCATAGCTCTCTACACAGGCAGGCTGGGCATAAAAGGCTATGCACTTTGCCAAATTCGGCTTATTTGGCGAGTTTGCGTACAGAGCAACTATAGCGAATAGAGCTCTTGTGCATTAGAACAGCGAAGTAGAAGAGAAAAAGTATAGCGATGGCGGTCTCCTTCTCTGACTGTCACCTTCTATATAGCCTAGAGAAGTTGTCACATGAGTAGAAGGAATGGTTCGACTGCAGAGGACTCCTGCAATGCACAATGCTGGATTGGTGCGGCATTCGACCTCATCCGCATGCGAAGGATATTACCATGGAGATGGCAAGGCAGAGAGATGGCAACGACATCAACTCGCAAGATATCAGCATCTGCATTGGCCAGGAAGTGTTCCAATTGTCGGTGGCACTAATTGCTGAACAATTTCACGTGGTTAATGAGGGCATCACGTTGAGCACGGAGTCTGTCAATGCTGCAAAAATATGCACATTGCTCGACAAACCCTATTCCGGTGAATACAGTTTTGTGTAGTTGTCGGACAACAACCCTTTGAAGTGGGGAATGATATTAACGACAATGATTATCAACCTGCAAGCTAAGCATTACAGAGTATCCTAGCAGCTCTATGCCTTGGTGAAGGAATCTGCGAAGACCTAGGTAAATTAGGTAGAAATCATTTTTCGAAAGTTGAAGAAGGAAGTCCGGAGATTGTTCCAATGTACAGGACGAGCTGTGAATGCAGTGCTAGAATCCAAGGTGGTAGTAGCTTTTACTTTGCTTTTCATGACTCCGGTGTACTTATCTCGAGAATACACCCGAGCAAGGTATTTTTATAGCTTTTAAAGAAAAGAGCGGCAGAGCAAAAATCCAGAGGTAACACTTCTCAAGAGCAGGCGGAGACCAAGGTTGATGAAGAGGAGGAGTCCAAAAGGCAATAGGTGGTGAAGAATCAATGGAGAGAAGCAGAGAGAAAAGCAAAGGAAGAAGTAGAGAGAAAGGCAAAGGAAGAAGTAGATAGAAAAGCAAAGGAAGACGTAGAGAGAAAGGCATAGGAAGAAGCAGAGAGAAAGGCAAGAGAGGAAGAGGCAACACAAAATCAGGAAGAAGAAGAGAGACAATGACATCTAGAGGAAGAGGAATCTCAGAGAAGAGAAGGGCAAGAAAGGGAAGAAACAGCTGCTGAGGAAGAGAGGCATTGGAAGCAACAACAGGAACAAGGTGGCCATTCTGGAGGCTCTTCAAGCAAAATACCGGTCTTACATACTTTTCAAGGGTGCGGATTAGTGGATAAGTGGAAGATGAAGGAAGGAAGGGTGAAGTTACCTCCACTCCAGTGTACCGATAGTATCTATCCGTGGATGTACAATGATGAAACTATTAGACTGGAGATACTTGGCGACTTAGCCCACAGATTGTCTTGGAGTTCGATGAAACTCGAAGAGTTTCAAAATAAATACAATTCTACGATTGCGAAAAAAGACAAACAGTTTATAGAGTAGGAATAGATGATGGTAGAAATTACCCGAGTCTAATCAGAAGTAGAAACTCTTAGAGCTGAGAGTGCTGCTAGAGACAACAAAGCCAATGAGGAATTAATGGATGATCTGAATGAAGATATTTTGGAAAATAATCCGTTAAAAGTAACTATTGAAGAGAAGTCTAAAATTATAGCCCGATTACAAGCGGAGGTCGGACAAACGCAAAAATGGCAGCAAAAGTTGAAGAGAAGTAATAAGGAGTTAGCTGTGAAGTTTCAGAAGGCTGAACAAGAAGTGCAAAAGCTAAAGGTGAAGGTCAAAGAACAGAGCAGGGAAATGAAAAGACAAAGCATATCGACCACAGAAGTGGAAGAACGACTGGCAGTCCAAAATTTGGAATTTACTGCCTTAGAAGAAAAGTTCCGGACTGTCCAGGAGAATCTAGATACAGTGCAAGCACAGGTTGTAGGAATCCCTGAACTAGAGAAATAGGTTAACCAATGGAAGCAGCATTCTGCAAATGCGAATCTTGTGTTGGCTGATAAGGAAGCGGAAGTGGAGAAGCTAAAAAAGCATGCTTCAGTGTTGGAACTCACCTGTAAAACTAAGTTAGAAGAAATGTCGAAGATAGTTGCGGAACATATAACTAAATTATCGGATGTTACGATAGCTTTTGACAAACTATTAGAAGGATTTTAGCAGGAGATTCCCGAATTAGAAGCTTTCACAGTTAGTTATAGAAGTGCTAGTGATCAGCTATTAGATCCAAAGGAGTTTTTTGAATCAGAAATATTATTAGCCAAAGAAAATATTAGAGAGATGCTTAATGAATTGCGGTATGATATAGAAAGAATTATGTTTCCAGAGATGCAAAATCAAGTCGATGTTTGTAGATTTATACACTAGTGGGTTCGGATCCACCATGCATGCCAGTGTTAGCAGCCAGTGTAGACGAGCTACTTTCATTGTAATTTCAATATAATGTAATTGAATGGAGGCTTATGGTGATATCAAGAGTTTTTGGAAATTGTAATTTCCATTATTCTATATTTTGTCAGTTCGAAACGGTGTGAAGCCCTTACCCTTTTTTACGAAGTACGGTATCATGTCTTATGGATGGATTTTGGAGGCGAAGAATACGGAATAAGAAGATATGCAGAACGGTGAAGGGTGAAGTTTGTATTCTTGAAGTCTGATTGTAGAAAGGTTACTGTAATGTACTTGCCTTCATATTCTGGAATCAAGAGTCTATTTTACTGTGTAGAAGCTATGATGCTATGTACATTGTGTATGATGGATTGTCTTTGTGTGCAATCAATGTTATTGTAAGTGATGGAATAGAAACGCATGTTTACGAGTATTTTGTATTCGTAAATCCCTGTTCTCAAACCTGTGTATTGGGGTACTGTTAGTCTATAGGCAATCAGTATGCTAAACAATATGTGGTAAACAAAACCCTTATGTGAGGTCTTTGCACCTCCTTTAGTAGTCTACGTCCGTCAAGCTCCTCCTCTCTTTATTTGGAGTTGAAATCCCTCATATACCTACTTGTAGATGCTCATTTTAAGCATCTAGTCCTATTGTTTTAAGGATATCTTGAGCTAGAAAGCTCCGAATTAGGTGATTTGACTTTCTATGGACTCCAAAATTCAAGAATGGAAGGTCATACGTCATCTTTGATGCTTGCAAATTACATCTACATGAGCTTTTAGGTGACTATGAACTGTCGAGGGAATCTTTTGGAGTGACATTAATGCTTAATTATGATGACTTGGGGTCCTTGATCACAACAAGCACCTATTGGGAGATGAATTCATTTATTTTCATATCGTTACACCAAATTTTTGTTCTCAAGCACATTCATTTCATCAAATTTTTGCATTATAATTTGTTATTTTTTCTTATTTTTTATTCATTAAATTATTAAGTAGCATCTGGATATGCATGAAAATGAATTTCGGCATAAATTCACATATGCACACGCAATTTTAGTAGCTCATATTGGTTAATAAAAGCATGTACATGTATTCTTTTGCATTTAATAACTCTTTGCAGGTATCGAAGCAAGAGAAGATTAGTTGAAATTGATGATGACATGAGGGTATGATGTGCTTTAGAATATGTGTTTAATTTTTTTTAATTTGTACGGGCTTGCATGCCATTAGGCTTATGCGTTTTATGTATCATGATTATTTTTTCTCGACTTCATTTTACAAGGGAAATGTTTCCAAATCTTTTGTAAGCAGAGGCCATTATATGCATGACATGGAGAACTAGAGAGATGTGATTTAAGGGAAAGGAAGTCTTGTGTGCTTCTAAAAGTATCAACATGGTTGAATGCTTCATAATTTTAAGGAGGAAAAGAAATGCATGAGTGCGTGCATACCTAGATTACGTGACATCTAAAATGTGAAGCATGTGAAGGATTTTTTTTCTTGACGAAGATCATCTTATTTTCCTTCATCACTAGGACGAGTTAGGATTAGTATGAATAAGTTTAGAAAATGGTATGAGTACTATGAAAGTCTAAGCTATATCTAGGTAGTGGTTGAGAAAAATAACCTTTTTCATATGCATCTATGTGTAAGAGATGGTTGGAGGATAGAATTCTCATAAGAACCAATATTTCTTTGAAGGAATATGTATAGAGTCACTTGGTTTATCCAAAACTTGGAGGATGTGTCCACGGGTTAAAATGAGGTTTCCTAATCTACAAAGACTTTTTTTTTCTTAAAACACCAAGATCATCAAATACACATTGAAGAGGATTGTCTGGCTTATTGAAAGAATGGACCCTTGATAGAACATAAGCCTTCTAAATAAATTACTCCATGGAAAGAAATATGAATGCCTTTCCTTCATGGCCTTAGTGTCCTAGATATAGCTTTTAAAATTTGACAAGGAAAATCATCAACTTCACTTATCAACATGTATGCGACTTGGGAAGAGTGGTCAGGATTAAGGACATGATTCTGCTACCAAATAGCTTGTCTAGTAGAACACTAATAGAGTCATGACTACCTGAAAGCCTCACATTACAAAGTGTCTCTCACATGCTTGGGATATCACAATAGTGTCTTATGTAAGGCTGTGTAATGTGAGGCTATACATCACATGTCGAGTACGACACATGATATATAGCCTCACATTACAAAGAGTCTCTCACATGCTTGGGATATCACAAGAATTTCCTATCCAAGGTTGTGTAATGTGGCCCTATAATAGATGCAAACTTGAAGTGCAATGGATCTCCATTAGAGACACGATTGTGTTTGTAATAGATTGTTCTTGCACAAATGAGATTTATGTCAGATATTTACTTTTGACTTCCTTCTTTAATTCATCCTAGAATATTTTGGATGGCTAGTATGATAAAAAAACAAAAGAAAAAAATATACGTACATATATACAATGAGATTTGGTGCTCTTTCCAAAACATATCCATTAATCACAAGATCATGAGGCACACATTTATTATGAGGATCAAAATTAATGATTTTAAGTATTGTGCATGCTCTCTTATAGTGTTTTTTTTGTTTATATGTGACTGGTGGCAAAGTGACTATGGGAGTTGGAAGAGGAATGAGACATCTATAAGGGACCCACATAGTGCAATTTTTTTGCTTCTTTGATGGCTATTTAGATAACTTGGGTACCCACTGTTTAATAATCCTATGTTTTTGTGTTAGTGATTCCTTCTTGTTTGAGGTTGTAGCTCATGTGTTTGAATGTGACCTGAAGCTCTTGGGGTTCTTGTATGCAATTGTGGTTTTCTGAGCCTTACATTGAAATTTGGAGATCACACACACACATACACATGCATACAGACACATATATATATAGATACACATGTATATACACACATAGACACATACAAATACACACATAGACACACACACATACATACACACACATACATACACACACATATAGACACATACACACACACGTAGAGAGACATACACACACATACACATACATGCATACATAATGCATATGCATATGCATACATACATACTTTACATGCATACACACACATACGCACACATGCATACATAATGCACATGCATGTGCATACATACATGCTTAAATTCATACACACGCATACACACATACACATACACACATATATATGCATACACACACACACACGTAAAGAGGCATACACACACATACACATACATGCATACATATGCATATATAATGCATATGCATATGCATACATACATACTTACATGCATACACACACATACACACACATGCATACATATGCATAAATAATGCACATGCATATGCATACATACATGCTTACATGCATACACACACATACACACACATACACATACACACATAGACACACATGCACATACACACTCACATACACACATACACACACGTATATGCATACACACACATAGAGAGACATACACACACATACACATACATGCATACATATGCATACATAATGCATATGCATACATACATACTTACATGCATACACACACATACACACACATATGAATACATATGCATACATAATGCACATGCATATGCATACATACATGCTTACATGCATACACACATATGAATACATATGCATACATAATGCACATGCATATGCATACATACATGCTTACATGCATACACATACATACACACATATATATATACACACATAGACACACACACACACACGTAGAGAGAGAGACACACACATACACACACACACGTAAAGAGACATACAGACACATACACATACATGCATACATATGCATACATACATACTTACATGCATACATAGACATACACACACATACACACACATACACATACACATATGCATACATATGCATACACAATGCACATGCATATGCATAGATACATGATTACATGAATACACATACACACATAGAAACATACACACACATAGATACATACACACACATGGACACATACACACATATACACATACATAGACATATACACATAGATTTACACACACACACATAGACACACATAGACACACATAGATACACACACACACACATACACACACACATTTACACATGCATACACACAGACATACACACATAGACACACACACACACACACACTTACACACATAGACACACACACACACATAGACACATACAAACTTACACACACACACACAGATACACAACTTACACACACACACACAGATACACACACACATATATAAACACACACATAGACACATACAGACTTACACACACACATACACACATCCACACACATTTACACACACACACATACACACATCCACACACATTTACACACACACACATACACATGCATATAGACATATATATAGAGATACACATGTATATACACACATAGACACACACACATATACACACACATAGACACATAGACACTTACACACAAACATCCACACACATTCACACACATATATACACATGCATATAGACACATATATATAGATACACATGTATATACACACATAGACACACACATAGACACACCCACACACATACACACACATGGACACATACACACACATATATGCATAGACAGAAAGATAGAGACATACACACATATATCTGCATACACACATAGAGACACATACACATGCATGCATACATATGCATACATAATGCATATGCATATGCATACATAATGCATATGCATATGCATATGCATACATAATGCATATGCATATGCATATGCATACATACATACTTACATGCATACACACACACATACACACATGCACACATACATTTGCATACATAATGCACATGCATATGCATACATACATGCTTACATGCATACACACACTCACATATACACCTACATACACATATACACACATACATATGTACATATATATATATATATTGATTTCTAACCCATTTTGTTTTATATGTACAGGTATTATGGATCCTAGTAGAGAGAGAAAGGTGGAACTCACTCTCATAAAAATTCTTATGGGAGCAAGAGTTCCGCCTGGTACTCTAGGGATCATCATGCATGGGTACTCAGAGATGGCTGATGATGAGCTGGATTATATGATCCAGATGCTTACCCAGCGATCAGAGGAGGGATCTTTTGTGGCTCCACATGCAGCAAGACAACTATTTACTCATAGGTATGTTTTTTTTTCACAAAATTTTTTAATGATATTATAACACATATTTTTATTTATTTTTATCTATCTATTTTTAGGAAACCTATACCACCTCCAGATCATGATAGCAGAGCACAGGTGCCTATGAGGACATGCATAGGCACCTTAGGGCTAGAGTGCAATATAGAGCCAGAGGAATGTGAACATTATGCGACTCTTACTTGCGCCTTGTCCACTTACAGTGGAAGTAAGTATAAATTTTACATATAAGTTCAAGAGAAGAATGCGAGCATTATGCGACTCTTACTTATGCCTTGTCCACTTATAGTGGAAGTAAGTAAAAATTTTACATATAAATTGAAATAAATATTTTATGTTTTATTTACATGATTTTTTTTATTTTTGTAGTGAGCATGATGAGAGGGATAAAAGTAATGTACTTAGTTCACTTGAGATAGAGTTTGGGACAGGATGGTCGCATAAGTGGTGTCTAAAAGAGATGCCGACACTTATGGCTCATCATCGCGATATGCACGGTACGCATTGCTTTTATGTATATATATGTGGATATGAGTATGTGTGTTTATGTATGTATGTATGTATATGAGAGAGAGAGAGAGAAAAGAGTGAGACTAGAGGTACAAATACATGCATACACACACATATACATCATACATGCACATTTACACACATATACACATACATGCACATTTATACATACACACATACATGCACATTTTTACACACACATACACATGCATGCAGTTACACACATATAATGAATACACACATAGACACCTACACATACTCACATGCACATACACATACACATACACATACACATACACATACACATACACATACACATACACATACACATACACATACACATACACATACATAATCATATGTACACACAGATAGACTCACATAATCATATTTACATGCATATATACATATACACATGCATACACACACACACAACACATGGATATGCACATATAGATACACATACATACACACACATGCACACACACACACACACACATATATATATATATATATATATATTATAAATATATAAATTACAGTATATATATCTCATATTATAACAATACATATACACACACACACACACACACACATATATATATATATATATATATATATATATATATATATATATATATATATATATATATATATATATATATATATATATACATATATATATATATATATATATATATATATATATATATATATATATATATATATATACTTATATATCTATCTATATATATATATATGTATAGTGATATATCTATATGTATGTACACATACAGACACACACACATATATATATATGTATGTATGTATGTATGTATGTGTATATATACTTATATATATATATGTATATATATATATATATATATATATATATATATATATATATATATATATATATATATATATATATATATATATATATATATATATATATATATATATATATATATATATATATATATATATATATATATTCAAAAACACTAATTTTGATATTAGGGTTTAAAACCCCCTAATTTAGAAACTCTAATTCAGCCTTTTAGCCATATGATTGAAGTATATGTACACATTGCATTTATTCCTCTGATGTCCTACTAGAGGGATGTCTCTCCTCCCAACCTTATGCCTCTATATATAGCTACTCGAATCAACGAGGATCATAATATATATAAAGATATATACACATCATGTAGATACACATACATAAATATAAAATGGAGTAGATACATTATGCATCACACATACATGCCTAAATGCACACATAAGTATATATACATGCATACATATTTACATGTACACATTTACACATAGACACATATACATATATACATGTACACATCACATATACATTACATGCACACATGTATACTTATACACGCATACACAATTATAAACACTTGCATATATTCCATGAATACATGAATATTTTACACAAATGTATATGCATATATACACGTATGCATACTAACACATGTATACATATATCACACACATGCACACATATACATATACATGAAACACATATATATGCGTACTTACACATGTATACATATAATACACATGAATACACACACATATGCATACGTACATGAGAAAAATTTGCTCCTCGAAGATAAAGCTATATATAAAATAATTAGGCATACCCCCGACCTTCATGTTCTAACTTAAAAGAACATGATTTCATCTCTCTAATAGGATTCATCGATATTCAAGTTGAATAAAGAATCTATTATATGATATCCATTCAAAAGCTTCCAGTTATTGATCGATAACTAAAGTAGAATTTACTATCTAATATGCTCATATGTTCTCATTATTGCCATCATTTTGGTAAGACATCAATATAGTCTCATCTTCATTATCCTTATTGATTTCATTTATTTCTTCTATTGTTAAATCTGTGTTCTCATGAGATCCATCATCTATTGATGGATTAATATCGATTTTTGGTAATTCCTCTTCATCATTAGTAGAATAAGCATGTAGAGTATTATCCTCTTCATCAAAAAGATTAGTATCATTATCAGGCATAATGATTCTAATTTCTCTTTCAGATGTTGATGTATCAGTATCTAATGGTGAATAATCAAGAAGACTTTCTTGGATCTCTTTAACAATAAACTGTTCAAACAATGACCTACCTCTAGGTTGAACATGAATGACTTGCCACCTAGGGTGAGCATCTAGGTTTTTATAAAAAAATGCTTGTTCAATATGCCTAGGAAGAATATATGGTTCTTTAGTAGATCGCATTACCTTGGAAGAATCAATTGCCCAAAACCCAGATAATTCCTTTCTTAATGTGGAATTACTACCTTTATACTCGGCTCGAAACCAGTCAACCTTCAAAATGACCTATCAAAATATATAAAAACAAAAACCCATTATTAGGTGCTTAAAAAAATAACTAACTCTATCATAAAAAATATAAACTTTTTTCTACCTATTTGAATGTACAAAATGATATTTCGTAGATACCAACAACCATCTATAAGGTGCGTGTCTTTTGAGCTAGCACATGATATTTTCTTGAAAGAAGCAATGATACTAGAAGCCTTTGTTTTACGTAAAGAATCAATGGCGTTGATTCTAATATGCTGTCTAAAAGCCCACATATTAGTGAACATTCAAGCAAGCAAAAAGAAATTAAATTAGTAAATAGAAACTAATATACATATATGAAAAAAACAAAATATTATTAAAATAAAATTACCTTTCGTTCACAACCTATCATCAACTCTCTCAGCTCATCTGAGATTTCTTCATTATTTGCGTTGGCACGTTGCAAATGACTATATAGCCAATCCGTGAAAGATGATATATTTGTAATCTCATTATTATTGAGATTACGTCTATATCTTTTGTTTCTTTGCCTTTTACTTCGAAGATTTTGAAGCTCCTATTCGGACAAGCTTTATAACCCTTAGTAGATATTCCTGCATCATGAATACGATAAAAATATAATTAGATTAAATCACATTTATTTGTATGCATATGGAATAAAAAAATTACATCAATACCTGAACAAACACCATATCCTAGAAAATCATGAATAGTCCAAGCCACAATACCACGAACCATAATATGTCTTTCATTGATGCTTTTCGATACATCAATGACATTAATACCTCTCCATAACACTTGGAGATTGTCAATGAGAGGAGCAAGATATATATTCATATCTTTAACTTGTCTTTTTTTGGGGATTAAAAGTGAAAGCATTAAATGTTCCTTTCTAATGCTAAGATATGGCGGAAGATTGTAGTTTATGACTACCACTGGCCATGTTGGCCATTTACTAGATTTCATGGAGAATGGATTACCCCATCTAATGCAACTCCTAACTTTAGATTCTGTGGATTTTGTGCAAATTTAGGCCATGTAGAATCAATATGCTGAAAAGCAACACTATCATGAGGAATTCAGTACTTTTATGATCATGTGCCCATGTCAAAAGCTTTGATAATTTGGGGCTTTGAAACATATGTCTAATCCATGGAGCCAATGGAAAATGTCTCAATATCTTTTTTGGGATTTTATCTTCTTCGTCCTTATATCAAGGAGATTGACATTTGGGACATGTCAAAGAGCCTGCATATTCACCTCTATATAAAATACAATAATTAGGACATGCATGTATACATTGATAATCTATACCAAGATTGTTGATTATCTTCTCATTTCATCATATGAGGTAGGAGAATATTCTGAGTTGGTAAAAACTTTTCAGATAATAACCTGTAAGTTCATCAAAAAAACACATATTAATAAAAATAAATAAATAAATATACATATCTATATGCATATAATTTTATATATGTGTATGCTTATGTGTATATGGATGTGTATATGCATGTGGATGTGTATATGTATGTGTATGTGTATATGTATGCATGTGTGTATATGTGTTTTATAGGTGTATATGTAATTATACATACATATTCGTATGTGTATGTGTGTATATATGTGTATGTATGTATGTATGTATGTATGTATGTATGTGTATGTATGTATGAATGTGTATGTATGTATGTATATGTATGTATGCATGTGTAGCTGTGTATATTTGATTTCGTTTTTAATTTTTTTTTGTATATTGTGGTTTGCAGACTTTCATATCTAGAGCACTGAATCGTTTGGCTATCTCCCATTTTATAGTCAATCTATTACCTTCCTTGCTAACTAAGACTTACATATTTGTTTATAAGGATTAAGTATCAGCTAACTATGGAGGTATTAGGTTGTTTGAAAATAAGACAAGAAAATTTATCGTGACGATTTTGGAAAATGAATGAATAATTCTAAAGTATGGGCGGACATGAAGTGTTCATTCAATGAAAGTTCTTGTTCTTACCGTAGCTAAGGTAAAAACAAAAACCTGCACTGAATGAACACTTTGTGTCCATCCATCCTTTAAAATTATTCTTCCATCCTTCAAATTCTTGAAGGTAAATTTACTTCTTCATTTTTTCAAACGACTTAATACCTCCATAGCTAACTCATACTTAATATTTGTATGAAAAGTTCATAAAAGAGTTAGCAGTGTAGGTATTAGGTCGACTAGAATAGGAGAAGCAGATGTGTCGGAAAGATTCTAAAGGTTGGGTGGACAATTCCAAAGGTTAGATGGACAAAATATCTTCATTCGATACAGGTATGTATAATTTGACTTTACTCTCATAACATGTGTATCTGAATCGTGTGGCTGTCTCCCATTTTATAGTCAATCTATTACCTTTCTTGCTAACTAAGGCTTACATATTTGTTTACAAATATAAAATATCAGTTAACTATAGAGGTATTAGGTCATTTGGAAAATAGGAGGACCAAATTTATCTTGAAGATTTTGAAAGATGCATGAATAGTTTTAAAGGATGGGTGGACAGAAAGTGTCCATTCAATGCAAGTTCTTGTTCTTACCTTAGCTAACGTAAAGATAAAAACCTGCATTGAATGGATGCTTTCTTTCCGCCCATCCTTTAAAATTATTTTTCCATCCGTCAAAATCTTCAAGATAAATTTGGTCCTCCCATTTTCCTAACGACCTAATACCTCCATAGCTAACTGATACTTAATATTTGTATGCAAAGTTCTTAAAAAAGTTAGCAGCACAGGTATTAGGTCGACTATAATAGGAGAAACAGACAACCACGACCACGGGCACAACACACACTGTGCACGATACTGAAGAGACCCATGTGTCCAGTGCACCCCCATCACCCCCCTTGCCACCCCCATCTCCCACTCCACCACATTCACCTCCCATTACCAATGTAACAACCACCGTTACCGCCTCCGAGTCCACTGCCATGACTGAAGCACAAACCGCCAATCAACCCACACACCCTCTCAACACCTCCCGTGTATACACCTCCACTGACACTATAATCCTAACGGCAGCTACTGACATCCCCATTCCCCCACTCTCACTTTCGAGCAGTTCATATTCACAACTGCACACACCACTGTACACATTCACCACAATCACTGCACCCACAATTCCACTATTCACAATCACTCCCACTACTGCGTCCACCATGGATTTTATGGACATATCACCCTCCACCGCACCTCTCCCTCCCCCCATACGGCCACAATCTCCCATTCCCCCACCACCCACTTCACCATTTTCCAGCACCGCATTCACACTTCCCCTCCCCTTTCCCTTTCCTTCTGCATTTAACACCCTTCCTGCATCCACCCCATTAATAATGTATTTAATAACATGTATCAGTGCATGTCTCAGTTACAACAACACTATCAGCACCTCGATGCTCAACATACAAGTTTGTTCAGGAGTCATGAAGCATTACAAGGAAGATTCATTGACTTAGAGAAAGAGAAGAAACAATTACAATAGTAGTTTAGTGCATTGCAAGAACAACATGAGCAATTAGTGGCAAATCCACCGCAGCCAGATGCAGAAGAAAGACAACAAATGGATGATCTGCTACACTCCCAAATCACAGAGAACCTCAAGCTCCGCCACAACATGGCTCTATTACGGAAGCATATGTCTGTAGCCTTGGAAGAAAATAGACAGCTTCAGAAACAAAACGAAGAGAACTTGGAAGTAGCCATGGAAGGTTCCCCACAAGAAATTGACCCGGAGAAGTTTAAGGCCATTCCCTCGGACAATATGCAAATCATATTGGAAACCCATGCTGATCTCCTCGAAGCCCATGCAGCCTTAGAAAAGGAAAGAGACGAACTACTAAGGCAATTGGCAGCTCAACCAGAACCACAGCAACTGACGAAGTCGCAGCGCTCAAAGCACAACTCGAAGAGACGCAAAGAAGTCCCAACCACAGCAACTGACGAAGTCGCAGCGCTCAAAGCACAACTCGAAGAATTACAAAAGAAAGTGCTTGAGTATGAACGCCAACCCTCCCCCTTGATAGAACCAGAACCTGAAGACCTAGTACCAATCGAAGTAGAGGAAACTTTTGAGGACCCGTACGTTCCGATGCCAGCACCTGGAGGCAAGCAAACAGACGAGGGCATGGACACCCTTGAAATAGAGGCTCCTGAATGGATGCAAAAATTGGAAGAAGTGGCCACAACACATGATGATAGGGTGGCAGTCCAGATAGCATCTATGTCACGCTTGGAAGAGGTAATCATAAAATCCGAGTACTTTAGAAACCTCTCCCATCACAGGTGGATCGGCACCTCCGACGACTTGTATGTTCCTTTTTGTGTCTTAATGGCGGATTATAATGCTGAAATCAAACACCACACCTCACGGGAACCAACCTCTGCCACACAGTTTGCACCAAACGACATCCCAGAAAGTGCCAAGCAGGGAAATATTCGCCAACCGACTTGGAGAATTCGGCTGCTTGAAACCTTCCCGGAAATGAATCGCACATGGAATAACATGCCCCTGTATATCAAGTACAATCCCTGCTACTGTCCTGTTTTCTGAAGAAGGTCGTGGCCGGAATACACAAAGATGGTGCTGACAACCAAAGGATGTGAGAAATGGCTCAACTATGTCTACTTAGCACCACCTAAAGGTCAACCTACCGTAGGATATATGATATCGACAATTCTGCATTGGGGTGTCAGGTTCAAAAACGTACCAGATGTCATGACACAGATGTGCCTTAAAATTTTTGAACTCATGATAGTCACCTTCCGGACCTTCAAGAATGTTAAGGAACCTCACCTCTCTGCGCTCGGATTCAATGAAGGCAATCAGGATCTTGTTTATGACATGAGCACAACGCCCTCTATTAATGTTGTTTATGCATGGCATGCCCGCATAAAGTACCTTCCGGCCTGCTTCAAACAGACATTTGAAGAGATGTTTGTCACAGGGTTCTGGGAATATCACTCAGAGATTTTCATTCCCAGGCCCTCACATTTATTACAATTGTTTGCAGTGGAACAAGCTCTCCATTCAAAAAAGTTACGTATGCCACATCCAGAGGTTCCCGGGCCGGTAGATTGGGATGCTCTACTCACAGACTTGGCCAAAGGATTGAGGATTGCCGAACATCACTTAGTGCAAGATGTTGTCGAATACTACGTCCAACGACCCTCCCAACAAGGGTCTGTCAGGGACGACAGACGCGAGAGAGGGGGGGGTGTTAGCAACAGACAAGGAACTGAAGGACTGACAAGGCATGGCAGTCAGAGAAGAGAGTCAGAGGGGAGAGAAGGCACAAGCAGACAAGGGAGTCAACGACGATCTGGCAAGTAGGCCAATAATTTTCTTCATGAAGAAGCAAGTACGAGCATTCACGCAGATCTAGCACTAAGGCAACCTTTAATTTTTCAAAACCCTTACTCCAATTAAAAGTGATTCTCATCATTAACAACCCCTGTAAATACCATGTTCACCTTTTTGTGGCTCCATTTTGTGCAAGCCGAGGAGTCCTCGAGCTTGAGGAGCCTTAGGAGTAGTTGCTTACCAATTTTCGTATTTTTTAGATCTCATTTGAGCCCTCAAATAAGCCCTGGAACCTAATTTTTAACTAGGCCGGACACTAGGTCTGGACAGGACCAAAGCTAGTCAAAAACTATAAAAGGAGCTAGAGAGCTCATTTTTGGGGTAGATTGTAATTGAAATGAAATTGTAAGAGCTTTTTGAAAGTAATCGAAGAACTCCATTGCTTCTCACTCTTTGTCTTGCCGTGTGTGCGCGTGTGTGTGTATGTGTGTGCATGTTTGTGTGCTTCTCACTCACGCACTTGTGCCTTCACTTGCTCGAGGTCTTCATACCATCCTCACGTCTTCCCGGATTGACATTAAAGGAGGTGCTACTCATCACTGAGCTACACTCCAGCACGTGTTGTGGGATCTTTTTTTCTTTTATGAGAGTACAATGAATTGAAAACACACTCACACACCCAACCTCGTAAGGTAGAGGCACCCATATCTGAGGAACTCATAGATACATGTCCAACCAAGTCTTGAACTCAGGACTTCTCCCGAGAGACTCAAGGTGTCAAACCACTTGGCTACGCATCGTGGGATCTTTAAGGATATAAGAGCTTCATTCAAATTCTTTTTCTTTCCGGTGTCTGTACATGTAACTCTCTCTGAGAATCTTTTCAACTAGTACACTGCTTCTGTGTATCGCCTCTGGCTCCCCTCTAGGTGCACTACCTGCTCCTTCTGTTCATGAAGACCAATGAAGAATAAACGACATACAAAGAAGGATACCGAAAAGAAGAGTTGCACAATTCACTTTAGTCTCTATGGTATGACCTTGTGCAAGGGCATAGGAGGCGACATCAAGCAATCATGTAGCAGATCGCCTTATGGCTGTCCTGTTCACATTACTAACAGAGAAGTTTAACAGAGTTGTAATAGCGTTCTCCTGAATGTTGTCATTAGCGGAATACACGAGCTTGAGGAGTAACGGAATCGCATCTAACTTAGCTATGGGAATCCGATTCCTGCCATTCAAGTTGCCGAGGAGCCGAATCTCACAGACATCTTCTACTGTTGAATGGAGGTTGAAGCTATCTTCGAGACAATCGGCTAGAGAGCCGGATTGTTTTCTTCCATGTCAGGAGAGCCTTGTCAATGAGTCAGATAGAAGGCTGAAAGTGGACCACTTTTACTTGTGTGTGTGTATATGAGAGAGAGAGAGGGAGAGACGGAGTGCATTGGTATCGGCTACCCACAACAGTGTCCGAGAGAGCAAGGGAGCCACAAAGAACAAGCTACACAACACTTCTCCGACAATCTCGTAGCCGCATACTTTCATGTCTGACTGTTGAAAAGAGCGTAGGTAACTGTTCATCTTGATAGCATCAGTAAACCATCGCCTTCGAGTTGCGGCAATGCGCATCTTCACAAACCCAAGTTAAAGGCGCTGATAGGGGTAGCACATGGATATGTTTTGGGGTGGTCGGAGATTACTTTTTGGGTCACCCGAAAAGTGTTCGAGGCGCACATAGATGTCTGGTGGTGATCACTGAACTTAGTTGCACATGAAGGTCAGTGGTCGGATTTAAGGTGGCCGAAGAAATAGACATTGGATCATTCAAAAAAACGTATTATGGTACTTTCATATATATTTCCTATAAGAATTTCCAATTGTTTTAAGTTGGTGATCCATAATGTTTTAGCCTCAATTGAATAAAAAATAATAAAAGTGTAATAAAAAAGTGGAGCTATCTCTCCAAATTAGTGATCCATAATATTTTAGTTTCAATTGAATAAGAAGTAATAAAAAATTCAAAACTCTGTCTGCGCAGCCTTTGAAAAGGCATAATAAAAGTAATAAAATAATGTGGTTGGACTTCAGGTCACCCGATTGGACTAGTGCTAATGGGCACCAGTCCATTGAGCTTACCGGATTTGGGTGACCCTAAAAGTAGAAATATCACCGGACTTATGGCCAAACTCCTCCATGTGCGAGGGGTATGAGGCAACCTGACGGATGTCCTATCAGTCCACCTCCCTACTCTTTGTGACTTTGCAAAAGCTATCTAATTCCTAGGGATCTTCTTGTGTATCCTTTCATGTAGGTGACGGATAGGGCTAGCACATGGATATATTTTCGGGTGACCAGAGATCACTTTTTGGGTCACCTGAAAAGTGTTCCAGGAGCACATGAATGTTCGATGGCCAGAATTTGGGTGGCCAGAGATGGACATTGGGTCACTGGATTTAGGTGCACATGAAGACTTGATGGCCAAATTTTGGGTGATCAAAGAGATGGACATAATGACACAAACATACATGCATAATTCCGGGTGGTTCGGTTAAATTAATTAACAGAACCTCAAGATTCCAATTGCAATTGCAATTCATAACTACCAAAGCTAACTCTAGAAACATTATCATCTTTGGGTGCAAGCCAATGATTCTCTGAAGAGATTCGGTTTCTCATCATATCATGTGATGAGAGTGTCCAACTAGTACAACCATCAGGACTTGAACCCAAACCTTCCCTTTGCTTTAAGAACCTACGAAGGAGCATGCTTAATAGTTTCTTGCTTGTGAAGACTTTTCTGGCGATGACGGAAAGGCATCCTGGCGGCTACGACGGGAGCTCATGACGGAGATTTCGGGACTACAAGGTGCAGCTCACGACAGAGACGATAGAATTCTGAACTCACAGGACGACAGACTCCCTCTGAAGCTTTTGCGATATTTCAATATCTTGCCGAGAGCTAACTGTCGATAGCTGGGTTGTGGATCGCCACCAATCACGGGAGCATCTGAAGCAAGCCCTACAATAGAGGGGAGTTTCATTCGCGCCGTCCATCGCAGAGAAAGAACGCTTGAGCTCATGGAATGTGTGTCCATCGTGAAGAGGTTTTTCCATCGTGAAGAGGTCTGTCCATCGCGACTGATTGGAATGCCTCGTGGAATGTGTGTCGATCGTGAGGAGGACTGTCCATCGCGACTGACTGGAACGCCTTGTGGAATGTGTGTCGATCGTGAGGAGGACTTTCCATCGCGACTGTCTAGAGGCGATTGATAGAGCCGACTGACCATAAGTGAACATCTCGATTTTCTCAGGTCGTGCTTCGGCCAGCTGCGTGCGTGGCAGCTTGCAGGCATGTCTTCCATTCGCCTTCATTCAAGAAGAATCTTAAAAATTAAGCTTTATTAAATTTAAAAAAAGTGGCGGCGTGGCTCTTCCAGTGGGGCCTGAACGTCTTTAAAAGAAACTTTTATTATCATATCAATTCAAAGTCTTCCGGTGTAGGCATTTATTAGAAAATGTTAAGAGAAAAAAAAGAAGAAAAGAAAAAAAAAAGAAAAAAAAAAGAAAGAGGAGGCACGTGAAGATTCAAGGGGCTGAAGGTAAAAGAATATGTGGCGACAAAGTTTTCATTGATCCTCACGGAGTTCTTGCGAAATCCTTTTAATTTGGTCATGGATTTGGCGACCCCCTCATTTGTGAGAAGTAACCTGGCCCCTCCTCCGGGGGAGACCGGTAACCTGGCCTCTCTGCTGGAGGGGGGATCTTGCACCACCCCTGGGGCCTCCAAGAGTGTTGAACCCCCCGTGGTCTCCCTCAGTAGATCCGCAGTTCTATCAACTCAAGAGGAGCTCAAGAAAGTTTGCCTTGTCGGCCAAATGTTTGGCCCTAGGCCCCCGCTCGAAACTGTGCGACAATGGCTTCGAAACGAGTGGTTCCCCCATGGACTAATTGTTTGTAAGTGTCAATTCTTACCGGCAAGCCACTTGTTGCTAGTCTTTGAAAATGAAGATATGGCGTTTCGAGCCTTAAGCGTCGGCACCTGGCAACTTGGCCGGGCGACCCTGTGCCTATTCAGATGGTCCCCTGATTTTACTCCCAACAAATTGAAATCGCTTCGATACCCTCTCTGGGTTGAGCTCCCTAACCTTCCATACTTCCTGTACAACTTCGTGTGGGGCATTGCTTCTCCTATCGGCAAGCCGTTGGCCTCACGCGAGGATATTGGTGGTCTCATTTATGAAGGTGCAAGACACTTGTTCAACGCTCGGTGGCACCCTCAAATCTGTGTCGAGGCCGACCTGAACATGCCGCTTCCATCGAAGATCAAAGTGGACTTGGGTGAAGGGGATGTATGGGAGCAAGACACCAATTACAAAAACCTTCCCAACGCGTGCTTTCATTGTGGCCAACAAGGCCATAGGATTAAAGATTGCCCTTTGAAACAAAAAAGCAAGCGAAATCAAGAAGCCTCCAAAAACACCCAAGAAAACAAAGGCGCTTTGGCCCACTTGACGAAGGAAGAGGAAGGAAAGGGCCCCCGTAATCGAGAAGCTGATGCAGACGGATTCACCGAAGTCAGAAGAAGAAGGAAAAGAAGCCCTAGGGCGACTTCTGAGCGAAACATCTTGTTAGTTACCCCCTCTAGCAATTTATATTGCAACCTGGAAAAGGAGATCAATGAGTTTGACTACCCAGGTGGGAACCTACTTGAGGTGGAGACGAACCACAAAGCCCTAGAGATCCCTGATAATAAAGAAACCGCCTAGGAGGGCTACACTACAAGCAAAGAAGATGGCTTTATTTCCACTAGTAACGAAGATAACTTGGATAGTGAAAGTTCCATCATCGGATCGACTATTCCAGAAACGGTGTCGAAAACGGTGCCCAAGTCTTCCCAGCAAGAGGCATCCCGCAAAGGAAAACAACCTATGGAGTTAACCTGGAAAAGCCCCCACAAGAACCTATTCCTAATTCGGGATCCGATCCCAGCAAAAAAGAAAGATGAATCCAAGAAAAGAAAGGACAAAGCTCCCTCCCACAAAGAGGGCTCACTACGACAATGATCATCATCTCGTTAAACGCTAGAGGGCTAATTGACCCCTCAAGAGCGACCATCATTGGTCACTGGCTTCGCGACATTAGCCTAAACCCATAATTGATATGTATTCAAGAGATTAAAATTGATGGAGATGACCTCCAAAAACGGCTTAGGCAGGTCTTCCCGACCCATGTTTGGATTTCAATGGTGCACCAGCGGGGATCCGGTGGAACAACAATCGGTGTTAATCAACTCTGGTTTGAAAAGCTTGAGAACTCCATTGAAGATGAAAGGCATCGATGGATTGCTGTTTCTTTTGGTGATCCTCTTTGTTTTACTCTGGTTTCTTTGTATGCCCCTAATGGGGAATTAGAGAGATTGAACACATGTGCCTCCTTGGACTCGCTCCCCCACAACGTGCTTATTTGTGGTGACTTCAACATGGTGGAGGACCCTATGGATAGATGGATGGGCAAGGGCAGGGTCATCGACAGTCAAGAGAAAGAAATGTGGGACAAAACCAAACTTCACTTGGATTTGGTCGAATTCAAAGACTCGAATGGCTTTTCTTGGTCAAATCTCCAAGCGGGCGACGACCTGAGGAAAGCTAGACTCGATAGATGCTACCTGCACCGACCTCACCATCTCTGATCACTACCCGATCGTTATCACTTTCCAACCTTCCTGCAAGATCCGCAAGGCTCCTTGGTTCCATGCGAGTGTGCCCACCTTCTCTCTCCCCTCCGTCCATCAAGAAATTGCTGATGTGTGGAAGGAGGCATTCGACTCCGGCTTGTCCCCAACAAAGTGTTGGAGAAGTGCGGTCGATAAGTCTCGACAGATCATGATTAGATCCGGGAAGATGCTCGAGACTGTGCGGCGGGCTCGTAGGGAAGCTCTTTACCACAGACTCTGGAGGCTCGAGGAGGAAGTGAACAAAGGAAAATCTCAAGCCCAGAAAGGTCTTTGTAAAATCAGAGCGCAGTTGAGATACGAAGAAGAAATACAAAGGAAAAATTTGCAAATTTTCTTCAAGGAGTGGTGGGCTGGCAAAGCCGACAAACCCACCAAAGAGATGTGCTGTATCCTCAAAAGGAAACATAACAGAGAATCGATCCCCTTATTGCTAGACTTAAATGGCAATGTATGCAATTCGGAAGAAGATAATTTTGGGATCATTGAAGGGCACTTCATGAGACTCCTGGGGACCTTGAACCCCCTCTCCCACCATAGAAGGGACTGTATGGCAGCCATATCTAGGGTTTCCCCCCGCAGGATACCACCCAACCTTCGCTCCTTGCTACATGCCCCTATCTCTGAAGTAGAAATCATTGAGGTCATTGTTAAGGGCACATTTGTACTAAGGTCCAATTGAAGGGTTGAGAAAGGGCTGAGTGAGAAGAGCCTTAAGGGCCACATCCTTGTGTATATATAGTGCATTTTGGTTAATGAAAAAGAGAGACACACTCTCAGATTTTCGTCGCTCATATGGCTTCAGACGTTTTCTTAAGTTTATTGTTCTTTTTGTTTTAGGACTTTTAGGGTTTCTTTTTTCTTTTGCGCATCTGCCGTAATGCATGTTGTTCGAGCAGCTATGACGACCTCTGTTCCTCTCTCTCTACGATTTTATATTTGCGTTCGATTATGTGTGTAGCTATGGCGCCGAGTTTTTTCCTCACGGTATAGAAACCAAAGCGCACTCCAAGAGGACCTACGACACAGCAAGATGTCCTCGTTCTCAAACGGTTAGGGCAGCAGACAAAGCAGGACACTACTTCTGTGTTGTTGTAGAGCATAGCAAAGTACGCTCGCACTGCTATCTCGTCCACTGTTGCAGAGAGATCTCAATCTTCTGTTAACAATTGGCACGCCCGTCGCGACCGATTACCCTCCCTTGATTCGGTTTATGCCGAACTCCACGTTCTTAGCCTTGGCTGCTGAGATGACAAGCCGAATTTTGCGGCGATGATATCATTTTTGTGGTTCGCTGGATGAACTAGGTGCGCCAAGCTCGAGCTATGGCCATGGCGATGTCGTTTTCGCTCTTCACCATGGCAGAGATTCCCCAACCACTCTGTAACACCTGGCGTTCTGCAAGTGTGGGAAGCGATGAATCTCGTCACGCTATGCTTCCTTTTTGATATTTCACCGACTCCCATCTGCTCTGCGTGCGATGGTTTTGTCTTCTGTGTTGATTCGCATTTCATTCTTTTCACCTCAATGGATGAAGTTATTAGACCAGTTGCCATATGCGATGTTTAAAGACGAGGACTACGCCGTGTATGTCTACATTCGATCAGTTCTTGTATCTATGGCGTTCGTGTTCTTCTGTTTTGTTGTAGTTACATGGAGGTGTCCCCTCCAAACTGTATGACATGACGCGGACGATGCAGCTGACGTGGTGATTTTCGGGGCTTCTGGTTTTTACCGGAAAATATGTGATCAGGGAGCTTTTCAAGTTCTGCAAGGATAGGAGCATAAAGGTTGCCTTGGCGGGGCGCAGCAAAGCAAAGCTCGCTGCTGTTCTCGAATGAGCAACCGCCCCTTCATCATCTCCTTCATTCTCCCTGATCGAAGCCGATAAGTGGGAACTGATTACTTCGACATAACGGGAGAGTCTGAGTTCATGGAAAGAATGGAGCTACGTTCCATGAGGCTGCACGTGAAAAGAGATGTCTGATTGTATCTGCCTGTGGGTATGACAGCATTCCTGCATAAATCGGGCTCATTCATCATCTTAAGTACTGGATAGCCCCGTGTCTGCCTAATTCCGTTGACTGCTTCCTGCAAATCATATCTTCTAAGAATTTCGCTGTTAATAGGGGAGGCACCATCTTCTCTGCTAACACTGGCGATCCTCCTGGCGTTCCCAGAATCTCTGTTCACCCATCACGCCTGACGATGTCCAACACCACTGAAATTTGACAAGAGCTCACCGGAATCTATGGCTTTGCTCCTCGCACACTGGTGCTGATCACGGTTGCCATGCGCATTCCGATGTTGCACCAAATTAAAGCGAGTAGTGCCGATTCTGAACCCGTCCGGTGCGATTTCGGTGCTATTTCGGTGCTATTTCGGTGCTATTTCGGTGCTATTTCGGTGCTATTTCGGTGCTATTTTGGTGCTATTTCGGTGCTATTTCGGTGCTATTACGGTGCTACTGTGGTGTCTATTGTCTATTGTCCAGTAGTGTCTATTGTCCTGGTTCTTGCGTCGATATTTTCAACTTGTTACTGCAACATAGTGGTCAATGCGCCTTTCCTGCGTTTGCCTGTAATTTCGCGTTCCCGGTTAGCTGGACAGCAGGTACACAACCATATAGTGCTGCATGGTTATGATGGGGACCCTTTGAAAATTTGCTTGTACAACTGTATGTCTGATGTGGAGATTTGAATGATGCACACGTCCGCTTTGATTCTATTAATTTTCGAACTCTCTTCACTTGGAACTTTCTGAAAGCATATGATGGGCTTGGTCACTACAACGAAGTCCTTTACCTGTTTAACCAAATGCTGCAGTCCCTTGATGGTACGGTATAAATGAGCTACACCTGCATTTCACTTGTATGCATATAGGAAGGGCAAGATCATGGGTTATGTGAATGGTATTTGTGAACCTTGGATTAAGTTCCAGGCACTTCACTTTGCCTCTCATATTGCTCTTGATTTTGGATATGTTATGAACCTTATTTGCATTCCATACCATGGTCTAACCATGCACTTTGGTTTGCAAGTATTGTTCATAAGGGTAGAGCATAATTGTGTGTGCACATATAACTTTGGATTGAGAGGTTGCTATTTCATTGGTTATGTACATGGAGTTAGACTATTCTATTCCAAGAACGGTACTACCACTCTGGCATTAGAAAATGTACATGAGAACTGTATATGGGTTGGGTTTTCATTTCAGACTTTGTTTGGATATGTTGTGACCTTGATGTGAGGACTTGACTTGATGGAACAAGTGTCCTGGGCATGAGTTATGGAAACTCTATCACATGAAAATTTGTATCCTATATTTTGGCTTGTTGCATGAGATATGGTTAGTCTGAATGAGGTAGTATGATGTGAGTGCGAGGTAGCGTTAAGTCGGCAGAAGCACTCTTTTGTGTTCTTTTTCGGTAATGAGCGAGTGTGAGGTAGCGTTAAGTCGGCAGAAACACTCCATGTAGATAGTGAATGTGAGGGAGCGTTGATTCGGCAGAAGCATTCACTGATTTTCTTTTTTTTTTATGTTCTGAGTAATGGATGATGTTGGATATGGGATACATATTTTCATATGTGGAGGTTCGCAGATTGAAACATTCTTCAAAATTGAGATATTCCTATGGTTGTATAACATGTTGTATAAAGGTTCCCAGCCTATAAATGGTTCCCATGTAATTTTCATCTTGCTGAGGAGGTGGATAGCCCAGGCAAAAGGACATTACCAACAGTATTGCTCTTGCGGGTTCGAGTCCACCGTGCGTGCCAGTGTTAAGGGCACATTTGTACTAAGGTCCAATTGAAGGGTTGAGAAAGGGCTGAGTGAGAAGAGCCTTAAGGGCCACATCCTTGTGTATATATAGTGCATTTTGGTTAATGAAAAAGAGAGACACACTCTCAGATTTTCGTCGCTCATATGGCTTCAGACATTTTCTTAAGTTTATTGTTCTTTTTGTTTTAGGACTTTTAGGGTTTCTTTTTTCTTTTGCGCATCTGCCGTAATGCATGTTGTTCGAGCAGCTATGACGACCTCTATTCCTCTCTCTCTACGATTTTATATTTGCGTTCGATTATGTGTGTAGCTATGGCGCCGAGTTTTTTCCTCACGGTATAGAAACCAAAGCGCACTCCAAGAGGACCTACGACACAGCAAGATGTCCTCGTTCTCAAACGGTTAGGGCAGCAGACAAAGCAGGACACTACTTCTGTGTTGTTGTAGAGCATAGCAAAGTACGCTCGCACTGCTATCTCGTCCACTGTTGCAGAGAGATCTCAATCTTCTGTTAACATCATTGATGCCCTCCCTCCCAGTAAAAGCCCGGGACCCGACGGGCTCACTAATGAGTTCTTTGAATCCTTCAAGTTGGTGGTCTCCACCCCTCTTCATCTGGTTTGGCAAGAGGTGCTCAAGTTTGGCGCACTTCCTTCTTGTCTCAACAATGGTATTATTAAGTTAATACACAAAAAAGGAAAAAAAAATAGAATAGAGAACTGGCGTCCTATTACGATGCTCCAAACAGGATACAAGATCATCGCCAAAGTCATTGCCAACAGAATCTCTTGCCACTTGAGAGCGTGGATAAGTGAGGACCAAAAAGGCTTCATCAAAGGCAGGTCAATTTTGGAAACCATTATAGATATTTGGGAAGGTCTTGAATTTGCAAATGAGTCTAAACAAGATGTGGTATTCCTCAAGATCGACTTTGATAAAGCCTACGACAGGCTAGAATGGGACTATATTCTGCAGTCGCTCCAGGATCTTGGATGTAGTCAGAAATTCACCAAGATGATCGCGACCCTTCTCGGAAACGCATCGACCCAAATTAACATTAACGACAAACTTTCGAAGGTGATCAAACTTAGAAGATCTATCAGATAAGGGTGGCCATTGGCTCCCCTTCTCTTTGCCATTGCCACGGAGGGGCTTAGCAGGCTTGTGGCACACCAGGTGGAAGCTGGCAATATCAAAGGCCTCCGCTTGCCTCACGACCACAGTCAGATCACCATGAGACTTTTTGAAGATAATATGAATGCGTTTGTTCACAATGATAGTACCAGCCTGGAGACGTTCTGGAGCTGTCTTGCTACATTTTGTGAGGCCTCTGGATCCATAATCAACCACTCTAAGACCGCCTTTAGAGCTATTGTGGGGTCTCAGCCCGACCTCCTCATTGATCATGGCTGTCAAATCATTCCTCAGGGACAAATTTTTCGGCTTCTTGGGATCCCCTTGGGGTTTGTAGTCTCTATGGAACAACGGTGGAACTGGGTGTTGGCCAAACTCGAAAACAAGCTTAACTATTGGAGAGGTATGCAAATCAATCTTGCTGGTCGTGCTATGGTTATCAACACGTTCCTCCTTTCTTCTACCATTTATTTCCTTTCTTGCTGGAGACCGAAAGAGCAAGATCTGTCCAAACTAGATAGTATCTGTAGAAACTTCCTTTGGACGGGCGATCACAATAGAAGGGGGGTGCCCAAAATCAAATGGTCAATTTGCACCAACCATAGAGACAGTGGGGGACTTGGTATCCTGGACATCGGGTGCATGGCTAACAAACTGGCAGCCAAATGGATGATTAAGGCTTGGTGCAATGGGGAGGCCTCATGGGCCAAGTTGATCTTCAGAAACAAGAACGAGCTGGCGCTCTTGGGTTTCCCAAATTGGAAGAATCTTGACATCTTGACCCTGTTGTTTTCCCCAATCCCCGTCTTCCCGAAAGGCTCTAATCTCGTGTGCTCCCTATGGAAGAGTTGGAATAAAGCCAAAAGCTACACAAGAATTAGTGAAGACTAGAAGTGGGCTGCCGGTATCAGACAAAACGACTCTATCTAGTTTCCGATCCATGGCATCCCGAGTGTGGAATCTTGGAACATTCAAAATGCCAAGAAGTTATGGAACAAAGGCTTCAAAAAATGGAAACATCTCTGGAAACAAGACACCAACCGCTGGATCAACTTCGAGGATATTGACCGTCGCATCAACATTTCGTACGAAGAATGGAACACTTTGCAAAGCAGATGTCTCGCCTGGGATCGTCACAAAACTCGCCTACTCATGGGACACGACACATCGATCTTGCTTGGTCTCAAATGGCACAATGGGAATAACCTATCAAAAATCCCGAGCATCAAAGAAACGATTAACTATCAGGTTAACCTCAACAAGAAGTGGTGCCTGTCATGGACGCGGCTTCGGTGGGACATGAAGTTCATGGCTATCTGGCACCTCCTCATAGAAATCAAAAAGTCTGTCCTCTTATGGCAAATTCTTCATCATGGAATCTGGACCAACCTTAAGGCTAGCAAACTTTGTGGGACCCCTCCCTGGTGCAAATGCTGCTACCGGTCTATCGAAGATGTTCCACACATCTTCTTCACCTGTCCCAACTCTAACAGACTCTGGTAGACGGTTGGAAAGAAAATTAGACTTCAGAGACATCTCAGTTTGCAGCAGGCCCTGCTAGGAGAAGCGATCGGCTACTCTGCGACTCTCTGGAACGCCGTCAGAGGGGAGGTCCTATGGAAAATCTGGCGGGAAAGATGTGCTCTCAACTTCGGTGACTCCCCCAAGGAGTGGTCAATCGAGAAATCGTTGTTCCTCCTTGGCAAAAGGATTGCTAACTGTAAGAAATCCCCCCCCCCCCCTTCAGGCACCATCAGGTACTCCTTTTGATCAATAACAAGCTTAAACCCAAGTAGGCCCCTCATGAGGGTGATGAGAGGGTGATTAACCTTCTTTGTAATGCCATCTAAGCTCTGTAAAAGCTTCCCCTGCTTTGTGGGATTTGGGGGGTCCCGTGGGCACTAGTCCCCTTCTTTTGTACTTTTCTTTCTTTATTTAATTCAAGTCCGAGAGAGTAGGCTAATGCCGAACTTCCTTTATATAAAAAAAAAAACATTATCATCTTCGTGATCTTTTATCAGTGAAGAATGCAATCTTTTCCTTGCATGATAAGAGTCTATCCATTGGATGGTATCTTGGATATTTCACCAATATTTTTTTAATATAAAGGAAGTTCGGCATTAGCCTACTCTCCCGGACTTGAATTAAATAAAGAAAAGTACAAGAGAAGGGGACTAGTGCCCACGGGACCCCCCAAATCCCACAAAGCAGGGGAAGCTTTTACAGAGCTTAGATGACATTACAAAGAAGGTTAATTACCCTCTCATCACCCTCATGTGGGGCCCACTTGGGTTTAAGCTTGTTATCGATCAAAAGGAGTACTTGATGATGCCTAAAGGGGGGGGATTTTTTACAGTTGACAATCCTTTTGCCAAGGAGAAACAGCGATTTCTCAATTGACCACTCCTTGGGGGAGTCACCGAAGTTGAAAGCACATCTTTCCCGCCAGATTTTCCATAGAACCTCCCCTCTGATGGCGTTCCAGAGAGTCGCGGAGCAGCCGATCGCTTCTCCCAGCAGGGCTTGCTGCCAACTGAGACGTTTTTGAAGTCCAATTCTCTTTCCAACCACCTGCCAGAGTCTGTTGGAGTTGGGGCAGGTAAAGAAGATGTGTGAAACATCTTCGATAGACCGGTAGCAGCGTTTGCACCAGGGAGGGCTCCCACAAATTTTGCTGGCCTTAAGGTTGGTCCAGATTCCATGATGAAGAATTTTCCATAAGAGGACAGACTTTTTGATTTCTATGAGGGGGTGCCAGATAGCCATGAACATCATGTCCCACCGAAGCCGCGTCCATGACAGGGACCACTTTTTGTTGAGGTTAACCTGATAGTCGATCGTTTCTTTGATGTACGGGATTTTTGATAGGCTATTCCCATTGTGCCATTGTGCCATTTGAGACCAAGCAAGCTCGACATGTCGTGTCCCATGAGAAGGCGAACTTTGTGTCGGTCCCAGGTGGAACATCTGCTTTGCAAAGTGTTCCATTCTTCATGCGAAATGTTGATGCTAGGGTCAATATCCTCAAAGTTGATCCAGCGGTTGGTGTCTTGTTTCCAGAGATGTTTCCATTTTTTGAAGCCTTTGTTCCATAGCTTCTTGGCATTTTGAATGTTCCAAGATTCCACACTCCGGATGCCATGGATCGGAAACCAGATAGAGTCGTTTTGTATGATACCGGCAGCCCACTTCTAGTCTTCACTGATTCTTGTGAAGCTTTTGACTTTATTCCAACTCTTCCAAAGGGAGCACACCAGATTAGAGCCTTTCGGGAAGACGGGGATCGGGGAAAATAACAAGGTCAAGATGTCAAGATTCTTCCAATTTGGGAAACCCATGAGCGCCAGCTCATTCTTGTTTCTGAAGATCAACTTGGCCCATGAGGCCTCCCCGTTACACCAAGCCTTAATCATCCATTTGGCCGATAGTTTGTTAGCCATGCACCCAATGTCCAAGATACCAAGTCCCCTACTATCTCTATGGCTGGTGCAGATGGGCCATTTGATTTTAGGCACCCCCCGCCTATTGTGGTCGCCCGTCCAAAGGAAGTTTCTACAAATACTATCCAGTTTGGACAGATCTTGCTCTTTCGGTCTCCAACAAGAAAGGAAATAAATGGTAGATGATAAGAGGAACGTGTTGATAACCATAGCACGACCAGCAAGATTGATTTGCATACCTCTCCAATAGTTAAGCTTGTTTTCGAGCTTGGCAAGCACCCAGTTCCACCGCTGTTCCATAGAGACGCCAAACCCCAAGGGAATCCCAAGAAGCCGAAAAATTTGGCCCTGCGGAATGATTTGACAGCCATGATCAATGAGAAGGTCGGGCTGTGACCCACCAATAGCTCTAAAGGCAGTCTTAGAGTGGTTGATTATGGAACCAGAGGCTTCACAAAAGGTAGCAAGACACTTCCAAAACGTCTCCAGGCTGGTACTATCATTGTGAACAAAAGCGTTCATATCATCGGCAAATAGTCTCATGGTGATCTGACTGTGGTCATGCGGCAAACGAAGGCCTTTAATGTTACCAGCTTCCACCTGATGCTCCACCAGCCTGCTAAGCCCTTCCGTGGCAATGGCAAAGAGAAGGGGAGCCAATGGGCACCCTTGTCTGATAGATCTTTTAAGTTTGATCACCTTTGAAAGTTTTCCATTAATGTTAATTTGGGTCGATGCGTTTCCGAGAAGGGTCGCGATCATCTTGGTGAATTTCTGACTACATCCAAGATCTTGTAGCGACTGTAGAATATAGTCCCATTCTAGCCTGTCGTAGGCTTTATCAAAGTCGATCTTGAGGAATACTACTTCTTGTTTAGACTCATTTGCAAATTCAAGACCTTCCCAGATATCTATAATGGTTTCCAAAATCGACCTGCCTTTGATGAAACCTTTTTGGTCCTCGCTTAACCACGCTCGCAAGTGGCAAGAGATTCCGTTGGCAATGACTTTGGCGATGATCTTGTATCCTATTTGGAGCATTGTAATGGGACGCCAGTTCTCTATTCTGTTCTTTTCCCCTTTTTTGTGTACTAACTTGATAATGCCATTGTTGAGACAAGAAGGAAGCGCGCCAAACTTGAGTGCCTCTTGCCAAACCAAGCGAAGAGGGGTGGCAACCACCAACTTGAAGGATTTAAAGAACTCATTAGTGAGCCCGTCGGGTCCCGGGCTTTTACCTGAAGGGAGGGCATCGATGACCTCAATGATGTCGGCTTCAGAGATAGAGGCATGAAGCAGAGCGTGGAGGTTGAGTGGTATCCTGTGGGGGGAAACCCTAGAAATGGCTGCCATATAGTCCCTTCTATGGTGGGAGAGGGGGTTTGAGGTCCCCAGGAGTCTCGTGAAGTGCCCTTCAATGATCCCAAAATTATCTTCTTCCGTATTGCATACGTTACCATTTGCGTCTAGCAATAAGGGGATCGATTCTCTGTTGTGTTTCCTTTTGAGGATACGGCACATCTCTTTGGTGGGTTTGTCGGCTTTGCCAGCCCACCACTCCTTGAAGAAAATTTGCAAATTTTTCCTTTGTATCTCTTCCTCGTATCGCAGCAGCGCTCTGATTTTTCGAAGTCCTTTCTGGGCTTGAGATTTTCCTTTGTTCACTTCCTCCTCGAGCCTCCAGAGTCTATGATATAGAGCTTCTCTACGGGCCCGCCGCACAGTCTCTAGCATCTTCCTGGATCTAATCATGATCTGTCGTGACTTATCGACCGCGCTTCTCCAACACTTGGCTGGGGGCAAGCCAGAGGCGAATGCCTCCTTCCACACATCAGAAATTTCTTGATGGACGGAGGGGAGAGAGAAGGAGGGCACACTGGCATGGAACCAAGGAGCCTTACGGATCTTGGTGGGGGGTTGAAAGGTGATGACGATCGGGTAGTGATCAGAGATGGTGAGGTCGGTGCGTTGCGAGAGGGAAGGGTGGCCCCACTGATGAGTAAAACTCTGAGAAATGTAGCATCTATCAAGTCTAGCTTTCCTCAGGTCCTCGCCTGCTTGGAGATTTGACCAAGAAAAGCCATTCGGGTCTTTGAATTCGACCAGATCCAAGTGTAGTTTAGTTTTGTCCCACGTTTCTTTCTCGCGACAATCGATGACCCTACCGTTGCCCATCCATCTGTCCATAGGGTCCTCAACCATGTTGAAGTCACCACAAATAAGCACGTTGTGGGGGAGCGAGTCCAAGGAGGCCCAAGTGTTAAGTCTCTCTAACTCCCCGTTAGGGGCATACAAAGAAGGGAGCACCGAAAGAAACAGCAATCCATCGATGGCATTCATCTTCAGTGGAGTTCTCAAGCTTTTCAAACCAGCGTTGATTAATACCAATTACCGATCCACCGGACCCCCGCTGATGCATCGTTGAAATCCAAACATGGGTCGAGGAGACATGTCTAAGCCGTTTCTGGAGGTCTTCTCCGTCAATTTTAATCTCTTGGATACATATAAAATCTGGGTTTAGGCTAATGTCGCGAAGCCATTGACCAATGATGGTCGCTCTTGAGGGGTCGGTTAGCCCTCTAGCATTTAACGAGATGATGATCATTGTCGTAGTAATCCCTCTTTGCGGGAGGGAGCTTTGTCCTTTCTTTTCTTGGGTTCATCTTTCTTTTTCGCTCGGATCGGATCCCGAGTTAGCAATAGGTTCTTGTGGGGGCTTTTCCACGGTAACTCCATAGGTTGTTTTCCTTTGCGGGATGCCTCCTGCTGGGAAGAACAGGGCACCGTTTTCAGCTCCGTTTCCGGAATAGTCGATCCGATGATGGAGCTTTCACTATCCATGTTATCTTCGTTGCTAGTAGTAAAGCCGTCTTCTTTGCTTGTAGTGTAACCCTCCTGCAAGGTTTCTTTACTGTCAGGGATCTCTAGGCCTTTGACGTCGGTGTCCACCTCAAGTTGGTTCCCACCTGGGTAGTCAAACTCATTGATTTCCTTTTCCAGATTGCAATACAAGTTGCTGGAGGAGGTAACTGACTTGTTGTTTCGCTCAGAGGTTGCCCTAGGGCTTCTTTTCCTTCTTCTTCTGACTTCGATGAACCCGTCTGCATCAGCTTCTGGATTAAGGGGACCCTTGAATTCCTCTACTTTCGTCGAGTGATTCAATGCTCCATTGCTGTCTTGAGCATTTTTGGGGGCTTCCTGATTTTGCTTGCTTTTACGTCTCAAAGGGCAATCTTTGATCCTGTGACCTTGTTGGCCATAGCGAAAGCACGCGTTGGGAAGGTTTTTGTAACTGATGTCTTGCTCCCATACATCCCCTTCGCCCAAGTCCAGCTTGATCTTTGATGGAAGTGGCAAACTGAGGTCAGCCTCGACACAGATTTGAGGGTGCGACCTAGCGTTGAACGAGTGTCTTGCACCTTCATAAATGAGACCACCAATGTCCTCGCGTGAGGCCAACGGCTTGCCGATAGGAGAAACGATGTCCCACACGAAGTTGTACAAAAAGTATGGCAGGTTAGGGAGCTCAACCCAGAGAGGGTACCGAAGCGATTTCGATTTGTCGGGAGTAAAATCAGGGGACCATCTGAATAGGCACAGGGTCGCCCGGCCGAGTTGCCAAGTTTCGACACTAAGGGCTCGAAACGCCATATCTTCATTTTCAAAGACTAGCAGCAAGTGGCTTGCCGGTAAGAACTGACACTTACAAACAACTAGCCCGCGGGGGAACCACTCGTTTCGGAGCCATTGTCGCACAGTTTCGAGCGGGGGCCTAGGGCCAAACATTTGGTCGACGAGACAAACTTTCTTGAGCTCCTCCTGAGCTGACAGAATTGCGGATCTACTGAGGGAGACCACGGGGGGTTCAACGCTCTCGGGGGCCCCGAGGGCAGCACAAGACCCCCCCTCCAACAGAGAGGCCATGTTATCGGTCTCCCCCAGAGGAGGGGCCAGGTTACTTCTCACAAGCGAGGGGGTTGCCACTTCCATGACCAAGCTAAAGGATTTTCCCCTCGAAAGGCAGAGTGGCCACCCACGATGACCACCCACGAAGGACAGCAAGGAGCTCCGCGAAGAACCAAGGGACTCAAGGTTTAAATCCAACTACGATTGATGGCCTCTCCGTCAGTCGCGAGCGCGCAATCAGACGCAATTGATGACTCGCCCACGAGAACCTCTGTCAGTCGCCACTTGAGAAGCCTTACACACAAAAAGACCCCCCCCCATCTTAAATAGACCATGAGAGTCCCGCAATAAAGGATAGTTTTTTAGTTTTTTTTTTTTTTCTCTTCTTCTTTTTTTTTAGCTTTTTTTTCTTTTCTTTTTTTTGACTATCTCTTCACTAACTGATCTAAGAGAGCCAAGGAGTGGTCCCGGAATCCATTAACTTAGGAAAAGAGATAACTGTAGAAGCAATGATAACTCAACTCTTCTTAGTAAAGGTAAACCTTTAGACCATAAGTAAAAGCTAAAGCAAGGCACGAAGGCACACGCGTGAAGCACCAGGGAGAGCCACGATGGAGCAACGATTTAAATGAGTGGAGGAACCCAGCGGGCGGTATCGTATCGCACAGTTGGTCCTGGTATCGTGCGACGTCAACAGCAGGGAACGCGGTATCGCGACCACACCAGGGGCAGGTATCGTATCGTGGACCCGACCAGGGGAGGCGATACCAGGGTAGAGACGCGATACCGGGGTAGAGACGCGATACCAGTCTCAACCCAGGGAGGTACGAACGACTCCTCCAGTGGAGGTATCGCGATACCAGCAGCCCAGGGAGACGATCGCAGCCAAAAGACTTTCAGTAGCCTCTTTGCTGTTGCAGGACGCAGGGTTTCTCCGTACTTCGCTTTCGCTAAGGTGAAAAGGAGTTGATCTCTGATATCGTCTGTTGTTTTGAGCGTTGTCGTCGTCTGTTGAATAGGTTCTTTTGAGCACGTCGCCTACCGATAAGGTTGAAAGCATCGAGGAACTTTCATCTCCTCACAGACTGGCGCTCGTGACAGATGAGATGCCCAAGGTTACAACTTTGCTCGTCTCATTTCTTCAAATCTCCAGCGTTCGAACAGAATGTGCAATGCCCCTTCTGTTCCCTTCGCAAAACTTCAACAGCGAACCCTTCTCCCTATTTCACCAATATTGTCTTGTATACTTGTACCCATATTAAAACAAGACTTTCACCGTCGACTTTCCATCTACACTATGGAAGTCAATAAATTTACCCTTTTAAAATCCAAACATCTTAGTATTGTATTTTCTTGGTTGCATTAGTATTCAATCTCTTCTTAATAAGATTTTTAATTTTGACGTATGATTTTTAATTTTGACGTATGTATTATTGGAAGTATATAGCCTTGACATATGTATCAACTGACGATGAACATATGTGTGCCATTAGAATGCGATGAATAATAGTTCTCATACATATCAAACCAATCTCTCTCTTATAACAAAAACAACGAAAAATTCAATAGATTTAAGAATAAATGCTATACCAATCTCTCTCTTATAACAAAAACAACGAAAAATTAAATAGATTTAAGAATAAATGCTATAGCATTGAGAATAGAAAAAGTAGAATCCTCTAAATTACGAATTTTCTTTTGAGCACACATGGAAGAACGTTTTTTTTTGGATGAGTTCGTAAACATGTCTCGTGAATTCGTTGTTATGGGTTTTAAAATGTGAATGGAATAGAACGAGGAGGCAAAAATAGTTTGAGAGATGGCAGAAAACAAAAATATTGGAGTAAAAAAAGTCCAAATGAGTTTGGTGTAGCAGATAGCATTGAACGCCGTGGAGTTGATGGTCTGGGTTCGATTCCTGCCCAGCTGGACAGTTCAATTTTATTGTCATTTCAACTTTCTTGTACCCTAAAAAAAAAAACATTGGAAAATACTTTTTACAATCAACGATAGATAAAAATAATAATAAAATAGTACATCGTTGAACTTCTGGTCACCTGAACGAATTGGTGCTAACGGGCAACAATCCGTTCCCCTTATCATTTTAAGATCACCCGAAAAATAATTTTTTTACCTCAGGTACGGTAAAATCCTTCCATCTGCTACCCTAGGAGGCAAAGAATAGAGGTTGCACCAAAGAGCACTAAGGCTATGCAAGTTCGGGAGGTGGTGACAATCTATGGCTGTGTAGAGAATTGCATACAGAGCACATGTTCAACAATTGCACTCTCAAGTTGCTGACAATCTCGGAGAGAGAGAGAGAGAGAGAGAGAGAGAGAACTCGATCTACTTTTAGACTTTTGATTACAGCTTGGCATCACACATGATGTCAATGATTTTTTTTTGTTTTGTCTTTTCGGACTTCGAACGTCGAACGCTTTGGTCTTTCCATGATTCATTGAACGTGGTTGTATATGGTCACATATAGGACATCATACCAGCTAGATAGGTCATGACCTAAAATAAAGGAAGTGAGAGACACCATTCAGTTGAAGTGAGACGCATCATTCATTTGAAGTGAGACACAACATTCATTTGCTTACTTACATTATTGATGATGTTGTTCATCCAATCCTTTGAACATGGATCGCATGCACTTACGATATTCATTCTCTAAAAGAGTGAGAGAAAAAGGACACATTGCCTCTCTCGCACACCTTCCCATTTTTGAGCCAAAAATTTTATTAACCTAAATGCATTAATGTTTTGCTGAAGGATCAAATGCACCTTCACGTAAGGAATATCAGTTTGGAGTCTTAAGACAACCACAATTTAAATGCCCTTAAAGAGTGTATTTCTTAGTGCATTTTGGGCTACTCTAAGCCCCCCTCCAAGGTGTCCACACATGTAGGGCTAGTCTAAGTCCCCTCCAAGGTGTCAACAAGTGTAGGGCTACTCTAAGCCCCCAAGCATTCCAATTCTCCACAAGGGCTACTCTAAGCCCCCCTCCTACTGCATACCAAATTATGGTGCCAATTTGGACTCCATTTCACAAGTGTGAAAGTTCACTTTGCTTCAACGATGACCATGTCTACTATTTTGAGCACAACATCTTCAAGTCAATTCTACTTGGTTTCATTTATGCCTATTTTCATTCCAAAAGATGAGAGATTAAACAACAAAACTATAATTTATGAAAAGATACAATTAGGGCTTATTTCTATACAAACTTATTGTATGAAGTAGTTGATGCTACATAACTTGAGCTATACAAGGATAGTGATTTAATGGCTTGGAACCCTTGGAATTTCAAAGATAAGAGAGCTTTATGATAGTTACTGCTAGCCTATGATGACTTGACAAAAAAGGCCACATTATCCCTTAAAAAACCTCGCATGAGGCTTGGGAAATATTGCAAGATATTTATGAGGATAAAACTCTTTCTAAAATTTATGTCCCAAAAACAAAGTTTCACAGCCTCTCCATTAGGTCCCAAGATCCCATTACCAAAGTGATCACCACCTTTGAATATTACCAATGCAAGCATTGTGTGGCCGACAAGTTTCCAGCAAGGACATGGCCATTAGGCTTCTTAATAAGCTTCCTAGGTCTTAAGAAGTCTTTTTCACAACATCCAAGTATTGACCTTGGAGGAAGTACGATGATTTTTGCTTCTCCATGAATCTCGAGAGAAGTCATCATCTTCACAAGAAATTGCCGTGAAATCTAAGGGACCATTCAACAATGCCAAGAATGATAGTCACAACTCTAGCAATACTTCAAGTCAAGGCTCTAGCAATTCATTGAAGAAGCTGAACTAAAACCATTATGGTAAAACAAGGCATCTTGAGAAGTTTTGCTACAAAAAGAAGAACAACTCTAAAGCCCCTACCTCCAGGCACCAAACTAATTCCTCTCAACATAGGTCTCACTATTCTAGTGAAGATCTATTTATCTCCATAGAAGCCAACAACTTATTTGCTTCTAGCTCCTCACAAGAGTGGATCTTTGACAATGGAGCCACTTCTCATATTTGCAAAGATCATGAATTATTCCAAGAATTAGAAGATCACACTGGTGAAATTTATGTTGGAGTCAATGTCCAATAAGTTCTCAGCCAATAGCTATATGAAGAATTTTATTAGTTATGTCTCCAAGCCCCACGCGGCTGTCTAAGAATATGTGATGAATATCTTTGAGAATATAATAACAAAATGGCGTGGTCAAAGTTGGATAGAGCAAGTTAGTCACATCCAACTGGCCTGATATCTAACCCCACGGGCAAAAGCAAACGCGAAAAGCTTTTTTTGATGTATTGTTTTTCGGAAAAACTCCAACAGCGATCGTTATTTTTCATAACTATTTGCGATGCCGATTCTAGCTTTTGCTTTATTAGAAGCTTTTTGATATGCTTTTGGAAAGGGATACACATACTATATAATGAGGTCAAGGCTAATTGTTAGATCACTCATCAAGCAATCCTCTCAAGGAGATCAAGGAGGAGTATCACACACTTGGAGGAGGTGATCACTCAAAGATCACAAGCCAGCTCTTGGTGTTATAAAGCTTTGGAGGTGGAGTTTTGGTGAAGGAGAGGCTACTCTCTTGGAGCAAGAAGTCTTCTACAAGGTGGTGGTAGCTATCTTTTGTGAGTTAACCTTATATTTTATTTTTAGGGTTTCTCTATCCTAATCTCAAAATTGGGGTTGGTTGACTTACAATTTTGTTACACTATTTTGTGAGAATAAGGTTAGCTTCGTTGCTCATTCACTTCACACACACTTAGATTATTTCAACATAATCTAAATTTTGTATCATCATCTTCTTGGATATTCTTCCATTAGTGAGTGCACCACTTTATATGGTTGAGTAGTACTCCCATGTTGTAATTTGGACATCTATTTTTTAGTGAGTAAGCATCGAGCTTACGTTCTCTATCCTTGTCTCAATATCTCTATCTTTCTCTATCTCACTTATCATCTTAATTAATTAAGTTGTGTATGCTCAAAAGGTTTTAGTTTGGAACGATCCTGGGGCCTCAAATTCCAACACTTGGTATTAGAGCATAATTGACATACACACTTAGTTAAGATGAGTGAGATTAGAATTGAGATTGAAGACAAGTTGAATGGATCTTCTAATTATCCCACTATTATAGAACCAAGTGAAGAAGAGGTAACCACTTCGGCATCCAGAGTCACATGTAGGTCTTTACCTACATTACCTCCTACTGAAGATCAGGCAAGGTGGGATGCTAGAGATGCTTTAGCACTTTCATTCATAGCAATGAGTGTTAAAAAGCATATTCTACAACAGATCAGATCTTGCAAAAGTTCTAGACAAGCTTGGTTGAAGCTTGAGAATCTTTTTCAGAGCAAAAATCCTGCTAGAAAAGCTCATTTGAGGAGACAACTAGCAAATACAAGGATGAAGGCTGGTGAGCCAACTCAAACCCACATTACAAGACTCGTTGACTTGAGAGGTCAACTTCTAAATGTAGGAGTTGAGATATCAGATGAAGAAATGGTAAATACGATTATCAATTCACTTCCTATTTCATATCGATCTTTTATAACCACTCTTACCCTTACCAAAAGAGATAGAGAGGTTACATTTGAAGAGTTAGAGTTCTTGTTGCTTCAAGATGAAGATCAGTTGAAGGGAATGGAAGAGAATGAAGAAGCACTTTCATCTTCATCAAAGGGGAAAAAGAAGAAGGAGAAGAAGGAAAAACAATCCAAGAAGGAAAGTAGGTCCCTATCACCTTCTACTTCAGATTCTGTATCTACTACATCTAAAGAGAAGTCTTCTAAGAAGAAGGAAGTAATATGTTTTTACTGCAAGAAACCTGGACATTTTAAGTCAGCATGTTATAAAAGGATTGTAGCAGAAAAGAAAAAGGCATCAGTTAATGTTGCAAAAGATGATAAAAAAGGGAAATCTCAAGGTGATTCTTATGCCTGTATCACCATTGAGGAAGTAGCTTTTGATCAGGCAGCTTTACAAGTTCTTTTAGCAAGTCCTTGGGTATTTGACTCAGGTGCTACAAAGCATATGACAGGTTGAAGAGATGTATTTTCTTCTCTTTCCTATGCTTCAGGTAGAAGAGTTATTATTGTAGATGGCAATGATTTGGATGTTGTGGGAATAGGTACAGTAACCCTAAAGTCAAGAGAAGGTGGTAATTTTCAGATTTCAGATGTTCTTTATGTACCTGAAATGAAGAAGAATCTGCTGTCTATATCTGCATTTTTAGGTGATGGTTTTAAAGCTGTATTTGAGAGAGATCTTTGTAAGATCTTATCACACAAAGATGACAAGTGTATTTTACAAGGTGAGCATAGAGAAGGGATCTTTGTTTTGTCAAAAATCAATCAGGCATATGCAGTCAAATCTTCATCACCGGTGGAAGATATGAAGCTACGGCATGAAAGATTTGGACATATTAGTTTTAGAGATCTCAAAAGTATCAAAGACAGAGGTATGGTTGATAGTTTACCCTCATTCGAGCTACCAAATCATTTAGATATATGTGAAGGATGTCTTGAAGGTAAGATACATAAACTACCTTTCAAGAAACATGGTCATATTACAGCTACCAGGAAATTGCAGATTATTCATTCAGATGTGAATGGACCTATGAGAGCAGAATCTATTCAAGGTTTTAGGTATTTTGTTCTATTTGTTGATGATTTTACGAGATACTCATGGATCTATGGTCTTAAGTTAAAGTCAGAAGTCTTTCCTATGTTCAAGAAGTTTGTAGCTATGGTTGAAAATGACTATGAATTTTTTAGAAAGATTCTAGATGTACATGTTCAGCCATATCAGGAGGGAGTTAAAATTCCTAGGATTCAAGAAAAAGTTGAAGAAAGAGGTATTTCACAACCTTCTACAGAGTCAGTTCCACAAGAGACTTTGGTTCCAAAAATGGAAGAAGTTAGAGTTCCAAAAAGTCCTAGTACCTCGACAGGACAAGTTCCAGAACCTGTGGAAGCTGAAAGTTCAGAAAGAGTTTCACCACTATTTAAGGATACACCTATGTGGTTATATCAGACTTGGAAAGATAGTGGTATACATACTTTTATTGGAAGAAGAAGGAGTCAGACTAGACAACAACAACAAGATCATGTAAGAACAAGAAGTCAAACGAGACAACAACAACAAAAAGATCATGTAAGTTTTGCCGAAGACTTTGAGATTCAAGATATCTTGGCACTTACGCCTGTTGAAGATGAACGTGCGCGTGTTAAAGATGCAATTAAACATTCCTATTTGGAGAAAAGCTATGCAAGAAGAGATTGATTCTATCCATAAGAATCAAACTTGGCAGCTATGTGAGTTACGAGAGGGAAAGAAGGCTATAGGTGTAAAATGGATCTTCAAAATCAAAAGGAAGGCAGATGGTATTATTGATAGATACAAGGCCAGGTTAGTTGTCAAAGGATATGCACAACAAAAAGGTATTGATTATGATGAGACATTTGCTCCTACGTCTAGGATAGCTGTTATTAGGTCAATACTTGCTCTAGCAGCACATTTTGCTTGGCATATATATCAACTTGATATTAAGACTGCTTTTCTAAATGGTGATTTACATGAGGATGTGTATAATCAGAAGCCAAAAGGTTTTGAAGAGACACGTAAAGAACACTTAGTGTGTAAGCTTATAAAAGCTTTGTATGGTCTAAAAAAGGCACCTAGAGCATGGTATGAAAATATACATACATATCTTTTATCCATTGGTTTCCATAACTCAGATGCAACTCCAACTCTTTATGTCAAAGTTGAAACAGGTATGATGATCATAGCAATCATTTATGTGGATGATATTATAGTCATAGGTCCCAGAGATGCAGATTTGCAGATGTTCAAAGAACAATTGAAGCAAACATTTGATATGAATGATTTAGGCATTTTGCATTATTATCTTGGGATTCAGTTTCTGTTTCAAGATGAGTGTATCTATATGACACATCAGAAGTACATTGAGAAACTTTTGGAGAGGTTTCAGATGAGTGATTCTAAGCCTATGCAAACACCTATGGATCAGAACATGTCTTTACAAATGGTAGCAGATGCAGAGCCATTTGATGCTACTTTATATAGTCAAGCAGTTGGTTGCTTGATATATCTGTGTAATACACGTCTTGATATACAGTTTGAAATTTCTCAAGTATCAAGGTTCGTGCACAATTCAAAAGTGTTACATTGGAAATCAGTAAAGCGGATCTTTCGATATTTGAAGAGAACTTCAAATTTTGCTATGGTAGTTTTGAAATCTACACATTTGTTACTAAAAGGATTTTCAGATTCTCATTGGGCAGGTGATAGAGACACAAGAAGAAGTACTAGTAGATATTGTTTTTATCTTGGAGATTATCTTATCTCATGGCTTTCGAAGAGACAACCCACAATTGCCACCATCGTGTGAAGCTGAATATCATGCAACATTTACAGCTGCTCTAGAGTCAGTATGGTTGTAGAAGATTTTTAGTTATCTTGATGTGAGAGTACATGGACCCTTTCAGATATTTTCAGATAGCCAGAGTGCAGTGGCTATAGCTAAGAATCCAGTGCATCATGCAAGGGCAAAGCATATAGAGGTAAACTAATACTATATTCGAGATCAGATAGCTAAGAAGCACATTGAGCTAGTTTATGTTCCTTCTAGTGAGAATGTTGCAGATATTTTTACTAAAGCATTGACTAGGGATAGTCATGAGAAGATTTGCAGATTATTGAAGCTTGTACCATTGTGACATTGAAGGAGGGATTTTTGGAGTCAATGTCCAATAAGTCCTCAGCCAATAGCTATATGAAGAATTTTATTAGTTATCTCTCCAAGTCCCACGTGGCCGTCTGAGAATATGTCATGTATATTTCTGAGACCATTATAACAAAATGGCGCTGGCAAAGTTGGATAGAGCAAGTTAGTCTTCTCCAAGTCGTCTGAGTTCAAACCCCATGGGCAATAGTGAACGCGAAAAGCTTTTTTTGATGTATTGTTTTTCAGAAAAATGCCAACAGTGATCGTTATTTTTCATAACTATTTGCGACGCCGATCCTAGCTTTTGCTTTATTAGAAGCTTTTCGATATGCTTTTGTAAAGGGATACACATACTATATAATGAGGGCAAGGCTCATTGTTAGATCACTCATCAAGCAATCCTCTCAAGGAGATCAACGAGGAGTATCACACACTTGGAGGAGGTGATCACTCAAAGATCACAAGCCAGCTCTTGGTGTTCTGAAGCTTTGGAGGTGGAGTTTTGGTGAAGGATAGGCTACTCTCTTGGAGCAAGAAGTCTTCTACAAGGTGGTGGTAACTATCTTTCGTGAGTTAACCTTATATTTTGTTTTTAGGGTTTCTCTACCCTAATCTCAAAATTAGGGTTGGTTGATTTACAATTTTGTTACACTATTTTGTGAGAATAAGGTTAGCTTCGTTGCTCATTCACTTCACACACACTTAGATTATTTCAACATAATCTAAATTTTGTATCATCATCTTCTTGGATATTCTTCCATTAGTGAGTGCACTACTTTATATGGTTGAGTAGTACTCCCATGTTGTAATTTGGACATCTATTTTTTAGTGAGTAAGCATCGAGCTTACGTTCTCTATCCTTGTCTCAAGATCTCTATCTTTCTCTATCTCACTTATCATCTTAATTAATTAAGTTGTGTATGCTCAAAAGGTTTTAGTTTGGAACGATCCTGGGACCCCAAATTCCAACAATTTATTTAGGAAACAACAAAGGTCTTCCAATAAAAGAGAAGGGTAAAATTCAAATTACCAATCACGGAGGGGAGTGTAAAGCTTTATTAAATGTACTATTCGTACCCAACTTATGCATGAATCTTCTCTTTGTTAAGGCACAAAAAAGTGTTATTTGAGAACATATCCATAAAGGTGATTGATCCAACAACTAAAGATATCATAGCACAAGGAGTTGAAGATAAGTTCCTTTACAAGATTTCATGCTTTCTTTCTAAGGAGTCCCTTTCTAGCCTCTGGCATCAAAGATGCGAGAATATCACATACTTCACCAAGATTTCAAGATCACAAATGGTTAAGGGATTGCCCAAAATTGGAAAAGTACACAGTATTTTCCAAGCTTGCACTCAGGTCAAGGAACACAAGGATCTAGTTCCAAAAGAGGCTTCCACCTGAGCTTGAAACCCTCTATCCCTATTCCACATGGATCTCTATGGACCTATGAATACCCCTTCACTAAATGGATTGATCTACTTCTTCCTCTTAGTAGATACTCACACAAAATTTATATGGGTATGTTTTCTCTAATCCAAGGTAGATACATTTTATAAGTTTCAAGAAGGGATTCATCAAGTTGAGAACAAACCATCAAGCTCATTCAAAACCATAAGATCATGTGGAGGTGGTGAATTCATCAATCACAACTTTGACATTTTCTTAAAGCAAAAGGGCATCAAGAGGCAAGTCAGTCAACCTCATATTCCATCCTAGATTGGAATAGCTAAAAGAAAGATTCGAAGCATCATGGAAATGGCACACAATATGTTTCACAACAAAGCATTACCATTCAAGTTTTGGGCAGAAGATGTACACATTGGAGTGCTCATCATCAATAGAATCTTCATAAGTGAATTACACAACAAGACTCCATTTAAATCCTAATATGGATGCAAGCCCACTCTCTATTAGATTTGAGGTCTGCAAAAGCACATGAACAACACAAGGAAGAAGAAGAAGCTTGGAGCATGACACACAATATTGAATGTATTACTGAGAGAATATACAAAGATAAGTGACCCATTAGGGTTATAGACATATATACAAGCTGGAGAAAAAAAACCTCCTAAAGAGGAAAAAATGTGCCTCGATGGTCCTCGTGTGCTCACACACATCACTACCAAAATATATCAACAAATACCCCCTTGGGATTGATGCGATGAATAAGGAGCTAGCACTCATGTATAAGGAAGTGCAAAGCTATGTGGAATCAATCCACAAAAGGAAGTAAGCCCAAAGCTTTGCAAAAAGCTTCAAACTTCTCCCTAGACAGAGCATTTGTGAAAAAGGTCTCATGTGTGGGCACTTATGCCAAATTGATCTCTCGAGCAGAGAACCTCTCCTTGATAAATGATAGCGCACCTCAATGTGCTTAGTGCGAGCATGGAACATAGGGTTCCTTACAACTCTTAATGTGCTTTGTCTATCAATGAAGATGGTGGTGGTAGAAGATTGAACAACACCCAAATCAGCCATAAGGCATTTGAGCCACACACACTCAACATTCGTTGTGAAAGTTGCCCTATACTTAGCCTCACAACTAGAAGTGGCCACAGTAGGCTGCTTCTTGCTCAACCAAGATATGCATTAGCTACCAAGCATGAAGCAAAAACCACTGGTGGACACATGAATATCATAGCAATCAGCCCAATGAGAGTCAAAAAAAGCATGTAAATTTGGCGGTAGTGTGAAGAGATGGATAAGATTGTGTTTGAAGATGAAGAGGTGTTGCAAAATCCTTGATCTACACCAGCCAAATGAACTCCAGGAGTAGATGGTGGGCCCTTTTAGCTTGCCAATGGATGTATTAGACACCCTATGTACCTTGGAAGATCACTCTCAAAAAGATAGATCAAAACAGATAAGTTGGACTCGTTAGCTCAGAGGTGAAAACTTGCTATTCTTGGTTCATACACCTGTCCAGTGTTTTACATAATTCTCTGATCACAGCAGCAATTAGCTCAATTCCTCTTGGTTAATTCTAGGCAACTTAAAGAGCTAACTTTCAAGAGTAATCTCATCAAAAATAATGAACCACACACTGAGAATGAGTTTTAACAAGTGATGACATCATCCCAATTTTCATGGGCTGCTATAGAAATAGACCAGTGAGTAGCAAAATCACCATAACTCAAAATGTAGAAATCCAATGATTATGAAAATTTGTATGGTTATACTAGACAGTAAGTTGCATCCAACAAGCTTTAAATCACTGAATTTGGATAAGTGACCACTGAGAAACACCTCTGACAAGATGAGTGAAAAAGTCGGGTACCTGACAGAGAGGTGAAGATGAACAGACCCTGTTGACTTCAAATGAACATAACTGAAGATTGCAACATCCAAATGACATGAAAATTTATGAGCATATAGTAGACTTATAGAGCTAACTTTACCAAGTTAAATCACTGAAAATGATGCACCAAGCTTAGAGAAAACATCTCTGCAAGCTGACTGAGAAAACTGAGAGTAATGGCAGTGAGTAGTACACTTCACAAGAACATGGAAAGATGAACTCAAATAATCATGAAAATGAAAGTATATTGCTTGTACAATACAATGACTTACTGATACATATGTGTGCCTTGTAATCACACCTTGATATGGCATAAAGCTCAGCTCTTGGAGGTCTTCACATAGGTCTCTCTAACCACGACTAAAACTGCCATCTATTTATAGTTGAGTTTTGAAGGCTAACTTCCCTCAATCACTCTCCAATCAATCAATGATTGATTTGATTCTCTACCTACCACAAATCACGAATTCGTGGCTCCTCTTTCCATTCTTGATCAAGTGGACTCAACCACTTAAGATTCTCTTACTTTTACATTAAGTAAACTCTTCAAAAGTTACAAGAGGTAGTTCACAAGTGAACTTTACATAGTCTTGTTTTTAAAGCTTCTTCTAAGACTTTGTGAGACTCAAGCCAATACTTAGGCTTGTCATAGACTTGCTCCAATAGCTCCCCCTCAAGCCAAGTATGCTTGAGGTCTTCAATCTTCCAAGATTACATGCAAACCTATCATAGCCTTGAATTTGCAAAGCTTTGTACCATCCAATGCTTTGGTTAGAATATCTGCACATTGTTGATGAGTGGACACATATGATATTTGAATCTCTTTGCTTAGAACCTTCTCTCGTACATAGTGATAATGAACTTCAATATGTTTAGTCCTTGCATGAAAAATAGGATTAGCAGCCAAGTGAATAGAACTCATATTGTCACCAAAAATAGTTGGAGTTCCGAACTCCAATCCAAGATCTTTGAATAATGTCTTCATCCACATAGCTTCTTGTGTAGCTATGGCAAGACCTCTATATTCAGCTTCTGTAGAAGAGAGAGCAACTGTGGGTTGCTTCTTGGATGACCATGAAATAAGCTTTGAACCTGGAAAGGTAAGATAACCTGAAGTGCTCCTTCTATCTTCCTTGGAGCCAGCCCAATCTGCATCAGAAAATAGCTTCAAACCTAAATCAGATACATAACGATAATAAAGTCCTTCATTTATGGTTCCTTTGAGATACTTGAGAATCCTTTTGGCAGCATCCATATGTGGTTTCCTTGGTGTGTGCATAAATTGGCTTAGCACACTCACACTGTAACATATATCTACTCTTGTCAATGTGGCATAGTTGAGACTACCCACTAGACTTTGATATGATGTGATGTCCTCTATGAGTTCACCTTCATGTGAGCTCAATTTGTGATTGACCTCCATTGGAGTACCTGCAATCTTACAATCTTGCATCTTGAATTTTGCCAACATGTCCTTAATGTACTTTCTTTGAGTGAGAAACAAACCATGATCTTTGTAGACAACTTCCAAACCTAGGAAGTAGGTAAGTGCACCCAAAACACTTATCTTGAACTCTTCTCTCATCTGATCTTTGATCTTCTTCATACCATCTGCATCATTTCCTGTCAATATAATATCATCTACATATACACATAAGTAGATGACCTCGGAATTACTCTTTTTAATAAAGAGTGAAGGATCTGCCTTGCTTGGTTGAAAGCCTTTGTCCTGCAAGAATGAAACAAGCCTGAAATTCCAAGCTCTTGGAGCTTGCTTGAGACCATACAATGCTTTGTTAAGTTTACACACATAATCAGGATAAACTTGATTCTCAAAACCAGGTGGTTGTGCCATATATACCTCTTCTGTTATCCAACCATTCAAGAATGCATTCTTTACATCTAGTTGAAGTATCTTCCAGTTCTTGGAAGAGGCAATACTAAGCAAAACCCTAATAGTAGGCATCTTTGCCACAGGAGAGAAGGTCTCCTCATAATCAATTCCCTGAGTTTGTGCAAAGCCTTTTGCTACAAGCGTTGCCTTATACCTGTTAATGGAACCATCAGAATTCTTCTTGAGTTTATAGACCCATCTTGAGCCCATTACCTTCATGCATGAAGTCTTGGGCACCAAATCCCAAGTGTTGTTTTCCTCAAGTGCTTCAATCTCTTCCTTCATTGCATGCTTCCATTCTGTTTTTGCTTTGGCCTCTTCAAATGATGATGGCTCCTCTTGGTTTATGTCCTGTGCTATGTAGATAGAATGTTTAGTTACTAATGAGGTGTCAAACCCATACCTTTCTGGTTTTTTCTTTTCCCTCATAGATCTTCTTAGGCCATGATGTGATGATTCTGCCTCTTGTCCAAGTTCCTGCAATTTTGCTTTACCTTTAGACTTCCATGCTTTGATCTTTTCCATCTGAGATTCTTCATCATCCTCTGAGGTGTCTTGTTCTTCAATCTTCGGTTGTTCTCTACCAAGCTTTGGAAAATCTTCTTCAAGATTATATGGTAAATTGACCTTCCTGCATGAATCTTCATACCATGAATTGTTCTCATCAAAAACTACATCTCTGCTTACCAAGAATCCTTTGTTAGTAGGGTTGTATAACCTGTAGCCCTTTTGATTGTTGTCATATCCAATAAATACACACCTTTCTGCCTTTGGATCCATCTTGCCTCTAACCTGTGAAGGAACATGAGCAAAAGCAATACATCCAAAAATTTTACAATGATCTAAGCTTGGTCTTCTTCCATTCCAAGCCTCATATGGAGTCATCCCATCAAGGGATTTTGAAGGCAACCTGTTAATCAAGTAAGTGGCTGTAGATACAGCCTCAGCCCATAAGTAATTAGGTAAATGCTTTTCATTTAACATAGACCTTGCAGCTTCAACAATTGTCCTATTCCTCCTTTCTGCCACTCCATTTTGCTCAGGAGTGTACCTTGTAGTTACCTCTCTCTTGATTCCTCTTTCTTGAAGAAAAGAATCAAAATCATGGGAGAAGTATTCTCCCCCTCCATCTGACCTTAGCCTTTTTAGTGATTTACCTGTTTGATTCTCCACAAGAGCCAAATATCTTTTGAAACATGAAAAAACTTCATCTTTGTGTTTCATAAAGAATAGGATAGTCCATCTGCTGCAATCATCAATAAAGGAAACATAATACCTTGATCCAGATATTGAAGCTTCCTTGCTAGGTCCCCATACATCTGTATGAACCAACTCCAAGAGATCTCCATGCATATAACCTTTCTTCATGAATGGTAACCTGTGAGACTTTCCAAATTGACATGCACTGCACTTATAAATCATATGTTGTTTTGACAAATTAGGAAGTCCAAGTACACGTTGGTCCCTGCAGATTTGCTTTAATGACCTATCTACCCCAAATCACGAATTCGTGGCTCCTCTTTCCCTTTTTGATCAAGTGGACTCAACCACTTAAGATTCTTTCACTTTTACATTAAGTAAACTCTTCAAAAGTTACAAGAGGTAGTTCACAAGTGAACTTTACATAGTCTTCATTTTAAGGCTTCTTCTATGTGGGACTCAAGCCAATACTTAGGCTTGTCATAGACTTGCTCCAATAGCTCCCCCTCAAGCCAAGTATGCTTGAGGTCTTCAATCTTCTAAGATTACCTGCAAACCAATCATGGCTTTGAACTTCTAGAGCTTTGTACCATCCAATGCTTTGGTTAGAATATTTGCACATTGTTGATGAGTGGACACATATGATATTTGAATCTCTTTGCTTAGAACCTTCTCTCATACATAGTGATAATGAACTTCAATCTGTTTAGTCCTTGCATGAAAAACAGGATTAGCAGCCAAATGAATAGAACTCATATTGTCACCATAAATAGTTGGAGTTCCAAACTCCAATCCAAGATCTTTGAATAATGTCTTCATCCACATAGCTTTCACACTGTAATATATATCTACTCTTGTCAATGTGGCATAGTTGAGACTACCCACTAGACTTTGATATGATGTGATGTCCTCTATGAGTTCACCTTCATGTGAGCTCAATTTGTGATTGACCTCCATTGGAGTACCTGCAATCTTACAATCTTGCATCTTGAATTTTGCCAACATGTCCTTAATGTACTTTCTTTGAGTGAGAAACAAACCATGATCTTTGTAGAAAACTTCCAAACCTAGGAAGTAGGTAAGTGAACCCAAATCACTTATCTTGAACTCTTCTCTTATCTAATCTTTGATCTTCTTCATACCATCTGCATCATTTCCTGTCAATATAATATCATCTACATATACACATAAGTAGATGACCTCAGAATTACTCTTTTTGATAAAGAGTGAAGGATCTGCCTTGCTTGGTTGAAAGCCTTTGTCCTTGAAGAATGAAACAAGCGTGAAATTCCAAGCTCTTGGAGCTTGCTTGAGACCGTACAATGCTTTGTTAAGTTTACACACATAATCAGGATAAACTTGATTCTCAAAACCATGTGATTATGCCATATATACCTCTTGTGTTATCCAACCATTCAAAAAAATGCATTCTTTGCATCTAGTTGAAGTATCTTCCAATTCTTGGAAGAGGCAATACTAAGCAAAACCCTAATAGTAGGCATCTTTGCCACAGGAGAGAAGGTCTCCTCATAATCAATTCCCTGAGTTTGTGCAAAGTCTTTTGCTACAAGCCTTGCCTTATACCTGTTAATGGAACCATCAGAATTCTTCTTGAGTTTATAGGCCCATCTTGAGCCTATTACCTTCATGGATGAAGTCTTGGGCACCAAATCCCAAGTGTTGTTTTCCTCAAGTGCTTCAATCTCTTCCTTCATTGCATGCTTCCATTCTGTTTTTTCTTTGGCCTCTTCAAATGATGATGGCTCCTCTTGGTTTATGTCCTGTGCTATGTACATAGAATGTTTAGTTACTAATGAGGTGTCAAACCCATACCTTTCTCGTTTTTTCTTTTCCCTTATAGATCTTCTTAGGCCATGATGTGATGATTCTGCCTCATGTCCAAGTTCCTACAATTTTGCTTTACCTTTAGACTTCCATGCTTTGATCTTTTCCATCTGAGATTCTTCATCATCCTCTGAGGTGTCTTGTTCTTCCATCTTCGGTTGTTCTCTACCAAGCTTTGGAAAATCTTCTTCAAGATCATATGGTAAATTGACCTTCCTGCATGAACCTTCATACCATGAATTGTTTTCATCAAAAACTACATCTCTGCTTACCAAGAATCCTTTGTTGGTAGGGTTGTATAACCTATAACCCTTTTGATTGTTGTCATATCCAATAAATACACACCTTTTTGCCTTTGGATCCATCTTGCCTTCAACCTGTGAAGGAACATGAGCAAAAGCAATACATCCAAAAATTTTACAATGATCTAAGCTTGGTCTTCTTCCATTCCAAGCCTCATATGGAGTCATCCCATCAAGGGATTTTGAAGGCAACCTGTTAATGAAGTAAGTGGCTGTAGATACAGCCTCAGCCCATAGATAATTAGGCAAATGCTTTTCATTTAACATGGACCGTGTAGCTTCAACAATTTTCCTATTCCTTCTTTCTGCCACTCCATTTTGCTCAGGAGTGTACCTTGTAGTTACCTCTCTTTTGATTCCTCTTTCTTGAAGAAAAGAATCAAACTCATTGGAGAAGTATTCTCCCCCTCCGTCTGACCTTAGCCTTTTTAGTGATTTACCTGTTTGATTCTCCACAAGAGCCAAATATCTTTTGAAATATGAAAAAGCTTCATCTTTGTGTTTCATAAAGAATAGGATAGTCCATCTGCTGCAATCATCAATAAAGGAGACATAATACCTTGATCCGGATATTGAAGCTTCCTTGCTAGGTCCCCATACATCTGTATGAACCAACTCTAAGAGATCTCCATGCATATAACCTTTCTTCATGAATGGTAACCTGTGAGACTTTCCAAATTGACATGCACTACACTTATAAATCATATGTTGTTTTGACACATTAGGCAGTCCAAGTACACTTTGGTCCCTCCAAATTCGCTTTAATGACCTTTCACCAATATGTGCTAACCTTTTGTGCCATACTTCCAATTCTATGAGTGTCTGACTACCATATTTAAAGAGAGCAATGTTTCGAGTGTCTTGTAATTCAAATGTGAACAATCTACTTGGCTTTTCACCTTTTGCAATTCTTCTGAATCCTTGACTTGGATCTTCATCAAATGCTCCTGCTTTTGTGAACCTGACTTGAAACCCTTTCTCTACTATCTGCCCAACATTTATCAAATTCTTTGTAATGGTAGGGACATAGAGTACCTTACTAAGTAGGTTGATGTTTCCATCAGGTGCTTTGACATTGCCTATTTTCTCCACAAGATGTCTTGTATCATCTCCTCTTTGTACCTCATGCTTATTCCTTGGATCTTCTAAATCTGATAGGAGTGCCACATTTCCTGCCACATGATTTGAACAACCTGAATCTATGTAGAAAACATGCTCATCAGATTTACCTTGTGGCATAGCCATGTTCATGATCAATAATGAATCCTCTTTGTTTGAGTTTTCTGTTTAGTTATTGAAGTCTCTCTCTCCTTTGTAGCCTCCTTGATAGTTTGAATGATTGTAGTTGTTGTAGTTGCCATGATAATTGTTCAACCTTCCTCTTGAGTAGCCATAACTTCCTCTATTGTATCCTCTTCCTCTTTGATTCCTGGAATTCCTAAAGAAATTTTCTGTTGTATGATTAGTTAATCCACAAATAGAACATGAGTTGGAGTCTTGGGATCTCCCCCTGCCTTGTCTACCTCCTCTTCCTCTACCTCTGCCATGTATTCCTCTACCTGCATAGTTAACTTGATACGTACCTTCTCCATCATCTACTTTCTTTGCCTTTCCTTTGTTATCTTTGGACTTGCTTTTATCAGTGTATAAAGGTGAAGATTGATTACCTTTAGAGCTTTCTCCATTTTTGATAAGCTTTGCCTCTTGAGTAAGTAGTTGTACAATGAGTTTATTGAAATCAGGTACATGCATGTCCATGTACAAATCCATAGCTGTGGTGAATGCTTCCCACTTGTCATCTGCCTTCAAGCCATTGATGACCTGCCTTACAATTTTCTCTTCATCTATTACCTCTCCGATGCTTCCCAACTGATTCGCTATGTCCTTGAGCTTTGTGAAAAAATCAGTCACATTTTGTTTGGGAGCCTTCTTGAGAGTTGTGAAATCCAACCATAGTTGATGCTTCTTAGCTTTGGTACTTGAAGAGAAGAAGGCTTCAAGTGCATCCCACACTTCCTAAGATGTCTTACGCCTTCTAATGTAAGGCAACAAAAAATCTGAGATAGAGTTGAGGAGATAAGACCTTGCAAGTGCATCCTTTGAGCACCATGTGCTCAATCTTTCTTGCTCTTCTTGTGTTGGTTGACTTTTGTTCCTGAAACTTGGCATAACTTCATCTCCAGCCACATAACCATATAAACTTCTACCTTGCAAATAATCTTCCATTCTTAATGATCAGGCTGAGTAGTTACCTCTATCCAATTTGTCAATTGATGAAGGAAATCCATCTGCCATGTTGTCCAACCTTGCTCTGATACCACTATGAAGAAATGGATAGGTATGTGCTTGAAGATGAAGAGGTGTTGCAAAATCCTTGATCTACACCAGCCAAATTAACTCCAGAAGTATGTGGTGCGCCCTTTTAGCTTTCCAATGGATGTATTAGACATGCTATGTACCTTGGAAGATCACTCTCGAAAAGATAGGTCAAAACAGATAAGTTGGAGTTAGCTCAGAGGTGAAGAACTTGCTATTTTTGGTTCATACACGTGTCCAGTGTTTTGTATAATTCTCTGAGCACAGAAGCAATTAACTTAATTCCTCTTGGGGAAGTCTATTTAACTTAAAGAGCTAACTTTCAAGAGTAATCTCATCAAAAATAATGAACCACACACTGAGAATGATGTTTAGCAATTGATGACATCATCCCGTTTTTCACGGTCTGCTACAGTTTGAGACCAGTGAGCAGACAAATGATCATAACTCGAGATTTAAGAATTCAATGATTAGGAGAATGTGTATGCTTATACTAGACAGTAAGCTGAATCCAAAAAGCTTTACATCATTGAATTTGGATAAGTACACACTGAGAAAGAGATCTAACAAGATGAGTAAAAAAGTGGGGTACCTGACAGAGAAGTGAAAATGACAGACAGGGTTGACTTCAACTCAACATAACTGAAGCTTTAAATACCCAAATGAAATTAAATTTGATGAGCATATATAAGACATATAGAGCTAACTTTACCAAGTTAAATAACTGAAAATGATGTACCAAGCTCAGAGAAACCATCTCTACAATCTGACTGAGAAAACTGAGAGATATGGTAGTGAGTAGTACACTTCACAAGAACATGGAAATATGAACTCAAATGATCATGAAAATGAAAGTATATTGCTTGTACAATACAATGGACTTACTGATACATATGTGTGCCTTAGAACCACACCTTGATATGGCATAAAGCTCAGCTCTTGGAGGTCTTCACATAGGTCTCTCTAACCACAACTTGCTCCAATAGCTCCCCCTCAAGCCAAGTATGCTTGAGGTCTTCAATTTTCCAAGATTACCTGCAAATCAATCATGGCTTTGAACTTGCAGAGCTTTGTACCATCCAATGCTTTGGTTAGAGTATCTCCACATTGTTGATGAGTGGACACATATGATATCTGAATCTCTTTGCTTAGAACCTTCTCTCTTACATAGTGATAATGAACTTCAATATGTTTAGTCCTTGCATGAAAAATAGGATTAGCAGCCAAATGAATAGAACTCATATTGTCACCATAAATAGCTGGAGTTCCAAACTCCAATCCAAGATCTTTGAATAATGTCTTCATCCACATAGCTTCTTGTGTAGCTATGGCAACACCTCTATATTCAGCTTCATTAGAAGAGAGAGCAACTGTGGGTTGCTTCTTGGATGACCATGAAATAAGCTTTGAACCTGTAAAGGTAAGATAACCTGAAGTGCTCCTTCTATCTTCTTTGGAGCCAGCCAAATCTGCATTAGAAAATAGCTTCAAACCTAAATCAGATACATAAGAATAATAAAGTCCTTCATTTATGGTTCCTTTGAGATACTTGAGAATCCTTTTGCCAACATCCATGTGTGGTTTCCTTGGTGTGTGCATAAATTGACTTAGCACACTCACACTGTAACATATATATACTCTTGTCAATGTGGCATAGTTGAGACTACCCACTAGACTTTGATATGATGTGATGTCCTCTATGAGTTCACCTTCATGTGAGCTCAATTTGTGATTGACCTCCATTAGAGTACCTGCAATCTTACAATCTTGCATCTTGAATTTTGCCAACATGTCCTTAATGTACTTTCTTTGAGTGAGAAACAAACCATGATCTTTGTAGACAACTTCCAAACCTAGGAAGTAGGTAAGTGAACCCAAATCACTTATCTTGAACTCTTCTCTCATCTGATCTTTGATCTTCTTCATACCATTTGCATCATTTCCTATCAATATAATATCATCTACATATACACATAAGTAGATGACCTCAAAATTACTCTTTTTGATAAAGAGTGAAGGATGTGCCTTGCTTGCTTGAAAGCCTTTGTCCTGCAAGAATGAAACAAGCGTGAAATTCCAAGCTTTTGGAGCCTTCTTGAGACCGTACAATGCTTTGTTAAGTTTACACACATAATCAGGATAAACTTGATTCTCAAAACCATGTGATTGTGCCATATATACCTCTTCTGTTATCCAACCATTCAAAAATGCATTCTTTGCATCTAGTTGAAGTATCTTCCAATTCTTGGAATAGGCAATACTAAGCAAAACCCTAATAGTAGGCATCTTTGCCACAGAAGAGAAGGTCTCCTCATAATCAATTCCCTGAGTTTGTGCAAAGTCTTTTGCTACAAGCTTTGCCTTATACCTGTTAATGGAACCATCAGAATTCTTCTTGATTTTATAGGCCCATCTTGAGCCTATTACCTTCATGGATGAAGTCTTGGGCACCAAATCCCAAGTGTTGTTTTCCTCAAGTGTTTCAATCTCTTCCTTCATTGCGTGCTTCCATTCTGTTTTTGCTTTGGCCTCTTCAAATGATGATGGCTCCTCTTGGTTTATGTCTTGTGCTATGTAGATAGAATGTTTAGTTACTAATGAGGTGTCAAACCCATACCTTTCTGGTTTTTTCTTTTCCCTTATAGATCTTCTTAGGCCATGATGTGATGATTCTGCCTCATGTCCAAGTTCCTGCAATTTTGCTTTACCTTTAGACTTCCATGCTTTGATCTTTTCCATCTCAGATTCTTCATCATCCTTTGAGGTGTCTTGTTCTTACATCTTCGGTTGTTCTCTACCAAGCTTTGGAAAATCTTCTTCAAGATCATATGGTAAATTGACCTTCCTACATGAATCTTCATACCATGAATTGTTTTCATCAGAAACTTCATCTCTGCTTACCAAGAATCCTTTGTTGGTAGGGTTGTATAACCTGTAACCCTTTTGATTGTTGTCATATCCAATAAATACACACCTTTCTGCCTTTGGATCCATCTTGCCTCTAACCTGTGAAGGAACATGAGCAAAAGCAATACATCTAAAATTTTTTTAATGATCTAAGCTTGGTTTTCTTCCATTCCAAGCCTCATATGGAGTCATCCCATCAAGGGATTTCGAAGGCAACCTGTTAATCAAGTAAGTGGCTGTAGATACAGCCTCAACCCATAGATAATTAGGCAAATGCTTTTCATTTAACATGGACCGTGCAGCTTCAACAATTATCCTATTCCTTCTTTCTGCCACTCCATTTTGCTCAGGAGTGTACCTTGTAGTTACCTCTCTTTTGATTCCTCTTTCTTGAAGAAAAGAGTCAAAATCATTGGAGAAGTATTCTCCCCCTCCATCTGACCTTAGCCTTTTTAGTGATTTACCTGTTTGATTCTCCACAAGAGCCAAATATCTTTTGAAACATGAAAAAACTTCATCTTTGTGTTTCATAAAGAATAGGATAGTCCATCGGCTACAATCATCAATAAAGGAGACATAATACCTTGATCCGAATATTGAAGCTTCCTTGCTAGGTCCCCATACACCTGTATGAACCAACTCTAAGAGATCTCCATGCATATAACCTTTCTTCATGAATGGTAACCTGTGAGACTTTCCAAATTGACATGCACTACACTTATAAATCATATGTTGTTTTGACAAATTAGGCAGTCCAAGTACACTTTGGTCCCTGCAAATTTGCTTTAATGACCTTTCACCAATATGTGCTAACCTTTTGTGCCATACTTCCAATTCTATGAGTGTCTGACTACCATAATTAAAGAGAGCAATGTTTCTAGTGTCTTGTAATTCAAATGTGAATAATCTACCTACCTTTTCACCTTTTGCAATTCTTCTGAATCCTTGACTTGGATCTTCAACAAATGCTCCTGCTTTTGTGAACCTGACTTGCAACCCTTTCTCTACTATCTTCCCAACACTTATCAAATTGTTTGTAATGGTAGGGACATAGAGTACCTTACTGAGTAGGTTGATCTTTCCATCAGGTGCTTTGACATTGCCTATTTTCTCCACAAGATGTCTTGTATCATCTCCTCTTTGTACCTCATGCTTATTCCTTGGATCTTCTAAATCTGATAGGAGTGCCACATTTCCTGCCACATGATTTGAACAACCTGAATCTATGTAGAAAACATGCTCATCAGATTTAGCTTGTGGCATAGCCATGTTCATGATCAATAATGAATCCTCTTTGTTTGAGACTTCTGTGTAGTTACTGAAGTCTCTCCTTCCTTTGTAGCCTCCTTGATAGTTTGAATGATTGTTGTTGTTGTAGTTGCCATGATAATTGTTCAACCTTCCTCTTGAGTAGCCATAACTTCCTCTATTATATCCTCTTCCTCTTTGATTCCTAGAATTCCTAAAGCAATTTTCAGTTGTATGATTAGTTAATCCACAAATAGACCATGAGTTGGAGTCTTGGGATCTCCCCCTACCTTGTCTACCTCCTCTTCCTCTACCTCTGCCATGTATTCCTCTACCTGCATAGTTAACTTGATATGTACCTGCTTTATCATCCACTTTCTTTGCCTTTCCTTTGTTATCTTTGGAATTGCTCTTATCAGTGTATAAAGCTGAAGATTGATTACCTTTAGAGCTTTCTCCATTTTTGATAAGCTTTGCCTCGTGAGTAAGTAGTTGTCCAATGAGTGTATTGAAATCAGGTACATGCATGTCCATGTACAAATCCATAGCTGTGGTGAATGCTTCCCACTTGTCATCTGCCTTCAAGCCATTGATGACCTTCCTTACAATTTGCTCTTCATCTATTACCTCTCCAATGCTTCCCAACTGATCCGCTATGTCCTTGAGCTTGTGACAAAATTAGACACATTTTGTTTGGGAGCCTTCTTGAGAGTTGTGAAATCCAGCCATAGTTGATGCTTCTTAGCTTTGGTACTTGAAGAGAAGAAGGCTTCAAGTGCATCCCACACTTCCTGAGATGTCTTACGACTTCTAATGTAACGCAACAAAAAATCTGAGATAGAGTTGAGGAGATAAGACCTTGCAAGTGCATCCTTGGAGCACCATGTGCTCAATCTTTCTTGCTCTTCTTATGTTGGTTGACTTTTGTTCCTGAAACTTGGCATAACTTCATCTCCAGCCACATAACCATATAAACTTCTACCTTGGAGATAAGCTTCCATTCTTAATGACCAAGCTGAGTAGTTACCTCTATCCAATTTGTCAATTGATGAAGGAAATCCATCTGCCATGTTGTCCAACCTTGCTCCGATACCACTGTGAAGAGTTGGATAGGTATGTGCTTGAAGATGAAGAGGTGTTGCAAAATCCTTGATCTACACTAGCCAAATGAACTGCAGAAGTATGTGGTGGGCCCTTTTATATTTCCAATGGTTGTATTAGACACCCTATGTACCTTGGAAGATCACTGTCGAAAAGATAGATCAAAATAGATAAGTTGGAGTTAGCTCAGAGGTGAAGAACTTGCTATTTTTGGTTCATACACCTGTCCAGTATTTTGTATAATTCTCTAAGCACAGCAGCAATTAACTTAATTCCTCTTGGGGAAGTCTATTTAACTTAAAGAGCTAACTTTCAAGAGTAATCTCATAAAAAATAATGAACCGCACACTGAGAATGATGTTTAGCAACTGATGACATCATCCCAATTTTCACGGGCTGCTACAGTTTGAGACTAGTGAGAAGACAAATGAACATAACTCCAGATTTAAGAATCCAATGATTATGAAAACTTGTATGCTTATACTAGACAGTAAGCTGAATCCAAAAAGCTTTAGATCATTGAATTTGGATAAGTACACACTGAGAAACAACTCTGACAAGATGAGTAAAAAAGTGGGGTACCTGATAGAGAAGTGAAAATGAGAGACAGCGTTGACTTCAACTGAACATAACTCAAGCTTTAAATACCCAAATGAAATGAACTTTGATGAGCATATATTAGTTCTATAGAGCTAACTTTACCAAGTTAAATCACTGAAAATGATGTACCAAGCTCAGAGAAACCATCTTTGCAATCTGACTGAGAAAACTGAGAGATATGGCAGTGCATAGTACACTTCACAAGAACATGGAAATATGAGCTCAAATGATCATGAAAATGAAAGTATATTGCTTGTACAATAACATATGTGTGCCTTGGAACCACACCTTGATATGGCATAAAGCTCAGCTCTTGGAGGTCTTCACATAGGTCTCTCTAACCACAACTAAAACTGCCATCTATTTATAGTTGAGCTTGGGAGGTTAACTTCCCTCAATCACTCTCCAATCAATCAGTGATTGATTTGATTCTCTATCTACCACAAATCACAACTTCGTGGCTCCTCTTTCCCTTTTTGATCAAGTGGACTCAACCACTTAAGATTCTTTCACTTTTACATTAAGTAAACTCTTCAAAAGTTACAAGAGGTAGTTCACAAGTGAACTTTACATAGTCTTCATTTTAAGGCTTCTTCTATGACTTTGTGGGACTCAAGCCAATACTTAGGCTTGTCATAGACTTGCTCCAACAGCTCCCCCTCAAGCCAAGTATGCTTGAGGTCTTCGATCTTCCAAGATTACCTGCAAACCAATCATGGCTTTGAACTTGCAGAGCTTTGTACCATGCAATGCTTTGGTTAGAATATCTGCACATTGTTGATGAGTGGACACATATGATATTTGAATCTCTTTGCTTAGAACCTTCTCTCTTACATAGTGATAATGAACTTCAATATGTTTAATCCTTGCATGAAAAATAGGATTAGCAGCCAAATGAATAGAACTCATATTGTCACCATAAATAGTTGGAGTTCCAAACTCCAATCCAAGATCTTTGAATAATGTCTTCATCCACATAGCTTCTTGCGTAGCTATGGCAAGACCTCTATATTCAGCTTCAGTAGAAGAGAGAGCAACTGTGGGTTGCTTCTTGGATGACCATGAAATAAGCTTTGAACCTGCAAAGGTAAGATAACCTGAAGTGCTCCTTCTATCTTCTTTGGAGCCAACCCAATCTGCATCAGAAAATAGCTTCAAACCTAAATAAGATACATAAGGATAATAAAGTCCTTCATTTATGGTTCCTTTGAGATACTTGAGAATCCTTTTGGCAGCATCCATGTATGGTTTCCTTGGTGTGTGTATAAATTGACTTAGCACACTCACACTGTAACATATATCTACTCTTGTCAATGTGGCATAGTTGAGACTACCCACTAGACTTTGATATGATGTGATGTCCTCTATGAGTTCACCTTCATGTGAGCTCAATTTGTGATTGACCTCCATTGGAGTACCTGCAATCTTACAATCTTGCATCTTGAATTTTGCCAACATGTCCTTAATGTACTTTCTTTGAGTGAGAAACAAACCATGATCTTTGTAGACAACTTCCAAACCTAGGAAGTAGGTAAGTGAACCCAAATCACTGATCTTGAACTCTTCTCTCATCTGATCTTTGATCTTATTCATACCATCTGCATCATTTCCTGTCAATATAATATCATCTACATATACACATAAGTAGATGACCTTAGAATTACTCTTTTTGATAAAGAGTGAAGGATCTACCTTGCTTGCTTGAAAGCCTTTGTCCTGCAAGAATGAAACAAGCCTGAAATTCCAAGCTCTTGGAGCTTGCTTGAGACCGTACAATGCTTTGTTAAGTTTACACACATAATCAGGATAAACTTGATTTTGAAAACCATGTGATTGTGCCATATATACCTCTTTTGTTATCCAACCATTCAAAAATGCATTCTTTGCATCTAGTTGAAGTATCTTCCAATTCTTGGAAGAGGCAATACTAAGCAAAACCCTAATAGTAGGCATCTTTGCCACAGGAGAGAAGGTCTCCTCATAATCAATTCCCTGAGTTTGTGCAGAGCCTTTTGCTACAAGCCTTGCCTTATACGTGTTAATGGAACCATCAGAATTCTTCCTGAGTTTATAGGCCCATCTTGAGCCTATTACCTTCATGGATGAAGTCTTGGGCACCAAATCCCAAGTGTTGTTTTCCTCAAGTGCTTCAATCTCTTCCTTGATTGCATGCTTCCATTCTGTTTTTGCTTTGGCCTCTTCAAATGATGATGGCTCCTCTTGGTTTATGCCCTAGAATGTTTAGTTACTAATGAGGTGTCAAACCCATACCTTTCTGGTTTTTTCTTTTCCCTTATAGATCTTCTTAGGCCATGATGTGATGATTTTGCCTCATGTCCAAGTTCCTGCAATTTTGCTTTACCTTTAGGCTTCCATGCTTTGATCTTTTCCATCTGAGATTCTTTATCATCCTGAGTACTTAAGGGCCCTTGCAACCGCCACATCATAGGCAAGGCATCTGTAGATAATTCTTGTGATTGCACAACAACCATTCAAGGTAGGCTTCCTCACGCCTCGTTTGCCTGCTTCATATAACTGGTCCAGGATCCACACTGGCATTTTAATTGGTAAGCTCCCAATCTCTGCTAGGTATAACCCATACCATATCTTCTTATGAGGCTGGGTGAACCGATCTTGTGCCGGGAATGCGAAGTGTTGAAGGCTCATTCGCAGTGGTATGGCGATGTTGGGGGTGAGGGCACACATTTCTTTCAACTTCTTGATTTTATTGTTCTTCATAGACTCCGGTATCAAAGGATCTCGATCGGAAGGTACATGGGTGCCATACATCTGAAGGGCTTCCCTGATTAAAGTAATATTCAACTCAACTTTCTTCATTTCCTCCTGGTTCGATAGAGAGGGCACCAGGAATGTGGTACTGAATGATCTTTATCTCCTGTCAGCTTCAGTGTGGCAATCAAGTAGTAGCACCTAAGAAAATCAGGTCTAGGCAAAGCTGCACTAAAGTAATCTTGCAATCCCGCTTTCTGCCAAATATCCTGAAGAGGAGCTGCATTCTATAATGTTTCAAATTCTCTTGAGAAGAATTGAAATGTCCGCCATACTCCTCTGAATTCCAACTTTGACTCCCAGATGTGGTCCGCATCTCCCAAGTCTCCTGGCATCTCATTGAACCAGTGAGAATGCCCCTTTACTCTTTCTGTTAGGCCATTTGGTGGATCTGAGATAGGAATTCTTCTCACATTCAAAAGCTCTTCAGGCCTTGCTATCAATGGAGCTTCCACAGGCATGGTATCCCAATTGCTTTGAGTACTAGTGCCCGCCTGGGAGCTTGTTCCTGCTACTGCTGCCATGATACTTCTGATGCTTATCTGCTAGAAGAAGAAGGCACATTAGTGTTGCATAGGAAACAGGATGTAATGGTGTTCCCTCCACAATACTAACATGACAATCCAGATGGTTAGTGGTTACAGGTGAAGTGTTTGTGATAGATGTGAGTGATGATTAGAGGTTAGTGTCATCCTAGATGCATACTTTGGATCTGCAGGTTACTCAGAATGCATCTATTTCAGAGTGGATAGGTTTACAAAATTGGGTGTGGGGGTTTGATACTGGTTTTGATTCGCCACACTTTGATTGAGGATTCGTAGTTCTTAGAGCTGATGACAGGTAAAGAATTATGAACTAGATTGTGCTGGATTTGGGACCTTTTGGGTACCCACTTCCAGACGTTTCTCAGTGTGACCAAAGGCAGAATAGTGTGGGGTGTAGATATCTTCCTAGAACTGTTGGCTAAACGTGCTTGTGAGTGTTGAATTATGCTAGTGAGTGGAGGTGAAGCTATTTGGGCTTGTAAACAGGCCTTGGGCACCCATATCTGTCTAGCCTTGGGGCTAGCCTTCATTGACCGCTTAGGGACCCAAATAGACGTGGTATGCCTAGGAGGGTGCCTAGGGTACTCCTTCACTTGTGTCTTGGATGGTGTGGCTTGTTTTGTGCCTCCTCGAGAACCTGTTACTAGAGCTGTGGTTTTTTCATTCTTGCGTATCCAGATCTACTTTGCACCACGAGGTACTCCGTATTGCACTGGTTGGCGCTCCTGCTTCTTGATCAGCGGCCTCCTTCGTGTCGAGTGATGTTTGGTATGCATGTTTAGAATCTTCTTTGGAACAGCTGGGAACTCCTCATTGACTCCTCTACCTTCGGTAAGATTGACAATCCTCTGCACCATAGAACTCTGGACAAGAACAACATCGTTATCTTCATTCAAGAAGTGTGTGCCTCTATCACTTACTAATTCTATTGGCGATCCGTATCTAGTGAACACATTTTCAAATAAGAACTTTGCTGTTGTTTGAGCATCATTCTTCGTAGTGGCTTTCACTTCTACCCACTTGGTTAGATAGTCTGTGGCCACAATGATGTACTCAGCATGTGAACCCTTAGATGGGGGATTAATAGGACCAACAAAGTCTATTCCCCACTTAGAGAATGCCCGTCCACCCATCATAGGCTTCAAAGGCATCTCATCCTTGCGTATGGGATACTGGGTTCGCTGACAAACCTCACACCTCTTCACATAGGTATGTGCATCCATGTGAAGGGTGGGCCACCAAAATCCTGCAAATAGAATTGCCTTGATCACCCTATCTGGACCGAAGTGTCCTCCTGCTACGCCTTGGTGAGCAGTCTCTAATATCTTGAGGTATTCACTCTCATGAACACACAGTCTTAGGTAACCATCTTTACCACGTTTGTATAAATTATCACCAATGATTGTGTAATCCAAGGCTTCTTGTTCCAAACTTCTTTGTCTGGCCAAAGTCATATCTTGAGGGAATGTTTTCGTCCTCAAGAAGGCTACTAATGGTTCACTCCAATCTGGCACTAAAGACACGCGATAAAGGGTGGCATGTTCCACTGGTGGCTTAGTGCGGCAAATTGGGCATTCCTTGCACATCCTATGAACATCTGCTTCCATAGTTGGCCAGTATACTCCAAGTCTCCTCAATGTTTGTAGGGTTCGTTGTTTTGAGTAGTGTTGCTCTAATGCACCTACATGTGCTAATTGCAACCACTTAGCGTACTCGTCCTCTTCCACACAACAGGCCAATACTCCTTGCTCTGTATGTTTGTACATACTTCCTGCCAAGATATGATACTTTTGAGCTCTTACTATCTCTCTATCTTGTGTGTGCATTACCGGGTGATTAGGGCCGTATGTCAGTATTGGCACTAATGGCTTAGCCCACTGAGGTACAACTTCCAAATTAAACAAGTAAGCATCAGGTAAGTCATCTGACACTCCTTGTGGGGCCTCTCCAGATGTGAGCCTAGAGAGATGGTCTGCTCTCAAATGAGTCTTGCCTTTCCTCACTACTACCTCAAAGTCATATTCCATTAGTAAGAGAAACCATCTTACTAATCTGCCTGTATTACATGGCTTGTTTACCAGGTACAGTAGAGCTTGGTGATCAGTAAAAAATTTGAACTTATTTGCAAGCAAATAGTGTCTAAACTTTTTAACCGCGTACACCATGCCTAATCCTTCTCGTTCGGTGGTTGTATAGTTCCATTCAGCAGCATTCAACTGTCTACTGGCATAGCCAATAGGGAGATCCATATTACCTTCACCCGTAGGTTGTGCAAGTACACATCCAATAGCATAATTGGAGGCATCCACATGAACATGGAATGGCTTGTTCCAATCTGGTGTAGTCAAGATTGGTGCTGAACATAATCTTCATTTAAGCTCATTGAAGGAACTCTCACATTCATCAGTCCACTCAAAGTTAGTTAGAAGTCCGTACATGGGCTTTGCAATGACAACATACATGTGAATGAACCGGCGGTAGTAACCACAATGCCCCATGAAAGCCTGTACTTCCTTGACGTTCTTTGGCCTAGGTAGTTCTGCGATGGCTCTCACTTTCTCTTCGTCAGTGGATATGCCGTTCTTAGACACTATGTGTCCTAGAATTTTGCCTTGCCTGACCATGAAAACACACTTTTCTGGGTTCAGGCAGACTTGATATTCTCTGCATTTATCAAAGATTTGTCTGAGTTCAGGTATATGGGTCTGTCTAATGTTGGAATGAGCGCAAAGATCATCAACATAGACTTCCAAATTCTTCCTCAAGAACTCTTTAAACACGTGACACATTAATCTTTGAAAGGTAGCAGGTGCATTGGTAAGCCCGAATGGCATTACCCGAAAGGAAAATATGCCCCACTCTGTGGCAAAAGCCGTCTTATGCTGATCTTCTGGTGCAATGGCTACTTGATTGTAGCCGGAGAACACATCTAGGAAGCTGTACACTTCCTTGCCTGCTACCCTTTCTAATAAATGCTCAGTGATAGGAAGCGGATAACTGTCTCTAATCGTGGTGGCATTAACTTTTTTAAGGTTAATACATACACGCAATTTTCCATTCTTCTTGGTCACAACCACAATGGGGGATACCCATTCAGTGTGCTCAATCTCATAGATAAACCCAGCTTCTACCAGTCTATCTATCTCCTCCTTGATCTTAGCAGCGTAGTTATCATTGTATGTATAGGGCTTCTGCTTAGATGGTCTGGCATCTGAGGTCATGGGAATCGTGTGTGAGCATATGTCTGGGTCGACACCTTTCAAGTCCTTGTAGCTCCAAGCGAATACATCTCTGTACTCTCTTAGCAAAGCTACCAACTCTTGCTCTTCTTCTTCCGTCAGGTCATGCCCTATGTAGGTGCATCTTTCTTCTCCCTCTTCTATGGCGACAACTATTTTCTTGGTAGTCTCCTTGCTATCATAGGCCTCTCCTGCTTGTGCCTCACGTTTAGGCATTCTTATCATGACTCTCCTATCGTCTATCTCATATTTTTTAAAGTTTTCAAGGTCCTCAAACAAGGATTCTTCTCCCTCCGGAGTGACTTCCTTCTTCTTTCTTTTCTTTCCTCCACGCTTAGTGGCTACTTGTGTGGCTAACCTCACATCATTCGTGATTTCTCTGTGTCTCTGGGGGTAAGCTTCAACTTCATAGAAGTATTCTTCATCTGATGCAAAAGGTGGGTTCATAATGATTGACTCTAAGTCGGAGTCACTTGCATCCTCAAATGTATCAGGGGTAGGTTCGCATTCTTCTAAAACTGCATCTCCCATGATTGGCTCTATTGAGAAGACTGAAATGTCATAGCCATCCTCATCACAGTGGGGTGTCCACTGCTCTTCATTGATGGCTACATCCATTGTTGCTAAAATTTCTGCACAGCCGTGAGGCTCAAACTCTTCGTCAGGAAAAACTACAGGTGCATAGGCTGGGTCTTGAATTGATCTATGTGTCTCTTTCGCACCTACCTCTCTGGCTTTTTCTCTTTTCTCTTCTTCTACTGCCACTTTGCACATCCATAAGTGGGTGTCTTCATGCATCCATGAGGATCCTGATCCTATGGAATGCACTGACTCCTTGTCATCCTTGGCTCTATGGATGGGATTCCATTGAATGGGCGGTACGTCTCTATGAGAGTAATCCTTGAGATTGACTTTGGTTGTAACTCCTAAGTGTTGCAAGTATAAGGAATTGGTTCCCCAGTCCTGTACTACTTGCAATTGCCGCATAAATGGCCTTCCCAAAATCATCTCGTAGGCTTGGTTTCTGCTAAAGTCGCATATAGCAAAAGTATGTTCGAACTCAACACCACATGTAGTGAGAGTTATGCCTTCTAGCAATCCCAAGGGCCTCTCAATATGGCCATCGGCCATCTGCAATTTCATTCTCGTTGGTCAGAGTGCTGGCTTGCCCCAACGCTTCCATAGGGAAGTTGTAGCAATTGCAACTCCTGCACCTGAGTCCAAAATTGCCTTGGTTGTGTATCCCTGATGGGTAACTGGGAGATAGGTATTTCCTTCTTCTCCTTCACGCATGTCTCCTATCTTATCCAATGGTATTTCAGGCACTGTTCTATGAGATCCTACTTGGGAACGCGATTTCGCTATGTCTGGCACTTGTTTGGCTACGTGTTTCCACACTTCTGGCTTAACTTTGAGTAGCTCTTCTAAAGTGAGATTGCACTGCACTTTAGTGTTCTTTACTACCTCTGTATTCCTAGGTATGATTGAATCTTCATTTCTTATCATGACTGTGGGTGCTCTCAGGCAAGTAGACTTGGTTTCCCATGGGCCTGTGAAATGTAGTAACTCTTGCAAGGAATTAGACTCAAAGTCTAACCTCTCATGAGAGTGGGCACTTTCCTGTTCTTCATAAATAGAAGGGATGTCCTGTGGGAACTGATCATGTGCGTCATCCACGAGTTCAATGGGAGGAGGGACTTCACTCTCCTTTGCCCACTTCTCTTCTTGAATCTCTCTCTGGAACTCTGGTGAATACCTATTCATAGAAGAAGAGGTGTCTGGTTCAGTGGAGTTAGGCACATAAGCTCCCTGGGGAGGAATGCTTATTCTATCACTTGCCCTCTCCTTAGCCTGTGAGGTGGCTCCTTTTCCAGACTTTGCAAGTAACCTCTCCAATCTATCCAATAGACCATCAAAGTGCAATGGTGTTCTGAAGGGGTTAGAGCCATTGAACAAGCAACTGGCTTCAAACATGGCTTGCGCCAATTCGACCATTTTAGCACAAAGCTTTGTTCGCTCTATCTCTAGATCGGCTCTAGGGTAACATTTCTCATGATCTGTTACATTGGGCCCTTCTTGGATTCTGGCCTGATATGCTTTAAGCATCATGTGTAGATCTTCAGGAGTGGGATCGGCTAGGACTGATCCTACTCTGGGTGGTGGGTGGGTTAAGGGTGGTGTATTGAAAGGTTGGGGAATGGAAGAAGATGGATTGGTGGGTAAAGGGAAAGGTGGTGGAGGGGTGGTGTGAGAGTGGTTTTGAGATGCGAGTTCACTTATCTTTGCTTTGGTTTCTCTCAAGCTTTCTTCAAGTTCGCTCATTTTCTGTGACCATTGTCTTTTCATTCTCTCCCGGCTATATCTCCATGCTCTTGTCCTTTTCTTGGTTATACTCTCTGTCTCACTAACCTCAGAACTCTTTTCCTGCCCTACTCCTTGAGTTTGCTGCAAGGCTTGGGCTCTAGTGACCACATGCACTGGGGCTGTGGAAGTTATACTTCCCGTAGAGTCTACACTAACCCAATGACGTTGATAGGAGTGATTTTAGGCATGTTATTAAGGTTCTTTGGGCAATCTCCTAGGAGATGCTCTTTTCCACAGTCTTGACAGAAACCCTGAATTGTCACTGGTTGGGGTTGTGTAGGGGTAGGCAGTGGACAATCACGTATAAGGTGATCTCCCTGACATCTGAAGCATGGTCCTCTAGGAAATGGGGGTCGTACCTGCCTACGTTGAGGTATAGAGTTGGGGTTTGTGTACATGACATTAGCATACTCAGGCTCCCCACTATTTTCACTTGGGTCCTCATAATAGTATGACTCGTTATGCTCCGGTGACTGCATGTAGTAAGCCTGTGGGCTATCAATATGTGTGGAGTCAAAACTATGGTCACTTGGATCACTGTCTGATAGCAATGGGGTGACTGGGACTATGGCTCTATTCAGATTTTCTTCAGCAGATGCATATTTCACTGGGATCACATTGGGTGGAGCAGGGGGTTGCTGCGCTAGGACTGGTTGAGGTCTCTGTTGCCCTTGATAGGGTGGCTGATAAGATTGTTGTGGTCTGCCGTATTGTTGTGGTGGGTACTGATTCTGGTATCTACCCTGTTGTGGATATGGCTGAGGGTAATTTTGCCTGGCAGTTTGTTTGTTATAAGGGTAGTCTTGTGCGGTGTGGTTGGTGTACCTTTGCTCTATGGTGCAGTACTGACTACTAGGATTCACTTGGGGTTGGGCCATAATAGGACAAACACTTGCCATATGGTCACCTCCACAAGTATAGCACCTCTTGACTGGGGCAAATCTTGGAATTTGTTTGCTAGAGACACCTAATTTTTGAGCTACCTTCTCTGCAAGTGCCTCAATGGATGTGGATTGACCAGATGTGAGGCTACTAGAGCTATCGAAATCCTTATAGATTTTTGATAGTTCTAACTCCTCGCCTAGATTATCCTCAATGTCTATGCACATGTGCACACACTCTTCTATAGTTCTGGGGTCCTTCAGATACACATATGACCTGAGCTTGGTGCTCAACAATCCATCTAAGAACAAAGCCACTTGCTTGGCTGGTGTGGGTAGCTCAGGCATTGGGCACCTCTCTAGGTATTGCCTAAACCGTCTTCTTGCTAATCTGACCGTCTCTTGAGGTGTTTGCCTAAAACTATGAATCAGGGAGGAGGTATTATGCCGTATGCCACTCTTAGAGAACTCAATGACGAAAGCCTCTAAAAGTTGTTCTGTGCTCCTAAACTGCCTCTCATTTAGGGGTTGAAACCATGTAAGGGAAGTGTTCCTGAGGGTTAGACCAAAAGCATTGTATTGCGTGAATAGGTCCTCTACCTGTTCAGCTTTCAAGACTTGCCTAAATTCTGCCACATGGTCATAAGGGTCTCTAGTGCCATCGAAGTAATTCTTCATGGACTTCACCAGTTGAGTTGGCCTCAGGGTCCTAGTGTGTTCTCTCGGCCTTGGCAAAGGAAAATCATTAGCATTTCTTTGGTTCCTTGGGTCTCTAAATCTCTCGGTTTCTTCTCTATCCTTCCCTGTTCTCATCCTTTCTCTTCCTAGGGAGTTGGCAAAGCTTACCTCAGGTCTGTCTCTACTCCTATCTCTTTGAGCTCCATGAGCTTGGGAGGTCCCAGCTCCTTGGTGACTGTAGGACACATTGGACCGTGGTTGGGGAAAAACAAATTCACCCTTCCATGTGTAGGCATGTCTGCCATGCTCGGTGACCACGAAGATCCTCCCTGATGTATTGTCTAGGTAGGTTACTTTGCCTGGGCTATCAGGGTCTTTAAACTCATAGATTGTGAGAGCACTTACTTCCTGAGGCTGGGCAGGTTTATACCTCCAAAAAGCCTCATCAGTTTCTCGGTTTAAAAGCAAATCTATGCTTTTATTATCCTCTGGAATCCACTCTGGAGTCATGATTCTGGTCAAGACAGATTTACCACGGGGAGTTCTTGGCTCTCTCTCTAAATTCCCTTGCTCTATATCACCCATGTCGGTCTCTGCAATCACATTTCCAAACTCATCTGTTCTATCAGGAAGAGTGGTGACTACATATATAGTCCCCTCTTTATCTAGGTATACTCCATTCTCAAACTTGACTATCGGGTGTTCTAGTGGGGTTGATCGGGGTTCTTAATCTGGACCACAGACCTTCTCAGGCCGTCTTCGTAGATGCGAGCACCTAGACGATTAGTCCTGATGTATTCCAATTGAGTCTTGTAAGGTCCTTCTGGCTTTTCTAGGTAAGCCACCCTTGAACTGCCTACAGGTCTCTCCATGTTATAGGACATCTCAGAATCACTTGTTTCTGATCAGGGAGTGTATGGGTAATCACTCAACTGCTGGGCCCAAGACCTAGCAGTGTGATTGACACTAGCTTCAGAAGATCTGAGGCTTTGTCTGTCTCGACCTAAGTGTCTGCCTCACCTAAGGTTCATATGCCTGGTTTCTCTACCCCCTTGGTCCCAAGTCCACTCTCGTTGCAGGTTAATTGGCACCAATCACTTTGTTCTTTTTAGTTGATTATTATGTTTATTATCTTGTCTGATATCACGTCGTCAGGAATACTTAAGTGAATTTCGCACTTGATAAGTGATCGATTCAAGTTTACTTTTGTCCCTTAGGGTTTTCGCACTTAAGACCTACTTAATGCTTGCACTTGGTTGATTAGTTCTCTTAGACTTATTTCGTGCCTGGCGTTGACCTAATTAATTACCACACCTAAGTCGTACTTAGCCTAGGCTAGGAATTGACAAAGGAGGATTGAGAGAACTCCCAACCTCAATACTCTAGTTGCTCAGACTGCTACACCAGCCCAGGAAGCCTTCTCCCAAGCTTGGTACTCACCCTTGCTAGCTTGCCTTGGAATACCTTGAGTGCACGCAATGTTCCTGCAAAATTTCACAAGTTAATATAGATCGTTTACCACAATGAATTGAAAGACACACATCAGCAATTATGGGCCCCCCTTGGAGTAACTCACTGTACCCCCAAAATCTAAAGACCACCTAGTTCCAACGAGACCAAAATCTCATCAATCGGAGTTCGTATGGTGAAGTTATGACCATTCAGCCACTTAGGGGTCAAAATACGCTCTTAGGGCTCAGGAAATTCCTCCCTGGTTTCTAGGTCTTTTGCCCACTCCTAAGGCTCTAATGTTATCCCAATGTGTCCAAAATTAAGCCCAAATATACCTCAATTCACTCAATTAATTCACTCTAAAATTTCATGCATTACGCCCATGTATCGAGATAGGTCGGGTCGAGGTGTCGCGATAGGTGGGAGTGTCGCGATAGGTGGGGGTGTCACGATAGGTCGAGGTATCGCGATACTTGGGAGTGTTGCGATACCTGGGAGTGTCACGATAGGTCGAGGTGTCACGATAGGTGGAGGTGTCGTGATAGGTCGAGGTGTCGCGATAGGTCGAGGTGTCGCGATAGGTGGAGGTGTTGCGATAGGTCGGGGTGTCGCGATAGGTGGAGGTGTCGCGATAGGTCGAGGTGTCGCGATAGGTCAGGTCGAGGTGTCGTGATAGGTCCAGGTGTCGCGATAGGTTGAGGTGTCGCGATGCCTGGGAGTGTCGCGATAGGTGGAGGTGTCGTGATACTTGGGAGTGTCGCGATACCTGGGAGTGTCGCGATACCTCGAGGTGTCACGATAGGTCGGGATATGGTGAATTTTTCTATTCTGTCTAGTGATCCTAGGAGCTCTAGGGCTGCGCAGTGTCGTGGTGCACTCAGAATCGTGATTGGGGCAACTTTTCGGTGTGTCGCAATAGCTCGAGCTCGATGCCTCGAGGCTTGCGTAGAGAGATTCCGTACCTGCTGAGCTTGCTGGAGATGATGATGGAGCTGAAACCTGCAAGAAACATGCAAAAACACATACAAACAAGGACACACACTCGCTCTCTCTCAAACTCGCACAAAGCAAATGAGGGAAATGATTTGGAAGTGGGAATATAAGCTGGTGAAGGAGATGAAGATGGAGATGAAGATGGAGATGAAGATGGAGATGGAGATGGAGAAAAAACAAGAAATTTACCTACTACTTACCATTCCAACGCGTCCTCTCTACGTCTTACCATCACACGCTTGTCCTCAAAGCTCGAATCCCCGGCAAGGGCGCCAAAATTTGGTGTAGCTCAGTGATGAGTAGCACCTCCTTTAATGTCAATCTGGGAAGACATGAGGATGGTATGAAGACCTCGAGCAAGTGAAGGCACAAATGTGTGAGTGAGAAGCACACCAACATGCACACACATACACACACACGCGCACACACAGCAAGAACAAAGAGAGTAGGACAATGGAATCACTTCTATCACCAACAAGTTCTCATACAAGCTCAAAACTACAAGAAGCTACCCCAAAAATGAGCTCTCTAGCTCTATTTATAGTTTTTGACTAGCTTTGGCCCTGTCCAGACCTAGTGTCCAGCCTAGTTAAAAATTAGGTTCCAGGGCTTATTTGAGGGCTCAAACGAGATCTAAAAAATATGAAAATTGGCAGGCAACTACTTGTAAGGCTCCCCAAGCTCGAGGATTCCTTGGCTTGTACAAAATGGAGCTACAAAAAGATGAAACGGTATTTACAAGGGTTTCTAGTGATGAGAATCACTTTTATAATGATGTAAGGTTTGGAAAAATTTAATGGGTTGCCTTAGTGCTAGATCTGCATGTATGCCGTACTTGCTTCTCCCCATATGATGCCAACAACATCCAAAAACTTTGAGGTGTGTAAGATCAGGTTTCTTACCTGAATATACCTCCTGTAGAGTCAAGTGATGTATTCCCAATGTTGTGCACATATTCATCAAATAAATGGTGGTTGTGGTAGCTTCAGCCCAATAGTACAATGGTACCTTAATCTCGTTGAGCATGCATCTTGCAATTTCAGCAATTTGCCTATTTTTCCTCTCAACTACTCCATTTTGTTGTGCTGTATACCTACAAGTAAACTGCCTTTTGATCCCATTCTCTTGTAGAAAATCTGAAAATTCTTTGAAGAAGTATTCTCCTCCACCATCGGACCTTAAGGTTTTGATAGACCTTCCTGTTTCTTTTTCAACTTCAACTTTGAATCTTTTGAATATAGAAAACACCTCTGATTTTTGCTTCATAAAAAACAACCATACCTTTCTTGAGTGATCATCAATGAAGGTGACAAAAAGTCTATTACTAGCCATTGATGCCTCTTGGGTTGGTCCCCATACATCCGTATGTATCAAGTCCAAGACATTTGGGGCCATATAATTGCTCCTCTTGAATGGTTGCCTTGTTTGCTTTCCTAGTTGATAAGCTTCACATAACTCAAGTAGTCTAATGCTATTAAATTTTGGAAGACCTCTTACCACTTCATGTTTGCTCATGTCCTTCAGCTTTGGAATGTTGATGTGTCCTATTCTTTTGTGCCACAAGTCGAGCTCTGAAATCTTCTTGTTCCCACATTGAATGTACATGACCTTTCCATGTGGATGTTGGATGTCCAAAGTGAACATCCTTCCTTCTCTTCTACCTCGAGCAATGACCTTGAAGCCTTCCTTTGGATTCTTTATGAAGCACCCATTCTCATTGAATATGACATGATAAACCTTCTCTACCATTTGTCCTACTGAAATCAAGTTCTTTGAAATTGTAGGAACATGAAGAACATTAGATAGTACCTTTGTGTTGCTTGTATCTCCAAGCCTTATATCTCTAATATGTTCAATCATGTGTTAAGTATCATCACATGTTTCAACACATCCTTTTTCACTTGGTACCTGTAGATTAGTGAACAAACTTCCTTGGCATGACATATGGTTAATACAACCTAAATCAATGTACCATTTTTTGTCATCTTCACAAGAGCTTCTATACTCATGTCTCATTGCAAGTAGTGTGTCCTTACATCCTTCACTTGAGGTGCTTGCATAGTTTCTTTGGCTCCTTTGATTGTTTCCATTTGGTCTTCCATTCTTCAGCCAACAATCACTAGCATATTGTCCTACTTTACCACAATGATAGCATGTTATACCTTTATGAGAATTGTAGGAGCCTCGGCATCTTCCTCTACTTGTACCTCGACCTCTTCCTTGTGTGTTGGCATTTGATGCATCCTTGTTGTCTTTCGAATTGTTTTGATTGTAGTTGGAGTTGTTGTGACCTCTTCCTTTTCCTCTTGATCCTCCTTTTGAGTTCCTTCCTTCACCTCGACCTGCCTATAACATTTGGTTGTGGTCGTCCTTTCCTTTGGGGCCACCAAAGCTAAGCTCTTCTATGAAAAGATGAGGGATTAGTTGTTCAAAACCTGGATATGCATCTTTCAAGTTAATGGAAGTTATAAAAGGCTTCCATCTTTCATCTTCTCTCAATCCATTGAGAGTATAACACACAAGATCTTCATCTTCAATCATTGTGCCAATAGAAGCTAAAGCATCACTTAGCTCCTTAATCTTCAAAGTATATTCAATCATGGATTGACTCGAACTTTTCTTGATTGTGTTCAACTCATTCTTGAGTTGAAGTTTCCTAGCTTTGGTATTTGCTGAATACATCCTTTCAAGTGCTTCCCAAGCATCCTTAGCTTTCTCTAGATGTTGAATATGCCCTACCATGGCATTAGTAATGACTTGTGAAATGAGGAACATGAATCTTCTATTCCTCTCTTCCCATTCTTTTGCTTACCTCCTTTGGACTTCGGTGGTCATAGCTTGATTGATTTGAGGTTGAGCATCATCGCCGCTCACAATACCCCACAAGCCTTTACCCATTAGCTAGTTGGTCATTCTAAACTTCCACACGGGATAGTTATCCTTATCCAATTTCTCTACTTGTTGACCCAAGTCAGCCATTGAAGACTATCAAAAGCTTTGAGAGTTACCTCGAATAGTTATATTATCCTTTGCTCTTGCGTTTGTGAAGCTCCCCCTTGTTTTGTAGTTCCTCTTTTTCTTTGCTTTAACTCCAGCTCTTTTGATGAAGCTTCAGCACCAATTTCGCTTTGATACCAACTGTGGAGAATGAGTTCTCCTATGCGCAACGAAAATGTGTAGTGAACCCTTGTATGTCCAACACTTGGACAAACACTTGCACCTTAGATAGCTTACTGCTCTCAATACAAAACTCAAATGGACTTTTGCCTGTAGTCAATCAAAGTAGACAAAGAGAGATTTCTAACAAGCTATAAATAACTTAATTTGGACAAGTTTTGATTAGGAAACACAACTCACAAAGATGAACTACTTGTCCACACAAGTATGCTAAAGAACTGAACTTCACTCTTGGACTGATAACTCCCTGAATATATACCCTTTGAGGAAGATATTTGGTACAGAGAAAGTAAACAAAAATAGCTTTCCAAAAAGCTAAAAAAAGTAATTTGGATGAGTTTTGGTCAGGAAATTCAACTAACCAAAATAGACCACCTGTGCATAAGTATACTAAAACACTAGACTTCACTCTCTGATAGATATCTCATAGAATATAAATCCTTTGAATCAGATATTTGGGACTCAAAAAATACATGCAAAGAGCTTTCCAACAAGACAAAAATGAAGCAATTTGGATATGTTTTGGTTGGGAAAGTTAACCAACCAAAATAGACTACTTGTCTAAATAGGTATGCTAAAAAACTGGACTTCACTCTTTGACTAATATCTCATAGAATTTATAAGCTTTGAAGGAGATATTTGAAATAGAAAAAGTACACAAGATAACCTTTTCAATGAGTTTTAAACGCAAGAAATGGTTACATATACATTGAGATATGAGCTTCACAACAAAGCTATGTACAAAATGACGTGCGTCTAGGAGTCTATGGGAAGACAAAATGACCAGATCCGACTATTGGGAGCTCTTGCCTCTTTCTCTCCTTCTTTAGAACATGATCCCACTCCAATTTTATAACCAATGAGCATGTGAAGAAGTTTGTGCCTCCTTCTTAAATCACCATTTTGCCCACTACATGCCACTGACTACAAGGTAGATATTGTATCTTTCACTCATCATGAATTTTGACTAAAATTTTTTCTTTTCTCCCCTTTTCTTTTATCTTATATTTGATAAATTTATCCAAGCATAGCTCATGTGAAAATGAGCTTTTACATTTATCTTCAACATATTCAACCATCAACTTCCCTATCATCCAAATATGAGATCCCAACCAAAGTGAAAAAATTATTGCCATGATAATTTCCACCACTCAGATCACAATGAGAGATAATTTCTCTTAAATCATGGAAATAGATAAATTCTCTTAGATTTTGGTGATATAAATTTTGTAATCAAGGTGATAAAGACACAAATTTTCAAGTCATGGCAATCACAATAATGTCTTAGATCACGATGATAAAAGTTTTCTATCATGGAGACAAGAAAAGTTTTGCTTTATTAAGCTCATAAAAGAGATAATTGCACTATCAAGGTGATAATTTATTCTTGTCCATCATCTTCTTCATCCTCCAAGTTAAGCTCACAACATGTGATATATAGAATACAAGTAAATTTCTAAAACTTACATTTGATGAAGTGACACTTTCCCTTACAGATACCTCACTTTTATTGCTCACTCTTGTGAATGGTGTTGTGTTGTGCCCTAGTGAACTTCATGAATTTTGTTTGCCAAGTATGTGATTGAATCTCAAAATCATAAAGTTTATGTTTGTGTGTATGGGAGTGCTTCAAGATATGGATGCTTCCAAGAAATGAGGCATGGAGATGTTACCAACTTAGTCCTCTTAAGTGAGATTGTTGAAAGTAGAGCCACCACTTAGAATTCTTGGGTACGAGATGTGAAGACATGATGGGATATGTGCATAGATTAGTGGGTTTTGCAAGAAGCCAACTCTACACTAGCCAATGTAATGTCAGTGATGCCTAATGTACTTACTTAGCAATCCGAATATGCATAAAGAGTTACCAAGTCCTTTGGAACATTATTGTCGAAATATTGCATCAAAATAGATGACTTTCACTTAACTAATTTTGAAGAGACCTTCTATTGTTGGAAGTGAAGGTCACCAAAAAAATTCTTAGATCACACACCTTGGCATGAATTGACTAGAGAGATTTTGCACACATCTAATTGAAGCATATAGCTAACTAAAACATGTTATTTGATGAATTCAGCTAGACCATAGAGAGAGAAATGAGTTAATAAAGTCTAAAGGGTCACCCCAAATTTTTAGGAGAAAGATCAAATGCAAACACAATCACTTTCAAACATTCATAAGTTGAGCTATATTGCTCCAATCACAATGAAACTTCATATGTATCCAGATACATGACACTTTTATCGAATTGATCCAAGTGAAATGTTTGAAAGAGAATACTCACACATAGAGGAATAGATCAACCAAGTTCATGTACCTTTAGGAACTATAGCAACACACAAAGAGTGAGTAAGCAAGATGTATGAATCATAATGTGTATTGATATTGCATGTATGGTACAAGGGATCTGTGGGGCCCTACTCCTACATGGAATGAGCACAATGTATGCTCAAAGATGCAACTTAATCTTTCAAGAAAAGGCTTCATCTCCCATGACTAAAAAGTATATGTATTTATACATGAATTTAAATTTGAATATGGTTAGTCATCCACCTAAAAGTAATCCTAGACTTTAATGATGATTTAAATTTGATTCCCAACTAACCCTTAATCTATGAGATTCATTTTATACTTTTAGCTTTTACAAATGACCTCAATCCACGAGATTCCTTTTATACCTTTAGCTTTCCCAAATGACCAAGATAATTACATGAGTTTTACTCTTGAAAGTTTTAAAAACATGTGTTCACATGACCATATCTATGTGATCTAAATTATGAGGATAGTCCATGAGTTAAGGCAAATCTCTTAGGCTCTCTTATTTTTTTAATTGTTCCCCCTCAAGCCTCAGAAGCTTGAGTCTTCAATCCTTCAAAATCTCTTGCAATCAGCTGAATCTATTTAGCTTGATTCCATCCAAAGCCTTTGTCATCATATTTACACATTTTTGATGACACATATGATAATAGAATCTCCTTCCTTGTAATCTTTTCTCTAACATAATGGTAATGCACTTTTATGTGTCTAGTCCTAGCATGATAGATTGGGTTAGTATCAAGATGCAATGAACTAATGTTATCCCCATGGACATGAGGAGTAGATGAATTAATACATAAATCAAAATATAGGATCTTAATCCACACTAATTCTTGATGAGAGTGCAGCTGTTGGTTGCTTTTGTGAAGACCATGAGATCAATTTTGTACCTACAAAGGTAAGGTGCCCAAATGTGCTTCGCCTATCATCTTTAGAGCCTACCCAATCCACATTATATAATGGCTTGATGTCTATATGAGACGTGTAAGGATAGTATAGACCTTTGTTGATAGTTCCCTTCAAATATACAAGGATTCTTTTGGCTACTTCCATGTGAGGCTTCCTTGGAGTATGCATGAACTGGCTTAAGACACTTACTCCATAGCAAATGTCTACTCTGCTTAATGTGGCATAATTCAAACTACCAACTAGACTCTGATAGCTAGTTATATCTTCAATTTGCTCATCTTCATGAGCACTTAATTTCAAGTTCATCTCCATAGGAGTACCTACAACTTTTGAACTCTCCATTTTAAATTTGAAAAGCATGTCTTTGATGTAATTCCTTTGATTAAGGTACATAACTTTTTCTAGATATACTACTTCCCACCCTACGAAGTATATGAGTAGACCTAGATCACTCATTTTGAATTCTTCTTTCATTTGCAACTTGATTTTCATATTTCCTTAAGCATCATTACTTGTAATTCTATTTTCATCAACATATACACATAGGTATATGACTTATAATAGGTTCCTCTTGATGAAGAGGAAAGGATCTGCTTTGCTCACATTGGGTTCCTTATGTGCAAATAGGTAAATAGCTTGTGATTCCAAGCCCTAGGGGCTTGCTTCCAACCATACAAAGCTTTTCTTAATCCATAAACATATTCACGACATGATGAATCTTCAAAACCAAGAGGTTGAGCCATGTATACCTCCTCCGATATCCATCTAGTTCGAAATGAATTATTTACATCCATTTAGTAAATTTTACAATTCTTGGAAGCTTTAGCACTCATAAGTGCTCTGATGGTTGGCATCTTTGCAACAGGTGAAAAAGTTTCTTCATAATCAATATCTTGTGTTCATGCATACCCTTTGGCTAGAAGTCTTGCTTTATACCTATTTAGAAATCCATTATAATTTTTCTTTACCTTGTATATCCATCTTGAGCCTATGATCTTCATAGATGGAGTCTTGTGTACCAATTCCCAAGTTTGATTTCCCTGTAAAGCATCTATCTCTTCCTCCATGACATTAGGCTTCTTCTTAGCTTCCTCATATGTTGAGCATTCCTCATAGTTTGATTCCTATGCTCGATATATAGAACTTTTAGTAACTAGTGAAGTATCATAGCCATACCTTTCTGGTTTTTTCTTCTCTAGTTGACCTTATTTATTTTTTGTTGAGAGGATTCTACCACATCTCTTGACTATTGCACTTTGGCTTTGCCCTTAGAGTTCCAAGAGTTGACTTCTCTTCTTGGAGTCTTCTGATCATCTTCTGAATCACTTGATGCTTCAAGTTTATGCTCATTCCTCTTTGATAGAGTTGGAAAGTCCTCCTCTAGGTCATAAGGTAATTTGATCTTCCTACAAGCATCTTCAAACCATGATTTGTTTTCATCAAACACAACATCCCTACTTACAATGAAACCTTTCTTGGTTGGATTCTACAACCTATAAGCTTTCTGATTAAGGTCATAGTCAATGAAGATGCATTTCTCTACCTTTCAGTCCAATTTGCCTCTAATTTGTGAAGGTATGTGTGCATATGCTATGCACCCAAAGATCTTGCACTGTTCAAGACTAGCTCTTCGTCCATTCCATGCCTCATATGGATTCATTCCATCCAAAGAATTTGATGGAAGTCTATTCACAATATATGTAGCTATTGATACTACCTCTACCCACAAGTAATTGAGGAGTTTCTTTTCATTGAGCATTGATCTTGAACCCTCTAAATTGTCCTACTCCTTCTCTTTGCCACTCTATTTTTCTCAAGAGTACATCTAGTAGTAATTTCTCTTTTGATCCCTCTCTCTTGGAGATAAGAATCAAATTCATGGGAGAAGTATTCTCCCCCTCCATTTGACCTTAGTCTGTTTAGGGTTTTACCTATTTGGTTTTTCACAAGAGCTAAATAATTTTTGAAACATGAACACACTTTATCTTTATGATTCGTAAGTATAATATAGTCCATCTGTTACAATCATCTATGAATGCCACCTATACCTTGATCCACAGATTGAAGGATTCTCGCTTGCTCCCCATACATCTATGTGAACCAAATACAATAGGTCTCCATGTATGTATCCTTTTCGGTGAAGGGTTGCCTATGTGACTTAACAAATTGACAAGCACTACACTTATAAATCATGTGTTGTTTTGATATATTTGGTAGAAGAAGTACACTATGATCCCCACTAATTTGGTTGATATCTCTTTCTCCTATGTGAGCTAACCTTTTGTGCAAATTCTCTAATTCTAATAGAGTTTGAGTGCCATAGTTGAACAATGCAATGCTCTTGGTGTCTTGGAATTCAAAGGTAAACAATCTACCTCATTTGTCTCCTCTTGCTATCTTCTTGAAACCCTGATCTGGATCTTCAACAAAAGCTCCATGAATGGTGAGTCTAATCTACAATCCCTTCTCAACATTTTGACCTATGCAAATGAGGTTCTTGGTAATAGTAGTACTATGCTTAGTATGTTCATATTACCATATGGATTCTTCACATTACCTATCTTCTCAAATGGATGCCTTGTGTCATCTCCTCTTTGGACTTCATGCCTATTCCTTGGGTCCTCCAAATCTCAAAGTAAAGCTACATCGTCTGCCACATGATTTGAGCATCTGCGAGCATATAAAACACATGCTCATCTGCCTTACCTTCCTTCATAGTCATGTTCACGAGAAGAAGTGAGTCTTCTTGAGCTTGATCATTTGTATAGTTGTTGTACTCTCCTTCCTTTGTATCCACCTTGGTAGTTGTTATTGTATGATTTTTTATTGTATCCATAAGAGTTGTTGAATCTTCCTCTTGTTCTCATCAAAATCTATGGTTCTTTCTTGAGCATATCCCTTTGCAACAAGCCTAGCCTTATACATTTCAATTGTTCCATGAGGCTTATGCTTTAGCTTGTATACCCACTTAGTGCCAATGGCCTTCTTGCCAGGAGGCAAGTCACATAAAGACTAGGTACCATTTTTCATAATAGCATCATATTCTGATTGCATAGTAGCCATCCATTTTTTTCAATTTTGTGCTTCATCAAACAAAATAGGCTCATTCTCATCACAGAGACTAGAGGCATCCATAGCATAGCAATCAGGTGCAAACTAAGCAGTATGAGAGCTTGAATGAGTACGATATGAGAGAGACACATCTAATTTGCTATCTTGCAAATCCTACACTAGCCATTTATGCATAGTTTTTGCCTCCTCTATATCAGCTCTCTCATCAAGTGCATCATGTAAATCTGCATTAAAAATGTGATGATCTCCATCATCACATGAAACCTATAAGGCTGAAAGTTGCCTCATTTGGACCACCACTAGACTCTCCACCTGCAAAAAGAGCTAGCAAAGTGTCATACATGTCTTTGGAGCTAACTGGTGTCTCCTTAGTACATGAAAGTAATGGTTGAATAGCATGTTCCACAAAAACAACATCACGTCTAACCAAAATGCATTTAGTCTATGAATGATATAGATGACAACCTTTGCTTTTAGAACTGTACCCAAAAAAATACATTTCACTGCTTTATCATCCAATTTCTTGCATTGTTGTTTAGGCATTAATGCATATGCCACACAACCAAAAACACGCACATGAGCAACAGATGTCTTACGACCATGCCAAGCCTCATATGGAGTGTTAGACTGCAATGCTTTAGTGGGACACCTGTTAAGTACATATGTTGCACACATGACAGCCTCAAGCCAGAAACTATGTGGTAAAGCCTGACTCTTAACCCTATACCTCACCATCTCCATGAATGACATGTTCTTCCTTTTAGCAATTGCATTTTTTTGAGTTTTATATGTGTAATAAAGTAAGTCTGTGATCTAAGGGTCTGGACGATTCAGATAGATCTAAAATCGGACACTATTTGGTCACTCATGTGTATGGCCAAAGATCTCGAGACTAAACTTAAGCATAAGTCCATCTGCTCTCTTAAACAAGTAATCCACTTAGCCTAGTGGTTAAGTCTCAAGGTTGTGAAGGAGGAGGTTTTGGGTTCAATCCCCATGGGGAACATGGGGAGAGTGTTTTGCCCAAGGAGCTCTAGAGCCTTCTAACTCAAGTTAATGTGAGTTAACTTGAGTCTAGCGAGACTTAACTCGAGTGGCGAGTACAAAAATCACTAGTGGAATCTAGTGGAAGATATGAAAGGAGTGGAGGAGATTGCACATGCACTTGTGGACTCTAGTTACATTTGTGGTCCTTGTTGATTCGACCAGCTATATATACAAAAATAAGGTTGGGAGGAGAGTCATCTCTTTAGCACGTGGTGGTCGTAATTCTTAGGTTGTTGCATTGGTATCAGAGCCTAGGAAGTAGGCTTGGGAAAGGTGGATTGACCTAGTGGAATCTAGTGGAAGATATGAAAGGAGTGGATGAGATTGTTTTGTGGTCCTCATTGATTTGACCAGCTATATATACAGACATAAGGTTGGGAGGAGAGTCATCTCTCTATCACATGGTGGTCGTAATTCTTAGGTTGTTGCATTGGTATCAGAGCCTAGGAAGTAGGCTTGGGAAAGGTGGATTGACCTAATGGCCTCTAAAAAAGGTGCTTGGCCATCCTCTATATGAAAGGGTACAAAGTAGCGCATGTCGCTTTCACAAGTTAGCCTAACAAAGATTGAGGTGTATCTCTCAATCTATAGTTCGGATTGAGGCATATAAGATACTATTGGAAAACTCTCGAAACAAACTTTCCAAATCTAATGAGACAGGTAGAAAGTGTATAGCCCTTGGGAAGCCATGGGTGGCACTTGATTGATGGTTCAAGATACCAAACATGGGTGAGAACAAGGTTCAAGACTCAGGTTGAGAACAAGGGCCCAAGACACCAAGGTTGCGAACAAGAAGGTTCAAGACACCAAGGTTGAGAGCAAGGGTTCAAGAGACCAAAGTTGCGAACAAGATTCAAGAAACTGTGGAGGTTGAGGACATCAATTCAAGGGTACCTAGGGAGTTCAAGGGGCTGATCACCAAGGCTAGAGGGATACGAGAGCAGATCATTGAGGGCAATGATTAACCAAGGGGGGAAGAATGTAATAAAGTGATAGGTAGGAGATGGTTGAACTACATCCTAAGAGAGAGGATTAGGAAGTAATCCTCAACCATGGCTTTTGGAGGAAGTGGTTAGCCCATCACATTCCTAACCAAGAGGTAGTGAGTTCAATTCCTTACATTGGCTCAAATGTAAGAAATTGAACTCACAACCTCTTGGTTAGGAATGTGATCGGCTAACCACTTGCCCCAAAAGCCATGGTTGAGGATTACTTCCTAATCCTCTCTCTTAGGGTGTAGTTCAACCATCTCATATCTGTCAAGGGTGTGGTTCAATCATCTCCTACCTATCACTTTATTACAATATGGCACTATACACTGATGTTTTATCCCACGTTTAGCTAGAATATTCATTAAAGTCAGAAGACATATATCCCCCCCTTGATCAGAATGGAGGGTGCCCATTTTACATGCTGACAGATTTTCAACCAAAACCAAAAACTGTTTGAAGCACATAAACACTTCAAAATTTGCTTTCAAAGGATATACCCATGCATGCCTAGAAAAATCATCAATGAAAGTCATGAAGTAAAGATAGTTTCCAAAAGAGGGTGTCTACGTAGGACCATAGACATCATTATGAACAAGCTGCGATTTTTGAATAGCTAGAACTCAACCATCTTTTAGGAATGAGGAACACTGCATTTTGCCCAAAATACAGCCTTCATAGATATGTTTAACAAGTGCCTCAAGTTTGGGTAGAGAGGACACCATTTTAGATTTCTGTAGGCATAGCAAACTAGAAAAATTGAGATGACCAAAGCGTGCATGCCAAATCTTTGCATGTGAAAAAGCTTGAGAATCATGTACTACACATGTTGAATCATTCACATATTTTTCATAGTCTATGAGCTTATATAGCCCATGACATAAAATGTCAGAAGCAATAATGACATCGCAATTTGATAGATCATGAGCTATACATCTGTCATCAAAAAATTTCACAACCAAGCCAATCTTAGCTAAAACTGAAACTGATAACAGATTCTTATTGATCCCTGGCACAAATAAAGCATCCGATAATGTAAAAGAATTGCCATCAACAGTAGTCAGAATGATCTTACCAACTCCCATGACCGGATAAGAGGAGTTGTTGGCACATGTGATAGTATTCCCTGTAGGGGCAAGCTTGAGTGCTTTCAGCCATGGCCACTGACTAAAATACCCTGATGTAGAAAAATGATTGTATCTCAAAAAGTTGAACATAACTACCCTATCGAGTTCTATTAAACTTCTAGCAGACTTCGAGATGCTTATACCGACAAACCAAAAACTGTATATATCTTTGATACAAAAATACAAAATTTCTTGCATAAGCATTGTGATAGTGCATTCGAAGGCCATTTCATGCGATTTTGAGAGTGTGAGCGAAGGGGTGTCGACGACACCCTAGATGAAGCGATGTCTTGCTCTGATACCAATTGTTGGAGTTTGAGGCCTGCAGAAGCATGCAAATAGCATAAGGAAGAAGAAGCAGCTTGGAGCACAACGCACAATACTGAATGTATTACCACTAGAATGTACAAAGATAAGTGACCCATTAGGGTTACAGTCATATATACAAGCCAGGGGAAAAAAACCTCCTAAAGAGGGGGAAAAAAGCCTCGATAGTCCTAGAGTGTTCACACACATCACTACCTAAATATATCAACACAAGAAAGAGACAACTATCCATGTGCTTGTCATTAATACTTGTTGGCCTTTTGCTCATGGCCCTCCTTCACACCTGGTCTGCCATATAGTGCTCCTTCCTTGGCTTAATGTGAATCTCAAAGTCATATTCTAAAAGAGTAATAGCCATGGCCAAACCCTTCAACCTACTCTAGGCTTATTAATTAAATACTTTAGTTGTTGATGGTCTAAGAGAAAATGAAATGTATGCTTAGAAGATGGTGTCAAAACTTTTGAAGTGAAAACACAATATCCAAACCTTCCCTTTTTGTAGTACTATAATTTCTTTTTGCTTTTGTAAGTATTCTCATTGCATAAGCAATAGTTTGGTCCACCTTGTGTGTAGATGGTTGTGCCGAGACTACTCCAACTACATGGAGGCTGGCAGCTATATGCACATGGAATTCAAGTGACAAATAAGGAACAATTAAGAGTGGTGCAATACATAGCCTTAGTTTTAGCTCACTAAATTCGTTTTCCGCTTCATGAATCCAAGAGAAAGGGATCTTCTTACTTGTAAGCCTTGACAAAGGCTTAACTATTTTTTAGTACATCCATATGAATATTCTATGGTATCCTCCATGTGCTAAAAAACTTTGCACTTCTTTAGGAGTTCACAGAATGGGCATGGACAGAATGATAGCTACTTTAGCCGGATCGACAGTTATCCCTTTGGTGGAAACTATGCGGCCAAGAAGACTACCTTTGGTGACCAAAAATTTACATTTTGTGAGGTTCAACTTCAAACCAGTCTTGAGACAATGCTCAAGGATTTCCTTCAAATTTTCCAAATGTTGATGAAAATCTTTGGGGCACTAATCTTCTATCTATAACTGAGTATACTTAAAACTCATCCATGAAAATGCAAAGAAATGTCATTAATCATTTACCCAGTATTAGATATATTGTTCTATTAAATGAAGCAAGTGCATTTTTGAGACCAAAATCCATGTGCGTGTATTGTTTGTGGTTTTTCTAGTCCTTGTATTTCTACCTCTCTCTTGATTGGTGATCATATATTAGTTTTGTTCACTTAGTGAAGTAGGGAAAGGATCTCTTAACTACCCAAATTGCTTTAATTTTTGAGCTTCTTCTTGGTTGAAGTCTTTTGATTGATGATACTTCCTCTATTACTAGTGAAGTGCCTTGATTTTCCTTCACTACATTTAGAACCTCGAGTGCTTTCTTTGTTGTCAATGAAATATTCTCTTCATACCTTGTGGTTGAAGAAAAGGTGGTGTTTGTTTTTTTTTGTGTGGATAGATTGGGCATATCTTTTGACCAAGGCTCTCTATTTTTCTTTTTATAATTCTTTTGTATGTCAGTCCTATGTATGGTTCTCATTCTTCTCTAAAGCTAAACACTAGCTTAATAGACCATGGTTGACAATGTTCCTTGAGAAATGTGGAGAATTATTGAGTGCTAATATAACCAATCTTACCCTAGTATGACTGCTTCAATAAGATCATCATCATTACACATTAGAAAGGCATCATCCATGGACACATTTCCTAGGTGAATGGGCAATTCTACTTCTCCTAAGAATTTGGTATGGTATCCTCCTATTCCTATGATGTAGGCTTTGATGGCTACTATTTTTCCTTGAAACATTTCCACAATAGACCTCGGGATGGTGTTGAATGCAACACTTGTATCAATCAACACAGATAATGGGGGTAGGTTGGTGTATCCAAGCCCTAAGTTCAAGTATGGCCTTCGATCGACGATCATTTGTTTTAAGGTAGTGTAAGTTCTAGTTGTTCATCGATTCAAATCCGTTCATCACATTGCCTTTACAATAATCTCTTTTTTTTTTATTATTCTCAAGGGCTTCCTATCTAGCTTCTTCTCTTATCCTTTCTACTTCCTCTTTTCTTTTGTGAGCTTTGGGCATGATTCCAAGGTGTCATCTATAAGTGGATCATTGTCGAGATTTACCCTACAATGATGATGTAGCTCTGTACAATACCTCCATCCACAGTTGCAAGACTAATCACACTACTAGTTGAAATGTGATTGATGATGAGTGGTCCATATCTAGGTTTTTGTAAATTCTTTCCATGCTATAGTACACATTCTACCTTCTTTTTGTAGCATAAATCCCTACTACAACACATAATTGTTTTTCCTATGATTTCTTGAACTAGTACACTTGCTCTAAGAGTTCATGACCTATCCATTCATAATTCTTTGCTACTCTCAAAGTTGAAATGAGAAACTATATGTATTGGTAGGATGGCATTCTATTTGTACACCATTTTGAATGCAATTGCTCTTAGAGTAGTCTTACAAGCTACTCTATATGCCCAAACAACATGATAAAGGTCTTTTTCCTAATCAAACTTACCATTTACTATTTTTGTGAGCATTATGTATAGGACTTTATTAGTGCTATTTGCTTGACCATTGGTCTATAGAAACAAGAACTTGGTTGTGGTCTATACATCATTTCACTAGGTAGTTTTTGCTTCTACCCATTTGGTTAAGAAGTTTTTGGCCACTATGATGTACTCGGCATGCAAACATGTGGCCCGTGGTTAATAGGTCCTATAAAGTCAATGCCAACCAATTTTACAAAATCTCAACTTCCTATCATAAATCTAAGAGGAATCAAATCCTTTCTAAATGGATACTTTGTTTCTTAACACTCTACATTGTCTTGTGTACTCTTTTGCATCCATGTACAGTGTTGGCCACCATAATCCTGCAAATAGTATCACCTTGGCCATCCTCATAGGGGAAAAATTTCTTGCAACCACTCCCCCATGTGGAGCTTCTAGTATTGATATGTATTCTAATTCGTGAATGCATAATAAGAAAATATATATATCTCCCTCTCTTGTAAAGCTATCCTCCAATGATTTTCTCATCTTGGCATTCTTCCTCAAGTGCCTTCTTCCTAGCATGTCTAATTCCTTTAAGATATTTTCATGTTCTAGGTAATAAAAATAAGGTTTACTCTAATCACATGTGGTGGTTACTTGATACAATGTGGTGTGGTCGAAAGGTTGAACTAGTTTACAATGTGCATAGTCTTTGATATGTTCATGTGCATTATTTCCATATTATGCCAATACACTCTGTCATACTTTAAGTTTCTAGTGTACATATCCTAGAGAGATGGCAACCTAACACACTAATATGATGCTTTTTCACAATATCAATCTTTTCTACTTTGTCAACACAACACAAGAAGACACCTTGACTATCATTATAGTGCATGCTTCCTGCTATGATGTGAAATCTTGTTATTTTATGTTGTGATTTCATAGATTTTGCATTCATTTGGGATGAGGTTCATAAGTGAGTAATGGCACTATCTTTTCTACCCATGTGGAAACTAGTTCCAAGTTGAAGAGGTCGTCATGAGGTAATCCATCTACAATTCCTATAGGTGGTTCACCATTTGTTAAGCATGACAAGTGATCAAATCTTACGTGAGTCCTCCCTTCTTTCACTACTACCTTGAAGTCAAAATCCATTACGAGGAGGAACCAATGCACTAAGCATCAGCCTATAGTACAAGGCTTGTTTACTAGGTAAAGCAAAACTTGATGGTCTACAAAGAACTTGAATTTGTTTGCCAACACATAGTGATAAAAATTCTTCACTATGTACACCATTATTAAACCCTCATGTTCCATGGTGGTATAATTTCTTTCTATGGGATTCAACTATCTACTGATGTAGGCAATTGGAAAATCAATGTTGCCCTCCAATGCAAGTTGTGCAAGAATGCATCCTATAGCAAAATTTGATGCACATGAACATGGAATGGTCTACTCTAGTCTAGTGCTTTTAAGATGGTAGTAGTGCTTGGACACTTCCTAAGCTCTAGGAATGAGTCTTCACATTGAACATTCCATTCAAAGTGATTAATCCACGCCCTCAATTTTCCATTCTTCTTTTGGACTACCACAATGGGCAATAGCCATAAGGGCTAAGAATTTGACAATATCTTCTTTGATCTTGACCAAGTAATTATCATCATAGGTGTATGGTCTTTGTTTAATTGGATTCACATCTACAACCATGGGGGTTTTAGAAGAAGATATCTTAGGATCAACACCCTTAATTTCCATGTTTGTTCATGCAAAAATATGTCAGTATTCTCTCAATAGAATAAGCAACTCTTCTTCTTCCCCACAAGTCACATCATTTTCAATCAAGGTACTATGTTCTTCTCCTTCTTCAATGGTCACAATCACGTTCTTCATTTGTTCCTTTTTAACTAAGCTTCTTATTTCAAGTTCAGAGAATTGCCTCAGAGAGATCATTATGTGGGTTTTGAGGCTCCCATGCATGTCTGCATGTCTCTCTTCTCCTCTCTCTCTCTCTCTCTCCCTTCATCTCCTTCTTTCGCCTCTTGTTTAGCACACCAAAACCCCTTCATTGGTGTCAAAGCTTGCTAAAGGCTGGTGTGCAAGGAGTTCAATGGAAGTTCAGAGTTCAAGAGGTGAATGTGTAGGTCAGCATCTCTTGATAGTTGCTCAGTAGTTTGGCCATAACTGGAGCTAGGAAGCTTAGATTGGTGTGTTTTAAAGTTTTGTGTGTAGCTAACAAAGAGAACTAAAATTTTTCACAAAGTTAAAGAAATCTAATTTGAATAGTTTGAAAAAAATTCAAAAAAATCAGACATATGTGGAAGATGAACCTACAATCACTTGGACATCAGGTCATGTTTTTGGTTGTAACTTGAGTATTAAAGATCAAATTGAAGTAATTCAACTTGTTGTGCATAGCTTGAGAAAAAATCTACAAATTTGTATTTTGAGTGGTAGGTTGCAAAAAATGTAGAATAAAGAGCATTAGTGATGCAGATGGGGTTGAAAATGAAAATAAATGCTTTTTTTGTTCATATCTTGAGCTAGACACCTCCGATTAACGTGTTATAAGTATCATTACATAAAGCTATGGTGGAAAAGCAGATAGGGAAGTACATTAAGACATTAAGATCTGATGGAGGAGGTGAATACATGTCAAATGAGTTCAACAATTTTCTAAAAACTCATGGAATTTGACGTCAGTTTTCATGCAGGTACACATCACAAAAGAATGGATCTGAACGCAAAAATAGACATATTGCAAAAATAGCAAGAGCCTTGATGGCTAAGAAGAATATGCCTCATTGTTATTGGGCAAAAGCTATGTATAGAGCTATATACATCGTGAACAGGACTCCAATTGATGTTATACATCAAGTTACATGTGAAGAGAAGTTCACGGGTAAAAAGCCAAATTTATCACATATGAAATTTTTTGGCTATATTGCATATGTACATGTTCCAGATGAGTTGAGGATGAATCCAAAAGCAAAAAAATGTGTCTTTATTGGATACTCCTTGAGCAAAAGGGATATAAATGTTATAACCCACTCACACGACAAGTGAAGGTGAGCAGAGATATGGTATTTGATGAAATGTCTGTTGGGTGTGTGTAGAAGTGCGAGAGACACACGAGAAGCACACACAAAGAGCACAAACACAGCAAGACACACGGGACGATGGCTGGAATAGCTCACTCTATTGATCGATGAACTGAACTGAAGTAAGAGCTGAATAATATCCCTAAGTACAAAGTACCACCACATATGAGAGTATCAAGTATGTGGTAATATGGGGAAAAAACCTCTAGCCAGCACTAGAGTAAAAAGTGCCCATGTATAGGGAAAAGGTTCACATCAAAGCTACTCGAGGAACACATAAGTGTAACAAGCCCCCTGGAGCGAAGGATGTGAACACATACAGGGAGTGACAGATCAGCCACCACAAGGTAATAAGCCTAAAGCTTTGCGAAAAGCTTCAAACTTTTCCCGTGGAAGAGCTTTGGTGAATATGTCTGCCACATTATCTTGTGTAGGCACATATACCAAATCAATATCTCCTGCATGAAGGCGCTCTCTCACATAGTGATAATGCACCTCAATATGTTTTGTCCATGCATGAAACACTGGGTTTCATGCAACAGCCAAAGCACTCTGACTATCTGTGAGAATATGCGTAGCAGCATGAATCTCCATGCAAAGATCCATCAATAGGCGTCTCAGCCATATACACTCCACTATCGCTGTGAAAACTGCGCTGTACTCAGCTTCACAACTCGATGTCGCCACTGTAGGTTGCTTCTTACTCAACCAAGATATGCATGAGTCTCCAAGGAAAAAGCAATTACCACTAGTGGACACACGAGTATCATAACAACCAGCCCAATCACTATCTGTAAAAGCATGCAAGCATGGTTGAACATCTTTGCCATAAAAGAGACCTAAGCTCAAAGTGCCTCGAAGATATCTAAACATACGTTTCACCGCTTGCCAATGCTTAGTGCCAGGGCTATGCATGAATCGACTCAACTAAGAAACTACATACTGTATATCTGGCCTTGTGTTGCATGCATATATAAGACATCCCACAGCTTGCTAATAAAGAGAAGTGTCAAATGCATCACTAGAATCTTCAACTGAGAACCTAAATCCTGTCTCAACTGGTGTGGAAACTGGCTTACAATCCTCAAAATCAAAATGCTGAAGTAGTTTTTCAACATACTTTGCTTGATGCATAACAATTCCCCCCTCAACGGATACAAACTGGATGCCAAGATAGTAGCTCAAAAGACCAAGATAAGTGACATCAAAAGTATGATGCAAATCAGCCATAAGAATGTCAAGTTTTGCATCACATGACCCAGTCAAGAGTATGTCATCGACATAAAGAACAAGCACTATAAGATCAGCCCCATTTTTGCGTACATAGAGTGTGCTTTCAATTGGACTACATGTGAAGCCAAGAGCAATCAAGTGCTTATGTATTTTATCATACCATGCACGAGGAGCTTGCTTGAGACCATACAAAGCTTTATGCAAGCGACAAACCATATGCTCTTTCCCTTTCATAGCAAATCCAGGAGGTTGCTTCACATAAACCTCTTCTTGCAAATCAGCATTCAAGAAGGCTGTTTTTATGTCCAATTGATGCACTTTCCAACCTCGATGGGCAGCCAACGCAACCACGGTACAAATGGTAGTCATGCATGAAGTAGGTGCAAAAGTTTCCTCATAGTCAATGCCATATTGTTGCGCATATCCTTTGGCAACCAATCTAGCTTTGTAGCGATCAATGCTACCATAAGATTTTCTCTTAATCTTGTAAACCCACTTTGTACCAATGGCATTCTTTCCTTTTGGCAATTCACATAACTCCCAAGTACCATTCCTATGTATGGAATCCATTTCTGATTGCATAGCACTCATCCATTGTGGATCGTCACATGCATCTTCAAAAGAAAGTGGCTCTTCATTACATGTTGTAGCAATAAGAGAATAATCCACAAAATTATTTGATGCATGGTGAGAGCTTGATCTTGTTCTACCGAGTAAAGGTGCACTCAATTTGCTGTCCTGCAAAGTTTGTTTCAACCACTTTGGCATAGATTGTGCACTCTTGATAGACATGCATTCATTATGTAAAACATCTTCAATATGTACATCATGCGTGGGCTAAATTTCATGCTCATTTTCAGCCATTGATGCAAATGTTCAGCCATATGTGGCTGGAAATTTCCAACAGTTTTGACATTTTTTGGCTGACTTTTTTCAGCCATGTTTGGCTGGAAATTCTCTGCATTTTCAGCCCCATTTGGCTGGAATTTTCAGCCCTTTGAGCCTCAGTTGGCTGGTCTACAGGGCCATATTCAAGCGCACCATTTTGGAACAAAGGCATGAGTGTATCGAACACATCTTGTGAGCTAACTGTTGGCAGTTTTTTGCATTCAAGTAGAGGGAAAACTGAATTTTCAGCAAATACCACATCTCGACTCACAATAATTGTGTTCGTCAATGGATGGTACAACCGATATCCCTTACTTTCAGCACTATAACCAACAAATATACATTTTTTTGCCTTGTCATCAAGTTTGTGATGTTGTTGTGATGGCACAAGAGCATATGCCAAACAACCAAACACACGCATATGACTAACCATAGGCTTATGACCATTCCAAGCCTAATAAGGAGTGATGACTCTCAATGCTTTTGTAGGGCAGCGATTCAACACATAGTTTGCACACATGACCGCTTCCATCCAAAACTTATGAGGAAGATGCTTTCCTTTAACCATACATCGTGCCATTTCAAGTAGAGTTCTATTTTTACGCTCGGCAACACCATTTTGTTGAGGTGTATATGGCACCATACATTGGTTTGAAATACCTCTTTCACGAAGAAAAGCATTAAACTCATGTGACATGTATTCACCACCACGATCCGTGCATAGAGTCAAAAGCTTTTGTGAAGAAAATTTTTAGCCATAGCTAAAAATGCTTTGAAGCAAGAAAATACCTCATTCTTTGCTTTCATAGGATACACCCATGTATGGCGAGCAGCATCATCAATGAAGGTAACAAAATATACATGCTTCCCAAAAGATGGAGTCTTGACCAGACCACATACATCACTATGAACAAGTTGCAATTTTCTTGTAGTGTGTGTATGACTATCTTTTGGAAAAGAAGCACGATGCATTTTTCCAAGAATGCAACCTTCACATGCATGCTTTTCAATGGACTCAAGTGTAGGCAAGCCAATAACCATGTCCTTCTTTTGCAGGTAGAGCAAACTATTGAAGTTCAAGTGACCAAAACGAGCATGCCAAAGCTCCATTTCAGCCATGGAAGAAGTATGAGCAACTAAGGCATTCGAGGCAGCCCTCTTGTATGGATCCATGCGATACAAACCATTACATAATGTACCGGACATCACAATAACATCGCCATTGCTAAAATCATGAACCATACACTTATCATGAACAAAGTGTACATGAAGTCCAGCTTTGGCAATCAATGGAACTGAAATTAAGTTTTTCTTGATACCGGGCACATACAATGCATTTTTCAAGAGAATCACACCTCCATTTGCAGCCGTAAGCTCAATTTATCCTACTCCAATGATAGGATAAGAGGCATTGTTTGCACACACCACATGTCCTCCTTTAGGTGCATCTTTCAAAGAGGCACAAAATCTTTTGCATGATGTTATGTGCTTTGAAGCACCACTATCAAAGAACCAATCCGAATCAGCATCACTCACAACCATACATTTAGAATGTAAAGAGGCATCATAATGACATGTAACAACACATGCCCAAAAATCATGAGCCATGTTAGCTTCATCATTCTTTGCATTTGCTGAATTTTCAGCAATAGACATGCCGGATTCCTTCTTCTTTTCATTGCATTTAGCAAGCTTTCTACACTCATCAATAGTATGACCAGCCTTCCGGCAATATTTGCATCTCTTCTTCTTTTGCAAATCACCATCATTAGAGGAATGAGTGGAAGAGGAAGCTTGAGGCTTTGGTTTTGATGAACCCAAAGCTGAACCATACTTGCTTTTCCCCTTTTGTGAGATAGCAAGTGCTTGCGTTCCCTCAATCAAACCACTCCTATTCACTCTAGATTGCTCTTCTTGCAAAAGAAGAGACACAACCTCATCAAATGCATACATATTAGGATTTCCTTTTGCAACCAAACGGAGTGTCGTAGCAAGCTTTGAAAAGATTCCGGTAATCCTTTCAACAATGTAGAAATGAGTGATGCATCCGGAATGATCTCACCTATGTTTGCCAATTGCTCTTTCAAGTCCTTGATGCGTGTCACATACACATCTACTGACTCATTTTCAGCCATACATACATCCTCAAGTTGCTTCCTCAAGTATGCAACACGTGCTTCATTACGCACGGCATACAAAGAAGCAAGAGTGTCCCATGCCTGTCTTGATGTAGAACATGACCGAATGTGTGGAACTATATGACGCTTCACTGAAAGCGCAATCAAAGCATAAGCTTGAGCATCTTTTCCATCCCATCTAAGTTGCTCCTGTGTAGATGGAGAAGGAGAAACCACTGTACTCGAAGAAGGAGCTCCATCTGTGACAGTAGACTATGAAGTAGAAGCACCTGTCGGTCTTCGATCTACATCTGCCACTATGTTCCAAAGTTGTTTTGCAACAAGAACATGCTTCATCATGTAAGACCACATCGGATAGTTGGTCCCATCAAGCTTATCTTCAGCTTGAAGCATGCCAAACAAGTCATTGCTGCCCGCCATTTCACTAAGGAACAAGAATGTGACCAAATCCTCACTTCGACGAAAGTTGAAATGAGTGCTGAAATTTCAGCTCACAAACCGTCACTCTGATGGCGATTCTGACTGCACAAATGGCTTCGAAATGGGGGTAAAACCCCAACGCACCTGGTGGAAATGTTTCCGGGCTGCTGAAATTCACACTTCTATGCTTCGAAGTCGATTTGCACTGTTAAAGTGCGCGCATGCTGCGACGGAAAACCAAAACTTGAGAAGAAGCTGAACCTGCTCTGATACCACTGTTGGGTGTGTGTAGAAGTGTGAGAGACACACGAGAAGCACACACAAAGAGCACAAACAGCAAGACACACGGAGAAGATGATGGCTGGAATAGCTCACTCTATTGATCGATGAACTGAACTGAAGTAAGAGCTGAATAATATCCCTAAGTACAAAGTACCACCACATATGAGAGTATCAAGTATGTGGTAACATGGGGAAAAAACCTCTAGCCAACACTAGAGTAAAAAGTGCCCATGTATAGGGAAAATGTTCACATCAAAGCTACTCGAGGAACACATAAGTGTAACAATGTCAAGCTTCTATGCAGATGCCAAAAATGGACTTAATCTTGAACCAAATGGCAAAGAAAATGCTGAAAAATCAAGTGGAGAATCTCAAGTTTTGAGTGGACCAGATGATTCACCAAGCAATAGTTCCAACTCAAATCCATGGAGTCGAAGATTGCATGGAAATTTTAGTCCAGCAAATTCATCAAATTCATAAAATACATCCAAGAAAGGTAAAGAAAAGCTTTCTGTTGGTAGCAAAACATGTGCAGGTTTTGCAGACGTTGATGTAGATTCAAGCGGTTCAGAAAATATTATTGATGAGGAACTTGGATTTCCCTCTATGAAGACTCCAGGATTAAGAAAGGCACATGCAGATGATTCGAGGAGAAGTGACTCAGGACCAAGAAGATTTGGGAGGATGCGGAATTCGATGCAACGATTGACATATGATAGTTACATGGCTCGTCATTGTGCCTACATAAAAAGGTAATAGAAGATGTTGAACCCTCTTGTTTTGAAGATGCAATTCGAAATGCATTTTGGGAAAAGCTATGGATGAGGAGGTGGCTGCACTTTATGGAAATGATACATGGAACCTGGTTCCATTGCACCAAGGAAAGAAACCCATAGGCTGCAAGTGGGTTTACAAGCTAAAGCACAATGTTGATGGTAGCATAAGTAGGTACAAAGCACGATTGGTAGCGAAAGGATATGCACAAACATATGGCATTGATTCTGAGGAAACATTCAGCCTTGTAACTAAAATGTCTACTATCAGAACACTTGTTGCATTAGCTACAACAAAAGGATGGACTTTGCATCAGATGGATGTGAAGAATGCTTTCCTACATGGTGAGTTACAGGAAGAAGTATACATGGACCAAGCACAAGGATATGAACATTCAAAGCATTGAGAATATGTTTGCAAGTTGCAAAAGGCTTTGTATGGGCTTAAGCAAGCTCCTCGTGCATGGCATGCAAGGATTGCTAATTACTTAACCACCATTGGGTTTTCTATGTGTAATGCAGATCATTCACTATATGCAAGGAGGGGTGGTGATGGCATCACAATTGTGGCTATTTATGTTGATGACTTGATTGTAGGTGGTGATAATGAAGAAAGCATTAAATAGGTAAAACAACTTCTTATGCAAGAATTTGACATCAAAGATCTTAGTGTGTTGCGCTATTTCTTGGGTATTGAGTTTATACATACAGAAACAAGTTTATGGATGTCACAAAGGCAATATGCCTTGAGTATGCTGCAAAAGTATGGTATGGCTGATTGTAAGCCAATTTCTATGCCACTAGATTAGAATATGAAGTTGGATACTACATTAGGTGAAGCATTGGAGAATGCCACTATGTACAGGAAAATTATGGGAAGTTTGATATATCTCATAATTACAAGGCCTCATCTATGCTACAAAATTGGACTTGAAAGTCAATTTATGTAGGTTCCCAGGAAGCCACATCTAGATGCTTTGTGGTGCACTCTATCTTATATAAGTGCTACTTTGGATTATGCGTTATTTTATGAAGTTGGTATAGATTTGCAGGTTCATGGATACACCGATGCAGATTGGGCTGGTAGTATTCTAGATAGAAGATCTACTAGTGGCTTTCTATTCTCAGTTGGGAATGCAGCTATTACATGGAGCAGTAAGAAGCAACCCGCTGTTGCTTTGTCAAGTACAGAGGCTGAGTATAGAGGTGCTGCAATGGTAGCATGTGAAGCATCATGGCTAGAGATGCTACTTGCAGATTTAGGTGTGGAAGTGCAAAATCCTATCACCATCTGTTGTGATAATCTTAGAAGGATATAGTTAGCACAGAATCCTATTTTTCATGCTAGAACACAGCATATCAAGGTGCATTATCACTTCATCAGAGAGAAGGTACTAGCAGCAGATATTGATCTTGTTTATGTGAGGACAGATGAGCAGGTTGGTGATATTTTTACTAAAGCACTTGGAGCAGAAAAGTTGAAGAAGTTTTGCAAGATGCTTGGATTAGAGGACATGACATTGAGCTTGAGGGGGAGTGTTGAGATATCAAGCTTAACATGTGATGATCCAAGATGACACATATCACTTTTCTTTCTCTGATATGTATAGTGGTCACGCCAGTATATGTCAGGGATACTTCATTGAGCTTTACTAGATTTATCTACCGAGAGTGATGGCACTTTTGTTTCTTGTCAGCTCACTCATTCACGGACATTAGGATTTTCCTTATGTACTATTCTTTATATATTGCACTTTTTTTATTCTTGTTTTAGGTCACTCTTGTACATTCCTTTTATGTAATAGAAGAAGAAGAAGAAGATTTCTTCCTTGCTTCAATCTGTGTGTGTGCTCCTCTTTGATTGTGAGTCTGTGTGTGTGAGCTCTCTTCCTTATCTACTTCCTCGTGACACTCTATATCAATTCTCTCTCAATAAGTACATCATGTAAATTTGCATAAGAAATGGAATGATTTGCATCATCATGTGGAACCTGTAAAGGTTGAGAAACTAGCTCATTTGGACCAGCACTTGATTCCCCGCTTGTAAAAAGAGGCAACAAAGTGTCATACACATCTCTAGCGTTCATTGAAGTCTCCTTGGTACATGAATGTAATGATTGAATTGCATCTTCCACAAAAACAAACATCAAGGCTAACCAAAATGCATTTAGACCATGGATGATCTAGATGATAGCCTTTGCTTTCAAAATTGTACCAAAAGAAAAACATTTTACTACTTTATCATCCACATGCAACCAAAAATGCATTAAATCAGAAGACATGTATTCCCCCCTGGATCAGAACGGAGGGTGCCCAATTTACATGATGACATATATTCAACCATAGCAAAAAATAGTTTGAAGCACATAGACAATTTAGACTTTGCTTTCAATGGATACAACCATGCATGCCTAAAAAAAAATCATCCATAAAAGTCACGAAGTAAAGGTAGTTCCCTAAAGGATGTGTTTACATAGGACCACATACATCACTACGAACAAAGTACAATTTATGAGAAACTCAAACTGAACTATCTTTTGGGAAGGAGGAACACTACATTTTGCCCAAAATGTTGTCTTCATAGGGATGTTTATAAGGTGCCTCAAGTTTGGGCAGACAGGACACCATTTCAAATTTTTGCAAGTGTAGCAAACTTTTAGATGACCAAAGCGTGCATGCTAGAGCTTTGCATCTGAGATAGCCTGAGAATCTTGAACAACATATGCTAAATCATTCACAGATTTTGCATAATCTATGAGCTTATACATCCTATGACATTAAATGCTAGAAGCAATAATAACATCACCATTTGAGAGATCATGAAATGTACATCTATCATCAACAAATTTGACAACCAAGACAATCTTGGCTAATGCTAAAACTAAAACAGATTTTTCTTGATCCGTGGTCATACAAAGCATCTAACAATGTGAAAGAACTACCATTAATAGTAGTGAGAATGATCTTATCAACTTTGATTACATGATAAGAGAAGTTGTTAGGTCATGTGACAATATTCCCTGTAGGGGTAGGCCTAAGTGAAGTGAAGAAACTACACTGCAAGGTAATGTGTTTACTTTCCCCACTATTGAAGTACCAAACATCTGAGTCTATTGTCATGAGGAAGGAGACAAGGAAGAGAACTCAAACACACACTCTCACAATCAAAGAGAAACACACACACACACACACAGAGATTGAGGTCAGGGAGAATGATCTTCTTCTTCTTCTTCTTCTTCTTCTTCTTCATCATCTTCTTCTTCTATTACATAAAAGGAATGTACAAGAAATGACCTAAAACAACAATACAACAAGTACAGTATATAAAGAACATTACATAAGGAAAATCCTAATGCCCACAAATGAGTGAGCTGGCAAGAAATAAATGTGCCATCACTCTTGGTAGATAAATCTAGTAAAGCTCAATGAAGTATCCCTCATATATACTGGTCTGACCACTATACATGTCAAAGAAATGAAAAAGTGATACATGTCATCTTAGATCATCACATGTTGAACTTGATATATCAACACTTCTGTTGAAGATTCACTCACTAATTAGACATAAAGACCTGAAGATGTATGAAGGATAAAGAAAGACAAAGAAAAGAAGAAACAAAGCATTCAGAAAAATCAAAGCCTTAGTGAAGGGACAAATTCACACCTGTAATATACAATGTAGAAACTTCCAGAATTACGAGTTTTTGAATCTCGGATAAAAAATGTATACATAAGAGAGTTGAGAGAGTGCTTAGAAAGAAGAAGATAGAAGAAGAAAGAAGAAGGTAGAAGAAGATATATAATAGACGCGAAGGCGCATGTATGTAGAGATGAATAATAGAACCTGAAATGTTGGGTATTCATCTGAGAGAGAGATGGTAAGGAAGAACTACTCAGGATAGGAGAGTTTTCCATGGCTATGAGCAAAGTGAGGCCAAGCCATTTTTTGTACACATCTTCTCTAATAGAAAACACATATTTATGTGGAAAGACCTGAGTGCATTCTTCTCGTGTGAAGAAATCTAAGTGATTTCATGTTACTGTGAAAGTTAGTTAACAGTTATAGTTTTCTCAGTAAACATTTTTTGGTACTTTTGCAAGTTAGATATTGCAGTATAGTGTAAAGTTTTTCATGAATGATAGCTTAATGTGAAGCTAGTAGTCTTAACTACAAACTGATCAAAGAGTTTTGTAAAACAAGACATGTACACACTGTACTAAGTCTGACCGTAAAGGCATCCAGAACTGGTGAAGGTTTTTTCTTCAAACTTCAGATGAAGTTCACTTACTGAAGAAAGCTAAGGTATTACTTTTCTACTTCATCTACAACCATTTGAAGTAATCACAAACAGAATTGCAGTTGATTCCGGTAAGATTCTGGTAAGATTACGGTGATAGTCCGGTAACATTCCGGTGAAGTTCCGGTGATATTCCAGTGAGTTCAAAACACTGTTTTTTGTAAATTTAAGTGATGAGAAGAAGATCTAACAGTAAGCAAACAAAGAATTGGAGAAACTGAAGTAAATGCGATCAAAATTGAAGACCGTAGAAAGGCAAAGGTTTCTGTAAAGTGAATTTTTGGAGTTCACTAAATACAGTTATAAAGTTTTTTCAGTTTTCAGAAGGTTGCTAAGCTATTGATGATTATAGAGGTGTTCTAACATCACTTTAGCTTAGTTCTTGTGGTGTGGCGAATTCTGCAGCTAAGTTCAGCTTTCATCACATCAACAAGTGATATCAGAGCAGAAAAGATCCTCAAAGAGCAAACGAAAGTAAAGATACAAGAGAAAGTGAAGAATTCTTCACAAGAAAGGTGAAGGCGGAGGTGATTAACAACAAACGGCATAAGAGAAGCATTCCGAAGTCATTCTCAAGGGTAAAGGTTTATAAAAGGTAAAATTCTTTAACGTTATACTCACTGGCAGTAACAGAAACAAGAAGATTATGGAAGATCACATTTCTATTGACAAATTGGACAGAGATAACTATCTAGCATAGGTAATGCGAATGGAAGCCTTACTTATGAGTAAGGACTTAATAATATATGTGACAGGAGAAGAAAAGAAGCCTACTTTTGGAGACGATAGTCAACCGAAGAAAGAAGAGTTAGAAGCCTTGAAGTTGTGGCAAAAGAAAGATGCAACGGCAAGAGCGTATATCTACAATACTATTACAGATCATCTATTACCACACATTAGAGGTCTGGTGAAAGCGGAAGACATATGGAGTGCATTGGAAGATCATTTTCAAAACACTACCAAAACTAGGAAGGCTAGCTTATGGTCAGAGTTTACAACGTTCAAGAAAAAGCAAAGTCAAAGTATTAGTGATTATGTCACTAAGATGAAGGACTTGGCAGACAGTCTTGGATCTATTGACGAGGATATCAAAGATCACAGGTTAATAGTGCAAGTGCTTGCAGGATTGAGAGGAGATGAAAGGTGGAAACCTTTCGTACTCTCAACTGAACTTTCATTAAATCATTTTGTACGAGATTTAAATCAGTTGCTTGGACTAATGCTAACGTTTGAGCAAGATTTGAAGACAGATGGAGAAAAAGGACATAGTTCTGCTATGTACGCAAGGAGTAAGAAGAAAGGTGACAAAGGGAAAGAAAAAGATGAAGAAGAGATGACTACTCAAGCAAATTATGCAAGAGGAAGAGGTAATGTCAGAAGTAAAAATAGAGGTAATACAAAAGGAAGAGGTAATCAGAATAACAACAAGAAGGCTTGTTGGATCTGTGGATTAAGCAATCATTTGGCTCATGATTGCTGGCATAATTCTCAAGGATCAAGTCAGAATCAGAATAACAATAGCAAAGGCAGAAGCAGAAGATATCAAAGAGGAAGACAAAGCCAAAGAGGCGGATATGGTAGAGGTGGAGCAAGAAGTTGGGGACAGAATCAGTCTCACAACACTACCTACTAGAACTATGCAAATGATACACAGAATGACAATCATACTACATTGATGATGAATTTGATAAGTGTGTCAGAGAATAAAGATCTAAAGGTATTCTATATTGACTCTGGTAGTTCAAATCATTTGTTAGGAAATATAGAATTGTTATCAGAATCGGAAGGAGGTATTTCAAATCATACAGTACAAACAGGTGATAACACAAAACATAATGTAAGGTCAATTAGAAAGGTAAAGTGTAAGAATGGAGCTGACCTATTAACAAATGTTTTGTATGTTCCAACAATCCCGAAGAATCTGATCAGCGTGGGTCAGATAGTAGAAAAAGGTTTTCAAGTCAGGTTTACAAATGAAGGAGTATTTGTCGAAGATCCAGAGAATGGATACAATCAAATTGTCCATGGTAAAAAGGAAGGTAGACTTTTTACTCTTAAAGTACAAGGGAATGTTGGTCAAGCTTTGATCACACATGGTGATAAAACATTTATAGAATTAGACCTCTGGCATAAGAGGTTAGGACATTTTAATGAGAAAGGAATCAAAACTATGGTGGAAAAACAATCTCTACGAGGATTACCAAATATGAAAAATCAACATATGATTCACAAATGTGAAGCGTGTCAGATGGGAAAAGCACACAGGTTACCATTTCAGAAGAATGGTTACAAACATGATGGTTTGCTAGAACTCATACATAGAGATGTATGGGGACCAACAAAAGAAGGATCTATCAGTGGTTCAAGGTATTATGTTCTTTTTATTGATGATGCAACAAGATGGACAACTCTTTATGTTTTGAAAGAGAAGTCAGAAGTGTTTGGAGCTTTCAAGAATTTTCATGCATATGTTGAAAGGCTTACAGGACAGAAACTCAAAAGGTTGAGGTCTGATGGAGGAGGAGAATATATTTCTCGAGAATTCAATGATTATCTATGGAATGCAGGTATCAAAAGAGAAATAACTTGCAGGTATACACCGCAACAAAATGGATTAGAAGAAAGGAGAAACCGAACTCTACTTGAGTTTTCCAGAGCAATGTTAAAGGAGAAGAATTGTCCAAACTATCTTTGGGCTGAGGCTATAAATACAGCAACATATCTCGTAAATAGATTACCATGTACAACTTTAAATGGGATGACTCCTTATGAAGCTTGGTGGGGTAAGAAACCAACACTTGATCATTGTAAAGTGTTTGGATCAGTTGCTTATGCTTATGTACCATCACAACTTAGACATAAGCTTGAACCAAAAGCTGAAAAATACGTGTTCATCGGATATGATGAAAAGCAGATGGGTTATAGGTTATGGAGTCCTTTAACAAAACAATTTAATGTTTCCAAAGATGTGGCATTTGATGAAGGAAAGAGCTGGTATGCAGATAAAGAGTATAATGATGAAACAACTAAAGAAGAGATAAGAAGAATTGAAAAAGGTAAATCACATATGCAGGTGAATGGAGATGAAGATCATATACAGGCAAGTACATCCAGGATCGGACCAGTTATGAGAAATGAAGATGCACCGAGATTTGATGAAGTGTATTCAGATACACATGAAGAGTATGAACTAAGAAGGTCAAACAGGATAAGGAAACAACCAACAAGGTATTCCTATGATACTTCTTATTTGACTCAAAAAAACTATGCGTACTTAGTAAAGGAAGATGAAGAACCTCACAATTACAATGAAGCAAAAGGTAAGGAAAAATGGGAAGAAGCAATGAAGGAGGACTTCAATGCGCTTGAGGAGAACAAGACTTGGGAACTTGTTCCAAAACCAAATGGTAAGAAAGTGATTGGAAATAAATGGGTTTACAAAGTTAAGAAACTTGCAGATGGAAGAATAGCCAGATACAAAGCTAGATTGGTAGTCAAAGGTTATGCTCAGACGCATGGCATAGATTATGATGAGACATTCAGTCTGGTGGCAAAGATGTCAACCATAAGAACATTGATTGCTATAGCAGCATCAAAAGGATGGAAGCTAAGTCAATTGGATATAAAGAATGCATTTATGAATGGATATATATCAGATAAAGTCTACATGGAACAACCTGAGGGGTTTGTAAGTTCCAGATACCCAAATCATGTTTGCAGATTAAGAAGAGCACTCTATGGATTGAAGCAAGCTCCAAGAGCTTGGAATTACAGACTTGTGAAGTATCTCAATGACCTTGGATACCAAAGTTCAAAGGCGGATGCAAGTCTACTCATAAAGAGAACAGATGAAGGTATGATCTACATTTGTATTTATGTAGATGACATTATAATCACATGTATCTCAGATGAAGGAATCAAGGAGGTAAAGAGATTGCTTGAAAAAGAGTTCAAGTTCAATGATCTAGGAAAGTTATCATACTTTCTTGGAATGGAAGTTACATATACAGATCATGGTGTATATGTTTTGCAAGAAAGGTATCTTCTAAACTTACTGAAGAAGTTTAACATGGAGAATTGCAGAGAAGCTTCAACACCACTTGAGGTCAATCATAAACTCAGCAAATATGATGGTGCAAAGTTTAAAGATATGAGAAAGTATCAATCTTTAGTGGGAAGCTTGATTTATGCTACGCTAAAAAGACCAGATCTTAGTTATGCAGTAGGAGTTCTCTCACAGTTCATGCATTGTCCGAAGGATAAACATTGGGTTGTAGGACAAAGAGTTCTTAGATATATCAAAAGAACTATAAAGGAAGGATTATATTATCCTTTTACATCAGATATAAAGCTTAGAGCATACAGTGATTTAGACTGGGTAGGAAGTCAAGATGATAGAAGGTCAACACATGGGTATATGATATACCTGGGAGATAAGCTTGTAAGCTGGTGTTCAGAGAAGCAGCATACAGTGGCTTTATCGTCAACTGAAGCTCAGTATAAAGGACTTGTGGAAGTAGCAAAAGAAGTGATATGGATGCAGACCTTGTTCAAAAGTTTGGGTATTGATCAAGGTATACCTATCATACATGGAGATAATATGAGCTCGTTGTATCTTGCAGCAAATCCAGTATTTCATGCAAGAACAAAGCACATAGAGATTCAATATCATTTCCTGAGGGAAAAGGTAATGGAGAAGGAGATTGAAATAATATACACTCCTACAAAAGATCAGATTGCAGATATTCTGACAAAGAGCTTGGATGGAGTAAAGACAAGCAGATTCAAAGAAATGGCAAGAATAAAAGAAAAGAAGAATATATGAAAGATCAAAAGATGCTAATTAGTGATTGAGGGGGAGCTGTTGAAGATTCACTCACTAATTAGACATAAAGACCTGAAGATGTATGAAGGATAAAGAAAGACAAAGAAAAGCAGAAACAAAGCATTTAGAAAAATCAAAGCCTTAGTGAAGGGACAAATTCACGCCTATAATATACAGCGTAGAAACTTCCAAAATTACGAGTTTTTGAATCTCGGATCAAAAATGTATATATAAGAGAGTGGAGAGAGTGCTTAGAAAGAAGAAGATAGAAGAAGAAAGAAGAAGGTAGAAGAAGAGATATAGTAGACACGAAGGCGCATGTATGTAGAGATGAATAATAGAACCTGGTATTCATCTGAGAGAGAGAGACGGTAAGGAAGAACTACTCAGGATAGGAGAGTTTTCCATGGCTATGAGCAAAGTGAGGCCAACCCATTTTTTGTACACATCTTCTCTAATAGAAAACACATATTTATGTGGAAAGACCTGAGTGCATTCTTCTCGTGTGAAGAAATCTAAGTGATTTCATGTTACTGTGAAAGTTAGTTAACAGTTACAGTTTTCTCAGTAAACATTTTCCGGTACTTCTGCAAGTTAGATCTCACAGTATAGTGTAAAGTTTTTCATGAATGATAGCGTAATGTGAAGCTAGTAGTCTTAACTACAAACTGATCAAAGAGTTTTGTAAAACGGGACATGTACACACATTACTAAGTCTGACCATAAAGGCATCCAGAACTGGTGAAGGTTTTTTCTTCAAACTTTAGATGAAGTTCACTTAGTGAAGAAAGCTAAGGTATTACTTTTCTACTTCATCTACAACCATTTGAAGTAATCACAAACAGAATTGCAGTTGATTCCGATAAGATTCCGATAAGATTACGGTGACAGTCCGGTAACATTCTGGTGAAGTTCCGGTGATATTCCAGTGAGTTCAAAACACTGTTTTTTGTAAATTTAAGTGACGAGAAGAAGATCTAACAGTAAGCAAACAAAGAATTGGAGAAACTGAAGTAAATCAGATCAGAATTGAAGCCCGTAGAAAGGCAAAGGTTTCTGTAAAGTGAATTTTCGGAGTTCACTAAATACAGTTATAAAGTTTTTCAGTTTTCAAAAGGTTGCTAAGCTATTGATGATTATAGAGGTGTTCTAACATCACTTTAGCTTAGTTCTTGTGGTGTGGCAATTCCGCAGCTAAGTTCAGCTTTCGTCACATCAACAACTTCCCCTCAAGCTCAACATCATGTCCTGTAATCCAAGCATCTTTCAAAACTTCTTTAGCTTTTCTACTCCAAATGCTTTAGTGAAAATATCAGCAACCTGCTCATCCATTCTCACATAAACAAGATCAATATCACCTGCTTATACTTTCTCTCTGATGAAGTGATAATGTACCTCAATATGCTTTGTTCTAGCATGAAAAACAAGATTCCGTGCTAACTGTATGCTACTAAGATTATCATAACAGATGGTGATGATGCCTCACATGCTTCCATTGCACTTCCACACCTAAATCTGCAAGTAGCATCTCTAGTGATGATGCCTCACATGCTTCCATTGCAGTGCCTCTATACTCAGCCTTTGTACTTGACAAAGCAACAGTGGGTTGCTTCTTATTGCTCCAAGTAATAGCTGCACTCCCAAGTGAGAATAGAAAGCCACTAGTAGATCTACTATCTGGAATGGTAACAGCCCAATTTGTATCGGGTGTATCCATCAACCTGCAAATCTACACCAGCTTCACAAAACAATGCATAACCCAAAGTAGCACTCACATAACATAGAGTGCACCTCAAAGCATCTAAATACGGCTTCTTGAGAACGTGCATAAATTGACTTTCAAGTCCAATAGTGTAGCTTAGATCAGGCCTTGTAATTGTGAGATATATCAAACTTCCCATAATTTTCTTGTACATAGTAGCATTTTCCAATGCTTCACCTGATGTAGTATCCAACTTCAAATTCTGATCTAATGGCATAGAAATTGGCTTACAATTAGCCATACCATACTTTTGGAGCATATTGCCTTTGTGACATCCATATACCTCTTTTTGTATGTATAAACTCAATGCCCAAGAAATAGTGCAGTAGTCCAAGATCTTTCATGTCAAATTCCTCCATAAGGAGTTGCTTTATCTCTTTAATGCTTGCTTCATGGTTGCCTCCTACAATCAAGTCATCAACATAAATATCCACAATTGTGATGCCATCATCACCCTTCCTTGCATATAGTGAATGATCTGCATCACACTTAGAAAACCCAATGGTGGTTAAGTAGTCAACAATCTTTGCATGCAAAGCAGGAGGGGCTTGTTTAAGCCCATACAAAGCCTTTTGCAACTTGCAAACATATTTTGGGTGCTTTGAATCTTTATATCCTTGTGGCTGATCCATGTATACTTCTTCCTATAACACACCATGTAGGAAAGCATTCTTACATCCACCAGATGCAAAGTCCATGCTTTTGTTGTAGCTAATGCAACAAGTGTTCTAGCAGTAGAAATTTTGGCTACAGGGCTGAACATTTCCTCATAATCAATGCCATATTTTTGTGCATATCCTTTTTCTACCAATCGTGCTTTGTACCTACTTATGCTGCCATCAACATTGTGCTTTACCTTGTAAACCCACTTGCAGCCTATGTATTTCTTTCCTTGCGGCAATGGAACCAGCTTCCATGTATCGTTCCATAAAGGGAAGCCATCTCCTCATCCATAACTTTTTCCCAATCTATATTTCCAATTGTAGCTTCAAAATAAGAAGGTTCAGCATCTTCTATTACCTTGATCATGTAGGCACAATGACGAGCCATATAACTATCACACGCCAATCGTTGCACAGAATTCTGCATCCTCCCAAATCTTCTTGGTCCTGGGTCACTTCTCCCTATATCATTTGCATGTGCCTTTCTAATTCTTGTGAGTCTTCACAGAGGGCAATCCAAGTTCCTCATCAAGGCTCTTTTCTGAACCGCTTGAATCTCCATCAATGTCATCAAAACCTATAGATGTTTTACTACAAATAGAAGGCTTTTCTTTACCGTTCTTTGATGCAGTTCATGCATTTTTTGGACGGAAATTTCCACGCAATCTTCCACTCCATGGATTTGAGCTGGAACTATTGGTTGGTGGCACATATCATCCACTCAAAACTTGAGATTTTGCACTTGCTTTTTCAACATTTTCTTTGTCATTTGGTTCAAGATCAAGTCCACCTTTGGCATCTACGTAGAATCTTGACATTTCATCAAACACCACATCTCTACTTACCTTCACCTATCATGTGAGTGGGTTACAACATTAATGCCACTTTTGCTAAAGGGAGTACCCAATCAAGATACATTTTTTTGCTTTTGGATCAAGCTTCATCCTCAACTCATCTGGAACATGTACATATGCAATAGAGCCAAATACTTTCATATGTGATAAGTTTGGCTTACCTATAAACTTCTCTTCAGGTGTAACTTGATGTACAACAGCAGTCGGAGTTCTGTTCATGATGTATACCGTAGTATGCACAGCTTCTGCTCAATAGCAATGAGGCATATTCCTCTCAGCCATCAAAGCTCTTGCTATTTTTGCAATATTTTTGTTTTTGAATTCTATTGTGGTGTGTACCTGCATGAAAACTGACATCGAATTCCATGAATTTTAAGAAAGTTTCTGAACTCATTTGACATGTATTCACCTCCTCCATCAGACCTTAATATATGAATATACTTTCCTTGTCAGCTTTTCCACCATATGCTTAAAGTTCTAGAAGTGAGTGAACACCTCACTCTTCTCTTTGATGAAATATACCCATACTTTTCGTGTATGGTCATCAATGAAAGTAACATAAAACCTACAACCACCCATAGATGTGTTCTTTGCACGACCCCAAACATCTGTATGTACTATTTCTAGTACATTCTCACTAACATGCTTGTCATGTGAAAATGATGCTCTTGATTGTTTACCAAATTGACATGTTGCACATACCTTTTGCATTTCTGCAACTTTGAAATTTGAAAGTCCATTGACAATCTCCTTGGACTCCATCAATTTCAGCCTCTGCAAGTTTGCATGTCCAATTCATTTATGCTAGATCTCTATATCAGCAATAACTCCTGCACCATTTGCAAACATGGCTGCATTCATTTCAAGAATTTTCACATTTAAGGTGAACATCCCACCCACTTTGTTTCCTTTGGCAATCAATAATTCATCCTATTTATACTCTTCTACATATAACCCATCAGCATTGAATGTGACTTGTAATCCTTGGTCAACCATTTGTCCAACAGAAACCAGATTCTTTGTTATATTTGGAACATGCAACACATCAGCAAGGTGTTTTACCTTTCCGTCCTCCACAGAGAGTGCTATGTTTCTTGTATGCTCGATAGGGTGTGATGTGTCATGAGCTGTTTCAACATATCCAAGAACTAGCAATTTCTTCAAACTACTAAACCATTCCTCATGACTGGTCATGTGATTTAAAGCATCTGAATCAACATACTAGACATTTCCATTCGATTTCGAAACATCAACAGACATCGTATTCACCAGATGTTGAACCATGAACAGTTTCTTAGAATCATCTGCACTTGTGGATGCATAGTTGTTTTGCTGCCTTCTATTATTTTGATTCTTTAACTTGCAATCATGTTCAAAGTGTCCAGGTTTACCACAATTCCATCATCCTTTACTATCATTACCTAAATCATTTCTTTGGAATTTTTTGCGGCCTCTTTGGCTCCCCCTCCCTCGAAACTGTCCTCTACCTCCTGCATGATTCTGATGTTGACCTTGGTCTTGGTTACTATTTCCTCTTCCAATTCTTAAGCCTCTACCTCTTCCTCTTCCTCTGCCAGAGTAGGATACCTTCTCAAAACTAGGTTTTCCTTTGGAGTTCGAGTCATCACCAAGATTCTCTTCTTCAATCATCAACATGGACACAAGATCAGCGAAATTCAAAATATTTTCCCTAGTTTGAACAAATGTTCTAAACTACTTATATGCAGCTCCTAAACCACGAAGGCACACTTCCACCTTATCATTATCATCTACATTCACACCAATAGATGCAAGTGACTCACATATGCTTTTGATTTTCAGAGTGTAGTCACTTACCAACATGCCCTTTTTCTCCAAAGTGTGTATCTTGTTCTTGAGTTGCGATTTCCATGCCTTTGTATTTGTCTCATACAAAGTGACCAAACTATTCCAAGCCTTTTTCAGAGTCTTGGCATCCTGTATGTGTCCAATCATGCTGTCCTTTATGCTAATAGATAGCCAATACATTACCTTTTCATGCTCCTTGATTCCATTTCTCATATGTTCTTAACTGGTCCATAGTCAGATTCCTCTCTCGTAACTGCGGTGCATTTTTGTTCCCTCCTTCAATGTACTTCCAGTAGCCTTTTCCATCAAGAAATTCGTCATTCTAAATCTCCAAGCATGGAAGTTTTTCTTCTGCAGCTTATCGCTCATAAGATGACTCATTCCATCTATGTTTGCCATTTCTGTAGCAACTCACAACATTGCAAAACAATACAAGCACTACTTGTGCTTGAACATTGTCGCACTATGACGTGACAATTCGATCTCAGAAAAACACAGTTTTCATGTATCAACAGTAGATGGGATCACTTGAAATTTTGGACTTGGAATATATGAGTGTTGTCGAGCAGGATGCAAGTTATAGCTTTGCAAATTGACCTGGTTTTTCTATGGGCCCTACCTTGTCGGGCTCAAAATGGAGATCGAGATGGCTCCGAAACTTTGATCTGACAAAAACAAGTGACCCTAAAGGGCTAACTTTAGAAAATATTTTGATGCCTTCTACCTTCATGCCAATTTTCGTAGCAATCAGAGGTCGTTTGTGAATCGCGCTTTCTCCATGCCTTCTCACGTACTTTTCATTGTTGGCCTTCTCCATGAGTTCTCTACAAGCCACACTGGCTCTAATACCATGTCACGAGGAAGGAGATAAGGAAGAGAGCTCACACACAGTCTCCAATCAAAGAGAAACACACACACACACACACAGATTGAGGCAAGGAAGAATGATCTTCTTCTTCTTCTTCTATTACATAAAAGGAATGTACAAGAAATGACCTAAAACAACAATACAACAAGTACAATATATAAAGAACAGTACATAAGGAAAATCCTAATGTCTGCGAATGAGTGAGCTGGCAAGAAACAAATGTGCCATCACTCTCGATAGATAAATCTAGTAAAGCCCAGTGAAGTATCCCTGACATATACTAGCATGACCACTATACATGTCAAAGAAGTTTACGTTTCATCTTGGATCATCACATGTTGAGCTTGATATCTCAGCATCTACTACATACATACACTGCCCATGAAAAGAGCTACATACAATCGTAAATGCCCATTCTTCATTTTGAACAAGATTAGTGTAGAGGCCTCTGCAATAACCATTTCAACCTCTTTCTTATTTTCCTCTTTTGTAGCTAGTTTTGGACAACCCTTTATGACATAATAATTTTCCTTACAATATTTTCAAAATTGTTTTTTTTTCTAGTGTACATACAAGCCGAGGAAAAAACCCTCCTAACTCACACACATCACTACCAAAAAATATCAACACCCTTCTCAGGTAAAAACTTAATCGAAATATGGTTGCCAAAACTACAATCATGCATTCTCAACCATTTATTGCTCTTGAATTGATACTGAAACGGTATAGATTTGACTAAACATGGAATCTTGGAAAAAAAAGGGAATGAAAAAAAAGAAATCATATATATGATGAATCTTTTTCGCTACTTCTACTCTTCTAACCCTTTCTTTTAGCTATTCCACTACTTAAAATGAAAATAGCTATGAGATTAACTCTAATTTCAAGCATAAAAAACCCCAAAACAAACATGTCTCTCTTTGCATCCCACATGTGTCCTTGACAATGGTGCCACAGTGCTCGGCATAGATGTGCACGCACATCCAATGTATTGGCATCAAGGGAGAGGAACCACACACCAAATATCAATATGTGGAGTGACCATTCAATGCTATGGATACAACACATGAAGTACGAAAACACACATTTTCAATATTAAGAGAGAAGCAAACATGGATATAGATGCGTGCGTTCACACACACTCACGAGTAGAGAGAAGAGAGAAGTTTGCTCCAAGAAGCTATGTGAAGTAGCTCAAAAAATGAAAGGAACCTCCTTACAATGAAGCCCATTTACCTATATAGATTTTGGATGGGCTTTGTCCACATGCGAATGTCTGACCTAGTTAATAGATCACTCCTAGTGCTCATCTGAAGGGCAAAAAGTGTCAAAAAATGTGTAAAATTTAGGAGATTTTCATGCTTGTGAAGCTCGAGTATTACTCGAGCCTTTACATAGTGAACTTGGATGATAAAAAAAGCATGTGTATGACATTGAAATATTCAAGATATATCAAAGAACATAGTAGTGGGCATCTCGATGAGCATTTCATATATTCATGAGCGTGCCAATGTGGGATATGAAGGTAACCAGTGATATACCATCAATATGCATGAGAGTGTTTGGTCATTCATTTTAGTGTTGAGTATTGGCCATGGCCTTGCTTATGAATTTGGAGGGCATATGGTGCCAAAGACTTAAGCATGTAAATGAGATTTTTACCGGGTCTTTTTAATATAAAATTAATATAAATTCTAAATTCAGATGAGAAATTGTGTTTCGTAATGAGGTCGTATTTTCTTCCTTTTGAAGTTTCTTATGTGTCCTCTACAACTTCTCTCTTCAACTACTTTATTTTTTGGTAGTTCATCCATCTACCTCCTCTTTCAATTATGCTTGAAAATTAGTCTAAGTTCACACATACGGGTGGCACAAGTTCTTATTCCAAATATAAGCATTTCATTTGTTAAACAAAAAGCAAAATGTTTCGGCTCTACCATTTCTTGAGAGGACCTTCCCCCCTCAAAACATTTTTGTACCACTCTGACAATGAAATAACATTGGTCATCGCATTGCTCAACCAATGAGTACATCCATATATTCAAGAAAGGTTGCCGCTCCATGTGAATTCAAAAGGATGGCACTCATATTGGCTAAAACAATAGTGGCAACCTGTGTGATTCACCCTTAGATATGAACAAGACACACACACACACCTTGAAGATCCCTCTTATCCCCCACTTTCCAAGCGTTCTACGGAAAGGCGATGTAAAGACTTGAGCCTTGGACCCTAAAATCCAATGCTTTACCACCAAACCACCGAGCCTTGTTGTATAACATTCTGTAACAATAAATTACTTTAATTCTTTTTTTTTTTTAGAGTACAATGAATTAGAAATACACACTCACACACCCAACCTTGTAAGGTAGAGACACCCATCATGAGAGACTCATGGACATGTCCAGCCAAGACTTGAACTCAAGATTTCTTCCCACAACTTCAAAGCATCAGTCACTAGGCTATGTGGGCTCCAACAATTACTCTTGCTATGACAATTACTCTAAACTCTTGCTATGCCTTATAAAACCCTTTTCTCATGTGTATATATGTAGCACAAATATATGTGGCATACCATTGCTCTAGAAGAGGAGAAAACCAGAAATTTCCTTGCATCTTCCGCCTGAAAAGATGAACTTCCCTCTCTCTCATTCATTCTCTCTCTCTAACTCTCTCTCTCTTCTGTATCTCTGTGTGATCATGTTATTCCTCATTACTAGGGATTTTTTTTGTAAAATGGAGACTCTCCTTTTGATGGACGACCGGTCGCCGGATTTAGCCGATCTGTAGATGTCATGGCTGGTGGAGATCCAGTGGGTTGTTAGCGGGTCGTCAAAGAAGGTAGCTCGTCACGCTCACCGACTTTCTCTTGCTCGTTGAATATTTCTGTAGCATTATGGTAGCTTGTCATGTGTTTCTCCGCATATTTTACTGATATTATTATTTCTGCGTTCCGCAAAATTGTGAACGCTTTAGATTTCTTGCGTCTGGGTCATGGCATCTCTTGGTTGAGAGGAAAGTCTCTCTGTCTGCGTGCTTGTGAGCAAGTCCACGCTGCCCGTATTTGAAGCAAAGCTGTCGCCGGTAAAGACATCTTCCCTTTTGAAATGTGCATAGCCTACGAGGGCAAGCAACAAAGCATGTAGCTCAAGTGGAGTTATCAATCACTGTATAACTAATCTGCACAGCTTTCAGCTTTAGATGAAAGCTTAACTTCTTTAACGCATGTCTTTAGCTCTCTTTGAAGCCTGATTTTCTGCTTCGCCGTAGCTTTGAGTTAAGATGATGGCTTCAGCTTAGATTTCCCTAAACTGGTGAGCGCGTCCCTACATATCCGACATTTTTCATTGACTCATCGACCTTTGTCTCTGAGCGTTGAAGCCTGTTGGTTGGTGTTGGCGAGACCGCAGTAAGTCTGTAGCCTGGCTTGTTTCTGCATCGATTTCTCATACAATCTGTCCATAGGCTGGATCTTTTTCATTTTCTCTGTCACTGGAGAGCTACTCTCTCCTCCAGGTATGCTAAGTCTCTGCATCTGTAGTCTATAAGGCGGAGTTCATTCGTAATCCTACAATTCATGCGATCCAGATAGGCGCTAATTTTGTCGGTGCGATCCACAAGAGTTCGCACCCGCAATCGGCATTACCGTTCTCTAAACATCGAAGATGCACGCTCACAATGCGTGGGGGGGATCCTTTGACGTCTCGGTTGACTCTGCAACCGACGATGATCGGAGCCGCAACATGGATTTCGACAGGGCTTCCTTGCAGCGGCTGGAGGAGACGCATCAGAGCTGGTTGCTTGGGCCGGCCGACAAGAAGAAGAAGGATCAGCAAGTGGACCTGGGTTGTATGGTTTGCAGCAAGAAGCTGCTGAAAAAGATCGGGCTAGCAGTGCTCGCTGGTCTTGTGCTGATAGGTATCATTGTCATGATAGTGAAACTCGTGCCGCGCCACCATCCTCCTCCACCTCCTGAGGACTCCTACACCAAGGCTCTTCATAAAGTTCTCATGTTCTTTAACGCTCAAAAATGTAAGCTATCAATTCCTTCATGATTGTATCTGATGGAACTGCTCCTGTTTCGAATCCTTTCATTCTAACTTTCAAAATTTGATTCTAGCCGGCAAACTCACGAAGAGCAACAATGTGGCGTGGCGAGCAAGTTCAGCACTCCGTGATGGCGAACCGACAACAGATTTGTCTGGCGGCTACTATGACGCGGGGGACAACATCAAGTTTGGATTTCCTGGAGCATTTGCCATGACTATTCTCAGTTGGAGTGCGATCGAATATCGAGACAAGTACGAGTCCATTGGGGAGCTAAGTCACGTTCGAGAGCTTATCAAGTGGGGTACTGATTACATCCTCAAAACATTCAACAAATCAGCAGACTCCATCTCACAAGTCTATGCCCAGGTTCTTATTAATCAACTCGTTAAACGCTGCAGTTCTTAACGTCTAATCACGAAGAACACGCGCTACGAATTCATTTATAACTTTTGATGGACATGCTACTCATGACCTTCGATAGGAATACAAATCTAGGAAAACTTCTTAATAGAATGTTTTAATCAAGCAGGTTGGGGTCGGAAGCGGGACGGACAACAATGATCATACCTGCTGGGAGAGACCTGAAGACATGGACTATGATCGACCAGCCTTAACCTGTGGATCGTGCTCGGATCTTGCAGCGGAAATGGCAGCGGCGCTGGCAGCAGCCTCTGTTGTGTTCAAAGACGATAGAAAATACTCAGAAACGCTGGTTCATGGGGCGAAGGTATGCCAGAAATATCGTGTCTTGTAACCGCATGGCTCGGCATTCAGGTTTGTAACATCTGTGCGTACTGAAGGTGAAAGAGGAAAATTATGCCGTAGTTTGTGAAGGGCATGCGTTTGGTTGAACAAATTTGATTCAGAAGGAGACACAGATCATTGACATAACTAAACATGAAATGGTTGAGAAGTAGCGACATTTTATGACTCTAGAAGACCAATTTCTCAATGACAAGTTCATAATTACTGCAGGAAATGAGATCATTTCAGTATATGTTGAAGCATGTTGAAATCAATTCTCCAATTGAATTCAAATACGAATTCTCTGCAGCTCTAACGGCACTGCATTTCTTCATTGGCTTGCAGGTACTTTTCGACTTCGCAAGAGGTCCTCGGAGTAGATACAGTGCCTCGGTGCCCGACGCAGAACAATTTTATAATTCAACGGGCTATTGGGATGAATATGTTTGGGGATCAGCATGGTTGTACTTTGCAACGGGTAACTCAATTTACCTTCTGTTATCTACTAATAGAGAGTTAGCAAAGCACGCCGATGGAATCGATACCTCGCTTGACAATCGCGTCTTCAGTTGGGACAATAAGCTGCCAGGTGCACAAGTAAGATATCACATCTCTTTCTCTCTCCCCCCGAACACAGACAGAATGGCACGAATTGTTTGATTTGATAAGCGATCTAATTGTCTGCCGAACGATTCAGAGATCTACTAGGTTTCGTGGCCTCACCTGCAAGTTACACAGATCATATATGCATGGGAAAGTTATTCAATTTCTACAGAGATTGGCAGAACATGTTAATCTCATCATCCGATTTTAAAATGATTTGGATATCATGATGCAGCTTCAAACGTTTTTTCGACACAAATGTGATGATTTCGTTTTCGTTTTGTGATTCATGTGTGCAGCTGGTTTTGACGCGACTGCGTTTGATGATGAATCCCGGCTTTCCATACGAGGATGTTCTAAATCTCTTCAATAACCAAACAGACATGGCAATGTGCTCCTATTTACCTCAGTTCAAGGCCTTCAACGTCACCAAGGGTAAGCATACGAATCTGATTTAAGTGTGATCAAATCAAAAAGCCATTACTGCATTCCAGCATTTCTTTAGCGCCGATCCTGACTATTGTAGACGAGATTCACGGCCTATCATTATCAAACGACTAGCCCTTCGTTTACGTTATTACCAGAAGGGAGAGGAGAAAATACGCTGCAGCAAATAACCTGTCATTTACGTCAGCAAAAACTTAGGAAGGGAAGAAAAGGGAATCAAATCTTTTCATCTTTGATCTGTTTATAAGGACGACACTGAATCTGCCGCTGCAAGGACATTGCAGTCTCTCAACTCTCAATCCTTTGTTCAAAAAGCATCATGCTCTAGCGTGATGCTCTTATCCACAAGGCACAATTCTTCTAAGCGAGATTCGCGAAAAAACCAATATCGAGGTTAAGAGCATGCTTTGATTACCAAGGTATGGGAGAGCGATGGAAATAGGCATAACGAAACAGATTCTTGATGCAGGCAGTCTCTACAAGAAGATCATCTTCCCTTATTTTACCGGATACTGTTCTTTCCTTTTCTTCTCTGGATTGTTTTTCTGTGTTTGATATGATTTAGTTCAGAACCTTAAGTAATTTGCTCGAAAGGCATATCACGAGTCACGAACAAAACAGATTTTCCACTGGTAGCATAAAACTCGTGTTTGATCTGCAGGAGGGCTTGTCCAGCTGAATAGAGGGCGGCCACAACCATTACAATACAATGCGGCAGCTGCATTCTTAGCGGCCCTTTACGCAGACTACCTAGTGGCAACAGACATTCCAGGCTGGAACTGCGGCCCAACCTTTTTGAGGACCAAAGCATTAAGGGACTTCGCACGCTCGCAGGTAATTTGAAGAGCCGCGATTGTGTGTGTGTGTGTGTGTGTGTGAGAGAGAGAGAGAGAGAGAGAGAGAGAGAGAGAGAGAGAGAGAGAGAGAGAGAGAGAGAGAGAGAGAGAGAGAGAGAGAGCCTCCTTGCAGATCGACTACATCTTGGGAGACAACCCCAACAAGATGAGTTACGTGGTGGGATACAGCACGCGTTACCCGACCCATGTCCACCATCGCGGGGCATCCATACCCTCCAACGTTGGATCTGGGGGTTGCACAACGGCGCTGCGTTACAGAGACACCCGCTCGCCTAATCCTCACGTGCTGGTGGGCGCCATGGTGGCTGGTCCCGATACTCTTGATCGCTTCGCAGACGTACGCACCAACTTCAACTACACAGAGCCGACACTTGTGGGCAACGCTTTCCTGACGGCCGCCCTCATCGCCCTCTCTGGCGGCGATGCCCGGGGCCATCTTGACACAAACACACTTTTCTCCGCCATTCCCCCACTGTTCCCACCCGCTCCTCCGCCTCCTGCACCTTGGAAACCCTGAACAAAAACGCGTTCAACGCCATGAAACATATTGATACCGTCTGCTACATCCTCGTCTTGGCCTGTAGTGGATTCCATCTGCTGTTACACCGCAGCTCCCATGATCGTTTTGCCAAAGAAATTTTGAAAGGTGCTCATGTACATACGTAGTATATAGTACAAATCTGAAGGCACATTGTAATTTGTAGTTTCTGGGACTTTTCACATCAAACTCGGTGGAAGCTACTGCCTATTCAATTTGTCAACTTGTTCCTCCCCAGACATTTAGAAGAGACAAAATAAAATATTATAATTTTGCACTTATCCTTTTTTTGTGTCTATATACATCTTTGAGAGGTGAGAATGGAATTCTTTCAGGAACACTTGCAATTCAATCTGTTTCAATACCTCACAATTAAACACAATTTTCCCGAATGCTCTTATTCCTCTCGAATCTATCTAAAAACAAACTCATATTTTAAATATAGATTATTAAGGTGGCCGATAGCTGGTCCATGTTTTCTTCAATTGATTTTAAAAAATGATTGCACTTTAGAATTAGATTATTAAACTGGCTGATAGTTTGCTCATGTTTTCTTCAATTCTCTCTCTCCAAAAACATCCATTGCCATTGTGAGAAGTTAAAACCAATTCCCTTCTAGGATTAGTGGGCTTTTTGCATGCTCTTATTAAGCTTTGTCGTCGATGGTATGGATCATTGATATTATAACAAATTGAAACCAGTCTTTTCGTCGAGCATTAGGGTCATCCCTATCTAATATCTACCTTTAGCGAGCCTTTAAGCTATGTCATTCTTAGTAAGTGCTAGGCGTTCAACCTCTACTTGTGTGGAAGTCTAGAGTTCCACAAGTGCTCTGCTTTTCCTTGTATTTTCAATTATTTTAAGCTATGATGTTGAACTTCCATTTTGAAAAAAACGTTCTTTTAGCACACTAAAGAGCACTATTAAGCCTCATAATCACATCTTATCTTATCAATATTATGTAGAACAAGAGTCAACTATTTTAGAGTGCCTTTAAGAAAATCGCAAAATTCCATTGTCAAGTTGAGCTTTTTCAGGAGGTTAATTAGAATTGTTTAAGCAAGTCGAAATAGAAGTAGAAGCTATTGGAGGAAACTTTGAAGTTAGGGGTGTGGAGGAGGCCTGCTAGTTCTTCGAATCCAAAGCCCATTCCAGTTATGTTATAAATTGACTTGTTTTAATCATTGAAACCTGTTTCGTGTATAGTACTCGAGCTTCCTGGGCATGAACATGGTTTCTCCTAAATTTTTACATATTTTTTGACACCTTTTTGACCTTGAAATGAGCTCCACGATTATTTATTGGCTACATCAAACACTCGCATGTGAAAAAAACTCATAAAAAATCTATATAAGTAAACGGGCTTCATTATAGAGAGGTGCCTTTCATTTTTTGAGCCACTTCAAAGAGCTTCTTAGAGCAAACTTCTCTCTTCTCTCTACTTGTGAGTGTGTGTGAATGCATGCATCTATGTGCATGTTTGCCTCTCTCTTGTTTCAGATGTATGTTTGCATATGATTCATGTGTTGTATTCATAGCATCGATTGATCACTCTACATATTAATATTTTGTGTGTGGTTACTCTCGCTTGATGCTTATACATTGGATGTGCATGCAGATCTATGTTGAGCACTTTGGCACCACTGTCAAGGGCATGCATGTGGGATGCCATACATGATGATAAACTTTTATAAGAGATATGTTTGTTTTGGTGTTTTGTTGCGCTTGAGATTTGATTAAAACGCATCTCTATTTTCATTTTAAGTAGTAGAATTTCCAGAAGGAAGGGGTAGAAGAGTAGGAGCAGAGAAAAAGAGTCATTTGGGTATATAATTTCGTCTTTTCCATTCCAATTTTTTTCCAAGATTACATATTTGTTCATCTCTTTAGCGTTTAAGTATCAATTCAAGAGCAATAAATTGTTGGGAATGCACGATTGTAGTTTTGGAAGCCATATATTCGATTAAGTCTTCACTTGGAGGAGAAAGAGGTAGGATCTCCGAAGTTAACTTGTAAGCAAGAACTATAAGGAGAAGAGGAATAGATTAAGCACACCATCTGACTATGAGCTACGTAAGAGGGAGATTAAGGATGCACATTGTTAGGTCGTCGAAACAGAATGTAATCATACTTAGTGGAAAATGTAATTGGGAAAGGACGCACATCGAAAGGATGTAGCGTAATTGTTGTAACCTTTGATAATGAAAAGAATGTGTGGAAGTGAGAGACAGAGCGAACACATCGGACTGTGGGTCTAGGTGGTGTGCCTGCGAATTGGTTCCAACATAATTTATTCATATTGTTGTATTGTTCCCTTAATGTTTTGGTAATGAGTAAATGTGGTGATTTTGTCGATGTTCTGCATTCATTGGTGAAGTATAAGTTAATCTTCACTAAGGAATCTGTGTATTTCAATTGCAGCAAATACTTCATTATTGCTGAGTAGTCTATGGATGAGATTAATAGTTAAGTCTGTTGGAATAGTTAGAGTAAGGTAATGCAAAATACGGTACAGTGAATGTTTGAATTGGGAAAATAAATATAGGGCCTCTATAATATAGACCCCTGACCATCCCAAGAATCTAGTGGCAGTTTTATTCCAGTACTACTTAACATGAGTTTAACACTTTAACACTAGCGCCGGTCATGGGGCATGGAGTAACTAGTCTAAGACTCAATTAAGGTTTGAACAAGAATCCTATGATATATGCCTATAACGCATTCCAGAGAATCTTACCCCCAGTATGAAAGTGATCAGCATCCCTGGAAAGTTCCTAGCACATTGGGAACGCCTCCCGGTGGTAGTGGTGAAGGACAATCTTCGAAAAGAAAGCGGGATATATGGGCTAGTGGAGTGCCACCTCAATATTTTCTTGTTCAAGGACTACAGAGTATACCAGAAGTGCAACCAACCTCATCTACTGAAAGTACGATCAGTGGATTAGTCACTGATTTTGGTGATAGTTTGGTGAATTCCGGTGATAATTTGGTGAATTTCGATGATAATTTGTTGAATTTCGATGATAGCTCCATTTCTAGTTTTGATTTCGGTGAAACTAGTGTATTGGTGGATGAAAGTTTTGGTGAAAAGTTCCTCTTAGACCTGAAATGCGAAGAATGACAGTTGACATTAGATGTGTGTGATCGACTCAATGATACTATACGACTAGAGAATTTGCAAAGTGGCAATATGACACAGCAGTAAACATGATCAATTTGTTCAAATCATTTTGAAGTGATACTTCCTCTTGATTTAAACAACATGAGTAGTATGCAGCAACACCAACAACAACAACAACAGTAATAACAACAACAACAATAGATCATACCCCTTGCACGGCCGATACAAGTCAGAGTTACGTATACAAAATTTGGTGGATTTCCAGGTGATGATCCTGATGCTCATGTTCGTACTTTTGAAATTAATTATGATGTACTCAAGTATATAGCGGATCCAACATATAAGGCTATAGTGTTTCAATCTACCCTTGTTAATGAAGCGGCTCGTTGGTTAACCGAATATGGTATTAATCATTTTGGTCAATATGATGATGTCAAGAATGCCTTTTTACAATGTTTTTTATTAAACAAAAATGTGGTTGAAATCTTTGATTATTTACAAAACAATAGACAGAAACCACATCAGAGTGTGCAAGAGTATGCAACTTTATTCTGCATTCATCTATGGCAGCTGCTGTCGGTGCATGCTAATCTACCGGATGATGTGATTACCCAGTGGTTCATTAATGTATTAAACCCCCAAATCGAACAAGTTATGATTATATGATGTGTGGGTGGCATGACCTTGGATGTAGTCATTGCTATGGCATTACAATCGGAGCATAAGGTTGGTGGTTTTACTGAAGATTTGGATTGGTTAAAGGCTTCCAAGAGCACGAACGATGACCCACTGAAACAAGTATATTGCACCAAATGTAAGAACCCTAGACATACCACTTCAGTGTGTGCATTAAATCAAATGTACTATGCTATTTGTAATACGGAGAGTCATTCCACCAAAACTTGTCCATATAATGCCAAAGTGTAGACCAGACCGACCGTAAATGCCATAATATAGGACCAGGGACAACAAGCTACCCACTATGTACCACCGCATTTGAGAAATACCCCTTATCAAAGTTACAAAACCTACAGAGGACCACGACCAAACAATTTTTTATAGACTCATTGGGATTCGGGCCAATCGGGTGATGGTGCGTCTCTTCCACCACTAAGATGCCATTTTTGTGGTGAAATTGGACATATCCGCAGATATTGCAAAGAAGCATCCAAAGATGATAAGCGAAGAAAAGAACGACATCATCCAATGGCAAATATGGTATATATTTCAGTGGTAGATAACCAAGCAACAACAGTTCAAACACGGTCTGATAAGAAGTTGCATCCAGCTGCTGAGATTTTTGAGCCAGGCATTAGAGAACAACAGAGAATTTTTACTAAAGCTAGCACATGGGCAAGTCAAGAGCCAACTATTTTTCCCGATTCGGTACCAGTGGTCCAGTGAACAATACCAAATACACCACCGAAAGATAGGAATCTGGTCCAATTGCCGCCAGAGGACACACCAGACTTAATACCAGGTACGTCGAATCTTGATTCTATGTGGAATATTCTATCGAAAGCATCTATTACAATACTGTTGGGGCAACTATTAGCATTGGTCCCTGGTATGCGACAACAATTTCAACAACAAATCAGTCCAGGATCTTCATGTATGCCTGCTACAACAAGCATCAGTCCAAAACTTGATTCTACGGTGGACCATGTTGTTCCTTTAATTACGATATGGTATAAAAACCACAAAATTACACGTGTTAATTGACAAAGACTCATGTGTTAATATTGCTATAATCGCACTCTGTAAAAGGTTGGGATGGACTCAGATTGAGCACATCCAGTTTTTTGTAAGAATGGCTAATCAATCTAGGGTACATCTAGTGGGTTTGGTGTGTGATATACCCATTATCTTACACGGAGCAGTGCTCAAAATTACTTTTGTAGTTTTGGAATTACCCGAATCAAGTTTGGATTACAACTTACTATTCGGGAGGCCTTGGTTGAAACAAGCAAAAGTGTTACAAGATTGGTGTGCACATGAACTTATTTTCAAAAGCAATCATCCGAAATATGTGGTACCCTTGGATGATATGAAGCCTTGTGACCTTCATGCTCGACCTTACATGGCCGAACCCATGCATATGTTGGATGGTCTTTCAGATGATGATGAAGAAGCTTTTCTCAATGCTAACCAAGATTTTTTAGCATTGGGTACCATTGATTTACAAGCCATCGTGGATAATTGGACTGCGCCGCTTGTACGATAGTTCCCCTTACTGAAGGATTGGAACCAGTTGTGGATCACGTTGTGGATGCCACTAATCTACAGCAATTACCCCATCCATTTGAGGATATCTCCATGCCTCGACAGTTTTATGTACCGAAAGATTAACTAATCACTTGTAATTTGGGAGATGAGGCTAATCCGCGTCCAGTCAAGCTTAAGGCTAGGTTACTAGAAACTTTTCAAGATGATTTACTACAACTGCTGAAGGAATTTGTTGATGTATTCACATGGGATTATCGTGACATGAAAGGGTTGGAACCTCGTATCTACCAACACCATCTGATGTTGAAACCGGATGCTCGGCCAATTAAACAACCAAGTTGCCAATTGAGTCCCAATTATGCTGCACAAGTGAAGGCTGAATTGGATCGGCTATTGAAAGTAGGTTTCATTGTTCCCATTGAGCATGCTGAATTGATCTCTCCTATTGTCATTGTCCTAAAGAAAAACAAGCAATTATGCATTTGCGTGGATTATCGAAAGCTGAATGAAGCAACGGTGCCTGATCCATTTCCACTTCCCTTGTTGGATACCATGTTAGATGATGTTGCTGGATGAGAAATGTATTCCTTTTTGAATGGTTATAGTGGCTACAATCAAGTACGCATGGTTGAAATGGATATTCCAAAGATGGCGTTTATTACAAATCGGGGCGTATATGCTTGTACGGTGATGGGGTTTGATCTCCGCAATGTTCCCAACACCTTTCAATGGTGCATGTAGGAAATCTTTTCTCCCTACTTAACTACGCTTATGGGGGTGTATTTGGATGATTTTTCACTATCAAGTGAGGCATCGGCTCACCTCTATCACCTACATTGCTTCTTTTCCAAGTGCCAAGAGTTCTGTCTGTTCTTAAATCCCAACAAATCTATCTTTTTAGTTTCTTGTGCCAAATTGCTCAGTCATATTATTTCACAATAGGGCATTCAAGTAGACCCTGATAAAGTGAACGCAGTGTTGAATGCACTTGCCCCTACGACACCAAAGGAAGTTATAAGATTCCTTGGACAAATACAATGGCATGGATGACATCTTCGATGGCTTGCTCATGTGGCTATACCACTTAATCATCTGATCACTAGCAATCCTTGACAGTTTGCGTGGATGCAGGAATGCCAACTTGCATTTGATCGCCTGAAAACGCTTTTAATATAGGCTCCTATTCTGCAAGCACCATACTGGTAACTCCCATTCCATGTCTTTGTGGATGTGTCTGACATTGCGATAGGCAGTGTGTTAATGAAGCAACAAGATAAGTGGTTTTGCCCTATTTATTATGCCATTCAACGAGTAGCTACTACTGAATGGAATTATTATGTGACTGAATGCAAATGCCTTGGTTTAGTTTATTCGGTGAAAAAAATTTTGCACTATTTACTCGGACACCCATGTATCTTTCATGTGGATCATGCAGCTCTGGTTTATCTTGTGTGTCAGCAACACTTAGGGGGCAGATTAGCCAGGTGGGTGTTGTTGCTGCAAGAATTTGATTATGAGGTTGTACATCACCCATGATCAATGCATGCTCTCGCCGATTTCCTATCTCGACTTGATTCCGGTGAGCTCCCCGATGGGATAGATGATACCACTCCAGCCATTTATGCAACTGATTCAGTTCGGGATGATTCTCGGGTGCTACCCGTGGCACCTTCGTACTATGATACCCTTATGTTTTTTCTAACCAATGGATGTCCCCAAAATAATGCTTCAATGTCTGCTCGCCATAAATTGGCCATGTATAGTCATCGATTTCACATAATTGTGGGACAATCGTATTATATGGATCCATCTGGCATGCTTTTATGATGTATCCCACCACATGAAGTTTATTCTGTAATTATAATGGCTCATTCTGCTCCGTCCGGTGGTCATTTTTCGATAGATCTTACATACCGAAAAAATATGCACAGTGGAAAGAAGGTTTGTATTATGGATTCACATCAGATACAAAAATCAAGATATATAGTGATGCAGATTGGGCAGGTAACTCTGATGATAGGAGGTCAACCTATGGATATTTATGTTATGTGGGAGATAAATTAATCTCTTGGTGTTCTAAAAAGCAACATACAATTGCTTTATCATCTAGAGAAGCAGAATTTAAAGGCATGGTTGAAGCTGCAAAGGAGGTTGGTTCTTTTGACTTCACTCTAATAATTATGGGTGTGTAGAGAGATATATGTACAACTAGATGCTCTTTAGGTATTCTGAGTATGGAGTGTAATACCACAATTTCGAATGGTCAAAGTCGCACTTAATACCTCTTTCCTTTGTCGAATCTCTTGAGACAAATTACGTGGACTTTATACTATGTCCCTTAACTTTCCTTTCAACATTGGGTACATGAAAAATTTCAAACTTTACGTCCTATACTCTTGGGTTTAGAGGTTTCCTTGAAACCCTCTGTATTAATGTATCTACATTGGTGATTGCCAAGTATAAACTTCTTCTTTATTAAGTAATCTTGAACCCTAGATTGAGAACCTAGAAGTTAGTGGATAGTGTGGTGAGACTCTGGTCTAAGTCTAGTGACACCTCTTGCACATGAAGTGAGAGGTTCCCTTTCATAGCACTTCCAAGTGTGTGTATTCTTTATGATGCAATACTTGGCCAAGAATTGAGCTCTCAAGGGATGCATAAGCACTACATACCTAGGGGTTTATAGCTTACATCCTTGACTTGTTTTGGCAATTAATCAACTCGAGGTGTGTTCTCTATCCTTATCACACTTCCCAATGGGCTCTGGATGTACCCTATCACTCAAATTCCAAGTGTATATGCACATTCACATGCATGCACATACACATGGATGCAAATGGAAATGCATGCACATGCACATACATGTTTCATACATATACACATGCATATACATACACTTGTATATGTTTATACACATACATATACATATGCACATACATACATATACACACACATGCACATATATGTACAGAAAATGCTCGGACTCCCCTGAACCCCATGCACTCTATGTACATGGTCACCTCTATGTGTTGTTTCCCCGTATCCTTCCCCTTAAGAAGTCTCATATGAGATCATCTCAAAGGTGGGAAACCGTCTGAATGGTGCCTACTATCTCCCATGTACACTCAATATCCAAACTCACTCCCATGACTTATAACATCATCCAAATGACCTAGGTCCATATGATGTATACTCTATGGAGTAATAGCATGGGAAGCAAGTGTAAAGTGCCAAACTTATAAGTTTGACCATATCATAATGGAGATAGTAAACCATAGAATCCTATGAAATATAGAACAAAGTCCCATAACAAGTGACTCCAAACCCATCTAAGGCTAAATGATAGATTGCCCTCATAACACTCCAGGTCTTCCTAACATTGAGTGTACTCACAAGTAATAGTTTAATCTAAACTACCTTGTGAACTATGCAAATCCATCATCTAGCTTATATATAAGAATTTCTTGGTAGTAAAATGCAATCTCTACATTTCACCAACCAAGAAGTCTCTTGTTTGTCATCCTTTACCATTGGACTAAGTTCTATTGGAAGAGCATCTATTGGCACTAGTGCAAACTCAAAAATATTCTCTTCCCTTTACTTTGCCATATGAATGCAAAAAACATTCCCTTTGAGAATCAGATAATCCCTAAGTACCCATCCTCCTAACTGATGTTTACACATCATGCTCATGATGTAACACCAACTAAGAGTTTGCTACCCCAATAGGTTAGATATATCCCTGTCTCCTAGAAACCCTAAAGAGAAGAGTCATACTCAACTCCTAGTCTCACTAATGTCAATAACTAGATCATCTCATCTAGTCAAAGACCATCGCTCGAAATAAACATGACTAGTCCTCTCTAGAGTCACCACATGAGACTCAATCTAACCATCATGATTAACTGATATTCATCTTGTCTTTGATAGAAGAGTGCCACTTCTATTTAGACAACCAAAATGATAAAGTGAAACTCCCTCCATGCCTCTCTATATAATCTCCTCTAAGGAAAAGAGCTCTGGTAGTGGATTCCACATTCCCTTTCCCTTTGGAAGAGACTCCTTATGAATTCATTTGCTCTACTCCTCCATAACTGAGAACACATATATAAGTTCTCCATACTTTTTCCTCCCCAAAATAGTGGAGAATCATACTCCCATGTGAAGGAAAATTACATTGAAAAGTAGAAGAAATGAATTCCTTCTGAAATGTAGACTAAGAGATGTGTCCTAAACACTTCTTCTCTGTAAAGGAAAACATACTCTATTCTTCTCCTATGAAGAAATCATGTTTTCCTTTCCTTCTTACTCTCTCAAAGAGCAGGAGCTAAAGTGAGATGACTAAGCTAAAGCGAGATCTCTCCTTGATCTCTAAGCTAATTCCCACTTTCTCCTTTCCTTAAAAGAGAAACTTATAAATTCATTTAGTCCTCTCTTCCATAAATAATGCATAATCCCTCATTACATATATTTCTATGAAGATGGAGAACAGATCTCCCGTAACTAATGAAGGTATATGTAGTGAAGAGTGGAGAATATAAATTCCTAATAAGGGTCAAAGCCCTCTACTAAAATGGTTAGTAATGATGTGACATGATATCGTAAACACATGTGTATCCATAATAAAGAAGTATATCTGCTAACCATACTCTACGCATGGATCTATACGATCCACTCAAACTCATGGAATTATCTTTCCTAAAAACATCAAAATGAGTATGTGATATCCATGGTGATAAAATCACCTATCACATTCTCTACTGGAAGAATAAATCTTCCCTAAACTATGAAGGATAACTCCCAATCCTAAGGAGATGTGCTCTCCTATGATCTAGTGAGACATGACACCATGAATGATGAATCCTTTTCTTCCTAGCCATAGAAGAAGAGTCCTCAAAGGGAAGTCGTTTCCACCATCCCATACCAGTGGAACTTTCTTCCAATTCACGGTGTCATACCTACACTAAACTGAATATATATTCCAAACATATGTAATGGAATACATAGATGGACTCTAATGAATCCCATATCCTAGAATCATATCAGTGACTCAAATGAGTCCCATGTCTTTGAACTAGTATAGTTTGGTTCTAGTCAACAATGTGACAATGGATATCCCCTTCTGTTCCAAACCAACTTGTTCCTAGGTACCAAGACTAAGCCTAGGTACCTCTCTGTAGATCCCGATATACATATATGTATTGGGTACCCCAACTACTCTTAACTAAGGGATCTATGCTCTAAATCCTAGAGCTAGTGCCATGCCTCTGGCCTTCCTAAACATCACTCGAATCACATAGCTCCCATCGATGCTCTCTCATGAAACCCATCTTTGTGATCCCATCTAATTGGTTTCCTTAGTAGTGTAGCAGAAATGCTTCACTACTTGCTCAAGTGATGTGCATGAGTGAAACTAGTCACTCTTTGGGTATTCCTAATAATACCCCATAGTCTCCTAATCACACTATGAGACTCTTGTGAAGATAAGTAAATCTTCACTAACTTGGAGATTATCATAAATGTATCTCCCGTGCCTGTATGCAACTTCCTATAACCTATAGGATTGCTTGTGCACTTTACTAATGGTGAAGTTGTAGCTCCTTCCCTTAGCAATCCTATGGTCTAAATCCATAAGGATTATGTGTAGGGATCATATTTACTACTGAAGTTGCCTTATGTATACTATTATGATGGTCCTAAGTCCATCAAATACATGCTTACAAGCATGCCTAGGTCTTATTGATGTTTGCAGAAAGGCATGTTACCATGCCATAACATTCTTACCTAAAGGTAAGTGCATATATAACGCCATGCGATAAGAAAAATTTCGACAACATTTCCCCAAGAAATGGAATCCCAAAAAAATTTCAACCATAAATGGCACACAGGCCACCCAACAACATAGGGCTTGACAGGTCCATGGCATCCACGCCATAAACTCATATATGGACTCCATAACCTGCAAAACATAAAAACAAATGCTAGCAACCATTCTTTGTGTTGCATAGCCATTCTGCAATCCTCTTTCTTGCAAACAATCAAAAAGTGTACTTCTCGCATGTCGATCCATACTTTAAGAATTTAAACAATGATCAACATTTGATGTATGCAATCCAATTTATGCATGTGCATACAGAACATGCCATAACATAAAGTAAAATGTCTGACACATAAAGCATACGTCTCTGAATGGTTTGGTATTGGAATTGCATGCATCCAATCCTTCTTGATGAACTTTGAGACCTCTGCACCTTCCTCCTCAGGTCCTAACATAAGCTTTGAAGTGTCCAAAAACATCGGATCACTTCCTAAAACATAAAGCATGGTCAGATGATTACTAGAATAATGCAAAATTTACTCAAAAATGCATTTGTAATCCCTATTTAGACCTGCAAAAACCATTTTAGGACCTGCAAATAATCAAAAACTGAAATATATATCATGTGCAAAGAGCTCGAAGTGAAATTACTCAAATTGCCTTCCCGGATTGAAAGATATGGCTCCCGAAAGGTAGTTGCCAAAAACTATTCAGACTTTGCAGAGCTGTATAGACCTGAAAAAATACATATTTTCCAAATTTTCTTTTCATAAACTGAAAGCAAACTTTGTGCTCTTCGAAACAAGCCATAGCAAGTCAAATTTGGAGTTTTCTAGCCCAAGATATGGCCATTCCAAGCGGGACATGCCAAACTAGTGGACTATTGGAGGGGCTGGAAAAAGTGTGAAAATGTGATTTTTTGGGGTGCCCAAAAGCAGTCTTCCAGCATGCAAATCCTAAAATTCTCTCCATATCCTCAAGGAGTGGTATATGAAGATGCTTGGGCCTATTTTCACCTTTCCAAATCCTCCCTTCGTGCATGCTAATTCGCTCCCCAGGAAAGGCCTAAATCAAGAATTTTACCTTTATGCAAAACTTAAATGGGAGCTCTTAGCAAGCTTCTAATCCACTCTAAGTGTGGATTTCTCTTGGATTTTCTAGTTCTCCATGGTAATATATACACCATACTTCATGTACATGTGCACTAATCCATGGGAAGCCTCATAAATGGTCTCTTTTCTTACTCCCAAAAGTGGAGTTTGGCAAAATTTAACATCTAAATTTTTTCCAAAAACTACGGGAAGGGGGTCTTTGAGGAACTAAAATTCCTCAACTTATCATTTTGATGAATCTAATGATTCACCTATGAAGTCCATACATCATATTCTCAGTATATATACTTTTTCCCATCCATCCATAGCTACCGCACCTCTTTTTCCCTCTTCCAAAATGGGAATTTCTTAGATTCAGGTGCTGAAATTTTTCTCAAACTGTGATAGAAGGGGGTTTTGTGGAGCTCCAAACTCCCATCATACTGAGGTATATTTTGGATTTCTTAATCTTATCTAGAATTCAATGCACTATACTATATGTGTGCATGATTATTTCCATAAATCTAAGATAAATCCCTCTTCTTTTCCCCTTCCCAAAATGGCTACTTATCCAAAATAGCTCATAAAATTTATGTAAACATCATTAAAAATAGGCTACTTTCGAGGTGCCTAAAGTTCATGTTTTTTTGTACCTTGAGGGAATATTTAATTCAAAATGAGAGTATACTTACCATACTCTCCATATAAATGACTTCCCTCCAATAACTTGGTCCCCAAATGCTTCATTGTCCTCTCAAATTCAAATCCTTTCAAAAATAAAATGGTAATACCTATGATTAAGAGGAAGCTCCATCTTCTTTCACTTTGGAACCACAATACGGAGAAGCTCATGGAAGGGATGCTCTTCGATCACGGACTCTTCAAATGTAACAGGGCATCCCACTTCTCTCTTGTCTCTTCTCAGTCCTCATTTAAAGTTGCTCTTTAACTCATGTCCTTTCAACTTTGTGTGGCTCCAAAATCAAAGACAAAGAAGAGAAGTAGACCCTCTCTCTCTCTAAGATACTTGAGAGAGCTCAACAGAGTCTCCAAGCGTTGTCAGACGGACGTCCTTTTGTCTACTGTAGATATAAATAATACAAATTGCGATGATTCGTCATGAAGTCGTGGATGGTGCCATGGGTAGACGATTAGCCTCCCAAACGGGTGGTGAGAGATCAAATCCCACCTGCGCAACTGCTCAGTTTAGTCCATAAGTGGATCGCAACATGCTTTGATACCAGTCTTATAGAGAAATCTTTTGGTCACCTTGTTCAGCTGTCCGATATGCAACTCGATGCCCTTCATGCAACACACACAGAGAAGTTTTGCTTCCATACCGCCCGACCATGCTCGAGCTTCTCTTGCCTCTCTCTCTTTCAAGAGTCTTACTTTCTAACTATGAGGCAAGTGCCCTACTAAAGTGCCATGTGGAAACTCATCCAAAGATGATGTCATACCATGAATATAATGTGACACAAATACACATACATATGCATACACACTTACACATGCACATGCACATACATGCATATACACATATACATATGTACATACATACATATGCACACACATACACACATATACATGCACATATCTACACACACATATACACATACACATAGATACACATGCACATACACATAGATACACATGCACATACATACATATACACACATATACATGCACATACACACATATACACATGCACTTACATATATACATGCACATACATACATATGCACACATACACATGCACATACATATAGATCTGCACATACACATACATATGCACATACACTTACACATGCACATGCACATACATGCATATACACACATACATATGCACATACATATGCACATACATACATGCACATATATATAGATAGATACATACATATACAAGCATATAGACATAGTTACACAACTATAGATATATACCTACATGTGCATACATACATTTTATACACACATAAGCACACATAAATATGAATGAATTATATAATTAAAGTAATAAAACACATGCTAAATATAAACAATAATAAAAATCATGAGAACAAGACTTTTCATAACTTAATACCATAGACACAATTCAAAATATAACTAGAATGAACTATATATATATATATATATATATATATATATATATATATATATATATATATATATATATATATATATATATATATATATATATATATATATATATATATATATATATATAGATATATATATATATATATGTGTGTGTGTGCGTGTGTGTGTGTGTGTGTCTATGTGTGTGTGTAAATATATATCCAATGTCATAATCAAGAATCCTAATCATGATCATCCTGATCATCAAGAGCCTCATCCTCATCTTCATCATCATGATCATGCGCATGATCTGGTATATCTGTAGTGGTATCATGGGTAGTGGTGCAAGCACTTTGTAATCATCAAGAGCATCCCTCCTATGTCTATCTCTCTACCTCATCCAAATCTGCCCCTCCATAATACTCCTGTATTACATATAACAAACATAAATAAGTAAAACATACAAAACATCCATAAAAATAAAATAACTATATGAAATTGAATAATACTCACAAAAGCATCCGGATGATCTCACATATACTCGCTCATACACCGGTATCCAAAATGTGTAGCATTCTCAATTTCATGTTTCGTAAGATATCGATGATAATCCTTTTGCTGCATTGAAACAAATAAAAAAGATTAGTCCCTTCCCTTTTAAGTAAAATAAAAAATATACTTTCAATAACACATATACTTATAGATGTAGCTAAAAAACCATGATGGCCCATTTGACCTAAGTGTGATGTGTGACCTGACTCAATTCTCTTCTTTGTAGTAGCCTATTTATTTAATAGAAAAAATACCTAAATTAAATGTAAAAAATTAATAAAACATATGAGAGTTATAAATATAAACTACTAATTTGTACACCTTTTGCTAAGGAAACGACCCCTGAAGACATAGTTGTCTAGAAAAAAACTGCCACATCTCAAGTGGTATGTTAGGTCTCCTCTTATTTTTTTCCACCATACAATATCTCCTGTTATTTTAATCTCAAATAGAAAAAAAGAATCAAATACATTCACATACATACACACACACATACATACATACATACATACATACATACATACATAATACATCCACACATACACATACTCACATATCTATACTAAATATACATACATATATATATATATATATATATATATATATATATACATATATATATATATATATATATATATATATATATATATATATATATATATATATATATATATATATATATATATATATATATATATATATATATATATATATATATGTGTGTGTGTGTGTGTGTGTGTTGCATATATATTTATATACATATTTATATTATTTTAATATTTATTGTATATATACTTATACTTATATTTATATTTATTGAATATATACTTATATTTATGTTTATATATACTGTATATTTATTTATATACATATTTATATTTACTTTTATATATATATATATATATATATATATATATATATATATATATATATATATATATATATATATATATATATATATATATATATATATATATATATATATATATATATATATATATATATATATATATATATATATATATATATATATATATATATATATATATATATATATATATATATATATATATGTGTGTGTGTGTGTGTGTGTGTGTGTGTGTGTGCATGTGTATCTATATTTGTGTATGCATGTGTATGTGTGTGTGTGTGTATGTATATATATATATATATATATATATATATATATATATATATATATATATATATATATATATATATATATATATATATATATATATATGTGTGTGTGTGTGTGTGTGTGTGTGTGTGTGTGTGTGTAAATATATATCCAATGTCATAATCAAGAATCCTAATCATGATCATCCTCATCATCAAGAGGCTCATCCTCATCCTCATCATCATGATCATCAGCATGATCTGGTATATCTGTAGTGGCATCATGGGTAGTGGTGCAAGCACTCTGTGATGATCAAGATCGTCGCTCCTGTGTCTATCGCTCCACCTCATCCAAATATGCCCCTCCATAATACTCGTATATTACATATAACAAACATAAATAAGTAAAACATACAAAACATCCACAAAAATAAAATAGTTATATGAAATTTAATAATACTCACAAAAGCATCCGGATGATCTCACATATACTCGCTCATACACCGGTATCCAAAATGTGTAGCATTCTCAATTTCATGTTTCGTAAGATATCGACGATAATCCTTTTGCTGCATTGAAACAAATAGAAAAGATTAGTCCCTTCCCTTTTAAGTAAAATAAAAAATATACTTTCAATAACACATATACTTATAGATGTAGCTACAAAACCATGATGGCCCATTTGACCTAAGTGTGATGTGTGACTTGACTCAATTCTCTTCTTTGCAATAGCCTATTTATTTAATAGAAAAACTACATAAATTGAATGTAAAAAATTAATAAAACATATGAGAGTTATAAATATAAACTATTAATATGTACCCCTTTTGCTGAAGAAACGACCCTTGAAGACATAGTTGTATACAAAACGACTGCCACATCTCAAGTGGTATGTTAGGTCTCCTCTTATTTTTTTCCACCATACAATATCTCTTGTTATTTTAATCTCAAATAGAAAAAAAGAATCAGAATACATACACATACATACACACACACACACATACATACATACATACATACATACATAATACATGCAACATATCTATAGTAAATTATATATATATATATATATATATATATATATATATATATATATATATATATATATATATATATATATATATTTATATACATATTTATAGTTTTTTAATATTTATTGTATATATACTTATATTTATATTTATATTTACTGTATGTATACTTATATTTATGGTTATATATATTGTAGATATATTTATATACATATTTCTATTTATTGTACTTATATTTACTAATATATATATATATATATATATATATATATATATATATATATATATATATATATATATATATATATATATATATATATATATATATATATATACTTTATATATCCACACACACACACACACACACATATATATATATATATATATATATATATATATATATATATATATATATATATATATATATATATATATATATATATATATATATATAATGTAACAGTATATATATATATATACAGTATAAATATATATATACAATATATATAAATAAATAAATAAATATATATATAAATTAGATATATATACTTTTATTTATATATTTACAATATATATATATATATATATATATATATATATATATATATATATATATATATATATATATATATATATATATATATATATATATATATATATATATATATATATATATGTGTGTGTGTGTGTGTGTGTGTGTGTGATTATGTGAGTCTATGTGTGTGTACATATGATTATGTAAGTGTATGTGTCTATGTGTGTATTCATGTATATGTGTGTGTCTGTGTGCATATGTATGAGTGTGTGTGTGTATATATATATATATATATATATATATATATATATATATATATATATATATATATATATATATATATATATATATATATATATATATATATATATAGTTACACATAAATATAACAAATAAAAAGCAAAGCATACTGTGCATTATCATGATGATGAGCCATACGCGTTCACATCTCTTTTATACACCACTTATATATATATATATATATATATATATATATATATATATATATATATATATATATATATATATATATATATATATATATATATATATATATATATATATATATATATATATATATATATATATATATATATATATATATAGTTACACATAAATATAACAAATAAAAGCAATGCATACTGTGCATTATCATGATGATGAGACATAAGTGTTCACATCTCTTTTATACACCACTTATGTGACTACCTAGTCCCAAATTCTGTCTCAAGTGAACTAAGTACATATTTTTTATCCCTCTCATCATGTGCACTAGAAGAAAAAAAAGAAATCATGTAAATAAAACATGAAATATTTATTTTCATTTATATGTAAAACTTATACTTACTTGCACTACAAGTGGATAAGGCACATGTGGCAGTCACATAACGCTCACATTCTTCTTTTGAACTCCAATCCATTCCCTATATACACTATATTGCCCTCTAGCTCTATATTGCACTCAAGCCTTAGGACGCCTATGCATGTCATCATAGGCAGCTGAGCCTTGCTCTCATGATCTGGAGGTAGTATAGGTGTCTTGAAAATAGATAGATAAAAATAAATAAAATATGGGTTATAATATCATTAAAAAAATGTTGTGAAAAAAAAACATACCTATGAGCATATAGTTCTCTTCTTGAATGTGGAGCCATAGAAGAGCCCTCCTCTGGTCACTGGGTAAGAATCTGGATTGTATAATCCAGCTCATCATCGGGCATCTCTAAGTACTCGTGCATGACGATCCCTAAGGAATCAGGTGGAACTCTTGCTCTCATAAGAATTTTTATGAGAGTAAGTTTCACCTTTGTCTCTCTACTAGGATCCATATCTGTACATATAAAACAAAATGGGTTAGAAATCAATATATGTATGTGTTTATATGTATGCATGTATATGTATGTGTGTGTATATCTATGTGTGCATTGTGTATGTGTATATGCATGTGTGTATGTATATGCATGTGTGTGTATGCATGCATGTATGTATGTATGTATGTATGCATATGCATGTGCATTATGTATGCATGTGTGTGTATGTGTGCATGTATGTGTGTCTCTATGTGTGTGTGTATGCATATTTATGTTTAGTGTGTGTATGTGTGTTTTCATATGTGTGTATGTGTGTATGTAGATGTGTATGCATGTTGATGTATATATATGCGTGTGCATGTAAATTTATATGTACAGTTATGTGTCTGCTCGGTTGTGCATGTCCGGGTATATACATGTATATAACTAATAACTATGTGTGTGTTAGTATATACATATGTTTGTCGGTAGGTATGCATGTGACGTGATGTGCATATACGTATATGTATGCATATGTATGTATATGTATATGTGTATGCATGTGCATGTGTGTATGCATGTGCATGTGTGTATGCATGTGCATGTGTGTATGCATGTGTATGTGTATATGCATGTGTGTATGTATGTGTGTATATGTGTGTATGTATGTATGTGTAAGTACGTATATGTGTGTGTATGTGTATGTAGGTGTATATGTGAAGGTGTGTATGTGTGTGTATGCATGTAAGTATGTATGTATGCATATGCATGTGCATTATGTATGCATATGTATGCGTGCGTGTGTATTTGTGTGTGTATGTGTGTCTCTATGTGTGTGTGTATGCATATTTATGTTTAGTGTGTGTATGTGTGTTTTCATATGTGTGTGTATGTATATGTGTATGCATGTGTATGTGTGAGTATGTGTCTCTATCTGTGTGTATATAAATATGTAAAAGTATGTGTGTGCACATGTATGTATATATATATGTGTGTGTCGGTAAACTTATGTATATAGTTATGTGTCTGCTGGTTTGTGCATGTCCGGGTATATACATGTATCTAACTATGTGTGTGTAAGTATATGCATATGTTTGTCGACAAGTATGCATGTGACCTGATGTGCACATATGTATATGTTTGCATATGTATGTGTCTGTGTATATGTATATGTATATGTATATGTATATGTATATGGATATGTATATGTATATGTATATGTATATGTATATGTATATGTATATGTATATGTATATGTATATGTATATGTATATGTATATGTATATGTATATGTATATGTATATGTATATGTATATGTATATGTATATGTATATGTATATGTATATGTATATGTATATGTATATGTATATGTATATGTATATGTATATGTATATGTATATGTATATGTATATGTATATGTATATGTATATGTATATGTATATGTATATGTATATGTATATGTATATGTATATGCATGTGCATGTGTGTATGCATGCATATGTGTGTATGCATGCATATGTGTATATGCAGGTGTGTTTGTATGTGTGTGTATATGCATGTATGTATATGTGTGTATGTATATGTAAGTACATATATGTGTGTATGTGTATGTAGGTGTATATGAGAAGGTGTGGATGTGTGTATGTGGGTGTGTATGTGTGTGTATGCATGTAAGTATGTATGTATGTATGTATGTATGCATATGCATGTGTGTGTAAGTATATGCATATGTTTGTTGGAAGGTATGCATGTGACTTGATGTCTGTATACGTATATGTATGCATATGTATGTGTGTGTATATATATATGTATATGTATATGTATATGCATATGTATATGTATATGTATATTTATATGTATATGCATATGTATATGTATATGTATATGCATATGTATATGTATATGTATATGTATATGTATATGTATATGTATATGTATATGTATATGTATATGTATATGTATATGTATATGTATATGTATATGTATATGTATATGTATATGTATATGTATATGTATATGTATATGTATATGTATATGTATATGTATATGTATATGTATATGTATATGTATATGTATATGTATATGTATATGTATATGTATATGTATATGTATATGTATATGTATATGTATAAGCATGTGCATGTGCATGCATCTGTATGTGTATATGCATGTGTGTATGTATATGTGCATATGTATATGTGCGTATGTATATGTAAGTACATATAGGTGTGTGTATGTGTATGTAGGTGTATATGTGAAGGTTTGTATGTGTGTATATGTGTACATGGGTGTGTATGTGTGTGTATGCATGTAAGTATGTATGTATGCATATGCATGTGCATTATGTATGCATGTGTGTATGCATATTTATGTCTAGTGTGTGTATGTGTGTTTTCATATGTGCACATGTGTGTATGTATGCACATATGTGTATGTATATGTATGTCTATGTATGTGCATGTGTACACATGTATGTGAGTGTATGCATATGTGTGTGTGTATGTATGTATGTATGTATAATAATAATAATAATAATAATAATAATAATAATATATATATATATGTGTGTGTGTGTGTGTATGTATATATATAGATAAGATACACACACACACACACACACACACACACACACACACATATATATATATATATATATATATATATATATATATATATATATATATATATATATATATATTTATATATATATATATATATATATAGATATAGACACACACACATATATATATGTGTGTGTATATATTATATACATTATACATATATACATTATATATATATATATATATGTGTGTGTGTGTGTGTATGTGTGTGTCTTTGTGTGTGTCTGTATGCATATGTATGTGTGTGTGCATGTGCATGTGTGTGTATGTGTGTTTACCTATTCGCTTCTCTCTCTCTCTCTCTCGTGTCAATTCCGGCACAAATGTGCCCGAAGAAATAAAAAATGTTTTTGATGAATCTAGAGTGTTGTAGGCAATGTGCCAATGTCACTAATAGCATTGTTAGTTAGCGACACTAATAGCGACGATTAAAAAGTGTCGCATAAGCAACACTAGAAATTGCATATACAATGCTCATTCTTTTTTTTTAAGTAAAAAAAGAAGTCATCGCTTATGCTACGCTCTGGGTAGTGAGCATCGCATGAGCGATGAAACCCACTTTTTTTTCAATGGGGGGCATTGCTATGCCCCCCTGATTCTAGTAGTGATGGTTTCTTGATGACTTATTATTTCTTACATGGATAGGACAAGATCTTTCTACATATTCAAGGAACACATAGGCAAACACAAAGAGTTTGATTTTGAAGTTTCTGATAGAGAAACTCAAGACTCATGTGAGGGTATAACTAAATTTAAAGAAAGTAATCCTGAATTTCAATATGAAGTTGAACTTGAGCAAATAGATGCATTGAGAACCTTGTTCTTGAACAAATTCATGCATGATGGGAAGGCAATTGAGGCGTACCTTCTAGTGGACAATATGAAGTTGAACTTGAGCAAATAGATGTGTTGAGAAGCTTGTTCTTGACCAAAACCATACATTATGGGAAGGCAATCGAGGCTTACCTTTTAGTGGATACCAAGGAGTCCTTCAAGAGATTTCCTCATGGTTTATTAAACTGCAAGAGCTTAGATACTGCAAAGTCCCTAATATGCATGTCTATGACGAGCCCAAGAAGAGGAATTTGTATTTTGTTTGATGAATCCCAAGGTATCTCTACCATGGTTTTCCTATGTTTATCAATGGCATACCTAGGGCATGTAGAATCACTCCTAGGATTTCATTACAAAGACCTAGAGATGATCATAATAAAAATGTATATTATTACTTCAAACATGCCCTAAGAGATGTTGCAAATGCTCCTCATCAAGGAGCTGATAGAGTCCAAATCCATAGGCATGATCCTATTGGACCATCAATGCTATCAAGAAACCTCATCTAGGTAGAAGGATTTGACCTCATTAAGTGTAAAATTACATGATGAAGGGATATGAAGGTCATGGATGTACCCATGATCGTGTTGTGGAATTGCAAGAAAACTATTTGTGTATAGAAAGTAGATGATTTGTGTTGATATATTTAGGTAGTGATGTGTGTGAACACTCTAGGACTACTGGGGCACTTTTTTCCCTCTTTAGGAGGTTTTTTCCCCCGACTTATATATACGCCTATTGCCCTAATGGGCTACTTATCTTTGTACATTCTCTAGTAAACATTCAGTATTGTGTGTTGTGCTCCAAGCTTCTTCTTCTTCCTTGTGTTGTTCGCGTACTTCAGCAGATGTCTAACTCCAACAATTGGTATCAGAGTAGGTCGTCGCTTCATCTAGGGCACCGTCGACACTCCTCCGGTTGTAGTCTCAGAATCGCACAAATTTTGGTGAGCATACTCAACATGTTTTCGAGGTAAAAACGGCTTCGCTTTGTGGTGCCGAATCGTGATCTGAGCTCGTTTCGGCCTCCGAATGCACTATCACACCTCTTGTGTTGTTCCAAAGGTATATACCAATTTTTGTTCGCCAGTATAAGCGTCTCGAAGTCTGCTATAGGTCTAGCGGAATTTGTCAACTTTTTGAGATACAGTCAATTTTCTGCATCAAGATATTTTAGTCACCGGCCATGGCTGAAAGCAGTGATGTATTCCGTATGTTGGTTGTTGAGGATAATTTGGATGGTACCAACTACCCGTTATGGGATTATATGATGCGACATGTGTTGGTTGCAAAAGGACTGTGGAACATTGTGCAGGGTGTTGAAAAATGTCCTATCACACCTGCAACCGTTACAATTGCAGGTACTGAAGTTGATGCAGAAGGTGTCGAAGATGATGTTATTCTGCATATTCCTGTTCGTGATGCGGTTTCTGCTGCACCTACTACAGAGCAGATTCGCTAGGATGGCAGAGATGCCCAGACACATGCATTGATAGCTTTGTCTGTCAAACGTGCCATTATTCCTCACATTCGCTCTTGCAGAATAGTTAAGGATGCTTGGGATACACTTACCACATTGTACCAAACTAGGAATGAGGCTTGTGTTGCTTACCTCTGAAAATAGTTGGAGAGTGAGCACATGAATGAAGGTGATTCTATGGACAATTTCCTAACAAAGATCAAAGACTTGAAGGAACAGTTGATTTCTGTTGATGAGGTTATACCAGATAGCTCACTTGTGCAGACCGTTTTGAATGGTCTTCCTGATTCATATCAGAGTTTTGCTTCTACTCTTCGGTTGATGATGAAAGGAAATCCAAATGCCTTATCATTTGAGGAGTTAGTCTCTGTTCTGTTGCAAGAAGATTAGTCCAGACAGAATAGGTCCATTATGCGAGTTGTAGATCAAGCTTTCCTGGCTAGTCAGAAGGGCAAAGGAAAATGGAGCTCTTCAACTAGTAAGCAGGAATCTGCTAATTCTACATATTCGAAGAAGGAAGATAAAGATGAGAAGAAATCAGAAAAGCAGAAATTGTTTTGTAAGTACTGTAAAGGGAATGATCATATCATAAAGAACTGTCCAAAATTGGCTGCTAAAGAGGCAAAGAAGAAAGAGGCTGGAATGGTTGCTGTAGAGGCCTCCACACCAAAAACAGAGTCTGCTAATCTTGTGTAGGAAGAAGAATGGGCATTTACTACTGTTTGCAGTTTTGACCCATCTTCTCATGAGCAGTGCATGTCTGTAGTAGACTCAGATGTTTATTTTGACATTGGGGCGACCAAACATATTACCTCGCAACGTAGTTTCTTCTCTTCACTCGAGCCTGCCCCTACAGGGAATACTGTTACATATGCCAACAACTCCTCTTATCCTATTATGGGAGTTGGTAAGATCATTTTGACTACTGTGGATGGTAGTTTTTTCACTTTGTTAGATGCTTTATTTGTGCCACGGATCAAGAAGAACCTGTTATCAGTTTCTGCATTAGCCAAGATTGGCTTGGTTCTGAAATTTGTTGACGACAGGTGTACAGTTCATGATCTGTCAAATGGCGATGTGATTATTGCTTCTGGCATTTTATGTCGTGGGCTATATAAGCTCATAGACTATGAAAGATTTGTAAATGATTTGGCATGTGCAATAAATGATTCTCAGGCTATGTTAGATGCAAAGCTTTGGCATGCATGTTTTGGTCATTTGAATTTCGCTAGTTTGCTACGCCTACACAAATCTGAAATGGTGTGCTCTTTGCCCAAACTTGAGGCACCTGGAAAACATGTTTGTGAAGGCTATCTTGGTCAAAATGCAGAGTTCGTCCTTTCCAAAAGATGGTTCAGTTTGGGCTACTCAGAAATTACAGCTTGTACATAGTGATGTCTGTGGTCCTATGCAGACACCTTCTTTTGGGAATTATCTTTACTTCGTGACTTTCATCGATGATTTTTCCAGGCATGCATGGGTATATCCATTGAAGCCAAAGTCCGAAGTGTTCATGTGCTTCAAACAGTTTTTGGTTTTGGCTGAAAATCTGTCAGCATGTAAAATGGGCACCCTCCGTTCTGATCGAGGGGGGGAATATATGTCTTCTGATTTTAATGCATTTTTGGCTGAACGTGGGATAAAACAGTAGTGTACAGCGCCATATACACCTCAACAGAATGGAGTTGCTGAACAAAAGAACAGGTCACTCATGGAGATGGCGAGGTGTATGGTCAAGAGTCAGGCTTTACCACATAGTTTCTGGCTTGAGGTTGTCATGTGTGCAGGATATGTACTGAACAGGTGTCCCACCAAAGCACTGCAGTCTATCACTCCATATGAGGCTTGGCATGACCGCAAGCCATCTGTTGCTCATTTGCGTGTTTTTGGTTGTTTGGCATATGCATTAGTGCCTGAACAACATCGCCGAAAATTGGATGATAAAGCAATAAAATGTATTTTTGTTGGATACAGTTCTGAAAGTAAAGGCTATCGTCTGTATCATCCACATACTAAACGCATTCTGGTTAGCCGTGATGTTGTTTTTGTGGAAGATGCTATTCAGCCATTGCTTTCATGTACTAAGGAGACATCTGTTAGCTCCAAAGACATGTATGATACTTTGCTGCCTCTTTTTACAGGTGGACAGTCTAGTGCTAGTCCTAATGAGGCAACTTCTCAGCCTTTGCATGTTTCATGTGATGATGTAGATAAATCCATTTCTGATGCAGATGTACATGATGCACTTTTTGATGAGAGAGCTAATATTGAGCAGGCAAGAACTATGCCAAAATGGCTGGTGCAGACCTTGCGTGACAGCAAATTAGATGCACCTTTGTCATATCGTACTCGTTCAGGCTCTCATAGTGCCTCTTTTGCATCAGATTGCTATGCTATGGCTGCGTCTAGTCTTTGTGATGAGAATGAGCCTGTTTCGTTTGATGAAGCACAAAATTCAAAAAATTGGATGGCTGCTATGCAATCTGAATATGATGCTATAATGAAGAATGGTACTTGGTCGTTATGTGACTTGCCTCCTGGCAAGAAGGCCATTGGCACTAAGTGGGTATACAAGTTGAAGCATAAACCGGATGGTATAGTTGACAGGTACAAGGCTAGGCTTGTTGCAAAGGGTTATGCATAGGAAAGAGGCATTGATTTTGATGAGACCTTTGCACCTACATGCAGTATGAATACTGTTCGGAGCATCTGTGCACTTGCAGCTCATCATGGTTGGAATGTACATCAGTTGGACATTAAAACATCATTTTTGAATGGTGACTTGCATGAAGAAGTGTATGTTTTTCAGGCCCGTGGCTTTGTGTAGAAAGGGCATGAAAACCAGGTGTGCAGGTTAAAGAAGGCATTATATGGTTTAAATTAAGCACCACGTGCTTGGTATGAGGAGATACATGCCTATCTGATTGCACATGGTTTTGAGAACAGTCCAACTGAAAGCACCTTATATGTTAAGCGCACTAATGATGTGCTTCTGATCATTGTTGTCTATGTTGACGACATGCTGCTCACTAGTCCTATTAAGAAGCATATTGCTGATTTCAAGGCTGATTTGCATGCCTCATTTGAGATGTCTGATTTGGGACATTTGCATCACTATTTGGGCATTTAGTTTATGCAAGTTGATGGTGGAATATTCGGCTTTGTGTCAAACGAAATATATTGACACATTATTGCTGCGTTTTGGCCTTGAAGACTGTAAGCCTATTGCCACTCCTATGGAGACAGGTTTAGGATTGAGTCTTCATGATGCTGGAGATGCATTTGATGTTGTTCTCTATCAGCAGGCTGTTGGATGCTTGATTTACTTATGCATTACTCGGCCAGATATTCAGTTTGCTGTCTCACAGATGAGTAGGTTTATGCATTGCCCAGGAGTGAAGCATTGGCAGGCGGTTAAGCGCATCTTTCGCTACTTGAGTGGTACTCGGCTACTTGGGTTGTTTTATCCCAAGGGGGGATCACTACCGCGAGGTTTGCATGCTTTTTCTAACTCTGATTGGACTGGTTGCTATGACACTCGTGTGTCCACTAGTGGCTTTTGCTTCATGCTTGGTAGCTCATGTATATCTTGGTTGAGCAAGAAGCAGCCTATTGTGGCCAGTTCCAGTTGTGAGGCTGAGTATAGGGCAGCTTTCACAGCGACTGTTGAGTGTGTGTGGCTCAAACACCTTATGGCTGATTTGGGTGTTGGTCAGTCTTCTGCCACCACCATCTTCACTGACAGTTAGAGCGCATTGGCAGTTGTGAGGAACCCTGTGTTCCATGCTTGCACTAAGCACATTGAGGTGCATTATCACTATGTCAGGGAGAGGTTATGTGCTAGGGAGATCAGATTGGCATATATGCCCACGTAGGAGAACATTGCAGACCTTTTCACGAAGGCTCTGCTTAGGGAGAAGTTTGAAGCTTTTCGCAAAGCTTTGGGCTTACTTCCTTTTGTGTATCCCAGGGGGAATTTGTTGATATATTTAGGTAGTGATGTGCGTGAACACTCTAGGACCACCGGGGCACTTTTTTCCCTCTTTAGGAGGTTTTTTCCCCCCGGCTTGTATATACGCCTATTGCGCTAATGGGCTACTTATCTTTGTACATTCTCTAGTAATACATTCAGTATTGTGTGTTGTGCTCCAAGCTTCTTCTTCTTCCTTGTGCTGTTCGCGTACTTCAGTAGACATCTAACTCCAACAATTTGTTTGCCCAATATGATACCTTTTGGCTTGTGCTTTAACATGGTTTCAACCACTACATTCAAGATTTGAGTACTCTAGACTGACTATTTGAAGGATTTATAGGGAATTCATGAAAAAAGGGAGTTTTCCAAGATAACTCTTCAACAAAATGGAGCTTGTGATTTCCCTCTTGAAAGAGATAGAGGACATATCACCAAATTCCCCTAATAGGTTTGATGTAAAAAGAATTAATAGTGTGAGAAAAGAGGAATTTGATTGCAATAATGAAAATTTAAATACACTTCCAAGATACATAGGTGACCACGAATGCATTTGAGTGCAAGAAGACAACCTTACTAAAGTTTAAGAAGTAGAAGCAAGATGAATCTCAGGGAAAATTTGATGAACTTATAGAAGCAAAGGTTTAATTTATATAGAAGAATTAGTCAATATGAATACCCATTATTAGGAAGACATTTTCAAGCAAGCACATGTGGATATTGATACTAGCAAATTGGAAAATCATGTAAAATAAAAGACTCTAGATAAATTTGTAGTAAATAGCGAGGTTGATGAGGTAATACTTGTATTCCCATTACTTTCAATGATTACACCATCAAGGCCATCATAGACTCTAGGGTAGGCATAGACATAGCCACCAAAGTCTTCAGGGTTAAATAGGGTAAACATGCATTTATGCTAGCATGAATAAAACTCACTAGTAAATAGACACATTGACAAACCCCTAGGGTTGTTGGATCATACTCAAAACTTGTGATGTGGAGTTTTAACATGCATTGGCCATCTATAACTTTTGAAAATCAATAAACTATGGAATTTTATTGGGAAGACCTTTCCTAAGACAACTTAAGGTTTTTCAAGATTGGAGTGGTAATGTAGTTTACCTATAATAGCAAGGAACAACCACACACATAGACCTTATTGTAACCCCTATCAAGAAATTCCATCACTCCAAATGAATGCGATCCACCATAGATCGGGTGATGATGTCAATGAGAACTCCACCATTGAATGAGAAAATAAATAAGAAGAATAGATAAACAAAGACACACACTTTTTATGTACAAAGTATCACATAGAGAAGAGGAGAGGTAGAGAAGAAAATAAAACCTAGATAAGAGTGAACACAAACTCAATGACCTGTGGAAGATCCTGCATATAAGCCCATGATATTTCTAGATGAGGATTTTAAGGCCTATGGCTAAGAATAGATTGTAACCACTATAGATGTAGCAATAAATTAGAAAAACCTAATAAAGTGTTGTCATGATAAGGCTTATGATGTGTTCCCAAAATAAATACTCGATGATGTGAAAGAAGAGAAAGAGAAAAACATGAGAAGGAAGGAGATCAAGAAATGGATCAAGGGGCCTAATGAATCCACCATCATATCTAACATTCCCTATGATTCAAAGGAGATTATTTGAGCAAAGTAGGGCGTCTAAACTCAAGAGGGCAACCAAGGACCTCTACAAATATAGTGGATGTGTACCAAGTTAAGGAAAGGAAGTTAAGAACCCAAATAGAGGACAAACAAGGGGAAGATTCCACATTGGAAGTGCCTTAAAAGAATCCAAAAATACACTTTTGAACAATGTAAAATTCAAAACAAAATATAGAGATGAGAAATAGTGCCGAGACAATCTTATGAAAACAATGAGATGTACGCAAAAGTAGAGACGATGTGTGCACTCAAATGGAAAATGATTTGAAAAAAGAAGAGGTTAACTTGATCAACCTCTTACATGAATATGGAGAAATATTTGATTGATCATATAAGGACTTGATCCAAAAAATGTGGTTACGTGCAAAATTGACAAGGCTTCTTACATCAACATGTAACTGAGCATGCCACCTTGTATTTACTTACTTCCAATCCAAAGAGGAGTGAACCCTTGGTTCACTTCCTCAAGAACAATGACCTAGTGGACCTATCTAGTTCTAGGAAACTCCTTTGAATAAGATACAAGAGAGGACACTTTGATCAATGATCAATTTTACAAGAAATACAAGGATGATTTCCCTAGATTTTGTGCCCATGAGTCTGAGTATTTACCTCTACTAGAAGTTTCTCACTCTTATGTAGTAGGCAGACATTTAATTAATAATGGTAGATTCATTTGGGACTAGAAATTGCACCATATTTTGGCCTATTGACTAGCCTACAAGGCTACGCTAGGTGCAAGTCCCTTCTACCTTGTCCATGGAAAACATGCCATATAACCAATTTATGTCTTGGTGCCAACTCTCAGAGTTGTTCACGGCAATCTATGTATGGGACAAGAACTCTAAAAACTTGTTGAAAACTTAGAGGAGACATAAGAAACATGAATGATAGCAATATTGGGCATATATGTGGCTAGCAAGCAATAGAAAGATACATTAACGCTTACATCAAAGTCAAGCAATCGTAAAGAGGTGGCTTAGTCCTATTATACATGTTGAAGCAACATGCCAAGAAGGTACAAAAGAGAGGTTATGACCCCCTAGTGATACATCACATATCACCTAGTGGTCTTGTCCAATTGACTTCATTGGAGCATGACGTAGTCCCCAACTATATAAGTAAGTGTAGAGTCAAAATCTACCGCGAAACTCTCATGGAAAAGATATTGTAGGAACTACAAAAAGACAATGACTATAAGAAAGAAGAACAACAAATATAGGAACATGCTCAAGTTGAGCCTATAGCATGGATTTAACAAAAGAAATTGTTATGCCAACAAGCCTATGATCATCAAGAGATTCCCTATGGGAATGTTTGAGGTCAATAACCCTTAAAAAGGTAATTGATTGACGACCACATATTTGGGCCTAGCTATGAACTAGATCCTTTTTGGCCGTAACGATTCTCATAGACATGAGAGTTGTGAGCAACATGATTTTTTTTTCTCACACTCAACAACTTGGTGTAAATAGGAATGCTCTTAATACCTTGCTTATAGGAATCGGGGGAGCATAGACACACTATTGTGGAGAAGTGTCAATACCTTTCCACTTGGGCAGTGAAACTGCAAGAGTTAGATTTCTTGTATGTCAACACCATGAAATCGTGAATAATGTTGTTATAGGGTAACAATGGCTCTTAGAATATTCAATAGGATCTTAGTCCATTAGAAAAAAGGTTTTTACCCACTTCATTTAATAATAAAATAGGTAAATCTCAAGATAGACCAGCTAGTAAGTGTTGATTCATAGTCATCATTGCTTGATGCAAAAAGACTCGTGATTCAATCACAAAATCATAAATCGCCCCCTTGGCAATCACCTAGAAACAAGACTAGGCTTCAATAATGGCCTCAACATTTGAGAATCACTCAGCACACTTGATGCTACCCATAAGAGCAAATCTAGGTCATTCAAAGATCATAGGCCCTCAATAGAATTATGAAACACCCAAAAATAACTCTCAAGTCTTGAAGGACTCAAGGAACTAGCATCATAAATGCCAACACCCAATTTAACCGCATCAACAAACAAGAAACATATAGATCCCAAAGCTGGTGCTTCAAGAACAAAAAAAAAGAAGCCACATTTGGATCTGAGACTCCAAATTTTTATTATTACCATAATAATTTTAGTGTTACTTAGATAAAAAGAGATTAGTAAACTTATCTAGCCAAAAAGTGGTAACTTTATGAATAAGGTGAGGTCTCGAATATTATGGAGTGCACTAAACTCAATAGACATCTAGAAAGTCAAAATATCAAAAGATAAGGATAAGTCAACTTAAGAAGTCACAATTCTTCCAAGGAGTTATGCGAAGCTATTAAAACAAGACCTAAGAAAAAATCATCAATTCTAGTAGGACCTCCCACTCACTATGATAGTTATGAAGCATTTAAAGTAAGCATGCAAGTAGCTCCACACTCCAAGGCCTTGCATTTTCAAAAAAAACATTCTTAGATAAAGCATGAGTCATGAAAATGTCTATAAGAGAGGATCACAAGCTCAAAGCACTACACCCAATCATGCTTCCACTTAGGAAATCCCTTTCCTCTATGCAATAATTATATATAGTATGGACCTATGAGCTCCATCTTTGCCTTATCCTCTCTCTTTTCACATGCACATTAGATTGGAAACTACACACATGATTCTTTGATAATTAGTTTTAATGTGTGTTTCTCTGCATTTTGCTCATGTAGTTCATCATGGTGAGTAGGTTTTTCCTAGATCTAGTGGTTTTTCCACCTTGAGCTTTAGGATAATCACTCAAACTTGCAAGTGGCCAATGATTTTAGAACCAAATAGAAGGGTTTTGAACACCTCAAAGTACATTTTCTTGAGCACTTGGGTATTTGAGTGCTTATCTTTGATTGCCCTAATCATACCTCATCTCCAAATATGCACACAATTCATGAATTCAGTTCGCATTGGGGATCAAAAAATCTATTTGAAAGTCATGAATCTATATAAAGATATTACAGACGTGCACATATACCACAAAATCATAAGACAAGACCTTAGCTTCAAAGGGGGGTTATTGATGGACTAGTTAATATTTCCTAGAGTAAAAGGTAGGAAATCATCACAACATGGCAAGACTTGGAGAAGAATTTTGAGATTGTTCATGACTTGAGAGTGGGAAAGGTGCCATGGCATCAACACTTCAACTTCCCTAAAGCACACCATCACACAATCCCACAAAAGATTGCCCTCTATTGTATTTAATATAACATGAAGAGGAAGCAATCAATCAATATGATTGTGTATATATTAGAAAATATTTTTCTCAATCTCTATTAGGGAAAACTAGAGGTGAAATCACATATTACAAGGAACCTAAGCACTACCATAGTTACTCATAGAAACTTGGGGTTGGATGTCACATTTACACCAATCTATGAAATAGGATAAATCTAGAAGTTTTTCAAGAAAACCAACACTCTAAACATGAAACAAGCCTACAACCATCCACCCCAAACATCATGCTAGAGAGCTCAATTCTAAGAGAAGGATGTACAAAATGAAGATTGAGCCTCTCTCCTCAAAAGGAACCCAACATCAAAGCTAATATAGACATTATGGAAGCCCAAGAAAGGATAGCAAGTTCATTAGAACCATATCCCATAGAGGCTAGAGAAAAGAGAAGATACTAGGGATATATATTGTAAGTAAGGATCTCCAACCATGATTTTTGAAGACAAATATTAACATGGAGAAAATAAAAAGGTTAAAAATCCAAGGAAATGCTTATGGAAGTTCAAAGGGAGTTCCATGAATCTATTTTCCCCACATCAGATCTTGAAGACTTGTGGGTAGATTCTAATGAAGCACCTCTATGAAGGAAGAAGTGACTACCAACTCCCTCACCTACACTATCACCCATACCCTCAACCCAAATTATTGAGTATGAATACTATTACTATTCACAAATTAGTGGATGAAGATGTTTCATGGGCAGCATCATTAATATTTAAGCCCCAATCACACACACCATTCACCATTATTTTTCTCACTATTTGTATCCACCTCCACCCAAAATACCAGTCATAGATGTTTCCACCCTAATCAAAATCTCCCCATCAACCACCATACCACCACATTACTTTTGTGTTGAATATAGAGTGGCACCATCTGACCCTATTGCACCCAATTTAGCCTCAATTCCACCCGCACCTATGGACATGGCCAAAATATTAATAGATATTTATTGTCAATCATCGACTACACCGGTATCTAATATCTCACTCACTGATGCCCCCCCTGATGCACATACGCTAATTACATCGTATGCCACCTCACTCATGCATGCCTCAAGCACATCAAGTGTATTGATTTCATCCCAATTTGTTTCTACCACATCTTCAAGGATTTGTCTCTCAACAAATGAAAGGAATGTGTTAAGCTCTTCTTCAACACATAATGTAGACATTTGGTATGAAGAATTTATTTACCCTCTTGACCCTAAAACCTACACTCATCCATCTTTCTTCAATCCTACCACTCTTCTAAAATCTTTTGGGGATGGTGAGAAAGGAATGCTTGGCTATTGTAAAAAAGTTCAACACCCCTTATCTTTGAAAGATTAGTACTCCACTCTTAGTACCAAAATTTGTCACTTGAGGGATTTATGCAACTCTCAAGGCATCATAATCCAAGAGCAAGGAGAGAAGATTAGCAGTCCATAAAAACAACTGAAACAAAGAAGAACCAAAGAACATGTCCCAAACCTCCTTAGAGTAAAAGAAAGATGCACAACATAGAGAACTTAAGGTTGCTTCAAGAGGGCTTAAAAAAAATGACCAAAGAAGTAAGGTGGAGATGTAAATTATTATCATGTTAATATTCTCTTGATTCCATGTACGTGTATATAATCCTTCTTGCTCTTGATGCTCAATGTAGGGTGGCCATGCATCTCAACAAAGAGAATGTCAATCCAAACATCATCCCAACAAATTAGTTAAAGACTCTTGTTAGCTTGAAGATTGAAAAGAAATTATTGAAGAAGAATAAATTTAAAGTTGTGTAGAGGAAAGTGTGTTTCATAAGTTATTTGTGATAACACCATATCACTTGATAGTATAGAGAGTGCAATGGATGACAATGATGTTATTAGAAGGGCCACACATTCTTACAAAGGATATTGAAATCTGCACTAAAATCTAGTAAACAAATTCGCAAAACTCTCTTCAACTTATGATATTTGGAGGCTACAAAAAATAATCAATGAGAAGCTAAATGAATATGTTGGGTTGCCCTACCATATAAAAAAAGAATTCAAAGGCAAACAAGGAACTATCCAATATGATGAGCAGAACAACATCTTCATGGACTTGGAGATCTTGTAGAGGCATGGTTGAGTTCTACAACGTCAATCATGTAGAAACAAAAGGTGTTCTCAATTTTGTTCTAAAGATGGACGAGTGTGAAAGTTAGGAAGATGGAAAGAGTAGCAATAACTTTGATGGATAGAGCAATGGAAAATGTATCAAATGATGATCCTCTATCACACACATACAATAAGCGCATATAGTGGTGGTTTAATGCACACATTAGATTATCAAGCAAAGAGTATGAACAAGTCAAGTGCATGGAAATATGTTCTTGGGTGATGGTTAATGTGGGAACGGGACAAGTAATGAATGCAAAGGGGAATAAGAACCTCACACGACACCTGATACACAAAGGTATGTATTATGATACTTGGGTACAACCACAGACACAAATCAAGCGATATCTCTTAGCTTCGAGACCTAAATATAGTCAATACTAGGTTTGTTTTGAAGCTCTTGAGATGCCTCAAATGCTAATATTATAAGCTTGATTAGACTTCTTTGCTCCAAGTTATGCCCAAAAAATAGAGTGATGGGAATCACCTATTCACAACAAAAGATTCCTTACACTTCACACACATGCAAAATACCATCCAAAAGATGGGGAAGGGGTAGACAACACCTCTAGGCACACATTTCACACCTCATACACACATAGAAGCTCACAAAGAAGAAGATACACAAGCAATAAAAAGTGAATTCGAAATTCAAATGTTAGATCTTGATTATGGAAAAAATTCTTTACAAATGAGTCACGAAGTGACTTATATACATGTGCCCAAAGTTTGGTTCTTTCATACAAGAGATCGCCACTTTCTCAAAAGATCTCTAAGTTCTTACTATTGTACAAAAGTAGTGCTACAATCTTCAACGATTATGCATCTAGAGGACTCCTCTGGTGCATATACAAGGCTTCTCAATGCTTTATAATGGATTTTAAGAAAAGAAAATGGGCTATTTCTTGAACATTTTGTGGGCATGTCTTTCTTCTCTTCTTTACTCTACTTTCTGCTCTCTCTTGTCTTTAGTCGTTTGCAACACTCTCCCCCTTTTGGTCTCTATCATCCCTTAATAGGCTCTCATGGTGTTTCATATGTTTCATATGGCTTGGGATACATACATATCTAGATATGTCCTTGTGGTCCTTTGTAAACCCTCTACACCACTATTTTTGTCTTGGTTCATGTCATTGGCCCTCATACATAACCAATAGATGGCATTTAATCCATGTTGAGCAATTGAGGCTTGTTGTCCTCCTCCCCACTTTCCAACTTATTCCTCTCCTTACTAATGCTTAAATATTCATGTTAATACTTCTTGAATTGCATGCAGCCAATGGTTGAGGAAGCATTCAAGACTTTGCAAGAAATGTTGTTCGTCACCTTTACCTCTATCTATCTTTTGATTGTCAAGCAGATGCTTTGATTTTCCCATTGATAATTCTTTATGGAACAATGGTGGGAGAAAGAGGATGTACCTCAATCTCCTCACCAACAATATTGGAATTTGGCTTTATTGGCATAGATGCTACGAATAGTAGTCACACGGCAAGTAGGTGCAAAATTTTCATCAAAATCAATGCCTCTTTCCTGTGCATAACCCTTTGCAACAAGCCTAGCCTTATACCTATCAAATGTTCCATCAAGTTTACGCTTTAGCTTGTATACCCACTTAGTGCCAATGGCGTTCTTGCTAGCAAGCAAGTCACATAAAGACCAGGTACCATTTTTCATAATTATATCATATTCAGATTGTATTGTAGCCATCCAATGTTCAGAATTTTGTGCTTCATCAAATGAAACAAGCTCAGTCTCATCACAGAGACTAAATGCAGCCATAGCATAGCAATCTGATGGCACTATGAGAGCTTGAACGAGTATAATATGACAGAGGTGCATCTAATTTGTTGTCATGCAAAGTTTGCACCAGCCGTTTTGGCATAGTTTTTGCCTCCTCAATATGAGCTCTCTTGTCAATAAGTGCATCATGTAAATTTGCATCACAAATAGAATGATCTACATCATCACATGAAACATGTGATGGCTGAGAAGTTGCCTCATTAGGACCAACACTAGACTCCTATAAAAAGAGGCAACAAAGTATCATACATGTCTTTGGAGCTAATAGATGTCTCCTTCATACATGAAAGTAAACGCTGAATAGCATCTTCCACAAAAACAACATCACAACTAACCAAAATGCGTTTAGTCTGTGGATGATACAGACGAGAACCTTTGATTTCTGAACTGTACCCAACAAAAATACATTTTATTGCTTTATCATCCAATTTCCTGCGATATTGTTCAGGCACCAATGCATATGCCAGACAACCAAAAACATGTAGATGAGCAACAAATGGCTTGCGACCATGCCAAGCCTCATATGGAGTGATAAACTGTAGTACTTTAGTGGGACACCTGTTAAGTACATATGCTGCACACATGATAGCCTCAAGCTAGAAACTATGTGGTAAAGCCTGACTCTTGATCGATCAGAATGGAGGGTGCCTATTTTACATGCTGACATATTTTAGCCAACACCAGAAGCTGTATGAAGCACATGAACACTTCAGACTTTGCTTTCAATGGATATACCCATGGATGCGTAGAAAAATCATCAATGTAAGTCACAAAGTAAAGATAATTTCCAGAAGAGGGTGTCTGCATAGGACAGCGGACATCACTATGCAATTTATGAGTAGCCCAAACTGAACCATCTTTTGGTAATGAGGAACGCTGCATTTTACCCACAATACAGCCTTCACATACATGCTTACCAGGTGCCTCAAGTTTGGGCAAAGAGGACACCATTTCAAATTTCTATAGGCATAGCAAAACTAGCAAAATTCAGTTGACCAAAGCATGCATGCCAAAGATTTGCATCTAACATAGCCTGAGAATCATGTACTGCACATGTTGAGTCATTCATAGATTTTTCATAATCTATGAGCTTATACAACCCATGAGATAAAATGCTAGAAGCAATAATCACATCTCCATTTGACATATCATGAACGGTACATCTGTCATCAACAAATTTCACAACCAAGCCAATCTTGGCTAAAGAAAAAATTGATAACAGATTCTTCTTGATCCTTGGCACAAATAAAGCATCTGACAAAGTGAAAGAACTACCATTCGTAGTAGTCAGAATGATCTTACCAACTCCCATAACGGGATAACGGAAGTTGTTTGCACATGTAACTATATTCCGTATAGAGGCAAGCTCGAGCAAAGAGAAGAAATTGCACTGTGAGATAATATGTTTGGCCGCCCCACTATCAAAATACCAAACATCTGAGTCTACTGTAGGCATGCACTACTCATGAGAAGATGGGTCAAAACTACAAACAATAGTAAACACCCATTTTTCTTCTTGCATAGGATTAGCAGACTCTGTTTTTGATGTAGAGGCCTCTGGATCAACCATTCTGACCTCCTTCTTCTTTGCCTCTTTAGCAGCCAGTTTTGGATAGCTCTTAATGACATGATCATTTGCTTTATAGTATTTACAAAACAATTTCTACTTTTCTGATTTCTTCTCATCTTTGTTGTCCTTCTTCGAATGCATTTGTAGATTTTTGCTTACTAGTAGATGAGTTCCATGTACTTTTGCCCTTCTGACTAGCTTGGAAAGCTTAATCTACAACATGCTTAATGGACCTATTATGCCTAGACTGATCTTCCTGCAACAAAACAAAAACTAACTCCTCAAATGATAAGGCATTTGGATTGCCTTTCATCATCAAATGAAGAGTATAAGAAAAACTCTGATATCAATTAGGAAGACTATTTAGAACAGTCTGCACAAGTGAACTATCAGGAAGGACTTCATTAGCAAAAATAATTTGTTCCTTCAAATCCTTGATCTTTGTCAGAAAACTATCCATAGAATCACCTATATTCATGTGCTCTCTCTCCAACTGTTTTCGGAGGTAAGCAACACGAGCCTCATTCCTAGCTTGGTACAATGTGGTAAGTGTATCCCAAGCATCCCTAGTTGTTCTGCAAGAGCGAATGTGAGGAATAATGACACATTTGATGGACAAAGCTATCAATGCATGTGCCTCGACATCTCTGCCATCCCAACAAATTTTCTATGTGGTAGGTGCAGCAGAAACCACAGCACGAATAGAAATCTGCAGAATATCACCATCTTCAACACCTTCTGCATCAGATTCAGTACCTATAGTTGTAACAGTTGTAGGTGTGATATGATGTTTTTCAACACCCTGCACAATGTTAGAGAGTCCTTTTGCAACCAATACATGTCGCATCATATAAGCCCATAACGAGTAGTTGGTACCATCCAACTTATCCTCAACAGCCAACATACGAAATACATCATTGCTTTTAGCCATGGCCGGCGTTTAAAATACCTTGATGCAAGAAATTGATTATATCTCAAAAAGTTGAACAGAACTACCCAAACAAATTCTGCTAAACCAATAGCAGACTTTGAGACACTTATACTGGTGAACCAAAATTGGTATATACCTTTGGCACAAAAAGATGAAATAGCCTGCACAAGTGCTGTGATAGTGCATTCGAAGGCCGAAACGAGCTCAGATCACGATTTTGACACCACGGAGCTTCTTTGAGTTAAAGCAACTATCCATCACAATAGACTCCATATCATCATCGTTCTCTTCTTCTTCTATGACTTCAGTAGGGTCACACTCTTCTAGATAGGGCTGACACATGAATACTGAAATATCATAACCCCCCTCGTCATAATGAGGTGTCCATTGATCTTCATTGACAACAATGTCCATAGTGGCTAAGATTTTTGCCCAAGCATGAGGCTCAAATTCCTCATCTAGAAAGATCATCGGTGTGTAGGCTGGGTCTTTAACCGGTTTGTGTCTTGAAGGAGTTCCTTCTTCTCTTGCTTTTAGACATCTTTCCTCTTCCTCTACGACCTTGCACATCCACAAATGAGTGTCTTCATGCATCCAAGATGGATCAGGTGAACTTTCAGAATGCGCAGAGATTTAATCCTCTTGCGCTTTGTGGATAGGATTCCACTGTAGGGGTGGTACATCTCTAAAGGTATAACCTTTTATATTTACTTTTGTGGTGACCCCTAAGTGTTGCAAGTATAAGGAGTTGGTTCCCCAATCTTGCACTATTTGCAATTGTGGTAGGAAGGAACTTCCTAGGATCATCTCGTAGAAATTATTTTTGCCAAAGTCACATAAAGCAAAGGTGTGTTCAAACTCTACCCCACAAGTGGTTAGAGTTATCCCTTCTAGAAATCCTAGAGGTCTTTCAACATGGCCATCAACCATTTGAAGCTTCATTCTAGTTGGTCTTAATGCAAGTTTGCCCCATTGCCTCCACAAGGAGGTGGTTGCAATCGCAACACCAACACTTAAATCTAAGATAGCTTTGGTTGTGTAACCTCGGTAGGTGATTGGAAGATAAGTGTTACCTTCTTCACCCTCACTCATGTCTCCTATTTTGTCTATAGGTATCTCTAGGAATTTATGCTTAGAGCCTACTTTTGACATATTGAAATCAGGTTCTAGAACCTAATTTGCCACATGTTTCCATAGCTCAAGATTTACTTTGAGTAGCTCTTCTAAGGTGAGATGACACTAAACCTTAGTTTTCTTCACGACTTCAATGTTTCTTGGAACCATTGAGTTTTCATTTCTTATTAATATTGTGGGAGCTCTGATATGAAGAGATTCAGATTCCCATGGGCTTGTGAATTGTGGCAATTCTTGTAAAGAGTTAGATTCAAAATCTAATCTTTCATCTTCTTGTTGCTCTACTTCATCTCCATAAATAGATGGAATGTCTTGGGGAAATTGATCATGAAGGTCATCAATTTCAGGAATAGGAGGGGGATTACCCTACTCCTTGGCCCATTTCTCTTCTTGTATTTCTTGCAAGAACTCTTGAGAGTGCTCTTGAATTGAAAGAGGTATTCCAACATCTATGGGATTAGGAACATATGCACCCATTGGTGGTGAGCTTTGTCTTTCAATAACTGGTTGAGCCTGTGTAGGTAAAGAAACCTGTGGCTTGTTTGCCAACTGCTCTAATATTTCTAGTAAGCCTTGGAAATGCAAACTTGATTTGGCAGAATTTGTCTGATTGAATGATTGACTAGTCTCGAGCATAGCTTGAGCTAGTTCTATGACTTTCATGCACATTTTTGTCCGTTCAATCTCTAAATGTGCTCTAGCGTAACTCTTGTCTAGGTTTGCAAATGTTGGACCTTCTTGAAGTCAAGCTTGGTAGGCCTTGAACATCATGTCCAAGTCTTTTGGGGTTGGATCTGCAAGAACAGACCCTGGTTGTGGTTTATTTACAGTGAGTGGTGGGGTGGGATGAGGTGGTGTGGATGGAGTTTTAGCATGCGAAGGATTTTGAGAGGCAATGTCTACAATCTTTGTTTCTGCATTTCTCAGGCTTTCTTCTAGTTCTGATAACTTTCTTGCCCAATTATGATTGTCCTTCTCTCTGGTATCCTTCCATGTTCTTGTTTTTCTCTTAATAGGCTCTCTTGACCCACTTGACTCTAATTATTTAGCTGCTTTATCTCATTTTAATGCTTGTGCCCTAGTAATTACCCATACAGGAGGCACATTAGTGCTACTTGCACTTCAATCCACAACTAAGCCTACCACATTAATGGGTGTAACTTTGGGCACACTAGAGGGATTTATGGGACAATCTCTAGGAAGATGTTCTTTGCCACACTCAAGACAAAAGCCCTATATTGTGATGTTATATCCTTGTTCTATAGCCGGTGGGTGGGGACATTCATGAATGAAATGGTTACCCTGACATCTAAAACATGGTCCTCTAGGGGCTTGTGGTCTCATTTGTCCCAATTGGGGCCTAGGGTTAGGATTCGTATACATGACATTAGAGTATTCGGGCTCCCAATTTTGTTCCATAGATGGTGCCTCATAGCGATAAGGATAAGTCTCACTATGGTCGGGTGACTCTCTGTAATAAGATTGTGCACTATCTTCATAGAAGTAGTCAAAATTCTGAGCATGATGGTCATTCTTTGAGACCAATGGGGTTATTGGCACCAATGCTCTATTAGGACTCTCCTTCGCCACTGCATACTTAACTGGGATCACATTGGCCAGAGGTGGTAGTTGGTTTCTTAGGACTGGTTGTGGTCTATATGGTGCCTGATATTGCTGTTGGGATTGAGATTGATATTGTTTTTGTGGCCTATAATATGGTTTTTGGTGTTGGTTCTGATAGCTACCTTGCTGGTAAGGTTGCTGATAAGTTTATCTAACAGCCTGTCTATTGTAGGGACAATCTTGAGTTGTATGGTTCGTGTATTTTTTTCTCAATAGTGAAATATAGAGCATTCATTCTCTTATGTTCTGGTTTTGCATTGGGCATGCATTAGCCATGTGGTCTCCTCCATAGTTGTAACATCGCTTCAATGAGGTGATGACTCTTGATGTTTGTCTATTTTGAACTCCTAGCTTCTTGGCAACCTACTCAGCTATCTCATCTATCTCAATGGATGTTCTGGAGGTATGACTAGTAGAACAATCAGAATCCTTATAGAGTTTGGACAATTCTAACTCCTCACCCAAGTTGTCTTCTATGTCAATGTACATGCGCACACACTCTTCTATGGATCTAGGCTCTTTCAAGTACACATATGATCTTAAATTTGTGCTTACTAAGCCATCTAAAAACAAAGACACTTGTTTGGTCTGTGTGGGTAACTCTAGCACAGGGCATCTTTCTAAGTACTGTCTGAACCATCTTTCTGCAAGTTTTTCTTGAGGTGTTTGCTTGAAGTTGTGGATCAAGGATGATGTGTTATGCCTAATGCCACTCTTGGAAAATTCTACAATGAATGCTTCTTGCAGTTGGCCTATATCTCGATAATTGTGACTATTTAGGGGCTAAAACCAAGCTAAAGCAGTACCCTTGAGGGTCAAACCAAATGCCTCAAATTGGGTGAACAAGTCCTAGACCTGTTCAACTCTTAACACATTTGAACTCGGCCACATAATCATAAGGATCAACTGATCCATCAAAGTAGTTTTTCATTGTCTTGACCACTTGAGAGGGTCTAGGGTTCTTGGGTACTCTCGGGGTCTAGGCAATGGAAAATCATGATCATCTCTTTGGTGCCTATGTGGTCTATGTCTCTCTCTTTCATGTCTTTCACTTTCAAATCCTGATCTGTCTCTACCCACTGTGTGTGCAAAACTTACCTCAGGTCTCTCTCTTGTGCGTTCTCATTGTGCCTCATCAGCTTAGGATGATCCTGCTCCTTGGAGGCCATGGGTGACATTAGATCTTTGTGGAAGGAAAATTAATTCACCTTTCCAAGTGTATGCATGCCTGCCTTGCTCTATTACAGAGAACATTTTCTCCGATGTGTTATCCAGGTAGACAACTTTGCTCGGTATCTTTGGATCCTTGAAATCATAGATGGTGACTATCGGGCTAGGTTGATCTGGCTTAAATCTCCAAAAGGCTTCCTCTGTTTCTCTATTCAATAATAGTTCTATGCTTTTGTTGTCTTGAGGGATCCAATCTGGAGTGATCACTCTGGTCAAAACTGACTTACCTCTAGGAGTCTTCGATTCTCGTCCTAGGTCCCCTTGCTCTAGGTTTCCTATCTCATTATCAGGAATGATATTTCCAAACTCATTTGTCCTATCAGATAAGCTACTAACCACACACATGGTCCCTTGCTTATCAATGTATGAACCTTCTTCGAATTTAACCACTGGGTGTTCAAGTTCGAAGGGTTGATCGGGATTTTTGAGTTGGACCACTAGCTCTTCTATAAAAGGATCTCCTTTTGACCTCAAAATAACTTTAATGCAAGTGTATTAGTTCCATATCAATTAGTTTTAAATGACATATCTGACATATAAGACGTAGCTCAAGAAAAAACAAGTTAGCTCCTACTAATCAAGCATAATACCACCCAAAAGATGTATGAGCTCATAAACAAGACAAAGAACAAGTTGTATTAGTGATTGTTCAAGTGGCACATGAATTTGATGACCAAACACAAGAAGAAGCACAAAAGTGCAAGCTAGAGCCAGAGTTTTAAGGCTAGGTTGATAGCTTGATGCTTTCCATTAAATCACTCAAGGCCATGCATACTCACTAGCGAGAAGATCAAAGAAGTAAAGAGACCATGAAGGAACATGTTCAATAACTGCAAGCACAAGTACCAATGCTCTAGAGAACTTCCAATGAGTTTGAAACATACAAGATAGAGAGCCAAAAGATTATTGAAGATCTTAGATAAGGCAACAATGTATGGATGCAAAAAGTCCCAAGTAAACATAAAAAGTTCCAACTGCTCAAATTTGACATGCTACAAGTATAACAAGACCTTCAAAAACATTTTGAGGATTGGGAGTAGCTTCACAAAGAAATCTTGTTTGATGATATGACTCTCATGCTCACCCAAGAGAATCAAGCTTAGAAATGCAACCTTGATGAGGGGAATAACTATTTGAAGGCCCAACTAGAAGAGCAAAGATCCAACATTAAAGCATTGAAAGCATATCTTGCCAGTTCAAGCCTGACATTGGATCCATGCTAACCAACTCCTAAGTAGCCACCTCTTATGATTTCCTAGATTCAAGTCTTGTTGTAGAGTTGCATGAGGTTTCGCAAGAGGAAGCACAAGAAGATCAAGGCCCAACCAATAATATAGGGAAAGAGCAACTGGCCTTAGCCCTCAAATACCCTACAATATATAGCATGTCAAAGGTGGTTTGAGGTCATCCAAGGTATGTGCAATAAGTTTGAAGAAGATGTGCTTGTCACTCTAGCACAATGGTTAGCACCAACATCAGGAGATCCACCTCGTAATTGTCAATCGATCGAGATGTGAGGGCGGTGTGAGGCCCATGAGCAAGCGGAATACACAAGTGCGTGAGTGAGAATCTCACTAACATGTAGGTACATACATACACATGTGTATACAAGGCAATACAAAGAGAGAGAACAATGGAATCTTTGATTATCCAAAACAAGTTTGCAATGCCCAAGATTATGTTCACTCTCCAACTAGCTAACCCAAAAATGAACTATCTAGCTCTTTTTATAGCTTTTTGACTAGCTTTGGCTTTGTTCAGGCCAAGTGTTTGGCCTAGTTAAAATTTAGGTTCCCTAGCTCATTTGAAGGCTCAAATGGGCTTAGAAAGTTATGAAATTTGATACACATGTGGTTCTACTATGTCCTCAAGCTCGAGGACTCATTGTCTTGAGCAAAACAAAGTCTATTCTACTTAAAACAGGATTTACAATGAAGTGTAGTGATAACAATCATTGTTTGTTGTATATATTGAATCGGAAAAATGATTGGCCTATTCACTAGATCTTCATTGGCTTCCTTGTCCAGTTGGCCCTCCTTGAACTTCTCTTTGACTTTGTTCTCTCTAGCTCCCTTGATTCATGATTCCTTGGCATGTTAATCCTCTTTGACTACTAACAACTCCCTCTCCCATGTCTATCATCCCTGATAGACCCTTGTGGCAGGTGGTGTTTGGTGTAATACTGGATGACATGGGAAGTTAATTCATGCTCCTTGAGTCAAAGTCCATGTGCTAAGTTGCTCATGCTTGCTAGCTCATGCATATCTTGGCTGAGCAAGAAGCATCCTATTGTGGCCACTTCTAGTTGTGAGGTTGAGTATAGGGAAGCTCTCACAATGATTGTTCACTGTGTGTGTGGCTCAGATGCCTTATGGTTGATTTGGGTGTTTGTCACTCTTTTGCCACCACCATCTTCATTGATAGTCAAAGCACATTGGCAATTGCAATGAACCCTGTGTTCCATGCTCGCACTAAGCACATTGAGGTGCACTATCATTATGTCAGGGAGAGGTTTTCTACTGGAGATATCAGTTTGGCATATGTGCCCACATAGGAGAACATTGTAGAACTTTTCACAAAGGCTCTACCTAGGGAGAAATTTGAAGATTTTCGCAAAGTTTTGGGCTTACTTCCTTTTATGGATTGACTCCACATAGCTTGACACTTCCTTATACATGAGTGCCAACTCCTTGTTCACCACATCACTCCTTGGTGGCATTTGTTGATATATTTTGATAGTGATCTGTGTGAACATACTAGGACCACCGAGGCACTTTTTTCCCTCTTCAGGAGGTTCCCCCCCCCCACCCAGCTTGTGTATACACCTATAACCCTAATGGGCCACTTATCTTTGTACATTCTCTTGGTAATACATTCAGTATTGTGTGTTGTGCTCCAAGCTTCTTCTCCCTTGTGTTGTTCACGTCCTTCCACAAACCTCAAACTCCAATAAAGAAGAAGTGGGATGAATCATTAAAAATTTACATAGAAAACTATTGTCAAGATTTAGTAGAATTGCAAGAGATTTGTGAAAGCAAGATCTAGGTAGAGAGAAAGAGCTCAAAGGATAGAAAGAGATACTAGAAGAGAAAGATAAGATCATATTGCAAGTGCAAGAAAAGATTGAACATATGAAAGCACAAACCACAAATCAAGCAAAGAACATGGGGCCACCTAGTATAAGTGATCCTAAGATGGCTATTGTGGAGTCAGAGGTATGTCCTCTTTCTCCCCCATTGTTCATTCACCGCTCCATGATGTGCAACCAATAGAACCTGATGAAATCCTTATGCCATGTACATTAGAGCTAGAACAAAAGGAAGGCACACTACTGCTGACTCATATGACACAAGAGTTCAAAGAATTTGTAGCAAGAGTCATGAAAGATGCTAAAATAAGAAGTAAGGATTTGCAAAAGATCATAAATTCATTCAATGTACCATACAAATTATGAAAGAATAGACATGGTGCTATATAGATAGGATAACTCAACTGGATCCTCATGAATATCTTACTTTTATAGTAAATACTTTCAATTATACATAGGACAAATTCAACAAAGTCGATCCTATATGGGGAAACAAAGTTTTAAAAAAGAATCCTACTATATGTGTAGATTGGTAGGATGCACCATACTTATTATAGGTAAATCCATCTATTTTCCCTATGCCAAGGAGAAGACCCTGGCCATAATTTTGGGAAGGACAATGAAAAAGTACCCTCAATAAACAATGGTTCAACTTTCCTCTACTATTAGTCCACCACATGGTTACAAACAGAAGACTATATGGTGCAAAACATAGAATTTTGGGTTTCCAAGCATGCTTTCATTCTAGATCTCGCTATCAAGATGACCAACAAAATTATATGTATGATACTGAGACTATTAAAAGTCTTCAAGTTTGCATAATATACATTCTTGAACTTCATTGGAATCAATCAAGGTGTAGCTCGATTACTTTTTTATCTGTCGATTACTCCAAGCAGAAGCATGATCATGGCATATTTTTCACACCTCATGTTTTTACCAAGCTCTTATTTACAAACATTCAAAGAAGCATTCTTTATAGGACTTTTTGAGATGGATTCATAACTCTTTTTGAAGATTTCTTCGAATCCAAATTCAAGACTTGTAGCTTATGAATTACACTTTTTTTGCCAATCATTGAAAAGTCCCACATGATGGAGTAAAGTTAGAAAAAAGGCATTGATTCATGATTAGAGAGGCGAATTTGCTCAATACATGAGTGTAGAAGAGGCAATCCGGATCATAGTTCCAGTACTACTTATACTCAAGGGGGATTCTTCCTCAGGGAAGTATACCTTGTGAGATGCCTATGTGCAAGTATACAAGTTGATAGTGAAGTCACAATCATGAAACATCACAAGAATATTGATGAGAAAAGTAAAACTCCTTTAGAATCTGAATGATTATAGTAAGGTAAAATAGATCAAATGAGCATTAAAAGTAGACTAGTAGCCAATCTAGAGAATATAATTGATTACTAAAAAATCAACAACAAGAAGTGTTCTAACAACAAGATACTCTACAAATGACATGAACCAGGATCCGTACTGAGATACACTAACCAAGACTACTCAATCACATTGTTTTGCTATCTGCCACAACTGAGTAGCCAAGACTCTGCACATATGATACAAAGGAGTTGTGGAGGACTTCTCTTACTTTGAGACACTAGAAAATACACACAATGAGAGTGTGGATATCTTCTCTAATCTATGTATTCCCATGACTGAATCCATAGTGTATTTTTACATCCTTTTGAATCGATGATAGTTATATCTTCCACCTAAAAGGTAGTCCTAATTTCTAGGAACTACATAAATTTGAATTCAAAACCAAGTCGTAGCTTTTGGCTCCCTTCAGTCATGAGTTTCTTCATCTTTTACCTTTGAATAAGATGAATAATGTTTTAACCTTTCAAGTCTTCAAACCATATAATAAAATAGATGTAGATTCAATCTTCTTGAATCATGAGAAGTCCAATGTGCATTGGCCAAAATCTTAGGCTTGCTCCATGCACCCATAGAGTTTACAAAATGAAGCTTGATTTGACTTTTTGGGACTCTTATGCACACAAAGAGGCTCCCTATATGCTCGAGTATGGGTCATGTACCCACTCACAAGACTCAAAAAATCAAAGACAATAATACAAAAAATGACTTTTTAGTGCAAGAGATACCTTACATAGAACATGCAAGGGTCCCATACGACTTGCCAATTTGTAAAGAGGCAAACGGGACGAGAGTTCCAATATTCCTTCTACTCAATGGGGATTCTTCTTTAGGAAAGTATACCCAGTGACATGCCTCTATGCAGGAATACAAGTTGACAATGAAGTCACAGTGATGAAACAATCACAAAAATACTGATGAGAAAAATACAATTCCTTTAGAATCAGAATGATTACAGTAAGGTAAAATAGATCAAACGAGCATGAAAAGTAGACTAGTAGCCAATCCAGATACTAGAACTGATTGCTTAAAAATCAATAACAAGAAGTGTTGTGATAACAAGATACTTTGCACATGACATGAACTAGGCTCCATATTGAGATACACTAAGGAAGACTACTCAATCACATTTTCATGCTATGTGCCAAAACTGAGTAGCCAAGACTCTCTATAATCACCACAAAGTTGCTTCCACACATAGTGGGTAGAGTCGCAATAGAGTGTAGAGTGTAACCAAGAGGTAGCTCAAGAAAAGAGTACAACTAGTAGAGAATAAGCAATCACACTATAATAGAGTTGGTATAGAATCCTAGAGATAAAATAGGCCCAATACAAATAAATGAAAAGATGGAGCAAACGAGTGCCCAACCTCTTCTTATATAGACTCTAGAAGCCAAGTGGAGTGGCCTTGCCGATTCCATTGCGCACTCTAAATTGACAAGATTGGTGGCAAAATGGGCTAATTTTGGTATTGTTCACCAACCATTTTTAGGTCCTCCAATGAGATCTTCTGACATCCACAAAGCCTTGTGGTGGCTTTTCTTGCAATTATCTACCCTTTTACCATTTAGTGACAAGTTGAGAAAGATTTATCTCATGATGCATCAAAATGAGTGGTCACATTGTCACCAAATGGTAGTCATGTCAAAAGTAGGTAGAGTCACCCAATTTTGGATGTGCCAAAAATGGGTGGAGGTGGTGCCTTGTTTTGGTAGTGCCAAAATGGGAGGAGGTGGCATCCTATTTTGGTAGTGCCAAAAGAGGTGGTTCCCTCCTCCTCACTACTTGAGGGAAGTGTAGTCACCATATTAACTAGTGCATGCTTATTACCACATTCACGGTTTTGTGTACAATCTTTATACAAACAAGTTTCATCACACTCTCATAGTAGAATTTCTTTAGCTAATTAGGAGGTGGGGCTACTTGTTGCACGAGGAGGAATTCACAAATGAAGTGGTCCCTTTGGCACCTATAGCATGGACCCTTAACTATATAGGTTGGAATTGAGTTTTAGTTGTGGATTGTCTTGTGACATTTCCATAGTAAAGACCATTATACTCAGGTTTGCTATACTTGTAGTATTGGTGATAATCTACATACCCATTGTTCTAATCTTAACATCTGGAATAGTGCATGTGTTGTTATAATCTTAATATTTGAATCATAGGCTACAATGGTATTATTGGCATAGACATAGTGATTGGCCCATTGTCACAAATGCCAAGGTTGGTGTGGGGTTTTAGGTAGTACCCATAGGTGCTATTGAAATGATTGGAACCATGGTGGTGGTAATAATAGTGGGAATCCTTAACATGTGCAAGATGAAGCACTTTGAATGTGGGTCACTATATATATTATTGCAGGGTTTCTTTGAGACATTGAGACTTGAGGTACAAAATTTCATGGGTCATGGGTCAGATTGACCATAGTCCTTGGGATGTCATTCAAAAATATGACTAAGCAACAGTGTAACTTTGTCAAGCATCCATTGGTAAAGGAAAGAAAGATCTATTTCATTCATCCTCATAGATAGACATCAATATGGTGTCATCATATTTAAACTCATGGATATACAAGTGGTAAGGAAACTTGCCTGGAGGCATTGGTAAGGCTTAGAAAACATCCTTAGCCTCTAGAGCAAAGTAGATCTCAAGAAAAGAGAAGTCATAAAATAACCTTACTAAGATGAATAGCGTGTATCACGGAGGCTAGATGATCAAGATCCACTTTACCCTAATCTGGTTGAGGATTCCAAGTTTAGCCAATTTCTTCTAGGATGTGTACATCTTGGGGGTTGATTCATTGGGGTTTGTCAGTCACCGCATATTGTCCCCCATCTTGTCTACAAATTTCCTTTAGCTCTAATCACTATTGTGCTTGAGAGGCTTCGATCTCTTAGCTCACCCAATCCAATGAGAGTCTATCTATAGTCATACTAATAGATGGTGGTTCCTAGTCTATTTGTATCCATGAAGGTAAGTCTGATCTAGTACTCAACTTCCTCTTTCACCATCCAATCTAAATAAACATATTGGTCAAGATTGTGCATGTCTTGAGAGTGTGATGAATGCATGATTTCCCTCTTGCTTTCGATTCACTAGAAGTTTCATAAACATTTTTTTATGCATCCTACTATGCTACTTGGTGTCGAGACACTACTTTGAGTTGATATGTCAAAGCCAATCCACCTTCTTTAGAAAATACATGCTCAACAAGGAATTCAGGGAGAATGCAGTGCACTATAGTGACATCTCTTGTCTTTTCTTTCTCTACAAAAACAAGTGTACCTATAGAGTTTTTACTTTCTTTTCTTTTGATCTTACTCAAAAATGATTAGAGAGGATTTAGAGTAGTACTTTGGGATGAAGAATTAATCCCAAATCCAAGATCCTATCTAATGCGTATTCCCCTATCCTTTGTTACTCTACTTGTTGTCTTCATGTTCCTATTGAGATATTTTTTTATGATTGTAGCCGAGATTTGCCTTCTGCTTGTCATCCTCTACAAGCAATTTCCATGGCACCAAGCTACCTTGCTCCCGCTAAAGGAGCTATTACCATCTTTCTCCTCACCCCTTGCTCAATAGATTTCCCTCATGTACATGTTGTTAAAGTGTTAAACTCGTGTTAACTAGTACTGGAATAAAACTGCCACTAGGTTCTTGGGATGGTCAGGGGTCTGTATTACAGAGGCCCTATATTCATTTTCCCAATTCAAACATTCACTGTACCGTATTCTGCATTACCTTACTCTGACTATTCCAACAACTTTAACTATTAATCTCAACCACAAACTACTCAGCAGTAATGAAGTATTCACCGCAATTGAAATACACAGATTCCTTAATGACAATTAACATGCTACCACCATTAACTTATACTTCACCAATGAACTCAGAACATCCACGAAATCACCACATTTACTCAGTACCAAAACATTAAGGGAACAATACAACAATATGAATAAATTATGTTGGAACCAATCCGCAGGCACATCGCCCAGACCCACAGTCTAGCATGTTCGCTCTGTCTCTCACTTCCACACATTCTTTTCATTATCAAAGGATACAACGATTACACTACATCCTTTCGATGTGCATCCTTTCCCAATTATATTTTGCTCTAAGTATAATTACATTCCATTCTGACGGCCTAACACTAGCACGCACGGTGGAATCGAACCTAGAATGAATGTATTACAAAAAAGGAACTAAGAGTCATCAATGATGCCTTGAATATACATGGTATGAGCTAATTTAAATGTGAGGGATATCTTCTGGTTCAAAGATTCTAAAATCTCTTGGAGAACATGTGGTTCTACCAAATGAGCATTAGTTCGCACTAAGCTAGAAGCAATAACTTGGGAAAGCAAAATTTCACTCTATTTCTGCAAAAATGCTTCTTGTAAATAAAAATCATTGTCCAAGGCTGTATCTCTGTGTAACTTGGCATCAACTATTGTTGCATCAATACGTGACAACCAATCTTGCTGAGTGCCAAGTTGCTTCTCTCTTGGCTCCAACTCTTACTACTAAAATTGCATGGTCTGAAAAAATTCTTGGCGTTCTTTTTGTGTGGCTTCAATTTCCTTCTTTAATTTAGTCGTACGTCCAATTTCTTCATCCAATACTTGACCTTTTTGAAATAGTCCCTCTGTAACTTTCTTAAGCTCTGCTTCACCTTGTAACACTTTGTCAAACAATAGCTGATAGGCCTGTTCCACAATTATGAATCTGGTGTGAGTTTTGTCTAACTCACAACCTAGAGCTTTCATGGCATCATCCTTATCCATCACTACCTATTTGAGCAGGGAAATCTCTGCTCTCTCACCGCAAGAATTTCATCCTTTACTGATACCTGTTCCTATAATACGGTTACTTGTTCCTGTAATAGACATGCATTGGACTTAACTTCTAGAATCTCTTCCTGTAGGGGAGTGATGTTGGCTTCCAATATATCCACCTTTGCTTGATATTCAGTGCGGAGAGATTGGTGAGCAACATGCAGTTGAGTAGGGAGTTGCTTGGATAGGTGCAGAAGGAAATCACCAATTTGGTCTAACTAGGCAAACGAATTCAGTACGATAAAAGTGGATGCTCGCCGAGAAGGGTTAATAGATACCGTAGTTGAAGAGGAAGGTGGGGAGCAATCGGGAGAAGAGGGAATAGGTCTAGAGTGGGATACGACCATCGAATGATTAGGTGAGGGGGGAGGACTAGGAGGTAAGGGAACCCGAGAAGGTCACAAGGAGGAGGTGTTACCAGGTGTGCAGTATGGGTCTCTGCTACCATATCCTTCGATGAAGATGGAGGCATAGTAGATTCCACATTATCGAACAAGAGACTCCTCAATCTGTGTTTGCACGGTTTGGTGAAGGGTTTCCACTACTGTGTCCGGTGCTTTATCACGAACCTACTTCTATTGCTGATCGACTTTATGGATGGATTGAAAATCTTCCATGACTGTATCTTTGTCAGTTTGGTCTTTAGGTGAGGGCGGGGGCGGAAGATACCTGCAAAGATGAGGCGGTGTCCTGAAGGAGTACCTTTGCAGAAGAAGCTTGGGCTTGACTCTGAGAAGGACTAATTTTGCTATGTTTCTCCCGAAAAAATCGGAAAAGGTCTTCATTGTCATCATCGATGCCCATGATCTACTCTGATTCTTCGCGGAAGAGGAGGGTATTCGTCAGAGGATTCGGAACAGGTTGAACGATAGGGAGGAGAAAGGAAAGAAGGTGAGGGAGACGGGTACGTGGAATATCACCTTTGGCTAATTGCCACAAGATTGCCTGACACTCATGATTGATCCGTCGGAAGAAAAATAATGCCGAGTTAACTGATTCTCAGGCAAAAGCATCAATCGGGGAATAGAACGGTCGAGATATACCATACATACATTTTTGGATATTGAGGGTAGCTACCAAAAATTGGAGGGCAGAGCATTCCAATTCGAGTCGGCAAAGGATGGCAAATTCATTAGCAACTGTCGAGGAAATAACTACTTCATCGTTGCCATTGGAAGCAGAGGGACCTCAATACGTCCGTCTTGGGGAAGATGGAACCTTTCAGCGACAATTTTGAGAGTAACAATTGTGCGTGGGTTTAGATAGGTAAGAGACCAACATGTCTCCATCTTCGGGTATTGGCAATGGCCGTAATGACTTGAGCAAAGTAGAGTAACAATTGTGCGTGGGTTTAGATAGGTAAGAGACCAACATGTCTCCATCTTCGGGTATTGGCAATGGCCGTAATGCCAAGGCAACTCGGCGAATGCCAATAACCTACGAGTACGAAGGAAATCACTCAGGTTGGAGGAGAGATCGACACGAAAAGTGGTGATATTGGCAAGAGCTTCGATGGTGGAGGACATAAGTCAAATGCACAACAATATACGCAGAATACATAGAGCACAAGAACACAATAATGAAAAAGAGGACGAGGACCCAGCTTACGTAAAGAACACATGGTGAAAGCACGGGTAGAAAACGCAATCATCACCACTGGAGGGAAACATGCATGCATGATGATGACATAAGCGCATTAAGAAATTCCCAATCATGAAGAGCAACGGAAAATCATGGATAATTAATCAAAACGGGAAGATTATGATGAGATGGTCAACCAAAATGCGCATAATGTATATAGTAGTCAAAGATACAAGACAAACATGATCGAGATGAATATAAATAAAATCGAAACAAAGCTAAGACGAAGTAGATGACATACAATACGGACAAAGTTTCGATCCATTGATGGGTTTAGGGAGGAGAGTACCAGTTAAAGTAGATAACCAGAAAGTAGTCGGACTGATCTGTTCTACAATATGATAGGGACCGAACCAGCGAAGTTTGAACTTGTCGGTCGAATGATTAGACTTAGCATTGTAAAAAAGAACCAATTGTCCTTTGGTAAAGATAGGAGCCGTGAGGAATCGATCATGGGTCTTAGCTTACCGCAGTTGAACTTCTTGAAGAACTAGAAAACTTTCAAGACGTTGTTTGTCCAAGGACCACAACACATCCAATCGGAAAGGGAAGGACTCTTCGGGTAATAACTTATGTTCCAATGCCACTCCTAAGCTAGGTACCACCAATTCCATAGGTGAAATTGCCTCTAGACCATATGCCAGTTTAAAAGGAGTACTTCTGGTAGCAACTTTATAAGTAGTGCGGTAAGCCCATAAAATCGAAGGAAGGTGTTGTATAACTATGGGTCAAACTAGCCAAAGACATGGGTTTTGAGGGTCCAAAACCACTTGGAGAACCCTTGGATTCTATTGAGAAACCCTTGGGAAAGTTTCTCCAAGAGTGTGGTTTGAACCCTTGAATTATTTGGATTTATTTACTCCCAATTGAAGGGTTTTGACCCTTAGGATTGATATTTCCTAAGGGTATGGTATTTAACCCTTAGGGAGGCCTCTCAAGCCTTGAGACTTGTACGTACAAGCTTGGGAGAAGTCCTTTTAAGAATCCATGTGAAGGCCATGAGATTCCATGTGATTTCCAAGGTTAGAAGGCCTTGGATTAGAATCCATGTGGAGAGGACACTTGGCAAGCTCTCCTCATATTTCCTCCCTTAGCCTTGAGGTATATATATGGGTGGAGTTGGATGGGTGGATACGTGCTCTCTCTTCACTTTGGTGGTTTAGACTAGTTGATTTTATACTCTTGAGTGGTATCTTAGTTTCTAAGAAGTTGATTCCACAACATTGCTATCCAAAAGCCAACATAATTTAACTTAGGAAAAGGAACTTTAAGCTTCGAGTCCTACTTATGAACCCGCAAGTTCCATAATTCCCATGGCATACCTCGTGAGTAAGGCCAAGTACTTAAGCTTCAAATTCAACAAGTTTCTCTTCTTATTAAACCATAAATGGTAGTAATAAGAACTTGGATTTTAAAAAAAATCCAAAAGAGAAACTAGAAGCCTATATGAGACCCTACACACATGAGGTAATCTTTGATCCTGAACAATGATAAGTTCATAAGATCTTCTAAATATGATCATTGAAGACAATGATCACACTAAAAGGGGGAAGAAAATGTCCTCAAATGACATATTAGGGAAAAAAAAGGTTGAACCATTTTTTTTCAATAAGCTTCTTCCTTCATCAACAAGAGGTAGGATCCATTTGGAGCTTTGAGAAAATTGCTTCAAAGAGTGAAGAGTTGTAGCTCTTTAAGCATATCTAGAGAAGAGGAAGATTAAAGGGTTGAAAGAAACTCTTAATACCTCTACTCCAAAATGTGCTCTATGAGTAAGAAACAATTTATCAAGATGGTAAAAAAGGTAACCATTTAGCAAAGCTTATGATTGACTATATCCTTTGATACAGATGACTAGTTATGTCAATAGATGATATCTAGTATGAGAATACTAGCTCTATTATCAAATGACATAAACAAAGATAACTTTGATTGCATCTAATCAAGGAAATAGTTCAATGAATGCTCAAAGTCTTTTCAAAGAACAAATCAAGACTCTATAAGAATGTAACTTACAAAGATTTTGATTATATTTGATAAACGAATGAAGTTTAATCCTTGAGTAAGAGCTAAAGTTGTCTACACTAAGGTGGGATTGTAAATCGGATGGTATGGGACATCTAGGTTTACAATGTCATTTAAGTGGGTTCAGTAGTATGGGACACTGAATTTAAGGATAATGAAAGCTTAAGCTCAAGGATATTGGAGAACTTTTTGAGTGAAGGATTTAGCATAAATGAACCTCTCATTTGGATAGGAAATTAAAAGAACATCAATTTCCTACAGTTTTTGAGGATGAAAACTCCTTAAAGGGGGGAAGAAAGGTATCATCAATATGATACTTCTAAGCAAAAGATATTCCTTAACTCTTTCATGAAAGTTAAGGAGTACATTGGATGTCCAAGTACCTAAGTATGTTTGAGTTAAATCTCAAAACAAAGTAAGAACTAGATGTGTAAGAAGGGAATTCATTAAAGAATTCCATTTTGGCAAGTAAGCTAAGGTAAGCTAGCTAAAGGCTTGAAGTATATTCAAAGTAGGGTATTTGAGAGTAGATAAAGATAGATCCAAAGTTTGGATCGACAAGCATGGCAACTCGCTTAAGTCAACAGGGTGACATATAATTTTTGATCCCTTAAAGGAGAATAGTTAATGGTTTTAAGAACATCAACATGATGTTGAAGACTAAAGCAAGGATATCAACTCATGAAGGTATGAGTTGAAGATCCCAAGAAAATCCCATGGGTAAATATCATTGAAAAAGGAATCTAAAGGAGAAAAGACTTGATCTTATCTCATGTTAAATTAGCTAGAGGAGTTTTGAAAGCCAAGTGACCTAACTTGGTCAAATATATCCAACCCTTTATGGTTGGATAATCCAAGAGGCATACATTGTTCAAAAAGATCAAAACATTTTTCGATACCAAGTAAAGTTCAAAGGTCAACCTAAATAGACCTTTGAATTAATTGACATTAGAAACCTTAGTCTTTGCTCTCATGAAAATGACGCCAAGGAGTTCCAAGATGGAATTCATGATCATGGTAAATTATCAGAGAGCATTGAAAAGATAAGAGCAAAGAATGTGGAAAGGTTAAGGATATCGTTCTAAGGATTGGAGAAAGAACTCACTGGTATGGGACAGTGAGAACTAACTCCCATTGAGATTTTTCTCTGATGGCCAAAGAGAAAATCGGCTCAAGATCCGATAGGAATCATCACGATAAGCCTTAAAGATAAGACCATTTAGATTAAGGTCTTAGGTGTAGAAATGTACCTCCTTGAACCAATTTAATACACCTAGTTGTATGAACAAAAGGGTAAATAGAACGGACATGACATTTACCCTAGAAAAGGCTATCCTTTATCCTCCTAAGCACATGCATTGTTCTTAATAAAATGCATAGCCAAAATTTTATATGGAACAATAAATTGGGGTAAGCAAGGGGGTAAAGAATTTTGGGAGTTTACGAAGTTAAACTCCAAAAGTAAGTCAAGCCTATTCAAGTATAATAAACTTGAATGAAAGAATGATCTGTAAAAGATCTTCTTTTGAATATTTGGTGAGAACAAGTGATTCAAGAATGTTCCTAGCAAGATCTAAGATATGATGCCTAGAAAGAGGTATCTTTCTTGCAAGATCTTGGAACTAAAGCTGCAAAACTTGAATCATCTAAACTCCATCTAATCAAAAATCTAGAGGGTGTCTTGATGAAGTATTGTTCCTCAATTTTGAGGATTTGAAGGAATTGATTTATTAAGATTTGTTTCTCTTTGCAAAGCTTTGATGCCCGTTGGGGTTAGTATACATAACTATCTAAATCATAGTTGGTTCAAGATAGTTAGTACTGATTCTCATTGAAAGAATAGGCTAAGCTAAGATAAACAAATGGGGTAGAGACCTAGGAGAATGGTCTACCAAATAATTCCAATTCCTAAAGTCATCTTTGGATCTAAGTCTTGAATGTTAAAACTTCCAAAAGGATTAAACTCTATCCAAAGAAAATCAAACATGATCAAGGTAGGGATCCACTTGTAGACATGAACTTGTAGATTGGGTATATTATCATTCGGGAATACTTGAGCTTTATGTTTCAAGAAAACGTGGATGATTGAAATAAGTCCACCTAAGTTTCCAAGGAATGAGAAGATAGTATTTCTCCTCATTGAGCATGTTTTGGCAGGGACTCATTTAAGACCCACTTTGCTAAATTCACATCTTTAGCTAAGTCCTATCAAATACAAGTAAAGTATATTTGTATTTGAAAAGGACTATAAAAGAATTAGTTAAGTTCAGAATATCTAAAGATTCCTCTCCTTTCTGTTGAAAGTGGAAGACAAATCTAGTTTATGGTCCTTTCAAGTTAGAGATAAGATCTCTATCATAGACTCCTAAAATTATAAATTTCTAGGGAAGTACAAAATTTACTAAAATGTATTATTTTATGGAGTTCAAGGTTTGTGAAAAGGGCCAAAAGAAAAAGACCACCAAAAAAGTCCACCCATCTCACTAGTCCATAGGTACAGGGCATGCATGTACATTCAGGGGACTAAGAGAAAGTGATTTGGGCAGGGATTTTTTATTCCTTTCCTTTCAGATTAAGGTAGGGATTAGCCTTTATCTGATTACTGGAAACACATCTAAAGAGAGGGATGACCATGCTCAGAGTATTGATCATGGTGCACGGGGGAATACTTCACATATGATACCTAGACACATTTTCGAGGACGAAAATGTTAAAGGGGGGAAGAATGTTGTATAACTATGGGCCAAACTGGCCAAAGACATGGGTTTTGAGGGTCCAAAACCACTTGGAGAACCCTTGGATTCTATTGAGAAACCCTTGGAAAAGTGTCTCCAAGAGTGTGGGTTGAACCCTTGAATTATTTGGATTTATTTACTCCCAATTGAAGGGTTTTGACCCCTAGGATTGATATTTCCTAAGGGTATGGTATTTAACCCTTAGGGAGGCCTCTCAAGCCTTGAGACTTGTACGTACAAGCTTGGGAGAAGTCCTTTTAAGAATCCATGTGAAGGCCGTGAGATTCCATGTGATTTCCAAGGTTAGAAGGCCTTGGATTAGAATCCATGTGGAGAGGACACTTGGCAAGCTCTCCGCATATTTCCTCCTTTAGCCTTGAGGTATATATATGGGTGGAGTTGGATGGGTGGATACGTGCTCTCTCTTCACTTTGGTGGTTTAGACTAGTTGATTTTATACTCTTGAGTGGTAGCTTACTTTTTAGGAAGTTGATTCCACAACAGAAGGAATTGATCCCTCACTCTGGACATTCTAACACAAGTTTCTTTAGCAAGTTAAGAAGGGTTTTATTGGTACTTTTGGCCAGTCCATTCGCACGAAAATAGTAAGGGGAACTAAATTTATGGAAAATTGTAAAGGTTCAGGCGAGCACGTGTATTAAGGTGTTAGCAAAATGAGTACCTTGATCAGAAATAATCTCCAAAGGAAGCCCATAACGAGGAAAAACATCACGCATCAAACATTTAGCGACAATCGAAGCAGTTACTAATCATAAAGCTGCTTCGGCCCAACGAGTAGCATAGTCAATATAGGTAAGAATATACCAATGATTAGGGAGAGTCCATTGGAAGAGTATTTGAAAACACTAGAAACACTATCCATAGACGCCAACACAATACTCAAGGAGAGTATGGGGGAATTTTGAACACTTTGAGAGTTCACTTCTATCGGAAATGTGGTATTTATGCATGCATGAGGAATTTCTTAAGTATGAAGTTACTAATATTTGAGTTTCATTACTAATAAACCTTCTTGTGTTGGTACAATAAGCAAACCTAAGAGCTTTGCCTTAACTCATGGACTATCCTCATAATTTAGCTCACACAAATATGGTCGTGTGAATACATGTCTCTAAAACTTCCAAGAGTAAAACTCATGTAATTATCTTGGTCATTTGTAAAAGTTAAAAGTAGAAAAGGAATCTCATAGATTGAGGGAGCCGAATTCCATGACTTTGTTGGTTGGGAATCAATTTTAAATCACCCTGAAAGTCTAGGATTAATTTTAGGTGGATGACTCACCATATTCAAATTTAAATTCATGTATAAATACATCTACTTCTTAATCACACGAGATGAAGTCTTTTCTTGAAAGATTGAGCTGAATCTTTGAGCATACATTGTGTTCACTCCATGTAGGAGAAGTCCTCCATAGCTCCCTTGTATCATATGTGCAATATCAATACACATTATGATTCATACATCTTGATTACTCACTCTTTGTGTGCTACTACATTACCTTGAGGTAAACAATGAAGTTGGTCGATCTATTTCTCTCTGTGTGTGAGTATCTGTTTTCAAAACTTTCACTTGAATCCATTAGGTAGGAGTTCCATATATCTATATATCAAGTTTTATTTAATTTTTAATTGAATCAATAGATTTCAAGTAATGAATGTTTGAAGGCGATTGTGTATGCACTTCATCTTGCTCCTAGAAATACGGGGTTTTCAAAACTTGGTCAATCTATTTCTCTTTGTGTGAGTATGTGTTTTCAAAACTTTCACTTGAATCCATTAGGTAGGAACGCCATATATCTATATATCAACTTTTATTTAATTGAATCAATAGATTTCAAGTACTGAATGTTTCAAGTTGTGATTGTGTATGCACTTCATCTTGCTCCTAGACTTGCAAAACTCATTTCTCTCTATGTGTTCCAATTAAATTCATAAAATAACGTGATTTAGTTAGCTATACACGTCAATTAGATTTTTGCAAAAGATCTCTAGGCAATTCATACAAGATTGTGAGCTTAAGCATTTTTTTGTGATCTTCACTTCCAAAAATAAAAGGTTTCTTCAATCTAGTAAAGAGCAAGTCATCTATTTTGATGCAATCTTTTAGCAATGATGTTCCAAAGAACTTAATAAATCTTTATGCATATTTGGGTAGCTAAAGAAGTACGCTAGGCATCCCTAAAATTACATTGGCTAGTGTAGAGAAGTTTCGTTGCAAGACCTACTCATTTCTGCACATATCCCATCACCTCTTCATAGTGGTATTAGAGCAACTAAGCATAATGGGTGATGGATTCCCCTCATCTATAAAAAAGTTAGACTGAGGTAATTACTTAGCATGGTCACTTAAAATGGAAGCATGTCTATAATGAAGGAATCTCTATGGTTTTTTTTTTTTTTTTTTTTAATATAAAGGAAGTTCGGCAATAGCCTACTCTCCCGGACTTGAATTAAATAAAGAAAAGTACAAGAGAAGGGGACTAGTGCCCACGGGACCCCCCAAATCCCCCCAATCTCTATGGTTACATATCTGGATATGAGATGATGTCAATACTCACAAGCAAGGGCCAACCAACACAAGAGGAGTAGGAAAGCTTGAATAAATGGTGCTCAAAGGATGCTTTGGCAAGGTCATACATTCTCAAATCTATCTCTTATTTTGCTTCCTCAAATTAGGAATTTCAAAACATCACAAGAGACATGGAATGCTCTTGAAGCATTTTTCTCGTCAAGCACCAAGGCAAGGAAGAATTAGTTATGGATGGAGTTTACAACACTTGAGAAGATGTCCAAGCAAAGTGTGACTAATTTTTCACCAAAATGAAGGACATTGTAGATCAGCTTGGAAGCATTAGAGAAGTCATTGATGAAGAACAAATATTAAGGCAAGGCATCAATGGTATCAAGGCTAATGAAGAATGGGAAGCCTTTACCATAGCTATGGATCTATTCATTGACATGCAAGTTTCGAACTTCAACATACTCATGGGACAATTGTTTACACATGAGACAAAGCTTATGAAGAATGGAGACAACCAAAAAGGTAAGCAATCCTTTACTCTCTATACAAATAAGAATAAAAAGCAAGGATAACAAAGGCAAGGGTAAGAAGTTTGATGATGAAGTACCTCTCAAGGAAACTTTGTAGGTAGAAGTAGAGGTTCAAGAGGAAGAGGCAGAGGAAGTAGACAATATAGGGGGAGAGCATAAAGCTCATCACCCTGTGCTATATGTGGTCTAACTAGTCATATTACAAAGAATTGTGTTGTTCAAGAATCCTAGGAACCAAAGAGGAAGAGGATACAACAAATGAGGCTATAAAAACTCAAGAGGAAGATTCAACAACTCTTAGGATACAATAACAATTCATACAACAACAACTACCAAGGTGGATACAAAGGAAGGAGAGACTACAACAACTATACAGATGATTAAGCTCAAGAAGACTCACTTCCTCTCATGAACATGACTATGAAGGAAGGTAAGGCACCCAATGTCTAGAATACCAAGGCCCCCACTATCCCTTTGGCTAGTGCAGATGGACCATTTGATTTTGGGCACCCCCCTGCTATTGTGGTCACCCAACCAAAGGAAGTTTCTGTAGATACTTTCTAGTTTGGATAGCTCTTGCTCTTTCCGTCTCCAACAAGAGAGGAAATAAAATGATCAAAAAAATGAGGAACGTGTTGATTAACCTAGAATCCTATAGCAATTGTGAGTTTTATTTTTTAGATTTTTTGATTATTTTGTGTTTGATTGAGAACCTAAGTCTTCATGAAGGTGGGAGAAGGAATATTGCATAGGAGGGCCACACATTGAGATCCCTCATGTTTGCCTATTTTGATCTACAAGAGCCTCAATTGACATAGCTTTTGGTCAAAAATCCATTTGTTTAGCTCTAGAGCTCGTCAGAGATTTTGTTTCAAAATCACATGCTCGTAGCTATTTTTCTTACGAATATTGTTTCTATTTTTAGGTATGATTCGTTAAAGTTGACCTTGGATTGGGAGTAAGGTGTCAAGAGTTTGTTAGTAAACTTTTTCCACCTAGGGGGATGCAAAGACTTTAAGGAAAGAGTTTTACCTTGAATACTCTAGGGATGTCTTGAGAATCCATTCAAGATCATGACACCTTCTTCTCTTATTTTTTGGTGAAAAACCTAAGGCATCGAGAGCTCAAAACCTATCCATCACTACTCAAATGATGCTAGTTCACAAGGTCCACCAAGATATCTTCTTTGTGGAAATATTGTCCCAAAATTACGTGAATCATTTTGGTGTTTTCCACATCCCCAGAGCAAAGTGATAGTCTAGGTATAAATCCATTAAATGAAAAGCCTCATCTTGAAGAAGACAATATATGTAGATGTGGGAGGGTGGAATTATTTTTCTCCCTTGTTGAGCTATTATTATTTGTACTCTCATCAAGTGAGATCACTTTTGAAAATGTTATACCACACATATTTGCACAAGGACCTCAAAATCAAGAAGAACCACCTAATGACCACACATTAGAGTTGAAAGAATTCAAACCAACCCACCAAATGGTAGATCTAGCTAAGTCTCTCGAATGGATCAAAGCAGCAAAAATGGTGCAAAACGTTTTCGATGGAGCAGTGTCCTAGATCCCACAAGGCTATATCTCACCATTTAGTCAAAGCTGATAAGATGGAAGATTTTCTCATGCAATATCATGCCTTTGGCCTAACCTTAAAAGTATTAGCCATGAGATGGTTTCAAATGCTAAATTGTGAGGAATTCAGGAACATTGATGAACTCTTGCAAGAATTTATCAATGAGTTTATGCCCACTAGGGTTAGACATGACACTTTCAAAGAGATTCTTCACTTCAAGCAAAGCCCCGACTAATCAATGAGAGAAGCAATGAAGCATTTAAGGCATTACATGGAATATTGTCTTTAATTACCCTCTGACAAGAAGCTAATGGTACTCTTTCTTGATGGCCTAAGCAATAACAAACTAAGGACAATATCTCCTACATGACACCCGAATTTTTGAGGGATTGAATGATAATTTTATTGAAATGTATGATGATTTATGCCTCACCCTCACTATGTTGAAACCCAAGGACAAGTAAATGCCCCAACCATGATCCACTGTAGGATACCTAGCTAAAGAGGAAATGGGCACTATGGTCATAAACACCTATAACTTGGGAAAAATGTTCCACATTTTTGAAGGTTTCATGAATTGGTTAATTAGAAATATCAACTAACTCCATGAAGCAAAACCCCACTTCAAATGGTAGAGGAATTAGCCATTCCTATGTCTCCAAATCCACCTAGACCACACTTAGGGACTCCACTTGAATTTCCCACACTACCCACCTTGGAGCTTAAGCAAGTGGAGTATTTACAACAAGCCCTCAAGATTTATCATCCAAATCCTCATGGCCCAACTAATTTATATGTTCATCAAGCTTACATTTCACTAGGAGCACTCTCTCTGTGGAAATGTAGACAACCCTTTCAAACTCAGGGAATTCTAGAGATTAATACAAGGCAAACATCACCCTTACATCCATACTTCCAACAACCCTTGAGTCAAGTTAACCCATGTGAGATCCCAAATACATATAATTATCTAACCCAAGAGACCACAAGGGACTATCCAAGGCCCATCAAGGACCCAATCGCACCAACAACCCCCCTACAAGAATCTCCTCACTATCCTAGGTATATAATAAATCCCAATTATCTACATAGAGCCCAATCAATCAAACCTTTACGTCTAGGGACCTCTTTTTTTTATCGAGAGAATTCCACACAAGAGGAATCACATAGAACAATTTTCAAGGCTCGGTAAGAGAGTAAACAACCCAAAACAAACCTAGAGGATCTATTAGCACCTTAGCTATCTCATACCAAGCCACCCCATAGATCCCACCACTTCTATCAATTATGCAAAGACCAAGGTGCTATCGTGATCATGGGATCACTTATTGCTCAAAGATTTCCCAGTTTTTTCACAAAGAGTGATGATAGTAACCTGCTCCTACCAACTACCCAATGAGTATGAGATGAACAAGAGCGATGAAGAGGATGAAGTCCTCATTCAATAAGTCACTAAATCCCAAGCCAAGAAAAAAATCACAAGCCCCAAATAAAGGGGTAGACCTTTTCATTAATGACAAAGATAAAGGAACATCAAGGAGAAGACAATTGTTGAGCCCATAAAAGTCATGTTAGTCAAAGTCAACTATAGTTGAAGTCAAAGGGTCAAAGTCAATTGGTCAAAGTCAACAAGGTCAAGGTCAAAGTCAATAGGTGCAAAGTCAAAGTGCTAAAGTGCAAGTGTCAAAGTGCACAGGTAGTGCACAATTAATTGTCCGCAAAGGGTAAATTGGAGAAAGTGGGTTGCAGGTTGCAGAGGTATTTTCTCTAATTTCCCTAAGGTTCAAAGTGTTTTTAAAGTATTTTGGAAGGTTCAGGTGAACCCTCTCTTATGTGCAAAAGTGAAGACTTAAAAGGAAATGTGAAGGTATGTGAAGTGGCAACGTACGCACAGGGGAAAGTATGGCCCCCCAATTAAAATTTTGGGTTTTAGTCTAAAGTCACTTCAGGACAAAACAGTGAGTCGTTGGTTGTCACTTGTGAAGACAATCTTGGGACATCAAAGTGAGCACCAAGATACTATTGCAGTTAGGAGCGTACGTAATCGACACACTCAAATCAAGGCAAGGACTATTCTTGGACCAATTCTAGAGTAAGCAAGAGAAGCATAGTCTAAGTGAAGCAAGAGAGGGAAGTGCAAGAGTCACCAGTGTGCGACGCAGAGAAGTGGATTTGAAGGAGTGCATGGAGAGTGACTAAGGGATTGTGCAAAGAGTGCTAAGCTAGTCCCCCAAGGATCTCAAGGTCTCCTTGCAGTGTGCGCGTGCCGACTGAAGGTATTCATTCCTCCCCCTTAGTGGAAGCTTGGTGCAAGGTGTGCACAAGGATAAGCTTGAAGCAGGTGGAGGTCTGGTGCAGAGGAGGCTGGCGGCAAGAAGACTTTGGGGTATTTGGTATTTTGTCATTGAGCACTCTGTGGGATTGTGCACAGAGGTATTGGTTTGTATTGTGCTTCAAACATTGTAATTGTCTTACTGTAATCAATCGGCAGAAGCTTCCAAGGTGTATTTCCTCTCCTGGTCTTTTCCTTTTCTCCTACAAACCCTCAAAATCCTTCTTTTCTAAGAATCCCCCAACAAAATTTGGCACGCCCGGTGGGACTTCCAAGGAGATTTGAGCTTCGGAGAAACCAAGTGCAAAGTATAGCAGAGGTCACGTGTCTATAGTGCTACTACAGTATTACTTCATCAACCAAAAGGTAAATATTCTTATCAAGTGTCTCATATTAAGTGGGCTATGAGCTGCTCATGACCGCAACCCGGTCCCAAACATTGAGGGTCACCTGCAAGCAAACAAGAAGGAAGGTTGTTAGAGGATCCTCCAGTCCACTATCTTCAACCTCATCAGTAAAGAGCATGGCGGGACAGGTAGACTTGGAAACCTTACTCTCAAGATTAAATATAATGTTTCCTTCTTTCAAAGGCCTAGCTCAGGAGGATCCGGATGAACACATTAGAAGGTTTTTGGGACCATGTAAGACTAGAGGCTTAATGGGTAGGGAGGATGCCTTTTTGATTCTCTTCCCTGCCACATTAGAGGGATTAGCAGATAAGTGGTTCAGCCAGTTTGCTGAAAACCATTTTACCACTTGGGATGTGATGAAAGATGCATTTAAACATCAATTCCAGCATGGCAACACTGAGGAGATCATCATAGAAGAACTAGAAAATTTGAGATTGGGTCCAGGAGAAAAGTTCCCAGAGTTTGTGACTAGGGCCAAAGCACTAATGGCTAAATTGCCAGATCCACCACATGATTTTTTTGTTAAGAAATGGTTAGCTAAGCCCCTACCAGTGGCCATCCAATGCAAAATAAAGGAATTAGTGTTACCTACAGCCTCCATAGAGGAGTTCATCAACACAGCCATACGCTTGGAGTAGATAAGGCACCAGTATGGAGCAACTTCTTCCCAACCAACATATGGTATAGAAATGGAGGATCCAGTGATCCAGCTAAAGAAGGAGCTGGAGGGCTTAAAAAGAAATAAGCCCTACAAAGAGGAGGAGAATATTGTTGCTCAGTTGAGAAGGGAGATTGAAGCACTAAAGCTCCAAAAGGAGGAGGAGGCCCAAGCAGAGGAATTGGCTCAACTGCGATAGGAGTTGCAGGAACTCAAAGGGAGTGCATCAAGAGTGGACTTTGGTGTTCCATTTGCAGCAAGCAAGGTCACATAGTAAGTGAATGTCCTCTGTTAAGTGTGATTTGCCAATTATGCAGGAAAGTTGGTCATGAGGCACATGAATGCCAATCAAGGGGAGTGCCTGCAATGACATACTGGACACAAGGAGGACCCCCAACACCAGCAAATGTGATGGCTATTGCACCAAATCAAGGTAACAACTATAATCCTAGACAGAGGAATAACTTTGGAAATGGGCCTAGGAGGCCAATCATCTGTTTCAGATGTGGAGAATGCGGGCACTATCAAAGTAGGTGCACCCTACCAGAAAATGCCCCTCCTTGCAGGAACTGCCCTAAGGCAAGAGACCATTATACAAATTGTTGTCCTAAGAATCAAGCCTCTTCATCCGGGCCCCATATTCAAATGATTTTTGTGCACAAAGAAGAAGTGTGTGATCTAGTCAATGAGCCATCACCATCTACCAGGGTGGTGCAATTAGAAGAAATAGAATCTTTGACTGTGTAGACAAGAAGCAATGGGAAGGTTCAAGCAGACATAGGAAAAGGATCAAAGATTAAGGAATGGAATCAAGACAGAGAACCATCTGAAGATAAAGCCACCACAGGTGCAGATACAAGGCAAAAAGGAGATATCATATGCACTAGTGATGCCATTGGGCATGCCTTCAACAGGGCTCATGAGGAGTTTGATAAGTCAACTGGAGCCCATGCTCTCAAGGAATCAGAGGCTTCAAAACTACTCAAGTCCATGAAAAAGGAGGTTAGTATTTTTTATTTAATAAAGATGGATGGGAAATTCAGGTCAGAGTTATTGCAGATAATTGATGAAGCTTCCACTACAAGTTTGGTGGAAAAGACTACTGTTTTACATAAAGGAAAAATTGTAGGGGAAGCACCCCTTACAGATTATAAAAGTCCTCGGCTGACAGTATCTATCAAAGGTCATGAATTTCAAGGAGTTATTGTGGATGGTGGTTCTGGCATTAACTTGATGCCTGAACATACAATGGAAAAGATTGGACTCCACCCTTCAAGGCCTGCAAATTTCATTGTTACTTTGGCAGATCAGAGCAAAGTAAGGCCCTTGGGAGTGATCCCAAAAGTTCCACTTGAAGTACAAGGTAATCTATTCATTTTGGATTTTGTGGTTTTAAGATTGCCCCAGGTTGAAGGAGGATTTCCCCTCTTAATTGGAGGACCATGGATGAGGCATGCAAGTTTCATTCATGATTGGGGCAAGGACACTATGTGGGTACAAAAGAAAGGGCAAGAGCTGACACAGATTCATTTAGAAGAGGGCCCAGATAATCAAGGAAACACTAGCATGATGCAAACAGTTGGCATATGCATAGAACCAGAATCGGAGGATCAACCCCAAATAGATTTCGAGGAAGAAGATGATATTCTAAATTGGCTCCAAGCAGGCAACTCTTCCTCTTGTTTTGGATTTATTCTTAATAATTCTTGCAGGACTGAAGGTTATGATGAAGATGAGGAGAAAGTCCAGGTTGATGGATTGGGAGAGCCCATCACAGACCACAGAAGGGGCAGGAAGACACCCCTCAAATACAACTTGGAGGAGGATATGACAACCACAGATAAGGAAGTTACTAAAGCTAAAGGCAAGGTAAAAGATTCTAGTGAAGAGTGTTCTTTCCCGATTCAAGAAATCCCTGCAGGATGGATGCAGGACAAGGAGGAACACATTGAAATCCAAAATACACCTACTTATGAAGCAATGCACGAAAAGCTAGTGGAAGAAGACAAGGAAAGAGATGAGCACGAAGAAAATATGGTAGAGAGAAATCCTATCAAAGAAATACAATTAGGCACTCAAGACAATAATCGGCCAGTTTTGGTGGCCACTTGGTTGTGAAGTCACCCAGGGCTCCTTGAAAAGGTAAGATCATTCTTGACCCATTATACAGATGTTTTTGCCTGGCATTATAAAGACTTAGAAGGAGTGCCTGTGACTTATGGAGAGCATAGAATCCCTCTGGTTGATGGAGCCAAACCCATAAGAGGGAAGAGTTATAGACTTAATCCAAAATATGTTAAAGCTGTCTATGTGGAAATACAGAAGATGGAGGATGCAGGAATCATCATTCCTGTGGAACACTCAGAGTGGCTCTCACCTGTGGTCATAGTACCAAAGAAGAATACTAATAAAATCAGAATTTGTGTTGACTTTAGAGCACTCAACAAGGTGACCATTCCAGATGGTTTCCCAATGCCTTTTGCAGAGCAGGTCATTGAAGAAGTGGCTAGGCATGCATTATATAGCTTTATGGATGGATTTAGTGGCTATAATCAAATATCAATACACCCAGAGGATCGTGAAAAGACTGCTTTTATCACACCTTGGGGAACATATGTGTATGTATAAATGCCATTCGGGCTTAGAAATGCTCCAGCCACCTTTAACAGAACGGTCAATCTCATTTTTGGCCCCCTATTGCTAGAATCACTCAGAATCTTCATGGATGACTTCTCTTCGTTTTCAGGTTCTCACAAAGAAACTCCTCTAGATTGTTTGGACCATCACTTGAGGCTACTGCAGAATGTTTTCAAGAGATGCAGGGAGACTAAGCTAAAGCTCAATCCAAACAAATATCATTTCCTTGTGACAGAAGGAACTCTCTTAGGACATGTGGTGTCGGCTAAAGGTATGGCCCCAGATCCTGACAAAATCATTTCTATATTAAAGTTGCCTAAACCTAAATCTCTTAAAGAGATTCAGAGTTTCTTGGGGCATACTAGATACCACAGAAGGTTTATAAAAATGTATGCGGAGATAGCCAGACCACTGGCTAGACTTACAGGTAAGGAAGTACCTTTTAAATGGGAAGAAGAGGAGGAAAAATGATATCAAACATTACGGTCAAGGTTAGTGTCTGCTCCTATTTTGATCACACCTGAGTGGTAAAAAATCTTTCATATACATGTAGATGCCAGTGCCTATGCAGTGGGGGCAGTTTTGACCCAACCTAGTGAGGAATTTAAAGTGGACAGAACAATTCAATATGCCAGTAGAATCTTGACCAAGGCTGAAAGGAATTACAGTACTACAGAAAGGGAAGCCCTAGAAATGGTTTTTGCTGTCCAAAAATTTCATCATTACTTACTGGGAGTAAAATTTATTATTATAATAGATCACCAACCACTAAAATACTTGCTCAACAAACCACAAGCCACTGGTAGAATATGGAGGTGGTTATTGTTGTTCCAAGAGTTTGATTTTTCTGTAGTCCACAGACCAGGTAAAGAAAATGTTATGGCGGATCACGTATCCAGAATCAATATGATGGATCAAGCTAGTGGAATCAATGATGATTTTCCAGATGCCCATCTGTTCGCTGTACAAGCTCAAGGTTGGTATTATGATATCAAGAATTTTATTAAAACTGGTGTGTATCCAGAAAGGCTAGTGCTGTGCAAAGGAAGAGACTGCTAATAAAGAGTAGATCATATACCTTCATTGAAGATAAATTATATAGACAAGGAAAGGATGACAGGTTTAGGAAGTGCTTGGAAGAAGAAGAAGTGAGAGAAGTACTTCAATCTGCACATGAAGGAACAGGTGGTGGGCACCTTCCAGGACATATTATGAGTCAGAGGATACTGGATGCTGGTCTATGGTGGCCTACACTATTTAAGGATGCAGATGAGTGGGGAAAGGCATGTGACGTTTGCCAGAGGTGTGGACCTAAGCCAACAAAGCAGAGGCATAACCCCTTGATTGTTTCCACTTCCTGGCAACCATTTGAGAAGTGGGGGCTAGATTTTGTAGGGCCCATCTACCCTCCGTCGATTCCAAAAAGAGACAAATATCTCTTGATAGCTACAAATTATGCAACAAAGTGGGTTGAAGCTATTGCCTCCCCCGACTGCACTGCCCAAACTGTTGCTGATTTCATTTACAGTAGCATCATTTGCAGATTTGGATGTCCACTTGAAATTTGTACAGATCAGGGTACCCATTTTGTCAATAAGGTCCTGCACGAAATTTTCAATAGGTATAGAATTTTACATAGGACCTCTTGTGCCTACTATCCAAGAGCCAATGGACAGGCTGAATCGACCAATAAGGTTTTAATCTCAATGTTAAGGAAGGAGTGTATATTACAGCCCACTTCCTGGGGCATTGCTTATCAAGGTACCCTATGGGCATACAGATTAGCTTACAAAGAGGCCACGGGATATTCTCCATTCCAACTGGTTTATGGCATATTGCCCATTGAGCCCTTTGAATTTTTAAATGGATCACCTAAAATAGCATTCATGCAGGGCAGGAAAAATTGTGATGTCTCTCAGAGGCTTTGGCGCACTACATAAAGTGGAGGAGATTCGTCTACTAGCAACAAAACAATTGATAGAGACTCAGATGAAGAGGAAGGAGGCACATGATCGACATCTGTGGAACAACAACATAGAACTAGGCATGTTAGTTCTTCTCCATAGACCTCATCTTCATACACAATTAAGAGGAAAATGGCTTCCACACTAGGAAGGACCTTATCGAGTCAAAACAATGCTAAATTGGGGTGTTGTGGAGTTAGAGACGCTGAAAGGAGAGGCCTTGCCACTGGTCAACATTTCAAGGCTCAAGGCCTACCATCAACACACTTGAAGAAGTATGGATCACCTGGAACTGCAAAATCTGTCCAGGTTGTACATAGCTTTCTCATCTCATTCCGCTCAGTTTTAGTAGTTTTCTTTATCAATTTCATACTTGTTCCTTGAGTTTTTAGCAAACCTAAAAGGCATTTCATAACCTCTCCAAAAGTACAAATTTTGGGTATTTTTGGAAATTTTTCTAGCATTTTTTATCCTTTTTCGATATCATTTTCTTTCCAAATAACTTTCCAAATATGAGGAATAAAAGGAGGCTCTCTGTGGTTTGATGAAGAAAATTGGGCCTAGCCCTGTAGAAAATTTCATGATAATTTTTTCAGAATTTTTTGGCAATTTTTTGGCATTTTTTTGGATTTTTCCTTCCTTTTTCTCTATTTTTGGGTTATTTTCCAAAAAAAAAACTCTCTCTATCTTTCCCCCTCCCCCCACCGCACCCGCCCCCCCCCCCCCCCCCCCCCCATTCTGACACACCTCCCCACTCCCCCCATTTTTATTTTTTTTTATTTTTTATTTTTTATTTATTTTCTTATTTTATGTATTATTTTATTATTTTTATTTTTTATTTTATTTATTTTATTTTATTTATTTGATTATTTAGTTTCTTTATTTTTTTTATTATTTTTCTTTTTCTTTTATTTTTTTGTATGGGCGTTCGAGGAAAAAAAAAACAAAAAACAAAAAAAAAAACAAAACAAAAAACAAAAAAAAACCAAAAAAAAAATTATATTAAAAACTTATTATTTTTTTATTTTTTATGGCTCAAGGCTTTTGGCTCGGGATCGTGCCTTGGTTGGCCATTTTTTACAAAGCTAGAGTCCTTTTCATGTTTTTTGGCACCTCTGGATTCAATTTTTGCATTAATTTTATCAAAATCACACCTTTTCTCTGACTTTTGGTCAAAACCCACATGTTTTACGCACATTTCTCACATGTTTTTATTTCCCCACATTTTTCACATGGCTTATTCTCCCTTTGTCTTTCCTTATGTTTCATAATGTCCCATATGCACCCTCTGTAGCTCTACTGTTTGACCATTTTAACCCTCTCCAGACCCCATCATCCTACCCCATGCCCTACCTTTACAAATCTGCCCAGCCACATCCTTAACCCTCCCTATCCCTTCAATCCCCGCCCCTCAGCCCTCCCCTCCACCCCTTTCTACCCTCCCATTGCAACCCTTTGCTTTTCCATTACCAAAATCCCACTTTTGGTTCTTCTCTGGTGCTTGTTCTGGTGGAGTTGTTTGCTTCTCAGGCGTCCTCTTCAAGATTTTGCAGCTCACAATTCATGATGTCCTCTATGCTCAGAGCTTTGGTTATAGCTCTCCGGGACGGAGAGCACATTAGGTGGTGGGCAACTATTGAGCCCATAAAAGTCATGTTGGTCAAAGTCAACTACAGTCAAAGTCAAAAGGTCAAAGTCAATTGGTCAAAGTCAACAATGTCAAGGTCAAAGTCAACAGGTGCAAAGTCAAAGTGCTAAAGTGCAGGTGTCAAAGTGCACAGGTAGTGCACAATTAATTGTCCACAAAGGGTAAATTGGAGAAAGTGGGTTGCAGGTTGCAGAGGTATTTTCTCTAATTTCCCTAAGGTTCAAAGTGTTTTTAAAGTATTTTGGAAGGTTCAGGTGAACCCTCTCTTATGTGCAAAAGTGAACACTTAAAAGGAAATGTGAAGGTATGTGAAGCGGCAGCGTACGCACAGGGGAAAGTATGGCCCCCCAATTAAAATTTTGGGTTTTAGTCTAAAGTCACTACAGGACAAAACAATGAGTCGTTGGCTGCCACTTGTGAAGACAATCTTGGGACATCAAAGTGAGCACCAAGATACTATTGCAGTTAGGAGCGTACGTGATCGACACACTCAAATCAAGGCAAGGACTATTCTTGGACCAATTCTAGAGTAAGCAAGAGAAGCATAGTCTAAGTGAAGCAAGAGAGGAAAGTGCAAGAGTCACCAGTGTGCGACACAGAGAAGTAGAGTTGAAGGAGTGCATGGAGAGTGACTAAGGGATTGTGCAGAGAATGCTAAGCTAGTCCCCCAAGGATCTCAAGGTCTCCTTGCAGTGTGCGCGTGCCGACAGAAGGCATTCATTCCTCCCCCTTAGTGGAAGCTTGGTGCAAGGTGTGCACAAGGATAAGCTTGAAGCAGGTGGAGTTCTGGTGCAGAGGAGGCTGGCGGCAAGAAGACTTTGGGGTATTTGGTATTTTGTCATTGAGCACTCTGTGGGATTGTGCACAGAGGTATTGGTTTGTATTGTGCTTCAAACATTGTAATTGTCTTACTGTAATCAATCGGTAGAAGCTTCCAAGGTGTATTTCCTCTCCTGGTCTTTTCCTTTTCTCCTACAAACCCTCAAACTCCTTCTTGTCTAAGAATCCCCCAACAACAATGCAAAACTCAAACCAAGTGAATGCAAAGGTGCATTGAAGAGCTAGAGAGTCAAGTCAAACATTCTCAAGAGGAATCCAATGTAGCCAAGAAACAAAGTGCAAGATAATTCAACTTATCCTTTACTTGAATGTAAAATTTAGCCAATAGGTAGCTCACAAGATGTGTTTGATACATTCTTGCTTTTGTTTCAAGGTGATGCACTTGACTACAGACATGTAGTCCATCCAAATGAGGTTCAAAGAGATAAAAATTGTCAAGCAGATATGGTTGAAAAATCTCAACCAAAAGTAATCAAAAATTTGCAAAATTTATAGTCACGCATGGTTGAAACCTAGCATGATATTCGACCCACTTATGGTGTACATTTTGATGATGTATTACATGAGGAACACATGTCTATCAAGGATGCACAATCTATGCCCAAATGGCTACAAACATCAATGTCAAATAGCAAGTTGAGTGCTCCTTTACTTGGTAGAACAAGAACAAGCTCTCACCATGCATCATGTGACTTTGTGGATATATCTCTTATTGCCACCATGTGTAATGAAGAGCCATTCACGTTTGAAGATGCATGTGAGGATTCAAATTGGATGAGCACAAAGCAATTATCATCGGATTCTATTCACAAAAAAATATATTAGAGAGTTTGTGAATCACCAAAAGGTAAGAATCCCATTGGTACTAAATGGGTTTAGAAGATTAAAAGAAAGTTAGATGGTATCAAATTGCTACAAAGCTAGAATAGTTGGAAAAGGTCATGCACAAAAATATGGCATAGATTATGAGGAGACTATTGCACCTACTTCACACATGACTACCATTCATTCCATGATTGCATTGGCTGCCCATTGCGGTTGGAAAGTCCATCAATTGGATATAAAACCACCTTCCTTGAATGGTGATTTAGAAGAAGTAGCCTATGTGAAGCAACCTCTTGGATTCATTGTCAAAGGTCAAGAGCATATGGTTTTCCATTTGCATAAGGCTTTGTATGGAATTAAGAAAGCTCCATGTGCATGGTATGACATGATACATAAGCACTTGCTTGCTCATGTTTTTACATGTAGCCCAATTGAAAGCACACTTTATCTATGCAAAGATGGGCTGATCTTATATTGCTTGTTCTTTACGTCATTGGCATTGTCTTGAATGGGTCATGTGATGAGAAAATTGGCATGCTTATGGCTAATTTGCAGCATACTTTTGATGTCACATATCTTGGTCTTGAGTATTATCTTGGCATCTAGTTTATATCCATTGAGGGGGGAAGTGTTGTGCATCAAGCAAAGTATATTGACAAGCTACTTTGGGCATATCTCAACATGAGTGAAAATAGGATTTAGGTTCTCGATTGAGGATGAGTGATGCATTTGATACTTCTCTTTATTAGCAAGTTGCGGGGTGTGAAGTATCCGTACAACGATGCAGCTCAATGGACTCTCCTTCTTAAGAGCTCCACAACCATACCCTCAACGTAGAAAACCTAGATCTAGACACCACATATAGTACTCCACATAGAGCCTACAAAATACGTAGAAAACACAATACAAAGAGAGCACGAACACAAATTACTTGGGTGTTACAAATGCGATTGAACTTACAGTATGTGGCTGACAAGGCCACTATATGTTTTATTAAAGAACGTATACAAAAGTGTCCGACCGCCTTTTGGCCTTTCACATGTACACTAATGATAACAATCTCCCGCTAAAGGCCAATAGTCCAATATGGCCAAAGTGTCTATGGGAGAAAAATAAAGAATGATAAAGAGTGTAAGTATACAAAATATACCTCCCATCTGATGGGCATGTTACACAATGTACAAGTAATTGTGTAAGATTATGGATCAAGTAACCCCCATCAAGTGACAACATTGTCGAAATCTATCATAGAACTTTAGTCAAAGCATCTGTAGCATTATCTCAAGTATGAACCTTCTCAAGAATAATGCGCTTAGTGGCTAAGCAGTCTCTAATGAAACGATACCGCACCTCAATGTGTTTGGTGTTTGCATGATAGACCGGATTCTTAGCCAATGCAATGGAACTCTGACTATTATTGAGCAAACAAGGTACATGTTTAGGTAGACCTATATCACAAGCAAGACGGGAAACCCACAATGCTTCGCTACATGCCTCTCTTGTTGTAACATACTCAACTTTTGTATTGGAAACAGTTGTACATTCTTGAAGACGAGATCTCGAAGAGATAGCACCTTCAACAAAAATGAAAATTGTACCCTAATGTAGACTTACAATTGTCTACACAACCAACATAATCAAAACTTGTGTAACCAATAATGGATGCTTTCCCTGTACCCAAGCATGGGCACTTATCCTTAGTGCCACTCAGATATCTCAAAATCATCTTGATTGCCTCCCAATGGTTCTTTCCAGGATTATACATTCATTTGCTCACAACTCCCACTACAAAAGCAATGTTTAGTATCCTCAAACACCACTCTTCTCACTTCAACCTCCTTAATGGGTTGTTTATGCATCTTAGACTCATTGAAAATGACATCACTACTTTTGATCATTGATGATGTTTCAGGATCCCATAAGCAATATCCAAATTGTCCTTCTCGACCATATCCAAGAAAAATGCATATCTTTAACTTATGGCCTAGTTGTTGTCTAAGATTCTTGGGTATATGAACATATGCTTCACACCCAAAAACTTGAAGATGATCATAATATGATTGCTTCCCTATCCATAACTGTTGTGCCACTTTCAGACCTTTGGTAGTACTAGGTGAAAGGTTAATCATGTGAATTGTAGTCAATACTACTTTTGCCCAAAAGCCTTGTGAAAGGTTTGCATGATGCATCATAGAAACTACTCTATCCTAAATAGTTCTATTCATCCTTTCAGATATACCATTTAGTACGGGGGTATAATGAGCTGTAAAATCTCTATGAATTCCTCTAGACTGACAGAGACTCACCCACATCATCTGCACATAAACCTTTGACCTTAGTTCATTTTTCAGTCTCAACTAGAGCAAGCCATTTTAAGGTAGGGAATACCTCGTCCTGTGATTTGGTAGGATATACCCAAAATTTCTAGTAGCATAATTTATGAAAGTGGCAAAGTAAATAGAACCACCTAATGAACTTGTGGGCATTGGACCACACACATCTGTATGAACGAGATATAAAGGCGTAATTGAAGATCCGATGTGCGTTTTATGCACATTCTTAGTTTGCTTTTCATATCAAAAATGCTCACAAGATGAAAACTTAGAGAAAGATAACACATGTAGTAGCCAAAACAAGAAAGATTTTCCATTCCACTATGAGATATGTGGCCCAAATGGCCATTCCAAATACAAGCCATAGGTTTTTCCGTAACAGCTAACAAGTGTTCTTTTTGTGATAAAATAAGGGATAAAATGAGCAACTTTGCTTCCCTTTGAAATAACCATATTGCCCTTTGATATGTGAAAGGACTGAGTATAGAAAACCACCTTGTAACCAAGGTCATCAAGTTGACCAACAGACATCAACCTACATGATAACTGAGGTACATGGCATAAGTTATGCATAGTAAATTTTTGAAGCATCAATAAACTGCACAACCACATCTCCAATGTTGACAACGTCCCACTGGTGATACCACGTTCTTCACGTGTTTGGAATATATAGAGGAAAGTTAGCAAATGATGGTCATATTTAACTATAGATTTTTCTATGAGCTTGGATGAGTTAGGTACAAAAAGAGGAAGGAAGCTAGTTCCACAAATAGAGAAGCTTCAACAAATTTACTTTAATGGGAGAATATTATCTACAAAAGTCATGCTCTCAATGCTCTTGAGTTTACGAAGAATTCTGGAATGTTGGAACTTGGGTGGGAGCATCTTGTTATTTCTCTTCAAGAAAGAAGGAAGTACTCATCAAAAGTTGATACACTCAAAGTGCAAAAGACTGAATAGTTGATGTCAAGTATTATCTCTAAATGAGAAGAGCATCTGATCCCAAAAGCATCAATCAAGTTTAATTGTTGTGATTATTATGATTCTACTCCAATGGATTTCGATGTCTTGTTAGCAAGATATCATTTACTTGAGGTGTTTGCACCTATGGCTTCTTCATTAGATATTTCAGAGTTTCTAGTTCACAAGATACAAGAAAAGGCTATCTTGCTCCAAAGAAAAGCGATTGATAAAGAAGTTTGACAAGACAACCTTTTCTCTCTAGAAGAATCAAATCATGGATGTGTTCATTCATAAGAGACAAGGGGGACTAGAAAAAATCATATCAAGAAGCCTTTCAGCATGGATGATGATGAATAGGAAGAGCTTGATTAGATGGATAGGACAATAAATCGGTTGTATTTAAATAAAAATTTCTATTTCTCGTTGCAATATGGTAGCAATTCTCAAGACCAATACTTGGGAGTTGGTCACTTTACCATAAGGTCAGAAGGATTTTCCTTGTAAACGGGTGCGAGTGTTAAAGCATGCAATTGGTGGGACTCCATAAAAGTACAAATCTTGTTTTGTTGTGGAAGTATATCAACAAGACTAGGGAATCAGCTTTCAGGGATTCTTTTCTATGGTGGTCAAGATGAAAACCTTGGAGATGCTTCTTGTAGTTGGAATTAAGGAAGACCTAGAACAGACCCAAATGCACATCAAGATAGCTTCCTTGCATGGATATCTCAATGATGAGGTATATATGGATAGTTAGAAGTGTTTTTGGAGAAAGGTTAGGAAGATCTCGCATGCAAGCAAAGTTTGTATGATCTCGAGCAGTCTCCATGGCAATGGTATCAAAACTACAGGAAGTGTTGTGTAGCTGATTTTGTATGTGGATGATAGGTTGAATTTTTTTTAATGCTCACGTTAGCTAAGCTAAAGCAAACTCTATGTCAAGCATTTGACTTGAGATATTTAGTTGAAGCAAGGCACATCGTTGACATGTGTATTATTTTGGAAAGGGATTGATGCATCTTTCTCTCACAAGCAAAGTGGAAGCTCATAAAGGATATGTACAAGCCATTAAGTAAACATTATAGTCCCACAAGTGGAAAGTGAATTTACTCCTTACCAATCCATAGTGGGAATCTATGTATGTCATGTTCATGACATAAGTAGATGAATCTTACACTGTTAGAGTTTCAAAAAACCAAAGAAAGAGACATTGGGAGATAAATTTAAGATGATACTACAATATTTGAGTGCCTCTAGACATAGAAGGCTTGCATTCAACCATACAATGTCATCAGTACAAGATTACATAGATTCTAAGTATGTTTGGTTCTTGCACAAGCCATGATCAACATCCATATATGTATTTCACTTTTGCAAGATGTCAGAGATACAAGAATGTGTTTCTATATCCACAGGAATGTACTCTTGTATTCGAGTATTTATTGGAGCAAGCAAAAGAATTGAATATAGTAGAAGGAAAAATCAGTGCTAAAATTAGTAATTCAGAATGTAAAACTACTATTATGGAATCCAAACTTTGATAGATATTGAAGGCCAATGCCATTGTTTAGTGTCTTTTAGGCCAACTATTGGATTTAATACCAAATCTCCGCAAAATTTTGTTGTTAGAAGCCCTTCAACTAATGAATCCAAGCAAAAAGATTATCCAAAAATCAAGGTAAACCAAGTAGAACTAAAGGAGGAAACCCATCACAATTACGTTGTACCATTAATCACTATTTATTAGAAAATAAATCTATCACTATTTTTTTGATTGATAGTGGATTTGGAAATATTGCCTCACTCTCCATCTACAATCACATGGGCTCAAAGGATATCCAATTGGCTCCCTTTTCTATTCAAATGGAAGATCAATCTGGAGTGCAGCCACCTAGTCTTGTCCAAGATATCCTTGTCCAAGTACAACAAGTAATGTTCATCATGATGTTTCTATTTATTGAGTTAATTGAAATTATTTTTGAGTTTTGCATGTTACTTGGACGACCTTGGCTTAATCATTCTAAAGTTCAACAAGATTGGGATTCCCATATGTTAAAATTTTTCAAGGGAAACCAAAAGTATCAAATTGTTTTGGAACAAGTACAAAAATACCCTAAGGATCATTTATGAGAAGTAGAAGAGCCAACACATATGTTGGATGGCCTTTAAGATGAAAAGGAAGCAAATTTCTTGGATACAAATCACAACCTATGGTTCTTAGGACTGGCCAATATGAATGATATTTTTTCCCAATATTTGTGCATCAGACCTTTCATGGCTTCCACAGAAGTAAAAGGGGAATTCCCTTCAAAGGATTAGACATATGTGTTACACAATGTTGAAGATGCATTTGAAAAACCAGTATTTGAGTCTAAGAGGAGCAGATTGAAATGTGTGACATAGGCATGAAAAAACACCCAAAGATGATAAAAATATGTTTTGACCTCCCAAAGGCATTTAGAAAACATTTGCCAAAACTTGCAAAATTTAAAGATGTGTTTACTTGGGATTACAAGGATACACAAGGGTTGGATCCTTGCATTTATCAATATCGAATATAGCTTAAGCTTGATGCTTTTTTCTAGGATACCAAGGACCTCATTAAGATGGATAATCAATAGCTAGCTCATGAAGCCAAGGCAACTCAGAAATAGGTGTATGATTGGTATCCTAAGTATCAAGAAATAAAGTTGAGCCAAAATCAACTTATAATCCTCACGGGATTAAGTTAGTTGCCCTTTTCCTACAATCTAGGAAATGAAGAACCAAATTCAAATTTGATTGAAGTTTTGGTAGGAAACTCCAACCACTTGATTCGTGGCTTCAGATTTCTTATTACATACTCAAATAAAAGGTTAAAACTATGATACATGAATAATCATGAGAGTATACAAAAGGATGTGTGTGAAGCCTTTTGACTAGCCATAAAACTAGAGCTCACTCGATGAAATGAACTTGGTTTTTCCATGATGATTCCTTAAGCATGGTGGTAGCTTGTTTGTTCGAATAGCTCCCCCTCAAGCAAAAACATGCTTGGTTCCTCGATCTAATTTTATACCTACAATTGCTTTAAATCTTCAAAGGTTTACTCCATCTAGAGATTTTGTCATCATATCTGTAACTTGCTTATCTGTTGGATTAAATGACACATCAATCTCTTTTGCTAAGAGCTTCTCCCTGATAAAGCGATAATGAACTTCTATATGTTTGGTTCTTGTGTGCTATATAGGGTTAGTTCCTAGATGCATTGAACTCAAGTTTTCTCCAAAAATGTGACGTTTGGAGGACACAAATCCTAAATTTGTACAAATCCTTCAACCATATAGCTTCCTGTGTGGCTATTGTTAAGTCTCTATATTCAGCTTTAGTTGGGGATATTGCTACTATGGGTTTCTTCTTATAACTCTAAGACACAATTTTAGATCCTACAAATGCTAGAAATCCTAATGTACTTCTCATGTCATCTTTGGATCCTACCCAATCTACATCTCAGCATAATTCGAGATCCAAATCAGATGTATAAGAGTAGAATATACCTCCATTGATTATTCATTTAAGGTACTTGAGCACTCTTTTAGATGCATCCATATGTGGTTTAATTGGACAGTGCATAAATGACTGAGTACTCCAACATTATAAGATATATTTGCCCTAGTACTACCCACAAGAAATTGATAAGCATTCACATCTTCTATGTGTTCTCCTTCATAAACATTAAGTTTATGGTTCATCTCCATAGGTTTTCCTGCAAGTTTGGCATTATCCATTTTAAACTTCAAAAGTAGATCCTAAATATACCTTCTTTGACTCAAGTACATCCCTTGATCTTTGTACATAACTTGCATGCCTAAGAAGAGTGTGAGTTCTCCAAGATCACTGATCTTGAATTCTACCTACATGTGTTTCTTAATTTTTTCTATCCCAATCACATCATCACCTATCATAATTATGTCATCTACATAGACATATAAATAGATAACTTCACCATGAATCCTTTTGATGAATAATGATGGATCTGCATTACTTGGTTTGAGTCCTTGATCCTTCAAGTATGTTATCAACCTATAGTTCCAAGCTCTAGGGGTTTATTATAGACCATATAGTTCTTTCTTAAGATTACAAATATAATTAGGATAATAAGGGTTTTCATACCCAAGGGATTGTGAAATAGGTACCCCCTCATTGATCCGTCCATTAAGGAAATCATTCTTCACAACAAGTTAAAGTATCTTCCAATTCCTTGTAGCTTCAGCACTTAGCAAGGTTCCAACGGTGGTCATCTTGGCCACAGGTGAGAAAGTTTCTTCATATTCTATGCATGTGTTTGAGCACATTTCTTGGAAACCAATCTAGCTTTATACCTCCAAATAAAGCCATTGAACCCTTTTTAGTTTGTATACCCATCTGTTGCCTATTACCTTTGTGTTCGTTTGCATAGAAACCAACTCTCATGTGTCCATCTCTTTTAGATCTTTTGTTTCCTCTTTTATGGCTTTTTCTCAAGAAGGATTACCTTTGGATTCTTCATAAGAAGAAGGTTCTTTTGAATTTGAATCTTTTGCCAAATAGATGGTATGTTTATTCATAAATGTTGAATCATAACCATAATTTTCAGGTTGTCTTCTCTCTATTGTTGATATTCTAGGAGTATATTTGGAACATGCTCCACATTCTTGCATCTTGGCCTTTCCTCTTGATTTTCAAAGTTTGCAATATCTCTCTTTCTCATTTTGTTCTTCTCTTAATCACTTCTATAGCCCTAGCCTTGTGCATCATGCTTATTGTCTAATGGAAGAAAATATCTATCAAGTGTGAGAACTTGGAGAATCATGAAAGTAGTAGAAATTTGAGGTTCAAAGTTTTGAAGTTTAGTCCAGCTAACCAGCACATGACTAACCCTTGCACCCTTCGAGAGTCAAATATATCTTATAGGCTTGTGATTAATGCAATAAAATCCACTATGTACATTGGATCATCAATGAGAAATGTTTGATTCAAAACTGATAATTTTTCACAATGACTAGTCAAGAAGACTTGCTACATTGGGTTGAATACATATAGAAACATGTTTATGGATGTCACAAAGGCAATATGCCTTGAGGATGCTGCAAAAGTATGGTATGGCTAATTGTAATCCGATTTCTATGCCACCATATCAAAATTTGAAGTTGGATACTACATCAGGTGAAGCATTGGAAAATGCTACTATGTATAGGAAAATTGTGGGAAGTTTGATATATCTCACAATTACAAAACATAATCTAAGCTACACTATAGGATTTCAAAGTTAATTTATGCAAGTTCCAAGAAAACCACATTTAGATGCTCTGAGACCACTCTACGGGTCAGTGCCACTTTGCATTATGCATTGTTTTATGAAGTTGCTGCATAATTGTATGTTCATGGATACACTGATGCAGATTGGGTTTGTAGTATTCCAAATAGAAGATCTAATAGTGGATTTCTATTTTCATTTGGGAGTGCAATTGTTACATGGAGCAGTAAAAAACAACCCACTGTTGCTTTGTCAAGCATAGAGGCTGAGTATAGAGGTGTTGCAATGGCAACATGGAAAGCGTCATGGATAAAGATGTTACTTGCAAATTTTAGGTGTGAAAGTGCAAAATCCTATCATCATTTATTGTGATAATGTTAGCAACATTGAGTTAACATGAAATATTGTTTTTCATTCCAAAAAAAGACATATCAAGGTACATTATCACTTCATTAGAGAAAAGGTATGAGTAGGTGATATTGATCCTATTTATGTGAGGACAGATGAGCATGTTGCTGATATTTTCACTAAATCACTCGGAGCAAAGAAGCTGAAGAAGTTTCACAAGATGCTTGAATTACAAGACATGACATTGAGCTTGAGGGGGAGTGTTGAGATATCAAGCTCAACATGTGATGATGGAGAATCACATGTATCACTTTTTCATTTCTTTGACATGTATAGTGGTCATGCCAGTATATGTCATGGATACTTTAGTGTGCTTTACCAAATCTATGTATGATGGCACATCTATTTCTTGTCAAATCACTCATTTGCAGACATTAGAATTTCCTTATGTATTGCTCTTTCTATATTTCTCTTGTTGTATTGTTGTATTAGGTCATTCTTGTATGTTCTCTTTATGTAATAGAAGAAGAAGATGATTATTCTTCCTTGCCTCAATCTGTGTGTGCTCTTCTCTTTGTATCTGAGAGTGTGTGAGAGCTCTCTTCCTTATCTCCTTTCTCTTGAAAAATTTTTGGTCAAATTTAATGGTCTTTTGGTGATTTTTGAAGAGAAATCAAGCAAAATGTGTGTTTTGTGACTCTTACAGGGTTTGCAAGCATCGAAGCATAGCGTGGGAGATCCTATTGGGAAAAAGGGTTTTGTCAAAGCAAATGACTAGAGGTTGGAAAACTACAAAACCCCTTTTTTCAATTCTAGCTTAGGCTTGTTGGAGTTTGAGGTCTAAAAAGGGACATAAATACCACAAGGAACAAGAAGCTTCAAGCATAATACACAATACTGAATGTATTACCAAGAGAATGTACAAAGATAAGTGACCCTTTAGGGTTACATCCATATATAAAACTATGGGAAAAAAACCTCCTAAAGAGGGAAAAAAGTGCCCTGACGGTGCTAGTCTGTTCACACACATCACTACCTAAATACATCAACAAATTCCCCCAGGAGAACACAGGGCTCCTCGCAACTACCAATGTGCTATGACTATCGATGAAGATGGTGGTGGCAAAAGATAAACCAACACCCAAATCATCCATAAGGCATTTGAACTAGGCACACTCAACAATTAGTGTGAAAGCAACCCTATACTCAGCCTCACAACTAGAAGTGGCCACAGTAGGCTACTTCTTGCTCAACCAAGATATGCATGAGCTACCAAGCATGAAGCAAAACCCACTGGTGTACACACAAGTGTCATAGGAACCAACCCAGTCAGAATCAAAAAAAGCATGTAAATGTAGTGGTAGTGATCCCCCCTTAAGATAAAACAATTCAAGTAATCGGGTACCACTTAAGTAGCGAAAGATGCGTTTAATTACCTACCAATGCTTGACACCTGGGAAATGCATAAACTTGCTCATCTCTGAGATAGAAAACTGAATATCTGGCCGAGTAATGCATAAGTAAATCAAGCATCCAATAGTATGTTGATAGAGAATATTTTCCATAGGAGTGGTAATAGGATTGTAGTTTTCAAGGCCAAAACGCTACAATAATCTGTCAATATATTTTGTTTGACACCAATCTATTTCACCATCAACTTGCATAAACTCAATTCCCAAATAATGATGCAAATGCCCCAAATTTGACATCTCAAATGATGCATGCAGATCACCCTTGACATCAGCAATATCCTTCTCATTAGGACCAGTGAAAAGCATGTCATCAACATAGACAACAATGATTAGAAGTACAAACCTTCATTGATTGTACCCTTCAAATATTTGAGGATTCTCTTGGTGGCTTCCATGTGAGGTTTCCTTGGAGTATGCATGAGCTGGCTCAAGACACTTACTCCGTAGCAAATGTCCACTCTAGTTAGTGTCGCATAATTCAAACTTCCAACTAAACTCTGATAGCTAGTTACATCCTCAATTTTCTCACCTTAATGAGCACTCAATTTCAAGTTTATCTTCATGGGAGTACCTACAACCTTTGAGTTATCCATTTTGAATTTGACAAGCATATTTTTTATGTACTTCTTATGAATAAGAAAATACTTCTTTCTGTATACATTACTTCCAAACCTAGGAAGTATGTGAGCAGACCAAGGTCACTGATCTTGAATTCTTCTTTCATTTGGATTTTGATCCTTCTGATTCCTTCTGCATCATTATCAATAATGATTATATTCATCAACATATACACAAGTATATGACCTCTGATTGGTTCCTCTCAATGAAGGGGGAAGGATCTCCTTTCCTCACATTTCATCCTTTATCCCGTAAGTAAGTGACAAGCCTATGATTCCAAGCCCTAGGGGCTTGCTTCAATCCATACAGATCTCTCATCAACTTGCACACATATTCAGGACATGATTGATCTTCAAAACTAGGAGGTTGAGCCATGTATACCTCCTTTGATATCCATATATTCAGAAATGCATTTTTAACATCCATTTGATAAAGCTTCTTCCAACTCTTGGAAGATCCTACATTCATGAGTACTCTAATGGTAGACATCTTTGCAATAGGTGAAAATGTTTCTTCATAATAAATAGCTTGTGTTTGTGCATATCCTTTGGCCACCGGCCTTTCTTTGTACCTATTGATTGGACCATCAAAATTCTCCTTTACCTTATATATCCATCTTAAACCTATGCCTTTCATAGATGGAGTCTTGGGTATTGATTCCCAAGTTTGATTCTTTTGTAAAGCTTCTATCTCTTCTTCCATGACATTCATCCAACCAAGCTTTTCCTTTGCTTCTTCATAAGTTAAAGGATCTTCAAGGTTTGATTCCTGTGCTAGACATATTGAATGTTTAGTGACTAATGAAGTATCATATACATACCTTTCTGGCTTCCTTTTCCCTCTAGTTGATCTTCTAATAATTTTTTGAGAGGATTCTGCCACACCTCTATACTTTTGCACTTTGGCTTTGCCTTTAGAGTTCCAAGAATTGATTTCCCAACTTGGAGTCTTCTGTTCATCATTAGAATCACTTGATGCTTCAAGTGTATGCTCATTCCTCTTTGATAATGTTGGAAAACCTTCCTCTAGGTCATAGGGGGGTTTGATTTTCAATGAAGCCTTTGTCGCCTGGATTATATAATCTACAAACTTTTTATTAAGGTCATAGCCAATGAAGATGCATTTCTCTGCCCTTTGATCCAACTTACCTCTGATTTGTGAAGGTATATGTACATATGCTATGCAACCAAAGATCCTACAATGATCAAGACTAGGTCTTCTTCCATTCCATGCTTCATATGATGTCATGCCATCCAAAGCCTTTGATGGAAGTCTATTGGTTAAGTATGTAGCTTTTGATACTACCTCTACCCACAAATAGTTGGGTAACCTATTCTCATTGAGCATTGACCTTGCAACCTCCACAATTGTTCTATTCCTTCTCTTTGCCACTCCATTTTTCTCTAAAGTATGCCTAGTGGTGATTTATCTTTTATCCCTCTCTCTTGGAGATAAGAATTAAAATCATGGGATAAATATTCTCCCCCTCCATCTAACCTTAGTATTTTTAGGCTTTTACCTTTTTTACTCTCCACAAGAGCTAAATACTTTTTGAAACATGAAAACACTAGAATGTATGACCTTCCTAAACCATCCTTTGAGCACCATGCATTCAAACTCTCTTGTTCTTCTCGTGTTGGTTGGCCCTTGCTTCTGAGGATTGACATCATCTCATCTCCAGATATATAATCATAGAGGTTCCTTCCTTGCGGGTATGCTTCCATTCTTCGTGACCATGCTAAATAATTACCTCGATCCAATTTGTCAATGAATGAGGGGAATCCATCACCCATGATCCTTAGTTGCTTTGATACCACTCTGAAGAGGTGATGGGATGAGTCCAAGGATGAGTTGGTTTTGCAACAAACCTGCTCTACACCAAGTCACATGTAATGATTGAAAGAACTTGGAGAAGCTTGTAGAAGGTAGAAAAATGTGTTTCGAAGCGATGAAGTTTGGTCTAGCCAACCGGCGCAAGACCAGCCCTTGAGCTTATGGAGACTCAAATAGACCTTATAGGCATGCGATAAGTGCAAAGAAACACACTATGAACTTTGGAGCATCAAGGAGAATGAGTCGATAAAAAACAGATAGGTTCGTGGGTCAACTAGCTCAAAAAACTTACTATCTATGGAAGAGACAATGAACTTCAAATGCCCATAGCGACCAGCATGATTACAATTAGAAAAAACCATTTTATGGGAGTGATACAAATATGGTTGAGTGTATAGAATGCACAAAAGTATAAGGAATAAGCAAAATATGCTATAGGAATGAATGAGACATTCACCGGTGGTACTTCCTATTTTTCAGGAATATGCAAAGATTGACCCTAAGACCGAAAAACTCAGATTTCTCCCAATCTACTGAACCAAATGCTATGAAAATTTATAGGCATAAACTAGACACTAATAGATTTTCAATGAGCCATCTTGCACTCAATTTCAAGCTCTGGAGAGAGAGCAGCAGCCTCTGCAAGATTACTGTTGGCAAAGAAGATGATGCAGAGAATTGAAGGAGCAAGACAATGATGGTCACAAATGTATGTATATTGCTTTCATGTATTGTAAAAGTGATTTCAAGTCTTTATATAGACTCTAGGAGTGTTCCAATACTTCTACAAGTGGAATTTGAATTCAAATGAAGGTGGGAATGGTTGTTGGAGGGAATCAATTCACTTTCCTACAATCTAGGAAAAGTGAAGATCTAGTTTGATCTACTTTTAGGTGATTTGATTGCTTGATTGAATGCAACTTCAACCACCACAAATTCGTGGGATTTGGGCTCTATCTTTCTACCTTTACATGTGTAAAGCTCAAGGCTTTTACAATGGTAAATGAACGATCAAAAATCTCTCAAAAAAAATACAATAAATGAGCATGAGAAAAAGAACTCTCCAACGGATATTCTTTCGACGCGATAGCCTTTGATGTAGATCAAATCCACCTCAAGCATAATGTAAGCTTGATGTTCCAATAGCTCCCCCTCAAGCTTAAGTATGCTTGAGTCTTCATTCTCTGATAGGTTGAATACCTGCCATAGCTTTGAATCTACAAAGCTTTATTCCATCAAGGGCCTTCGTCATCATATCTGCTACTTGCTTTTCAGTAGGAACAAAAGAAATGTCAATCTCCTTTGCCATGAGCTTCTCCCTGATGAAGTGGTAATGGACTTCTATTTGCTTGGTTCTCGCATGGAAAACAGGAATTGCTGCTAGATGCATGGAACTTACATTATCTCCAAATATGTGAGGTTTGGAACTCACAAGTCCCAAATCTGTATACAATGCTTTTAACCATATTGCCTCTTGAGTTGCTATGGTCAAGCCTCTATACTCTGCTTCAGTTGAGGATAAAGCAACTGTTGGTTGCTTCTTGGAACTCCATGACACTAGCTTTGAACCTGCAAATGCTAAGTAATCAGATATACTTTTTCTAACATCCTTAGCTCCTGCCCAATCTGCATCTGAGTAGATTTTGATATCCAAATCTGAAGAGTAAGGATAGAATATACCTTCGTTGATTGTACCTTTGAGATACTTAAGTACTCTCTTAGCCGCATCCATGTGTGGTCTTCTCGATGAGTGCATGAACTGACTAAGCACTCCCACACTATATGAGATATCTGCCCTTGTATGAGTAGCATATATCAAGCTACCTACCAAGCTTTGATACTCTTTAATGTCTTCAATTTTCTCACCTTCATAAACACTAAGTTTATGATTCATCTCCAAAGGTGTACCTACAGGTTTAGGGTTCTCCATTTGAACTTGAGAAGAAGATCCTGAATGTATCTTCTTTGAGTCAAATGCATTCCTTCATCTGTGTATATCACCTGCATACCTAGGAAATATGTGAGCTCACCTAGTTCACTAATTTTGAACTCCTCTTGCATGTGTCTCTTGATCCTTTGAATGCCATTTAGATCATCACCTGTCACAATAATATCATCTACATATACACATAGATAGATAACCTCATTGTGATCCCTTTCAATGAATAGAGAAGGATCTGAGCTGCTAGCTTTGAACCCTTGATCTTGAAGATATGTAACCAACCTGTAATTCCAAGCTCTAGGAGCTTGTTTCAATCCATACAATGCTTTCTTAATTCTGCAAACATAAGATGGATGATTAGGGTTTTCAAAACCTCGTGGTTGTGACATGTATACCTCTTCACTTATCCAACCAATTAAGAATGCATTTTTCACATCAAGTTGGAGGAGTCTCCAATTCCTTGCAGCAGCTATACTTATCAATGTCCTGATTGTAGTCATCTTTGCAACTGGTGAGAATGTTTCCTCATAGTCTATACCATGAGTTTGTGAGCATCCTTTGGCAACTAATCTTGCCTTGTACCTGCAAACTCATCCATCTGAGTTTCTTTTAACTTTATATACCCATCTGCAACCAATTACCTTTTGATTCGGCGACATTGGAACCAAATCCCAAGTGTCCATTTCCTTCAATGCATCTATCTCTTCTTTCATGGCCTTTTTCCAATTAGGGTTTCCCTTTGCCTCTTCATAGGTTGAGGGTTCCTCTGAAATAGAGTATTTTGCCAAGTATATTGAATACTTCCTAACAAATGTGGAATCATATCCATACCTTTCTGGTTGTTTCTTCTCTCTTGTTGATCTTCTAGGTGCTTGTTTGGAACATTCTCCAATCTCTTGCATCTTTGCTTTGCCTCTTGACTTCCATAGCTTGTAATCCTTTTCTCTTTCATCTTGGTCATTGTTTGTATCACTTCTTGGATCCTAGACCTGTGTATCATGCTTGCTTTCTAATTGATGAGAGTCAGAATCAAGATCATATGGTAGTGTTACCTTTTTCTTGTCTTCATCATACCAAGACCTGTGTTCTTCAAACACAACATCTCTACTTGTAGTGAATTGCTTGGTTGAAGGATTGAATAACCTATAACCCATCTGAGTTGAATCATATCCAATAAACATTGCCTTTGTTGCCCTTTCATATAGCTTACCTCTTATTTGTGATGGTACATGAACATAAGCTAAACAACCAAAAACCTTGCAATGTCCAAGACTAAGTTTTCTTCCATTCCATGCTTCATAAGGAGTCATACCCTAAAGTGATTTGGATGGTAGTCTATTGACAAGGTACACAGCAGTTGAAATAGCTTCTGACCATAGATAATGTGGCAACTTCTTCTCTTCAAGCATTGTTCGGGCCGATCCAACCAATGTCTTGTTTCTCCTCTCTGCAATTCCATTTAGTTGAGGAGAGTACCTAGTAGTCACTTCCCTTTTGATACCTTTTTCCTGCAAGAACTCATCAAACTCTTTGGAGAAGTATTCTCCCCCTCCATCAGATCTGAGCTTCTTTAGTGATCTACCTGTATGATTCTCCACATGTGCAAGATACTTCTTGAAGCAATCAAACACTTCATTCTTACTCTTGATAAAGTATAGAACAGTCCATCTACTATGGTCGTCGATAAATGAGACATAATACCTTGATCCTGCCAATGAAGGTTCTTGACTTGGTCCCCATACATCTGTATGTACTAAGTCCAATAAGTTGTTGTGGATGTAGCCTTTGTGGTTGAATGGTTGTCTTTGTGCCTTCCCAATCTGACATGCATCACACCTGTTGATCATGTGTTGCTTTGATATGTTCAGCAGTCCTAGAACACTTTGATCCCTGCATATATCCTTCAAGGTTCTTTCATTCACATGAGCAAGTCTCTTATGCCACACTTCAGGCTCACTTAGGGTTTGAGACCCAAAGTTGAATAGAGCTATGTTCCTGGTTTCTCCTACTTCAAAAGTAAAGAGCCTACCATGCTTCTCACCCTGGGCTATCTTTTTGAAGCCTTGACATGGATCTTCCACAAAAGCTCCATGTTGGGTGAACCTAACTTGCAAGCCTTTTTCAACTATTTGGCCTACACTTATTAGGTTTTTAGTGATAGTGGGTACATAGAGAACCTTACTCAGAATGTTTGTCCTACCATTGGAAGCTTTGACATTACCAATCTTCTCTACATTGTGCTTTGTGTCATCCCCTGTTTGCACTTCATGTCTATGCTTTGGACTTTCCAAATCAGATAGAAGAGCAATGTTGCCTGCAACATGATTCGAACATCCTGAATCTATGTAGAATAAATGATCATCTTCTTTACCTTCTTTGTGGCTTAGATTTATAAGAAGCAATGAGTCTTCATGTGGTTGATCTTTTGAATAACTGTTGTAGTCCCTTCTATTATAGCCTCTATTGTTATTGTTGAAGTTGTGTCCACCTCTGTCTCTATTGCTGCCATATCCACCTCTTCCACTTCCTTTCTGGGTCTTCCCATTGAACAAGCAATTCTGAGTGGTGTGGTTGGTCTTATCGCATATGGCACAAGGTTGAACATTCTGACCTTTGGCTTTGTCTTGCTTTGGTCCTTTCTTCTTCCCTTTCCACATGCTCTTGCTTGCGAAGTTGGCTTGGGAAGTCTCTTCTTCATTCTTCCTTCTTCTTGCCTTTCTGCTTCTTATCCTTATCTGCATATAGAGCACTAGTTGAATTACCATGATAAGAGTTACCTTCCTTTATGCTATTGTTGGCTTCTTGATTGAAGAGTTGTCCAAGAAAGATGTTGAAGTCTGGAGTTTGCACATCCATGATGAGATCATAAGCCGTCGTGAAGGATTGCCATTGCTTATCACTTCGAATGCCATTGAGAATTTGCCTCATGATGACCTCTTCTTTAATCAGCTCTCCAATGGATGCTAGCTAATCTGCAACCTCCTTGACCTTGGTAACAAACTCTGTGATGGTTTGTTTAGGTGTCTTCTTCATTTGGTTGAACTCGTTCCAAAGATGATTCTTTCTTGCTTTGATACTAGCAGAAAAGAAAGTCTCGAGGGCATCCCAAGTCTCTTGGGATGTCTTGCATCCTCTAATATGTGGTAATAGAAAGTCAGAGATAGAGTTTAGTATGTATGACCTTGCTTGAGCATCCCTTGCGCACCAAAGTGTGAGCTTATCTGTCTCCTCTTGTGTAGGTCCTCCTTTGAATCTTGGAATAGGCATAGCTTCATCACCTGCTACAATTCCATAAAGATTTCTACCTTGAAAATAGGCCTCCATCCTGATTTGCCAAGCCGCATAGTTGTGTCGATCAAGCTTCTTGATCATTAAGGGAAATCCGTCACCCATCTTGATCTAGCTCGGATACCACTGAAACAACTTGGAGAAGCTTGTAGAAGGTAGAAAAATGCATTTCGAAGCGATGAAGTTTGGTCTAGCCAACCGGCACAAGACCGGCCCTTGAGCTTATGGAGACTCAAATAGACCTTATAGGCATGCGATAAGTGCAAAGAAACACACTATGTACTTTGGTGCATCAAGGAGAATGAGTTGATACAAAACAGATAGGTCCGCGTGTCGACTAGCTCAAAAAACTTACTATCTATTGAAGAGACAATGAACTTCAAATGCCCATAGCGACCAACGTGATTACAATTAGAAAAAATACTTTTATGGGAGTGATACACATAGGGTTGAGTGTATAGAATGCACAAAAGTATAAGGAATAAGCAAAATATGCTATAGGAATGAATGAGACATTCACCGGTGGTACTTCCTATTTTTTAGGAATATGCAGAGATTGATCCCGAGACCGAAAAACTCAGATTTCTCCCAATCTACTGAACCAAAATGCTATAAAAATTAATAGGCATAAACTAGACACTAGTAGCTTTCCAATGGGCCATCTTGCACTCAATTTGGAGCTCTAGAGAGAGAGAGAAGCAGCCTCTGCAAGATGACTGTTGGCGAAGAAGATGATGCAGAGAATTGAAGGAGCAACAATGATGGTCACAAATGTATGTATATTGCTTCCATGTATTGTACAAGTGATTTCAAGTCTTTATGTAGACTCTAGGAGTGCTCCACGACTTCTACAAGTGGAATTTGAATTCAAATGAAGGTGGGAATGGTTGTTGGAGGGAATCAATTCACTTTCCTACAATCTAGGAAAAGTGAAGACAGCCAAGTACTTTGGAACATGTATCCCAAAAATTTAAGTCAAGACAGACTAGTTGCGAAATGACTAGCTCCCAAAACTTGCTTTTTTGGACATACACCTGCTGGAAAAAATGAACAGTGCTCTCAACCTGGTAGGAATTAGAAAAATTCCTTTTGGTCATAGCCACTAGACTTAGCAAGCTTCCCAATCCAAGTTAAAACACTTCAAATGATGGACTGAGCACTGAGAACAAGATTTATCAATTTCTGGAACATGCCCACCATTCTCGGGGCTCTGCAGAGATAGACCAGTGAGCAGTAAAATGCAGATATCTCCAAAAATATTAATCCAATGACCTTGAAAATTTATACATAAAAAGGTAGACAGTATGCGCTATCTAACGCACATTAAATCACTGAAAAAGGATCAGTAGAACTCGAGATATGACCTTCTGAAGGTACTGCTCTGAGTGAGTATAGCAGAGAACAAAACAGAGAAGTAGATGATAATAAATGTATAGATTCACATATGATTACAATCACATTGGAAATGAATCTTTGCACAATGGGAGTAGAATGATAGAGCTATGGAGTAAGCTCTTCAATCTCTACAAAATGACATCAAGTGGTCACGTACAAGGCTTGCTAATCACCTCTTCCTTCTTGCTTCTTTTATAGCTATTCTTGGAGGGAGTTTTGAATTCAAATTTGAATGGCTCCACCTAAAAGTGATCCCCAAAGTTAGGAGATATTCCCTCAGCTCAAAAAGTCATGGGTTTTGGTAGTTAAAGACACGAAATTGCTTTTACATCATGCATGAGGTAAGCCATCCTTTTCCTTTTTCTTTTTTCAATTACAAGAGATAAAAATGAACTCTTTTACAAGAGGTGTTCACATGACTACTTATGTGACTTACAAATGAGGATGATATCAAATATATCAAGCATGTAGGCTTGGGAAAAATGCACCAACAGCTCCCCCTCAAGCCTAACATGCTTGGCCTTCAAATAAGTCTTCAATTGTCCTTGATTTCCTGCAAGCCAATCATCAACTTGAATCTACTTAATTTTGTACCATCAAGAGCTTTAGTCAACATGTCGGCACATTGCATATCTGTAGAGACATAGGATAGTTGAATATCCTTGCTCATTAGCTTCTCCCTTACGTAATGGTAGTGGACTTCAATATGCTTGGTTCTAGCATGGTATACCAGATTAGCTTCTAGATGTAGTGAGCTTGTGTTGTCACCAAAAATATGAGGTGTTGAAGAATGAAGTCCAAGATCTGTGTACAAAGACTTTAACCACATGATTTCTTGAGTTGCATTAGCCAAACCTCTATATTGTGCTTCAGTAGAAGATAATGCCACAGTTGGTTGCTTCTTCGATGACCAAGAAATGATTTTTGAACCTGCAAATGATATATACCCTGATGTGCTTCTTCTATCATCTTTAGATCAGCCCCAATCTGCATCTGAGTAGATCTTTAGCTCAATATCTGAAGTATATGAATAGAACAAACCTTCATTCATGGTCCCCTTTAGGTACTTGAGGACTCTCTTGGCCGCTTCCATATGTGGTCTTCTCGGCTTATGCATAAACTGACTCAATATGCTAACACTATAGCATATATCCACCCTTGTGAGTGTTGCATAGTTCAAACTTCCAACCAAGCTTTGATAGCTTGTGATGTCTTCAATTGGCTCTCCTTCATAAGCACTAAGCTTATGATTTTGCTCCATAGGTGTACCTGCACACTTGGTATTTTCCATCTTGAACTTGACGAGCATGTCATGGACATACTTCCTTTGTGTGATGTATATACCTGAATCTGTGTAGATCAACTCCAATCCAAGAAAATAAGTGAGTGGTCCGAGGTCACTTATTTTGAACTCCTCCTTCATTTGACTCTTTACCTGTTTGATTCCTTCAAGATCATTGCATGTGATAATAATATCATCAACATACACACATAAATAGATCACTTCAGATCCATTCCTCTTTATGAACAAAGAGGTATCCGCCTTGCTAGCTTTGAATCCTTGGTCCTGCAAATAAGTCACCAATCTGAAATTCCAAGCTCTTGGAGCTTGCTTCAATCCATAAAAAGCTTTCTTTAGTTTGCATCCATAGTTAGGATGATGTGCATCCTCATATCCAGGAGGTTGTGCCATATACACTTCCTCAGAAATCCATCCATTCAAGAAAGCATTCTTTACATCAAGTTGATAAAGATTCCAATTTCTAGATGCAGCAAGACTAATGAGAACCCTAATTGTAGGCATTTTTGCAACAGGAGAGAAAGTCTCCTCATAATCAATACCATGGGCTTGAGCAAACCCTTTAGCAACTAACTTTGCTTTGTGTCTATTTATACTTCCATCTGGATTCCTCTTGATTTTGTATATCCATCGAGATCCGATTATCTTCATAGATGGCTTGTTAGGTACAAGCTCCCAAGTGTCATTCTCCTTCAAGGCTTCCATTTCTTCATCCATTGCATCTCTCCAAGCTTTCTTGCTTTGTGCTTCTTCAAATGTGGTAGGTTCTTCATTGGTTGAATCCTTTGCAATGTAGATTGAGTGCTTGGTGACCAATGAAGTATCATAACCAAACCTCTCTGGTTTCTTCTTCTCCCTTGAAGACCTTCTAAGTGGTTGATGTGAGCTCTCGGGTCCATATGTAGCATCCTGCATCTTTGCTTTACCTTTGTTCTTCCATAGCTTTAGTCTTTCCAAGTCTTCTAGGTCAATCTCCGAATCACTTTCTTCAAGCTGCTTTGGTTCCTTTGGTTGAAGTGATGGAAAGTCTTCATCCAAGTCATACGGCATCTTCACTTTCCTGTCATCATCAAACCATGATTTGTTTTCATCAAAAATTACATCTCTACTCACAGAAAATCCTTTATTGGTTGGATTGTACAATCTATATCCTTTTTGGTTTTGGTCATAACCAATAAATACGCACTTCTCTGCCTTGGGATCCAATTTCCCTCTTACTTGAGAAGGAATGTGAGCATAGGCTAAGCATCCAAAGATTTTACAATGCTCTAGACTAGGTCTTCTTCCATTCCACACTTCATATGGAGTGGTTCCATCTAGTGACTTAGATGGAAGTCTATTTATGAGATATGTGGCTGTCGACACAGCCTCTGCCCATAGGTAGTTCGGCAATACCTTTTCGTTGAGCATGGTCCTTGCAGCTTCGACAATAGCTTTGTTCCTCCTCTCTGCTACACCATTGAGTTCGGGTGTATACCTTGTAGTGACTTCCCTTTTAATGCCTCTTTCATGCAACAAGGCATCAAATTCAGAAGAGAAGTATTCTGCTCCACCATCTGATCTGAGTCGTTTCAAAGTCCTACCTGTTTGGTTTTCAACAAGAGCAATATACTTCTTAAAGCAATTAAACACTTCATCCTTGTGCTTCATGAAAAACAGAATGGTCCACCTGCTACAATCATCTATGAAAGACACATAATATCTTGAGCCTGATATAGATGGCTCCTTACTTGGACCCCACACATCCGTGTGCACTAGATCCAAAGGATTTTGATATATATATATCCTTTCTTATTGAAAGGTTGTCTATGAGCCTTGCCAAGTTGACAAGCTTCACACTTATAAATCATGTGTTGCCTTGTGATATTAGGCAAACCAAGTACACTTTGGTCCCTGCAAATCTGTTTGAGTGTCCTCTCACCAATGTGAGCAAGCCTTTTGTGCCATATCTCCAACTCTGTTAGAGTTTGAGATCCATAGCTAAACAAAGCTATGTTCTTTGTATCTTCCACTTCAAAAGTGAAAAGCCTTCCTGTCTTTTCTCCTTTGGCAATCCTTCGAAAGCCTTGCCTTGGGTCTTCAACATATGCTCCAAATCGATTGAATCTAACTTGCAATCCTTTTTCAACAATCTGTCCAACACTTATTAAATTTTTGGTAATTGTAGGGACATACAAGACTTTGCTTAAGAGGTTCATATTCCCATCTGATGTCTTCACATTACCTATCTTCTCCACTGAGTGCTTTGTGTCATCTCCTGTCTGCACTTCATGCTTGTTATGAGGATCTTCCAAATCAGAAAGTAAAGCCACATTTCCTGCTACATGGTTCGAGCATCCCGAATCAATGTAAAATATGTGATCATCATCCTTACCCTTCTTCGCTGATAGATTCATAATCAATTATGAATCTTCTTGACTTTGGTCCTCTGCATAGTTATTGTAATCTCTTCTTCCTATATGGCCACTTTGATAGTTGTTGTTATTGTTGTAATTGTTGTTGTAGTAGTTGTTGTTGTTGTAGCCTCCATTGTATCTACCTCTATTTGATCCATAGCCACCTCTATTGAATCCTCTTCCTCTTGAGTTCCTCGGGTTCCTGAAACATTCTTCAGTAGTATGGTTAGATAAGCCACATATGTTGCAAGGTTGAGATGATTGGAATCTCCCCCTGCCTTGCTTTCCACCTCTGCCTCTTCCTCTAGCTCTTCCTCTACCTGCAAAGTTTGCTTGGAAAGAGCTTCCTTCATCTTCATTCTTCCTATTCTTTGACTTGTCCTTGACCTTAGCTTTATCAGAATATAAGGCAGAAGTTTGATTACCTCTTGAGGACTCACCACCTTTACTAATCTTTGCTTCATGAGTGAAGAGTTGGCCCATGAGTGTGTTGAGGTCGGGTACATGCATATCCATGTATAAATCCATGGCTGTTGTGAATGACTCCCACTTGTCGTCTGCTTTGATTCCATTCATGATTTGTCTTATGATTTGCTCCTCTTCAATTACCTCTCCAATGCTTCCAAGTTGGTCGGAAATCTCCTTCATCTTTGTGACATAATCAGTCACATTTTGCTTCGGGCTTTTCTTCATTGTTGTGAACTCCATCCACAATTGGTTCTTCCTTGCTCGAGTGTTGGAAGAGAAGAAAGAAGAAAGTGCATTCCAGGTCTCCCTTGATGTCTTGCATCCATTGACATGAGGTAAAAGAAAATCAGAGATTGAGTTTAGAATATAGGACCTTGCAAGTGCATCCTTCGAACACCAATTCGAAAGTCCTTCCACTTCTTCATGTGATGGTTGCCCTTTGTTCCTCATGGTTGGCATTGCTTCATCTCCGGATATGAATCCATATAGATTCCTCCCTTGAAGGTAAGCCTCCATCCTTAGAGACCATGCCGGATAGTTGTTTCGATCCAATTTGTCAATTGTTGATGGAAATCCATCTCCCATGTTGCTTGACTATGCTCTGATACCACTGTGAAGAGAGATGGTGGATGCAATCCAAAGATGAGTAGGTGCTGCTACAACCAGCTTCACACCAGCCAACTGAGACTTCAGAGTTGATTAGTAGACCCTTTAAGCTTCCTAAATCCACCAAAATATCAGCCAAGTACTTTGGAACATGTATCCCAAAAATTTAAGTCAAGACAGACTAGTTGCGAAATGACTAGCCCCCAAAACTTGCTATTTTTGGACATACACCTGCTGGAAAAAATGAACAGTGCTCTCAACCTGGTAGGAATTAGAAAAATTCCTTTTGGGCATAGCAAATAGACTTAGCAAGCTTCCCAATCCAAGTTAAAACACTTCAAATGATGGACTGAGCAAGGAGAACAAGAATTATCAATTTCTGGAACATGCCCACCATTCTCGGGGCTCTGCAGAGATAGACCAGTGAGCAGTAAAATGCAGATATCTCCAAAACTATTAATCCAATGACCTTGAAAATTTATAGCTAAAAAGATAGGCAGTATGCGCTATCCAACGCACGTTAAATCACTGAAAAAGGATTAGTAGAACTCGAGATATGACCTTCTGAAGGTACTGCTTTGAGTGAGTATAGCAGAGAACAAAACAGAGAAGTAGATGATAATAAATGTATAGATTCACATATGATTACAACCACATTGGCAATGAATCTTTGCACAATGGGAGTAGAATGATAAAGCTATGGAGTAAGCTCTTCAATCTCTACAAAACGACATCAAGTGGTCACGTACAAGGCTTGCTAATCGCCTCTTCCTTCTTGCTTCTTTTATAGCTATTCTTGGAGTGAGTTTTGAATTCGAATTCGAATGGCTCCACTTAAAAGTGATCCCCAAAGTTAGGAGATATTCCCTCAGCTCAAAAAGTTGTGGGTTTTGGTAGTTAGAGCCACGAAATTGCTTTTACATCATGCATGAGGTAAGCCATCCTTTTCCTTTTTCTTTTTTCAATTACAAGAGATAAAAATGAACTCTTTTACAAGAGGTGTTCACATGACTACTTATGTGACTTACAAATGAGGATGATATCAAATATATCAAGCATGTAGGCTTGGGAAAAATGCACCAACATCAAATTCCTCATCTGGAAAGATCATCGGTGTGTAGGTTGGGTCTCTAACTAGTCTATCTCTTGGCGAAGTTCCTTCTTCTCTTGCCTTTAACCATTTTTCCTCTTCCTCTGCGACCTTGCACATCCACAAATGAGTATCTTCATGCAACCATGATGGATCAGGTGAACTTTCATAATGCATAGAGATAGAATCTTCTTTCGCTTTGTGGATAGGATTCCACTGTAGGGGTGGTACATCTTTGAAGGTGTAATCCTTCAAATTGACCTTGGTGGTGAGCCCTAAGTGTTGTAAGTACAAGGAGTTGGTTCCCCAATCCTGTACTATTTGCAATTGTCGTAGGAAGGGTCTTCCTAGGATCATCTCATAGACATTATTTTTCTCAAAGTCACATATAGCAAATGTGTGCTCAAACTCTACACCACAAGTGGTTAGAGTTATCCCTTCTAGCAATCCTAGAGGCCTTTCAAAATGACCATCGGCCATTTGAAGCTTCATTCTAGTTGGTCTTAATGTGGGTTTGCCCCATTGCTTCCACAAGGAGGTGGTCGCAATAGCAACAGTAGCACTTGAATCTATGATTGCTTTGGTTGTGTAACCTTGGTAGGTGATTGGAAGATAAGTATTACCTTCTTCACCCTCACACATGTCTCCTATTTTATCGAGAGGTATCTCTGGAACTTTTTGCTTAGAGCATGTTTTTGGCATATTGGAATCAAGTTCTGGGACCTGATCCTTCACATGGTTCCATAGCTCCGGTTTTGCTTTGAGCAGCTCTTCTACAGTGAGATGACATTGAACCTTAGTGTTCTTCACGACATCAGTGTTCCTTGGGACCACTGAGTCTTCATGTCTTACTAGTATTATGGGAGCTCTGATCTGAAGAGGTTCAGATTCCCATGGGCCTGGAAATTGAGGCAGTTCTTCTAAGGTATTAGATTCAAAATCTAATCCTTTGTCTTCTTGTTGTTCTGCTTCGTCTCCGTAAATAGATGGAATGTCTTGGGGAAATTGATCATGAAGATCATCAATCTCACGAATAGGAGGGGAATCACCCTTCTCCTTGGCCCATTTCTCCTCTTGTATTTCTCCGCAAGAACTCTTGAGAGTATTGTTGAATTGAAGGAGGTATTCCAGCATCCGTGGAATTAGGAACATATGCTCCCATTGGTGGTGAGCTTCCCCTTTCAATAACTGGTTGAGCCTGTGGAGGTAAAGAAACTTGTGGTTTGTTTACCAACTGCTCTAATCTTTCTAGTAAGCCTTGGAAATGCAAATCCGGTTTGACAGAGTTTGTCCGATTGAACTTTTGACTAGTCTCGAGTATAGCTTGAGCTTGTTCTACCATTTTCATGCACATTTTCATTCGTTCAGGATTTTTGGCATGCAAGGGGCTTTGAGTTGCAATTTCATCTATTTTTATCTTTGCTTCTTTCAAGCTTTCTTCTAGTTCTGATAACTTTTTATTCCACTTGTGATTGGCCTTCTCTCTGGTATCTTTCCATGTTCTTGTTTTCCTCTTACTAGGCTCTCCTGATTCACTTGACTCCGATTGTTCTACTAGTTTATCTTGTTTTAATGCTGGTGCCCTAGTAACTGCGTGTACAAGAGCCACATTACTGCTACTAGCACTTGAATTCGCCACTAAGCCTACCACATTAATGGGTGTAATCTTGGGTGCACTGGAGGGGTTTCTTGGACAATCTCTGGGGAGATGGTCTTTGCCACATTCAGGACAAAAAGCTTGTATTGTGATAGCATGTCCTTGACTTGGAGATGGTGGGTGGGGACAATCACGAAGGAAATGGTCGCCCTGACATCTGAAACATGGTCCTCTAGGGGCTTGTGGTCTTACCTGTCTTGATTGGGGCCTAGGGTTGGGATTCGTATACACGACATTGGAATATTCAGGCTCCCAATTTTTTCCATAGGCGGTGCCTCATATTGATACGGATAAATCTCACTATGTTCAGGTGACTGTGTAATAAGCATGTGGACTACCTTCATGGGAGTAATCTGAACTATGAGCATGAGAGTCATTCTCTGAGATCAGTGGGGTCACTGGCACCAATGCTCTATTAAGGTTCTCTTCTGCCACTGCATACTTAACTGGAATTGCATTGGCAAGAGCTGGTGGTTGGTTTCCCAAGACTGGTTGTGGCCTAAATGGTGCCTGATATTGCTGTTGTGGTCTATAATATGGCTGTTGGTATTGGTTCTGATACCTACCTTGTGGGTAAGGTTGCTGATAATTCTGTCTAACAGCCTGCCTATTGTAGGGACAATCTTGAGCCGTATGGTTTGTGTACTTCCTTTCAATAGTGCAGTATGGGGTATTCCTTTCTCTCATGTTCTGGTTGTGCATTGGGCATACATTAGCCATGTGGTCGCCTCCGCAAGTATAACACCGATTCAATGGGGTGACTCTCGGTGTTTGTCTATTTTGGACTCCCAGCTTCTTGGCAACTTGCTCAGCTATCTCCTCTATTTCCGTGGAGATTTTCGAAGTATGACTAGTAGAACTATCAGAATCCTTATAGAGTTTGGACAATCCTAATTCCTCTCCCAAGTTATCTTCTATGTTAATGCACGTCCGCACACACTCTTCTATGGATTTAGGCTCTTTCAAGTACACATATGATCTTAACTTAGTGCTTAGTAAGACATCTAAAAACAAAGCCACTTGTTTGGCTGGTGTGGGTAACTCTGGAGCAGGGCATCTCTCTAGATACTGTCTGAACCTTCTACCTGCTAGCCGCACTGTTTCTTGGGGTGTCTGCTTGAAGCTGTGGATTAAAGATGATGTGTTATGCCTGATACCACTCTTGGAAAATTCTACAATGAATTCGTCTAGCAGTTGACCTATATCGCGATAGTTGCGACTACTTAGTGGCTGAAACCAAGCCAAGGCAGTGCCCTTAAGAGTCAAACCAAATGCCTCGTACTAGGTGAACAAGTCCTCAACCTGCTCAGCTCTTAATACTTGTTTGAACTCGGCCACATGATCATAAGGATCTCCTGACCCGTCAAAATAATTCTTCATTGCCTTGATCACTTGAGTGGGTCTAAGGGTTCTTGGGTGCTCTCGGGGTCTAGGCAATGGAAAATCCTGTTCATCTCTTTGTTGCCTATGTGCTTGATGTCTCTCTCTTTCAGGTCTTTCATTTTCAAATCCTGACCTATTTCTGCCCATAGTGTGTGCAAAACTTACCTCAGGTCTCTCTCTAGTTCTTTATCTCTGGGCTTCATGAGCTTGGGATGATCCTACTCCTTGGAGACCATGGGGCACATTGGATCGTGGTGGAGGAAATATCAATTCACTCTTCCAAGTATATGCATATCTATCATGATCTGTTACCAAGAATATCTTCTCTGATGTGTTATCCAGGTAGACAACTTTGCCTGGTATCTCTGGATCCTTGAACTCGTAGATAATGACTATGCCCAATTGGCTAGGTTGATCTGGCTTGAATCTCCAAAAAGCTTCCTCTGTTTCTCTATTCAAGAACAGTTCTATGCTTTTGTTGTCTTGAGGAATCCAATCTGGAGTGATCACTCTGGTCAAAACTGACTTACCTCTAGGAGTCTGGGATCCTTGTCCTACATTTCCTTGTTCTAGGTCTCCTATCTCATTCTCATGAATGATATTTCCAAACTCATCGGTCCTATCTGGCAGGTTGGTGACCACATACATGGTTCCTTCCTTATCAATGTATGAACCCTCTTCGAACTTGACCACCGGGTGTTCAAGTCCAAAGGATTGATCTGGATTTTTGAGTTGGACCACTGATCGCCTCATGCCATCCTCATAGATGCGAGCACCTGATCAGTTGGTCCGAATATATTCCAATTGTGTCTTATAAGGACCTTCTAGTGTTTGTAGATGGGCAGTTCCTGAGCCACCTGTAGGTTTCCCCATGCTAAAAGACATTTTTGAGTCACTTGTGTCAGAGTTTAATACGTAAGGAAAACCACTTAGTTGTTGTGCCCAAGACTTGGCTGTATGGTTGACACTAGACTGAGGAGATCTAATGCTTTGTCTGTCCTTGCCTAGGTGTCTACCAGATCTCAGGTTCATAAGCTTTGGCTAAGAGTCCAAAATTTTCCCTTGGTATGGTTCAAAAATCCTTTGGAGTCCCCTTAGGTTCTAGGTCCCACTGGACGGTCAACTTCAAAATATCCTATCTGAAAATCAACGCATTATTCTTACAAAAAACAGTTGAGACCATGTAGGATTCGAAACGAGCTTTCCAACGAGCTATAGAGCTCAAAAAATGGACTTTGGATGAAAAAGTTATGTCAAATCAGGCTCCTGGGGGTCAAAACAGGCAAACAGGGCCTTTTGGAACAAAATCGCGATTTTGTGAACTTCAAGAGAATCGCGATTTTGAGCACAGAATCGTGTTTTTGAAAATCGTGATTTTGAGCACAAAATCATGTTTCAAAGAATCGTGGTTCACAGGATCGTGATTCACAAAATCGTGTCTTTACAGAATCGTGTTTTAGAGAATCGTGTTCTAGGGAATCGTGATTTTGTCTTAGAGAATCGTGGTTTTCAAAATTTAGAGAATCGCGATTTTGAGTACAAGCATAGAATCGTGTTTTTTGAAAATCGCAATTTTGAGCACAGAATCGTGTTTTAGAGAATCGCGATTTTGTCTCAGAGAATCATGTTTTCACAGAATCGTGTTTTCACAGAATCGTGATTCACAAAATCGTGTTTTTGAGAATCGCGATTTTGTTTCACAGAATCGTGATTCACAAAATCGTGTTTTTCACAAAATCGTGGTTCTCAGAATCGTGTTTTTTGACATAAAAATCGCGATTTTGTCTCAGAGAATCGTGTTTTCACAGAATCGTGTTTTCACATAATCGTGTTTCACAAAATCATGTTTTAGAGAATCGGGATTTTGTTTCACAGAATCGTGATTCAAAAAATTGTGGTTCTCAAAATCGTGTTTTTTGACATGAAAATCGCGATTTTGTCTTAGAGAATCGTGTTTTCACAAAATCGTGTTTTAGAGAATCGTGTTCTCACAGAATCGTGTGCTGAATATCGTGATTTGTGAAAATCGCGATTTTGAGCACAACCACAGAATCGCGATTTTGAGAATGACCACAGAATCGTAATTCTTTCAGCAAGCTTTTAGGCGGGAAACAGAAAATCGTGATTTTCAATTTTCACAGAATCGCGATTTTCATCACAGAATCGCGTTTTTTGGCGGGAACTTCGAATTTTTGAGCGCCGAGCAATGGTGAGCTCCGTATGAGCAGAAAAGCATGAAAACCACACGCGCTTGTTCTCCCTTGCACTTCCTAACTCCTTCCCACACAATAATGCATGAAAAATGGTATGAAAATGGTGAAAATGCACTAAAAAACAAGAAGTTTCTATGAAGAAGAAGATGGAAGAAGGTGGAGATGATGATGATGATGAAGATGAAGAAGAAAAATCAGAAAATGAACAAAAATGATAGTTTTTTTTACCTTCCAACGTCGCAAATCTACGATCTTACCATCACAACGCTCGTCCTCGAAGCTCTCTCCCCGGCAACGGCGCCAAAATTTGGTGTAGCTCAAGCGTAAGCACCACCTCCTTTACTTGTCAATCCGCGGAGACGTGAGGACCGGTATGAAGACCACGAGCACGTGACGGCACAAGTGCGTGAGTGAAAGCACACGAACATGCACACACATATACACACACGCGCACAAGGTAAGATCAAGAGAGGAACAATGGAAAGCTTCGATTGCAAAAGAGTTCTCATACAAAAGCTCTATTCTCTAACAAGCTAACCCCCAAAAATGAGCTCTCTAGCTCTTTTTATACTTTTTTGACTAGTTTTGGCCCTGTTCAGACCTAGTGTCTGGCCTAGTTAAAAATTAGGTTCCAAGGCTTATTTGAGCGCTCAAACGAAGTCTAAAAATTATGAAAATTGGTAGGATGATAGTTCTAATACTCCTCAAGTTCAAGGACTCCTCAGCTTGAACAAAATGGAGTTAAAAAAATAGAAAATGGCATTTACAATGGTTTTTAGTGATGAAAATCACTATTTTTGTAGGGGATTCTTCTGAAAATTTGACATATACATCTTGGAGCTCCCTACTTGCTCTCTCTTCTTCTATGTCCACTTCTTTGATGTGCTTCCATGTTTTATGCTTGACCTTGAGTTCCAACACACCAAGTAGAACTATCTGCACATTAAAGCATCATTTCGTGGGGTCCTCATCTCGCCCTCTATACATGAGCTTGCTTGATGTGTGATTTGTGCACTAGGGGGTGACATAGTTGCACATGCCTCCACTCTTTGGAAGAAATTAGTGACACTTTGTTGTATACCTTTGCTCTCATCTTGTCTATATTGTAACGACTGCTCTCGTCTTTGGTATATGGCTATGAGAAAAATCCCAAGTAGATCTTGATTCTAACTTTTCATACACTATTGTAATAAGCTCTTGAATCGAAACAGCGTCCTTAGGATTTGTTCACATTGTAAACTCCCACAATGGACGTATTGATGTCAAGCAAGACTATTTGCACATTAAAGCACCATTTCGTGGAGCGACCAATTGGTGGTATGAAGATTGCATGTTACAAAGTTCACACACATCCACAACAAGAGAGCAAGCACACACATATGCACCAACACAAGCATGCACACATACATAGGAGACATATCGGCATCAAGTAGGACTACGTGCACACTAAATTTTTAGTTCATGGAGTGATCAAGAAGTGGTATGAAGATGGCATTCTACAAAATGGAAGTACACGCATCCACAAAGAGAGAGAGAGAGAGAAAGAGAAAAAGAAGAAAACACACACATCGGCATTGACACACCCATGCACGCACACACACATGAGTGGCCAAGAGGCAATGTGCTTCAAGAAGCGTTTATTTTAAGAGTGCAAAGCTCATAAGAGTTCTAGAATCAACAAGCTAACCCCCACAAATGAGAGCTCTTTCACTTCTATAGATTTTAGAAGAGCTATATCCATACTATAATTTTTTACCTTAGTTAAAAGTTAAGATCCATGGCTATTTGGAGGTCAAAACAAAGTTGTAAAATTATGAAAATTGATGTGTAGATACTTCTCATACCCACAAATCTTGTGTACTACATGGATTTTACAATATCAACTCAGTTACTACTAAAAATAGGGTTTATGACAAAAGGTCATTTTTACAATTAATACAAATATAAAATGGGAAAAAACCTACTCTAAGGTGGGGTTTGAGCTATAAAACGTTTTTAGACTCCTTTCTTCTCGTACTCCCCTTTGACCATGTCTTTATCCTTAAATTGAGCTTTGATTTCTTTGATTTTGACCTTTTTGGTTATTTTTTGAACTTTCTCCACCATTACTAAATACTATGGGCATCATAGCACAAAGTTCTCCTTTCTCTCCACCTTTGTGTGACATAATGGACACTACCCTCACCCATGTTGATCTCTAATTGGTATCATGATACTCAGAGCTATCCATCGACTACTCTGAGATGATGGGGCAAGTAAATACTCATGTAATGTGGAGTAACTATAAATCTATGGTCCAATATCTGTAGAAAAAATTCTCAATATTAGAGTTTTTCTTCTCTAAAAGTGGCTCATCCAGACTTGTCTAGAGAGTGAGTAGGTGGGAGCTTGACTGTCATATTGTATCATTAATAATCGGTCTACATCCAATCCATATCTTTCTATCTAATCTAAGCCTAAGCATACCAAGATGAGGTGCCCCCTGAAAACACAAGATCATTTGATGTTTTAAAGGCTCTATATACTATGTGTTCACTATCCATATCCTCAAATCTAGTGAGAGGGAGCATCCTTTTTTACCAATGGTGCAAACCAGGGATCAAAAGTACATCCTAGGCATTTATACTCTACCTGAAAATCGTCCATACAATGCATAAATACCCCATATCATCTCATCTTTCACCCCAAGATGTAAGAGTTACGAGTTCTCTAAGTACTATATGAAAAGCATTGTAGCCTCCTCTTCCTCACATGTGTCATATTAGTCAAGCACCTCATAGTATGGATGTGATCAATAGTGGAAAGGGATCACTTGAAGCTTCTCAAAGAGGAAATAAAAAAAGAATGGAATACAAATATGCAAGAGCATATTGAATCAGAAATAAAATCCAGTCAAAACAAGGACGCAGAGATGGTATACAAAGCATTAGAAAAGAGGTTAAGGAGGACACCATGAAGGATGAATATCTGAGAGTGAAAGATACATTTGATGAAGAGAGGCATAGACATGCTCACCATCTCCATGTTAGGATCACATTCCTTCCAAAAGGAATATCAATTGAAGTGTATGCATTGGGTTCATGTCATCAACTTGGATACAATGATATGCCTTTCACATGTACATGGAGAGCAGGGAGAGACACCTTTTGAGACATGAGATCTTATTATTCATATGAGCTCAACAAAGAGGAGGATTGATTTCTTTATAAAACCATCTATACTTAGAGGATTCATAAGGGGACACTCTTTATGGATGAGGAACTCACAAGGATGAAGTTTGAGCATAGATAGGCTTGTATGTCCTAAATCCTACATGCTAGGAGAGAGTGGAGGAAGTCCTTATACCATGATGGTGAAGTCTTCGTGGATTGGTGTCATATGAGACATTGGGACAATAGGATATTGTCCACAAAGCAGCAATGTAGCCTCTTCTTCCTCACTCATACCATATTGATCAAGCACCTTGCAGTGAAGATGTGATGAATGGTGGAAAATGATCATCTAAAGTCTATCTCTTTTGGAGCTCTAAGATCACCCCAAAAAATTTTGGCCAGTATGGGGCCAATCATAATACAAGAGATGCTTGGGTCCATAATATCTTCAGATTTGTGGATGGGCGTATAGCAATGAATGTTTGAACCCTTCAACCAAAGTCAAGTTAAAGAGGTGGATGATGAGTGGTGCAACAAGATTCTCTTTATCATATCACATACTCTACAACATAGGTCTTGTGCATAGTGGATGTATACGTGCAATGGGAAAATCTATGTATGGAAAAATCATGCAGAATAATAGTAATCCATGATGTGATAATATCGAGAGGGGCATGTGAATCAAGTGAAAGCAATTGACAACTAAGATGGTTGTGTGTAAATTTGTGACAACTCATGGTTAAAAGGAGTTGTAGTGTGTGAACTAATATGTGGTGAAGGGACTACGTAGAGAGGAGAGAAGTGTGAAAGTGAAATAAGCATGGTATGCACCCAAGAGGCATCTACCAGTTAAAACAGAAGGCATCATATAGGTCCCTACTAGTAAGCATAGCATGTATTCCATAGTGCTTTCACCACCATGATTCGAAAAGAAAATGAGTCTACTTATCCTTTTCCAGCAATGCATCCTATTATAAATAACATGGTGATGTCGATCTCCAAGCTCGAGTAGATGTCTACCATGTCATGTGGTATCTTGCCATGTATCCTCCAATGCCCTGCTAATCATTACCACCTTACCTAATTCTAGACTCCTTATGATGAATGGCTATGTTTTATTCTCTAAGATCAACTCAAGCTGATCTGAAACTTCTCCATAGTGTGGCACTGTAATTTTAAACGACTCCTCTAAGGTTATATTATGATTTAATGTAACTATTATATGTTTAGTGAATAGTAAATCTTGATCTTAATTTTGCTATCTAGATAATGTTTAATGTATTCAATATTATGAAAACTATACTTAGTAAGTATTAATTTATGAACAATGAATAATGAATTCAAAAGTATAGATTATGGAACCTATTATCTACTATCTACAAGCTACTACCTAGGACTGTACTATATACTAGTATATATTATGATTTTATAGTGGTAGGCACCTTATGCATCTTTCCTCAAACAAAAGGCAAGGTCCTCATACCTTAAATGCACCTAATAAAACCTAAGCAAACCTTTCAAACCTTATCTTGGGTGTACGATTTGTGCATTGAATCCCCCAAACTAGATGCATGTGAGCACCCTAGATAGAGGAGTTGTTCGTTGTATTCGATCATCAATACCATTTAACGAGTGAATGAGGATTATGTGATCCTCTAAAATAGCTCACGAGTGAATGAGGATTATGTGATTTTCTAAAATAGCTCAAGGGTATTTTTAATGACATTGATGAATTTAATCGCTCATTGGTTCTCTAGGAGTAGTGCATATTGTGTAAGATTGAATTCACTATATTATTTACATATGTTTTCGTTTGATTTGATCATTGGTGCCTTTGATTTCATTCCTCTTGTTTTTTTCTATTTCCAATAATGAGTTCATATCTTTGTTATCAATATGATGTGGATGTACTCAACCATAGATCTTCAAGTTATCCCTAGTGGTTCACTTTATGTTATGGAAAACAATAAATGTAATTTTTTCATGATGGAATGGTAAACACCCTTTTGGGTGAGCCATGTGCTTCATGGTATGACCATTGATGACTCCTTGATTATTTAATATTTCATATTATTGATGAAGGATGTCTGGGATAGCAAAAATGGCTTTAGTCCATGGGTTGTGGACTCACTTTGCTAGTGCTTTTTATATTGAAATGATATCTAGTTGCCATGAGCTTTGTTCTCTTTTTTGGCTGATGATATAGGCCATACAATTTGGATGCATTAGATGCTCTAGATCATTATAATTCTATCTAATGTCCAAGATTGATTATTCATTGGATATCTCTATGTTGGCCTTGACCTCTATTAGTTGTGTGTTGAGGTGGTCTAGGAGATACACTTGGAGATAGCATTATCTACAAGCAAACCATATCCCTCAATATGATGGAATATACATTTTTTTGTTTCATAGAATTCTCAATTGTTGTACGTGTTTCTCTAGAAGGGTATCTCCATTAAGATCATTGCTTTAGAGTCCAATAATTAGTCCAAGAGAGGTTTTGTAGATCGAAAGTCATGGAATCATAGGTACCCTTATGATTGAGTATCATGAGAGGAAGATTCTAGGAAAGTTCCATTACCAATGGATTACTTTCTAGATAAGGAGAGGTAGGCACATACTAGCATGAGATCTTGTGCCGACAAACTTGTTCATCCTTGTGATATCACATCTTGATCTCATTTTATTGATATGTCTACAAGAATTCACATAATATCCTTCCTTAGAAGATAATCATTCATGTGCTTGCATTAGACGTATGCATATATATTATTGGAACTCCATAATCTTGATAGTGGATACCTAACACCACTATGGACTCTATTGTAAGATGCTCCTTAATACTGATAGGATCAAGTCAACATTAAATGCTCATGATAATGACATATATTATATTAATATGCTCCATTATGAGACGTAGTGAGCTTTGCTCACCCTCTTATGAAAGCATTCTCTTTCTATATATATAGTATGATCTACGCAAGAGGAGTTGCTAGTGTTTTTAAGACTCTTGGCACTTGATTTCCTATGGGAAACTCATATGTACATGTCATCCTTAGATTATTCAGAATTCAAAGGATAGACCAAGTACATATTATAAAACATGGATAATATGTTTGCATTGTAAATCATATGCCTTTTGGAGATTAATCCCACATCTCGACTTACAATAATTTTTTATGTTACATGGGACGTGTTGATTTTCGGTCTATTGATGTGGCATTCATGAAAAATGTAGTTGTCCAAAATGTGATTTTTTTTCAAATAATCAAGAAATCATTTGTGTTGGATATGTGTGCAATGTCGACATGGATATAGCTCTAAGTGCATGATTGCAACATGAGAGCATGTGTGTGTGTGTGTGTGTGTGTGTGTGTATGAATGCATATATGTGTTAATTGTGATATGTGAGCATCTTGAATTTGTTTTGTCGTAAGCACACATGTATCAATAAGGAGCCAAGAGTGTTTCTGAGTGCATGATTGCAACATGAGAGTATGTGTGTGTGTGTGTTAAGTGAGTATATGAATGGATCTATGTGTTAATTGTGATATGTGAATTTGTTTTGCAGTAAGCACACATGTATCAATAAGGAGCCAAGAGTGTTTGTGTATATGCTTGCATTTCAAAACTAAAAGGTGTGAAAATAAAGCAGTGTTACATTTATAAGTGATTGTGTGATTATTTGGTGTGGTGCAATTGCAAATGCACGAAAATTATTCAATAGTATACTACTCGAAACGTAGTTTGTTGGAATGCACTTACTTCAGGATATATGAAAACATGTAGAACTATGCATGCACTTGGCAAGGGAGAGGAACTTCGCTATAAAATGTCTGAACATGGCCTACCAAAGAATGATATTTTTCTTGGCAATGCTTTGGTGGATATGTACGCTAGGTTTGGAGTCCGAACAAAGGCTCAACAAGTCTTTGAAGAACTGCCTTGTAGAAATGTTACATCTTGGAACATAACAATTAATGGATATATTGAACATGGGGAACCGGATGGAGCATTAGAGTGCTTTAAGTAGATGAAACAAAATGGTCTTTTTGCAAATGCAATTACCTTTGCTTGTTTTTTTAATATATTGAATGTATGCTTTTGCAAAAAAAGAAAAAAAAAAAGAGAATGAAAAGGGAAAAAAAGAAGAATAAATTGAATGAAAAAAAAAACAAGGGGATCGTGCTCTATTTCGTGAAGGGCTTTGGTGTGCAAAACAAGGCAGAGAGAAGATGGAAGGAGAAAGAAGAGAGGAGAGATGAAACCCACATAATGATCTCACTTGAGGCAATGCTCTATATATGATGTATATACGTGAATATGGGGGTAAGGTCACATGACCCTTACATCCCCAACAATCTCCCACTTAAGGGTCGATGTGATCGTAAGTGGTAACACATATAAAGAATGATGTAGGACTATATAACAATGTACACGAATAGTCCAAATCCCAACCCATACTGATCAACCTACACCAACTGCCTCGAACAAGGTGTATCCATGCACCTCAAACTGCTCTAGACTCGTATCGAGAAGAACCGAGCTCATATCTGTCTGATGCAAGAACTGATGAAGTTCCTGCAAAGCTCTCACTCCCTCTATGCATGTATCAATCATCGAACGACTGATAAATCTAAGTGCAAATGCTCCAATGGCAACTGCAATATCTGGTCTCGAGCATAACAACTTGTACATCAGACTCTCGAATGCTGACGAAATATGTGCTATCCTAGCTAACCTAAGCATGTCAGCCATGCCTGTATCCAAGGCATCCAAAGCACTATCATCAAGACCAACATGTCCTTACATATTTGTGTCAACATCTAGCATGAGCGAATCCAAGAATGATTGCATAACTGTTGACTCCTCAACATCTAAATTAGCCATGCTCGCAACCAAGGATGTATCTAGCTATGCATCCTGAGAGCTAATATGCTCTATCATACATTGTGTACAATGAGAACAATCGTGCTCTACCACACCAAGTGTATAGTCATGCTCCACATGAGCTAGTCGCACAACATCAACACCAAGGTCAAAGTGATGATCACACTCTAATTGAGTATCATCATAAGGCTCTACATGAGCATCATGAGTATCCAAATCATGCTCTACATGTGCATCCACCTGAGCATCTGAATCCTACCATACATGTGCATCATGAATGTCAATAGACCTATCTGTAGGTATACAAAATGAGACATGATGAGTCTCACATCGCACATAAGGTTGAACTCTCACTGAGACGAGACTGTCTCTCACATGAAGTACCTGCAGTTAATACTTGTGCCCAACCCTGGCACCTCTTACAAGCATAAGTTGTCACAGCTGCAACTAAAAATTATGCTCACGAAGAAATACATAACATCTGCTCTCTTGTAACTCGCTAACTGAAATCAAGCTCATAGGGAATGAAGGCACATAACGTACATGTCTGAGTATAAGTGATGCTCCACTAGGTAGCATAAGGCATACATCTCCTTCACCCTCAATGTCATATGTTGTACCATCAAGCATGTGCACACATCCACGACTCTCACCTGAGAATCGAGAAAATCACTCGCAATGTGGAGTAACATGAAAAGTGGCTAATGCATCAAGCAACAAAGCCATATGTGTGTTATCCAATGAACAAGAGGAATACTGAGATGAACCATAGAAGAAAGTGATATCACCATCACTAGCATAATCAACTGCCATAGACTCTCCTGAAATCACCTCACCTGCATCACGTGCATATCTCTAACATGGCCACATCCGCCTGAAGCAGCATCGATGAATGTGGCCCTCACCACCACAATACCAACATGGAAGATGCCGATGTGATCTACGTCTCACATGGGTCAATGGACTCGCATATATATCATGTAGTCTTTGCCATAATGCACTACTCGTCTCCTCATACATAACAGACTCATATATAGAATCCACAAGTTGTAATCGGAGAGTGGAACTGGCCAATGCATCCATATCCATCCATACGTGGTCGACCATGTCACGAGGCGTCTGCGCATCTCTATGCACATACATGTATAACCCTGCACGAACCAATGTATGCCACATCTGAGCTTTCCATCTCAGAAAGTCAGTACCATCAAATCGAGAAGACACCATACTGGCAATCCAAGAGACTAGCAATGTAACTAAACTAGAAACAATACTCTATCCTCAATAGGATCACACCTGCATATCCATATGCATAATTCACATCACAAATATCTCGATGGAGAAGGAACAATGTGAACCACCTATCACATAACCATGCATCTAACATGCATATAAAACCATGAGCATAAGCCTGCTTACCAAGTCTCCAAAGTGATCAAGTAAATATGAAAGAATCTTGGGAAAAAATCGACAAAGTATCCCCTATAGACTGAGCAATCAAACAAGATAACCAATAGCAAAAGAACAATGAGTAACCCGTCATCACATGTCACTAATCCAACCAAAGATAATGGCAATTACATATGCCAAAAACTAATGGCAATACACACCAATACAATGGTGATGTACCTTCCATTCAAGAATGAATCCTACAAGATGGTCCGACCTGTCACTGATGACCTATGACCAAGTCCAAATGAATGGAGATAAGCAATGATCCAAAGCTATCTCACAAGCATAAAGGATCTACTAGATCATCTGTATAGCATAAGGTCTGATAAAATTTTGATAACATCTTCCTTGAAAAATAGACTCTGAACCAAATAAACTATATGGGAATTACCATCCATAATATCAAATCAATGAACATTTGCTAATCAAATAGAAAATCAAGGTGATAAATAAGTGTGCAATTGAGGCTCCAATCTGGATCATGACTATACATCCTCTAACAATGCCATGATCAAATTACAATGACATAAACCTCAAAAAAGAGTATACCACAATATCATCTCATATCTCAAACATATGAAAAGATTATGCTCTACTCTCATATGGAGGAACTACCACAATAATCATATATGGATAATGCCTTCAAGCTCTGAAAATAAGAGCTCGCATACCAAAAATTCTCTCTCGAAGAAGCTCCAAAGTAAATTCAATCTCCAAAAGCAACTAAGGTTCTTTTGGTGAAAATATGATGCTCTGTGTTTTGCTATTTCAGAGGTGATAATCTTTGAATCTGAACTTTTGATCTTCAACAAACTTCAACATCTCATTCTTGGCTATGTAACGAGATAAAGAACACATCAATCGGAGATGCTTAGCTCAAGATATGCACAAAACAAGCACCTGTAATCATTTTCACTTTCACCTTCCACATTGCTGCTCTTTATTTTGCAGTTTCGGCGACAAGTCTTGGAACTCCTCTTGTGATATACAAGTCACAACAATGTCTTGAATAGCCTCTTGCACATAGCGGAAGCTTTCAAAGCAAAACAAGTATTTTATAATCATCTGTATGATCATGCTTCCCTTATGTGTGATGATCGAGCGAAACAGGGTCTATTTGAAGCGACAATCATTGTAAAATCTTACAGTTCTGTCGTGCTTTATGAATCTTGGGAGGTTCTCAATGAGAAAGGCCAAGCTTTCATCACCTTTTTTGAGTTATGGGCTAGGTATTTAGACATGTCAATTGATCCAAAGGCTCCAATCCTAGAAACAAAAGAAGACATCACCACCACTTCTTTGCCGTCACCGCATTTGCATTATGGAGAGATACGTGCCAAAAAGATAGTTCATGATGTCCACAAGATAGATGTTGAAGAGAATGTGAACTTGTTTTAAAGGTCTATTGGTTTCAGAGAGTATTCAAGATATCTCGGTTTCAACTTCCCTTCACCCATGAGCGCTCTTTGCTGTCTAGTTTGAAGTTCTTTCCATGGCGGCTAGATAAGGATCACTTCAAGGCCCCGAGGCAAGGTAGGACTAGGTACCCTTTGGTTGATCCTAGTATGAGAGAATTGTGGGTCATAGTTACACAACCAGATACGAGTGATTGCCTCTAGTTTTTGTGTAATGTTTTTGCACCTGGCATGGCGTTGGGGCATGAAATATTTTTGGGACATATTCCATTGGAGTTCCTTGTGAGGTTGGGTGCTTGGAAGTCTTGCAGGATTCACACCATTGGAGTTCCATTGGAGTTCCTTGTGAGGTTGGGTGCTTGGAAGTCTTGCAGGATTCACACCAAAAATATGAAACTTGTAGAGGATGTCGACCTTGAAAAAATAGCAAAGGACACACATGGTTTTGTTGGAGTTGCACAGAAGCTGCATTACAGTGCATTCAGGAAAAGATGGATGTGTTGATCTTGAAGATGAGATTGTTGATGTAGAGACTATTGAATATTTTTTGTGCAATTGCAATTGCACCACACCACACACATAACCACACAATCACTTATATACGTAACTATGCTATATTTACACAACCTCATTTTTGAAATGCAAGCATATACACAAACACTCTTTGCTCCTTATTGATACACATGTGCTTATCACAAAACAAATTCAAGATGCCCACATATCACAATTAACACATACATTCATTCATTTACTCACAGACACATCCACATACACACATACTCTCATGTTGCAATCATGCAGTCAGAGCCATATCCATACGAACATTGCACACATATCCATAAATGCAAACACACAAACAATTTCTTGATTATTTGAAAAAAATCACATTTCGAACAACCACACCTTTCATGAACATCAACACAACTTCCCCTGTAACATACTCCTCTCTACTTGCTTGCGATGTCGTCTTCAACGAGCCACCTCAAGATCCTATTTCAACAACATTTGTCAGTATTCTTCAATCAAAATTCATTTCCATACCTTTCATATGTTGCCAAGCCCTTCTTGGTTGTGCTTTTTTTCAGTTGCTTACTCATAAAAAGGTTAGATCTATCCATAACAAAAAATATACATGGAACAAAAAGGAAGAAGCCAAAAAAATAATTCAACGTGTAGCAATATATATATATATATATATATATATATATATATATATATATATATATATATATATATATATATATATATATATATATATATATATATATATATATATATATATATATATATATATATATATATATAGTACGAACGAAAGAATTAATTCGGGAATTATTCGTTTAATTCATTTAGTACGTTTAGACCAAAAATAAAATTCGAGAAATTTATCCATCTAGAGAGAATTTTACTTTTTTACATATAAAGTATATGTATATCTCAATCCCATGTAAGATTCATTAATTTTATTGAGCTCTCACTTAACAAAATACTTTCATAACAAATTATAACATTAGCTCTCCATTTCATTCTAAGGGCAAGATTCCCAATGTAACCAAAAAAAATTCGATATGCTTGGTGTATAAAATTCGCTCCATGCGAATTAACTCGCGATGCGAATTTATAGAATTTTATTTTCTGCAAAAAAATCGTAAATTATTACACTAATATATATATATATATATATATATATATATATATATATATATATATATATATATATATATATATATATATATATATATATATATATATATATATATATATATATATATATATATATATATATATATATATATCTTCTTTTATACTGGCTATGTACAGCATGCTAAGGAAAAGGTGTGCTAAAGAAAAGCATTTCATCATGCCTAAAAAATATGGGTCATTGAATATGAGTCCAAACATGAATAAGGTTTTTTAGAGAAGCATATACACCGAATCCAAATTTTGGAAAGAACCTACCGATATCATGAGAAGAAGGTCTGATAAATTTTTCTATAAGTGAGTCACTTATATACATATAATAGCTACACCTTTTATAAGTGTTTGCATCAAGCTAGTTAATCTATCAGAAGCCATAATCCGTGCATACATGCACGTGCAAAAACACACCCCATCCGGCAATTGTCACCCTCTACTCTCTTTCTCTCCCCTTCGAGAGTAGGAATGTTTTCTTTTTGTTTTGTTTTTAATTCACAAGTTGGTCTATGTTGCAATTGGATGCGACTTGTGGCCTCGACCACCTGGCAGAGTTTGTTCCACTTGTCTACCAAAACAACATAACGTGCAACAACAAAAAAAATGATACAAAAATCATGTACACATGCTAGCCCATAGCGAAGCTATATGTGGCTCGTGGTCTTGACCAACTGGCCAAGATGGCTCCACCCACCTACCGACCCGCTATGGTGCATAGGCCAAAATATATATATATATACGCACGTTACTATCCAAGCCTATGGCAAAGCTAGATGCGGCTCGTGGTCCTAACCAACCGGCTAGGATGGCTCCACTCACTTACTAGCTTACCAACACTCTAGCATATACATGCACATGCTTATATATTTTGGTAGTGATGATGTGCGTGAACACACTTAAAGACTGTCAAGGCATTTTTTCCCTCTGTAGAAGGTTTCTTTCCCTTGGCTTGTATATACTCGTATAACCCTAATAGGTTACTTATCCTTGTACATTCCGTTCGTAATTTATTTAGTGTTTTGTTGTGCTCCAAGCTTCTTCGTCCTTGTGTTGTTCGTGTGCTTTTGCAGACCTCAAACTCTTAACAATTGGTATCAAAGAAAGTCCTTGCTTCATCTAGAGCATCCTCAACACCCCTCCAGTCGCACGAAAATTGGTGCGCATTCTCAAGGTGAACCCACTATCGGAGCGCCCTTGCATTAAATTTCCTCCCTTTGTGTCAAACATATATACAAGTTTTGGTTTGCCACTACAAGCACCTTGAAGTCCGCTACAGGTTTAGTAGAGCTCGATAGGGTAGTTCTATTCAACTTATAGAGGTATAGTCATTTTTCTTCATCAGGGTATTTAGTCAATGGCCATGGTTGAAAGCAATGATGTATTCCGTATGTTGGTTGTTGAGGATAGGTTGAATGGTACTAATTACCCATTGTGGGCATATATGTATCATGTATTGGTAGCGAAAAGGAATGTGGAATATTGTGCAAGGTGTTGAAAAACGTCCTACTACACCTGCAAATACAGTTATTGAAGGTGATACAAATGGTGTTGAAGATAATGATCTTCAAATTCCTATTTGTGTGGTAAGAATTGTTTTTATTTGTTAGATGTGTGTGTGTACACACACACACACACACACACAAATCAAGGAGATACATACTCCCACAAATTTTGCATCTCTACTAGTGTACAAGAGGATCCTACTGACAACAAAGTTAGTGGATTGGAGATAGAAAGGAAGAACCCTTCAAGACATAGCAGCGTGAGAATGGTGGAAGGTAGAAAATTCAGATAGGGGCATTCGTTTATGTGCAAGGTCAAGTTTAGTGGCACGTTTCACTGATAGAAACAAATGTCTTTCCAACAAGAACTCCCATCTAAGAAAGGAAACATTTCTGCCTGCATTATTTCCTAGACACCTCCCTTAAAAATAACCACTGCTCCCAATATAATTTAGGAACCTCCCCTAAAATCTAGGAACTTCTTCTAGACTCTAGGAGCTTCCCTTCAAATTCAGGAACTTCCACTGAATTTCAAGAATATTTCCTAAAACTGACTTAATCTCCCCTATGTTCTATGAGCCTCCCCTAAAAATTCAAGAACCTCCACTAATTTCTAGAGGCTAAATATAGTAAGCCTTCATGTCCAATCAATTCTTTAAACCTGAAATTTTCCTGAAATTAAAAAAATTAAATCTCTGGAATTTCTAATACCAAAAATTCAGCAGTAAGATTAAACAGTTTTTCTGAAATTTACAATCACTCCAGCTGCTAGTAAGGCATGCATGAGAATAGCTGGGAAGATTTATAGATTAAACTCCCCAGCAGCTGATCACATCAAAATTGGCCTGTCGGCACTTTTCTGAATCCCACCACTCCAAAATGGGGCTGCATCTGCATCTATCCTCTAGGACCTTCTCTGTCCAGTCTGGGGTGGCTTCAACTGCCCTTGTAGAGCTTGGCCTAGCCGTCTTTATGGGCTAACCTTGGCTGCCCTTTTGAGCTGGTCTTTTGTGCCCTTAGGGCTTGGCCCTGAATTCAGTTTTGGAGTAACCTTTGCTGTCCTACAGTGGCCTGAACACCCCTACTTTGGATCGTCAAAGCAGCTCCCCAGAAAACTATCAGGACAACCATTCATTCCTCCAAGGTGCCTACAAGAAAGATAGGTCTTGTGTGGAAACCATCCAGGATACCAGTTTTCATTCTCACAAGCGAAAACATTTCTCCCAAATATCACACATGGGCTGCTCCATGTATCCATCTTAACCCCTCCGTGAGCGAGCTGGTTGCCCATGAAAACCATTATGCTCATGAAAGAGAATACTAACCCGTGAGCCACCTATTAACCTGAAAACACAACAAAGAGAACTTATGTCTCCAATTATCGGCTTGTGTGTGCCCCCTTGCTTTCATATACTGCTAGTTATGTCCAATTATAAATACCACTCCTAACAAGAGGGTAGAGTGCCTGTCAGGGCCTGTTGAGGCATCCCAGCTCCAAGAGCTCCAATGGTTTTGTGCATGTTGCTTTGGCTCGTCCCACAAGCAAAAAGATGCACTGACACCAATATTAGCACCTCACCAAGATCCTCCCTACTAACAAGACAATACTCACAAACATAAAGCAGCAGACATGAAACTCACCTCGCAGTGGTAGAACCAAACAGGCTCACCCTCGAGCCTAGGAGCTTGCAGCTAAGTGCCTGATCATCAACACAAGGGCCAGCATCCCATACGACCACACCCACACCAATAGGGATGCACAGATGACTCCACCATGGGCCAAGAGACCAAGTGCTGCATACGAGGAATGAATAACAGATGCGCCAAATGGTCCTATTTGTAGACTCATTTGAGGTGGCCAAGCACTTGGCCGGACACTTTGACTACAAGCACCAACCTTAATGTCCTTTAGGTTTGAGGGCATAACACTTGCTGTGGATGATCCTTTACAGAAGAAGCTACAGGGAAGAAACAAGCAGGCATATGAAATCTGCAACTAGGAAACACTTGACAAACATATACAATTACATTGATTACAAAGATTATTTTTTAATACACTTGGGTTTTAAGAGCAATGAGCTTCATTTCTATTTGGTACTGTTTGCAGATTGTGTAGGATTATAGATACATAAACTTTTCCTCATCAAACGTGTGCACCTATATGCTTCTGACACTCCACGTGTAAGGCGAAAGTCGACACCCTTACAATACCGTCAAGACTCTTAGACACGACAAGGAAGCTAGTGAAAAACCGTGCCCAACCAAGATTCATTAGTTTTCCCTCTGCAAGTATGATGCTCCCAATCTGTGTCTGGGAAAATCCAACAATCGGTCTGAGGTTTTAGTACTCACCTTTTGCGGACTACGACAGGCCCCTAGACTATGCATATCAAATTCATTATCATAATGGCCAATTTGCATATGATATTGCGTTGTTATTCATTTTTCATGTGGTCAACCACATTAAGATCCTTGTTTCCAGTTTTAGTTGCAAAAAACTTTGCATTCTGGACTACACCTTCAAATGTCCAGACAGACGAGCCTCCTTAAGAGCCTAGGGTCAAGTTCAGTGACTGCAATGTAGGCACAAACAGCCATCCAAACAGTAGCACAGCCCCTGCCAACATCACTGTAACCACAGACAACACACACTTTTCAAGCAACTGTTAGATCAGTGACCCTCATTAGGTCAAGAGGCAGAGAATGAAAACAAACATAGAGACTATAGAACTTCCTATGTAGAAACCACTAAATATGGGTTAAAAACCAAACAACTAGAGATTTCTTAGTTTTCTTGACTTAGATCCTTCACATTAATAGCAAGCAAGAGCAAACTTCCCTTAATTTGCATTTCATATGACAACAGTGGCTGTCCCCTGTAACGCTCACAATGCCGTCCTTTGTTCTGCAGTATTTCTAGGGTTCTTGTCAGATGCTCTCTCTCGAGTGACAGAACAATTTGGAATTCCTGATTATCTGCGGAACTTGGATAAGAGAGACTGCAATCTTTGGTGTAGACACTTTTCACCTTGACTCCTCTTGCCCATAGAGGGCAAGCAGGAAGCATACAGAGAGCCAAAAACACACAGCGGAAGTGCACACACTAAATTACAAGAGCAAGCTCCACTGCTGATGAGTTGTGATAGCTACAGCCAATAATTTGGATCACACATGGGCATGGCATGAGAGGGCAACCTTGCAACAACACTTCCAAAATGACTTCTGTATTGAAGATAGTTAGCTTTTCCCAATCTTCTCCAACTCTGTATCTCCCCATACATGTTGCTCAGATATAAAGACCTTGATTCTATATGATTCGGTGGGTCCACATTCAAAGGCCATATGACATCCACATGAGGGAAATTAAGCATGTACGATGGTAACATTGTGTTGGCATTTAGGAAGTGTTAGGAAGTGTTAGAAATGTGTGTTATTGGAGCAACCTTCTACTAGGAAACCCACCTGCAAGTTAAAAGATATCAGAATTTGAAGGTTAAACAAACTTCTACTAGGAAACCCACCTGCAAGTTAAAAGATATCACAATTTGAAGGTTAAACTATGGTCAAAGCTGGTCAAAGAAATGGTCAGAAATGGTCAATAATTGTCCAGAGGTGGTAAAATGTTTATGTCCTAATTTTTAGGGTTATGTGAAAAGCAATTAAAACATGTCGCAGCGTCACATTAAATCAATCCAATGGCTATAGCCATGCCATGTGTCACTCCTCGAAGCCAATGGCAGCAGTTCAAAGAGCACTTATGAAAAATCAAAAGCCTAAATTGTACTTGCACCGAGAAAAAATCGAAAAATGTGATTTTTGCCATCAGATTTTCATGGGCAGATAATACTATTTAAAGACATGTATAGTGGTGCTTATACACATCACTCACAAGGAGGAGGAACCTTGTGAGCTTGGTAGCGGATGACCCTCTTTCACTTGGAGAGGTAGAGTTGTGCTTTTCTCATCTTCAACAAGGTGTGTTGCAGCCTTAGATCTTATTTTTATTGAAGGAGGCTATCTTCACTGTCGGAGATTGTGGAGTTATGGGCAGTTTATCTCACATGCATATTTTTCTTGCTACCTTGTAATTCATGTACTTCATGATTGTAATGTATGGAATATATTTGGAGTCTTGTCTATTCTCCACGTTATCTCTATTTTCTCTCTGTCTCTATATTGATTGTGGGCCTAAAAACCAACAAGCAGCAGAGAACACACAAGTATAAAAGATTGGTAACCCATAAATGCTAGAAGAATATATGGAAGCTAGAGAAAAGTTGTCTAAAGAGGAAAAAAAGTGCCCCAACATATCTACATCACTATTAAAATATATTCATGAATCCAAGGAGTACTACCATGAACAAATAACTAACACTCATGTATAAGGAATGCCAAGCTAAGTGGACTCTAAGAAATCCCCAACATGGAGTAAGTCCAAAGCGTTGTGAAAAGCATCAACTTTCTTTCGAGGTAGAATCTTTGTAAAAATGTTTGCAAGATTATCTTGTACAGACACATAAACCAAGCTCCTGTATCCCACAAAGGTTCTCTCCTTAACATAATGATAGTGTACCTCAACATTCTTGTGCCAACATGAAATATTGGGTTCCTCACAAACGGTGGTGATAGATGATTGACCAACACTCGAATCAGCGATAAGTCGTATGAGCCACACATACTAAACAGAAGCTTTAAAAGCTTTCCCTATACTCAACCTCACAAGTAGAAGTGGCCAAAGTAGGCTTCTTGTTGTTCAATCGAGATATGCATGAGCTATCAAGCATGAAGCAAAACCACTTATGAACACACAAGAATCCTAGCAACCCCAATCTCAATCTAAAAAAGCACATAAATTTGGTAGTAGAGATCCCATGCAACAACTTTATTGACTTTTGGCTGCATCAAAAGAGACAAGCTCATTCTCATCACAAAGACTAGAGACAACCATTGCATAAATATATGATGCAAAAGAACATCATCCCATACTTGAGACATAATGCACATGGCACACATTATTCCAAACTCAAATTTCATCGTTCATGAGATGTGAATATTGAAAATTGAAATTTGCGTGATGATTCATAAAACATAAAATCCCATAAAAGATAGATCATAGAAGTTAGTGCTTAGAACATGGTACATCCCATAGAATATCGAGCTTTATATATGATCATTGATTGCACATTATAAAACTCAAAGTACAATGCAAAATCTAGACTCTAGACTCTAATTCCTCAAGGCTGAAATATGATATCCATTGTCATCAATGACTCAATGAATCATGATGATATGATCACTCTTGAATCTCATCGTGATCCTTCCCTGACAAGTTATAACTTCAATCTATAGTGTACAATCTACAAGATTGCTTCTTTCCCTCGAGCCTCATCATCAAAATGGGGCTCCCTTCCAAGTTCCCACCAATGACTATAGCATCTCTTCATGTTGACTCCCTCTCCTTGTGCCCCATGTGACACTACCATCATCCATGGACAGTGATACTCGACGGCAAATGCTCATGTCGACTCACTCTCCTCTTCTCTCGAAATCTTCCAACTTCCAAGTTCCAAGTTCTAACAAGTCGTGACTCATAAGGAGTTGTTTCCAGTTGTGAGATATTTCTCCAAAGTCTAAAATGTTACCTAATTACTGAAACCTTGTTTCATTCCTTTACTTGGCTTGATTTTTAGAAATTTTTGAGAAATTCCATTTGCTTGCCCTTGCGCAAGTGAAGCCATAGAGCATGGAAGATTATGCATGGACCACTTGGATTAAGAAAGCAATTACATACATCAAAATGCTTGTCTATGATGAAATTATTATGGATATAAAGGGCTTGTTTACTGCTTAGGAGGTTTGGGAGAAACTCAAGGTCGCTTACAAGGACACCACTCACGTAAATCAAGTACATTTGATGAAAAAACTTATTAGCATGCAGCTAGATGAGTCAAAAAGCGCAACAAAGCACTTATCATTATTTACAGGTATGCTCTCCCAAGTGCAAGAGTCAAGTCCACAAGCTTTTGAAGACAAAGTAAAAGCTAATTTCTTGCTTATAACATTGCTTGACTCTTGAGAAACATCCGCTGTTTTATTGTCAAATAGCCCTAACTTGACTTTGATGGTGTGAGGGGGTGATAAGAAGTCTGACTGCAGGTTCTACAAAGCAGAGTTGGAAAGAAGGAAGAACACAAGTGACAAAACAGACACTAAAAGTGAAGCACAAGATAACTCCAAGGACAAAGGAAAGGAGAAGGCCAATGTGGCTTTTAGTGTAGTCATTGAGGAGTTATTGATATGGAGGGCATTCTATGTGCTACTATATCCGCTAATGATGATGTTTTCACTCTATGCCATGCACAGGATATGCAGCTCACTAAAGGTGATCTTATTGACTCCCAGCTTACTATAAATGATGCACTTTCAAAGCTTTGATTGTGGATTCAGGTGCATCATCCTATCAAGGAGTGATAACTCCAAGGATAAAGGAAAGAAGAAGGCCAATGTGGCTTTTAGTGTAGTCACTGAGGAGTTACTGATATGGAGGACATTCTATGTGCTACTATATCCGCTAATGATGCATATGTACATGATGCTTTCACTCTATGCCATGCAGAGGATATGCAGCTCACTAAAGGTGATCTTATTGACTCCCAGCTTACTATAAATGATGCACTTTCAAAGCTTCGATTGTGGATTCAAGTGCATCATCCTATCAAGGAGTGTTTTGTTACTTTTCACGCATGAAAGCTTGGCCATGTTTACCTTGGGAGCAATAGTGCATGTTCCAATGAAGATATTCGCACTGTGCACTTGTCTTTGGGCAATGCCAAAGAACTGATTTTGGATAATGTGCGTTATGTACCCAACATCAAAAAGAGCTTATTATTGGTTGGAGATGGATATGCATGGATATAGCAGTGTCTTTGAAAACGGCCCTGGGAAGCTAGTAAAGCTCAAGGCTGATTGTAAAAGGCACTAAGAAAGGTACACTTTATTGCTTGCATTGGAAAGCCTTGCTCGGAAGGTTCATTGCTTTGGCTGAGATTAATTCTCACATGGAATTATGCCATAAATTGGCCACATGAGCCAAAGGGGCTTTGATAAATAAAGTAATCTTGACAAGTTTGATGCTAGCAAAACAAAACTTGACTTTCGTAAATAATGTCAATATGTTAAGGAAAGAATTCCTACTACACCGTTGTCTCTCGTAAATTTAATGTGCTTGATCTTGTTCCTCTAATGTTTGTAGCATGTCCGCCAAATCTATGGGGTGCTCTTTACTTTGTTTCCTTTGTTGATGATTAATCTAGGGTTTATTTGCTAAAATCTAAAGATGAAGCCTTTGCTGCCTTCAAGAAATTTCATGCATTTGTGACCACCCAAACAGGTAGAAAGCTGAAATGCTTATGTTAAATAATGGAGGTGAGTTTATAAGTGCTGAATTCAATAGATTTTGTGAAATTTTGGCACTAAGAGGCAGCTAACAATCCCACATAGCCCCTCTTCTAACAGTGTGGCTCAAAGGAACCTGACTTTATGTGAGAGGGTGAGATGCATGTTGTACATAGCTTATCTCCCTCATGAAAGAGGCCGCGGAGAGCTACGTCGTGGTGTGCTCGCTTGCTCCAAACACCAAGGGAGTGGGCTTCTGCATGAGGAGAGAGAAAGTAGAGAGAGAAACCTGCGCAGAAATTTGGAGAAGAAGATGAAGAAGCTGAAGTTGAAGAAGTCCCAATCGAGTTATGAGAGATTTGGGACCAAGTCTTATTGATAAGTGACTTTTAGGTCATTTGGGCATGTTCACACATGGCCAATGACCAAAAGTCATAAAAATAATGTAAATGCCTATAACTCCCCAATTTGGGGTCCAAAAAATATAACATAAATATGTCTGGAAAGCTCTCGAAGAGAGCTTTCACATGGAAGGGTCAAAATATACAAAAGGAGAGTCCTTGGGGCCTTTATCCCCAACAACCTCCCACTTAAAGGACCAAGGAGGATCCTTTAAGCTAAGTAACTCCCACCATCTGTATACATAGCTGATTTTGTGCCTTGGGTAGACACTTCATGAGAAAGAAAGAAAGAAAGAAAGATATATTAACGTCCACGGGAGGCCGAAATCGACCTATGGGACCGATCACGTACATCAAAACATTACATTCCACTTGGGGGGAAAGCCCTCAAGGGGCTATAATAAAAGGGAAAAATCAAAATAAAAGGGGGGGGATGAGCATCTGCAGGATTCTGTGAAGTATTGACCTTGATCAAAGTGATCAGGCCATCCTCTAACACCTCTCTGATGAAGTGATATCTCACATCAATATGCTTTGTGCGAGCATGAAACATGGCATTCTTTGCCAGACATATGGCACTCTGGCTATCGCATCCAAGAACAGGTGCCTTTTCAGGCATCCCAAACTCACTGCAGAGGCGAGCTAACCAAATGGCTTCTTTGGAAGCCTCTGTGGCTGAAATATATTCAGCCTCTATAGTAGATAGTGTAACTATCCTCTGAAGTCTAGAGCACCATGAAATAGCTCCACCTGCAAGGATGTATACATAGCCACTTGTGGACTTGCGTGTGTCCACATCACCTGCCATGTCTGAATCACAAAATCCTTTTAACTCCAATGGACCCTTTCCATAACATAAGCATTTACTTTTGGTCCCTTTCAAATATCTCAAGATAGATTTGACTGCCTCCCAATGAGCTCTACCAGGATTAGCCATGAACCTGCTAACAACTCCCACTGCATGAGCAATGTCTGGCCGAGTGGCAACCATAGCATACATAAGTGAACCACAAGCTGATGCATATGGAACACTCTTCATGTAATTGGCTGCATCATCATTTTTGGGACAGTCATCCTTGGAAAGCTTAACATGTGGCTGCAATGGCACTCCAAGAGGCTTAGCATCAGCCACATTAAATCTGTCCAGCACTTTTTCAATGTACTTTTCTTGGGATACCTGCAAAGTATGCTGCTGCCTATCCCTTTTTATACGCATACCAAGCATATGCTCAGCTTCCCCAAGGTCTTTCATTGAGAATGCAGAGTTCAGCTGCTGTTTTAGAGCATTCAGAGTGCTCTTTTTCTTCCCAGCCAGCTGCATATCATCTACATACAGTACAAGAATAATTGGGCTGCCATCTTCATCCTTTTTGGTGTACAAACAGTGATCTGCATGGCTTCTTTTAAACCCATGTTTGAGCATAAATGCATCAAACTTCTTATGCCATTGTCTGGGGGCCTGTTTCAGCCCATATAAGCTCCTTTTCAGTTTGCATACCAGATGCTCTTTTCCAGGAATGGCATATCCTTCTGGCTGTTTCATGTACAGCTCTTCATCTAAATCACCATGCAAAAAGGCTGTTTTAACATCCATTTGGAATAATTCCAAATCCAAGGCAGCTGTGAGAGCAAACAACACACGTAAAGTGGTCATTTTCACCACTGGAGAGAACACTTCTTGGAAATCAATGCCCTCTTTTTGGGCATATCCCTTAGCAACCAGCCTTGCCTTATACTTGGGTTTGCCATCAACAGTTTTGATTTTGTACACCCACTTGTTGGGAATGGCTTTCCTTCCTTTGGGGAACTCAACCAAATCCCAAGTATCATTTGCATGCAAGGCCTTTATCTCTTTCTGCATGGCTAACTCCCACTTCTTCTTGTGCTCACATAGCTTTGCCTCTTTATAAGTAAGAGGCTCACCCTCATCTGATAACATAATATAATGTATAGAGGGATCATATCTAGTCACTGGCCTCCTAGGACGTATAGATCTTCTTACCCAATGATCCACATTACCAGGCAATGGATCTACATCAAGAGGTACATTAACTTCTTCATTGTTAACAGGCTGTTGTACATCATGTCCAGCCCTGTTTTCAGCATGAATAAGTGGCTGCATATGCCATTCAGGATCATCATTTTGCTGTCCAGCATCATTTGGCTCAATAACCACGGGCTCATTCTCATTTCCAGCCATATGTGGTGCATCCCGAGGGTTCATATTAGATTTAATTGGTGGCTGTACATGCTGAAATTTGACTCTTTTATGGTCATCTTTAGAGGCACAATTATTATTGAGCAGCCTTGCCTCATTAAATACATCATCTCGGCTGCGTATTACCTTCTTGAGTTGAGGTAGCCAAATCCTGTAGCCCATTTCACCTTCATCTCCATAACCCATGAAGATTCCTTTCATGGACTTTGCATCTAACTTGCTTCTCAACTCAGGCCTTATATGCACAAAAGCATCACAACCAAAGATGCGTAGGTGGTCATATGAAGCTGGTTTGCAAGACCAAACCTCTTCTGGAATGCCACCTTTTAAGGACATATGAGGGGATCGATTGCAAACATGAACTGCAGTTTTCAAAGCCTCTCCCCAAAATCCATGAGGGAGATTAGCTGTGGACAGCATGCATCTCACCCTCTCACATAAAGTCCTATTGTACCTTTCAGTCACACCGTTGGAAGAGGGGCTGTATGGGACTATTAGCTCCCTCTTAATACCAAGATTTTCACAAAATCTATTGAATTCAGCACTTGTAAACTCACCCCCATTATCTGTACGAAAGCATTTCAGCTTTCTACCTGTTTGAGTGGTCACAAATGCATGAAATTTCTTAAATGAAGCAAAGGCTTCATCTTTAGATTTTAACAAATATACCCAAAGCTTCCTAGAGTAATCATCAACAAAAGAAACATAGTAAAGAGCACCCCCCATAGATTTTGTGGGCATGCTACAAACATCAGAATGAACAAGATCAAGCACATTAGACTTACGAGAGACACCAGAGTAGTAGGAATTCTTTACTTGCTTACCATATTGGCATTCATTACAAAAATCAAGTTTTGAGCCTTTAGCATCAAACTTGTCCAAATTACATAGTTTATCAAGGCCTTTTTGGCTCATGTGGCCAAGCCTTTTATGCCATAATTCCATATGTGAATGGATTTCAGCCAAAGCAATAAACTTGCCCAACAAGGCTTTACCATGCAAGCAATAAAGAGTCCCTTTCTTTGTACCTTTAACAATCAGCCTAGAGCCTTTGATAAGCTTCCATGACCCCTTCTCAAAGAGGGTACTATATCCATGCATATCCATTTGCCCAACAGACAATAAGCTTTTCTTGATGCTTGGTACATACCTTACATCATGCAAAACCAACTCATTGGTACCATCCACTGTGAGATGCACTGTGCCAATACCTTCAATAGAACAAGCATGGTTATTTCCAAGATATACATGTCCATGGCTTCCTGCATGAAAGGTAGTGAAACACTCCTTAATAGGAGTTACATGAAACGATGCACCTCCTTAATAGGAGTTACATGAAACGATGCACCTGAAACTACAATCCATGTTTGTGACAAAGCATCATTCACAGTAAGCAAGGCATCAATCAAATCCCTCTTTGTGATCTACATATCTTGTGCATGAATATTAATAGAAGCATCAATAACTTCAGCATGCTCTGCTTCCATAGTAGCACAAAGTATATCTTCTGCATCCGATAGCTCCTCAATGATGACACTAGAGGCCACATTGGCCTTCTCTTTGTCTTTGTCCTTTGAGGTATCATGTGCTTCATTCTTGGTGTCCTTTTTCTTCCTGTCACCTGTGTTCTTCTTTCTTTCTAGTTCAGCTTTATAAAATCTGCAATCAAGCTTCTTGTGACCTTTCCTACCACATTGATAACAAGTCACTTCAGCCTTGCCTTTGTTTTTGCTCCTGTTCCTCTGTACATTTCCACTATTCTTTTCTGTTCTTCCTCTAGCCACATTGGCTGAACCACTACCCTCTCCACTAGCTTTCCTCCTGATTTCCTCATTCAAAATAGAACCCCTTACACCATCAAAGGTAAGACTGGGGCTATTCGAAAGTGAAACAACCAATGTTTCCCATGAATCAGGTAAGGTCATCAACAAGAAGATGGCCTTAAGCTTATCATCAAATGGAGGTAATCCAGAGTCCTGCAACTGTGAAAGAGTACCTGTAAACGAAGATAAGTGCTCAGCCGCACTTTTGGACTCATCAAGCTGCATACACACTAGCTTACGCATAAGATGCACTTGATTTACAAGCGTGGTATTTTCATAAGTGGCTTTCAGCTTCTCCCATACTTCAAAAGCATGTGTAAGGCCTTTCAAATCCACTAAGATTTCATCTGATACAGCCATCTTGATGTAAGTGATGGCCTTCTTGTTTAGGTTCATCCATGCTGCATCTGTCATATCTTCAAGCTTGACTTCCTCAAGAGCCCCTTCACAATCTTTAAGAAAGAAGATGCCCAACATTCTCTCTTTCCACAAATCAAAACCTTTACCTTCAAATCTCTTGATCTCAAACAAGCTTTTGACATCAGAGGAGGTAGAGGCCATGTTTGCAAACTAGGAACTTCAAAATTTCACCAAAAAAGGTAAAATTCACCGGTTGTCCTGTGCGCAATTACCTTGCGAGACTGTAGCTGAGCAATTAAGCCCAAAAGCTGTTCAAAACTTGCAAAAATCAATTTCTGAAATTTTCTGCATAAAATTTCAAAAAATTCCAACAAGCTGTAATTGCATCAAAAACAACAAATTTGTTGTTTTTCAACCACAAAAGGCATACATAGATGCAAAACCAAGTCAACGGGTGCTTGTTTTCACAAAATCCCCAATTTTTGGGGCAATATGACCTGTAAAATCAGAGAAATGACCTGCTGTAGTAAGTTTCCAGCAAGTATGCACTTCCCCAATATTTGTACATGTCCTCCCACTTGAAATGAGAGAGAATTTCTGCCACAAAAGACCTATAGATGAAAAAATCAGCAATGTGGATACTGAAAATGACCTGTGGGGATACAAAAGGAAGAATAGAAGAGATTCTTCGCGATGAAACTCTCTAAAAAGCACAAAATTTGCTTCAACTTTGCTCCGGGTTGAAGTAATCCTCCAAAATCAGCACTTTTATCGCGAAAAAAGAAGATTTTTCGCGATGAAATTCTCCCAAATGCAAGAAAACACCTTCAGCTTAACATAGGCTGAAGTGGAAAAGCACTTCGAGCAACTTTGTCGCGATGAAACAGCTCAAGGCTCTGATACCAGTTGAAAGAGGCCGCGGAGAGCTACGTCGTGGTGTGCTCGGTTGCTCCAAACACCAAGGGAGTGGGCTGCTGTGTGAGGAGAGAGAAAGTAGAGAGAGAAACCTGCACAGAAATTTGGAGAAGAAGATGGAGAAGCTGAAGTTGAAGAAGTCCCAATCAAGTTATGAGAGATTTGGGACCAAGTCTTATTGATAAGTGACTTTTAGGTCATTTGGGCATGTTCACACATGGCCAATGACCAAAAGTCATAAAAATAATGTAAATGCCTATAACTCCCCAATTTGGGGTCCAAAAAATATAACAAAAATATGTCTAGAAAGCTCTCGAAGAGAGTTTTCACATGGAAGGGTCAAAATATACAAAAGGAGAGTCCTTCGGGCCTTTATCCCCAACACCTCATGGATTTTGGGGAGAGGCTCTCAAAACTACGGTTCATGTTTGAAATTGACCCCCTCGCATGTCCTTAAAAGGTGGCATTTCGGAAGCGATTTGGTCTAGCAAACGAGCTTCATATGACCACCTAGGCATCTTTGGTTGTGATCCTTTCGTTCTTGTAAGGCCTGAGTTGAGGACAAGTTAGCTGCAGAGTCCATTAAAGGCATCTTCATGGATTACGGAGATGAAGTTGAAATGAGCTATAAGATATGACCACCTCAACTCAAGAAGGTGATATGCAGCCAAGGTGTTGTATTTAACGAGGCAAGGCTGCTCAAAGATAATTGTGCCTCTAAAGATGACCATAAAAGATTCAAATTTCAGCATGTACAGCCAGTTATTAAATCTGATTTGAACCCTCGGGATGCATCACATATGGCTGGCCAGAAGATGTTGCACAACAAATTGAGGTTCCTGAAGTGCATCAGCAGCCAACTACTGAAAACAAGGCTGGAAATCATGCGCAGCAACCCATTAACAATGAGGAAGTTGATATACCTCCTTATGTAGATCCATTGCCAGAGAATGTTGATCATTGGGTAAGAAGATCTACACATCCTAGGAAGCTTGTGAACATACATGACCCCTCTGTATATTCAATTATGTTATCAGATGATGGTGAGCCTCTCACTTATAAAGAGGCAAAGATATGTGAGCACAAGAAAAAGTGGGAGTTAGCCATGCAGGAAGGGACAAATGCTTTGCATGCAAATGATACTTGGGACTTGGTTGAGTTGCCCAAAGGTAGAAAGGTTGTTCCCAACAAGTGTGTATACAAAATCAAGACTCTGGATGGCAAAAACAGCCTTTTTGCATGGGAATTTAGATGAAGAGCTGTTACATGAGACAGCAGCCAGCGGCATACTTTGCATTTATCCCAAGAGAAATACATCGAAAACATACTGAACAGATTTAATGTGTCTGATGCTAAGCCTCTTGGAGTGCCATTGCAGCCACATGTTAAGTTTTCCAAGGATGACTGTCCCAAAGATGATGATGCAGCCAACTAAATGAAGAGTGTTCCGTATGCATCAGCTTGTGGTTTACTTATGTATGCCATGGAATGGGAGTTGTTAGCAAGTTTATGGCTAATCCTGGCAAAGCTCATTGGGAGGCAGTCTAATCCATCTTGAGGTATTTGAAAGGGACCCAAGATAAATGTGTATGTTATGAAAATGGTCCATTGAAGTTGGAAGGATTCTGTGATTAAGACATGGAAGGTAATGTGGACAATCACAAATCCACAAGTGGCTATCTATACACCCTTGCAGGCGGAGCTATTTCATGGTGCTCTAAACTTCAAAGGATAGTTACACTATCTACTACAGAGGCTGAATAGGCCACTTGTGCAGTGAGTTTGGGATGACTGAAAAGGCACTTGTTCTTGGATGTGATAGCTAGAGTGTCATATGTTTGACAAAGAATGCCATGCTCCATGCTCGCACAAAGCATATTGATATGAGATACCACTTCATCAAAGAGGTGTTAGAGGATGGCCTCATCACTTTGATCAAGGTCAATACTTCACAACATCCTACATATGCTCTCACTAAGTGTCTACTCAAGGCACAACATCAGTTATGTATACAGATGGTGGGAGTTCCTTAGCTTAAAAGAGCCTCCTTGTTCCTTTCAGTGGGAGGTTGTTGGGGATTAATGCCCTTTATAGCTCTCTCCAAGAGCTTTCCAAATATAACTTTTGTTATATTTTTTAGACCCCAAATTCAAGAGTTATAAGCATTAACATTATTTTTATGAATTTTGGTCATTGACCACGTATGAACATGCCCAAGACCTAAAAGTCACTTATCAATACTTGGTCTCAAAACTCTCATAACTTGAATGGGACTTTTTAAACCTCAATTCCTCCATCTTCTTCTACAAATTTTTGGAGCAAGTTTCTCTCTCTAGTTTCTCTCTACTTTCTCTCTCGTCATGCGGCAACCCACTCCATTGGTGTTTGGAGCAATCGGGCACACCACCATGTAACTCTCCGCATTGCGCAACCTCTTTCATAGACAGAAGGTGACTCATTGAAGTGATTGATTGCATGATCATAGCAACCTCTTTCAAGTGATTAGACCACACTTGTCAATCGACATGTCATCATCAATAAGCACAATTACTTTTGGTGACTCATCTAATTCCGATCTCGTGGATTTTTTTTCTTTTTTGAAAGTACAGAAAATTTGAAACTTCCAATGAGTGGGACTTGAACCCAAGCACTCTTCACCACGGCGTTCAAGGCATACCGCTAGACCACACCCATTTGGACTTCTCATGGATTTTTAATGTCTCTCACTTTATCTAAATTGTGTACATAAGCTTTATGATCAAATAGGTACAAGAGTTCATAAAAAGCCTATACACATAAGTTTGGTTGGTTTTTAGGCCCAAAATCAATAAAGAGACATAGAGAAAATAGAGACAAGATGGAGAATAGACAAGATAATGAGAGTGATTGTTGGAAATTAGGTAGGCCCATAACTAATTCCACAGGTCCCACAGGTTTCAAGGATCTACAACATAGATTCCTACTACTTCCAAAATTGACAAACGTGAACATACAACACTTAATCATACAAGGATGAGACAAAGATAGAGAGAGATTAGACAACATGTTCAAAGTGTTACGTAAGCCACTGCTTACTCACACCGTCATATATACAAATGTCAATTTACAATGTGGGAGTCAAAATCTCAACCACTCTATGTGAATAGAAATAGTTGGAAGAGTGTATGTACAGAATTTACAAGAATATTCAGATGTAGGGACAAAAATCTGAATATGTATGAGATGTATGACCTGATAGGTTGTAGAAGAGTGTTTATGAGCGACAGAAAGAGAAAAGATCAGTTTGAAACTGACATTCAGCAAACCCTAATCTGAATTTAGGCTATGGAAGACCTTAAATCGCATGTGTGTGTGAAAGATCACATACTTACAGAATTAACATAGAATGCTAACATGTTGCTGATAGAAATCCTCATACTCATATGGAAACACCTTCTCTAACACCTCATCTGATGCATGTAGCATGCATGTACTGATCCTCCTTTATGTATGCCAAATAGGACTCCTCCAGATATGGATGCCACTAACTCCATAAGCTCCAAGTAGTACCTGTGTGCATAAAGAGAATATGTACCTGAATAGTTAACATAGATGCAATCTTATGTTAAGCTCCATCCAATGTCTTTGAAGTACTCCATAATCTTCATGTAGAAGACAATCTTCAAATACATCATGTAGATGGATGATCGAGACCACCAAGCGCTCCTGATAAGTCAGTCTTCTCCATAAGCAAGAATGTTAGCACACTCTTCTCCAAGAAGAACTTCATGGCTGCTCCTCATGTGCTTCAATAGCTGCTCCATAGCTGCCTATATGTGCACCATGGCTGCCCCATGTGTGCATCAGCACAACCACCTCCAAGAGTGACCAAGTGTTGGCGTTAAATTCTCCAAAAAGTGACCACATGCCTTCTTATATAGGCCTAATGTCCTCATGCAAAAAGATCCATAAAATAAAGCTGATCGTGGGCTAAAAGCTGGATCGTAGTTTTTAATAAAAAACTATCGCAATTTTTTACGATTATAGTTTTTTCTTTATGCTATCGCTGAATAATGCTTTTCATAAGCTTTTTAACTTACTAAGTTTGATCAAAATTTTCTCCCACATATGATCTCTGATAACTAAATGTTCTATACCATTAGAAAGCTCTTATCAAGCTCTTCAAGATAGGATCATAAAAATTTTATCCAAATTTTGTGCCAAAAATGACTAAGTACCAAAATTAGGGTTTCTGCCCTAATAGGATTTTGGACTGAAGTGACATTGATTTCTAACAGAGATAAAAGAGCATAGCTCCACATATTCCATACATACCAAATATGAAGTACATGAAATTATAAAGGAGCATATGAATATCATATATACATGATAAGATGCTCTTGCTGCTTCCCTTCTTCATGATTCCACAATCTCCATACCATGAAGATGATCTCCTCCAAGTTTAGATAAGCTTCAAGCTGCTTCCTTCACTATGGTGGATGAAGAACGAACAACCCTAACTGCTGCCCTCCTTGTTGAAGATGAAAAAAAACAACATCCACTCCTCCAAGGTGAACAAAATCATCCTCCTAGCCAAGCTCTAGGCCTCTGCCATGAATAATGATATTGCTCTAGGTTCATGTGTCTTTTTATAGATATGATGCCTTCTAAAATAGCTCACCAAAAAACTATCATGGAAAACTTAATAAAGCTATGCAATAAATTTTCCGAAAAAAGTTGAAAGTTAAGTTAATCTTTTTGCAAATCTTTAATTAAATTTACATTTGTGCTTTTTGGAGCTACCAAATTCTTTTTGATGGGCTAATACTTTCCATAGGATGAAAGTCATCAAAGTTTTCCATGTGTCCAATTTTGCTTTTCAAAAAATTGCTTTTCACATAAACTTGCAAAATAGGTTTTCAACTTTGACCCCCAAAAATTGGTCCAAATGCTATGCATCATATATCATTGAAAAACTCTTGAAATATACTAAGCAAATCTGATATAATATTTGCCTATAAATTTTGACCAGTTGTTACCATATTTTGACCAAATTTCACTTTGAGTAACTTCGAAATTCTCTACACTTTTTTGAGTTTCACCTCCACTTGTAGAAGGTTGCTTTTTTAACAATCCCCTCCTAACCTGACATTAGGGGTATATACCAGGTAGGTATATTTTGTTAGCTGATAATATTTTGATAATACCTATATGATTTTCAATAGATAAGCTAAATGTCCACAAACAAACAAAACATGAAGAGCATTCCTATACCACCAATGGAAAGGAGAACTCACACATCCCATACTCTTCTCAACCAAGTATTACTTGAAAGGATAGAGACAACCAAAGGGATGATAGTACTAACATTAGAATGCGAGTAGATAGTGTGCACACTCCAACATACTTCGCCAACTATCAAGGTTGGCCATGCCTGTGATGTGTCAGTCATATGCCTTCATCTACACCTATCATAAAAATAAAACACACAAATAAAAGGTGGAAAGCCTGTCCACAATAAGATTATGAATGTAGAATTGTTTCCCCCCCTTGCTCACACAGTTTTTTGTCCCTTTGATTTTGCAAATTTTTCATAAAAATGTGATAAATATCTCAATATAATCTATCAAAATAATAGGAAAATTTGTAAAATATTTGACTAATTGCTGGTGCAATCAAATAGGACTGATGTGACCCCTCCTCAAGTTGACTTCCCTTGGTTCATATACATAGAAAGCTCTTGACAACTCACTTGTTGAAGGACTTGCTTCCACGTGCTGATTGATGGATTGAACTTGACTTGTGTCTCCCATATTGCTCTTATCTTTCTACATGCCGCACTATTCTCTCTGTGCACTATTTTCACCTTCTCTAATACCAATTGTTGGTTTTTAGGCCCACAATCAATAAAGAGACAGAGAGGAAAAAGAGACAAGATGGAGAATAGGCAAGATAATGAGAGAAATAAAGGAGCATAGCTCCACATATTTGCCATACATTTCAAATATAAAGTACATGAAATTACAAAGAACCATATAAATATGTATGATAAAATGCTCCTGGTGTTGCCCTTCTTCATAATCCCACAATCTCCATAACATGAAGATAATGTCCTCCAAGTATAGATAAGCTACAAGCTTCTCCCTTCACTATGGTGGATGAAGAACATGCAACCTTAGTTGCTTCCCTCCTCCTTAAAGATGAAGAAAACAGCCTCCACTCCTCCAAGGTGAACAAAATCCTCCGAGAAAAGCTTTACGCCTTAGCTCTCCATGGGTGATGATATTGCTCTAGGTTCATATGTCTTTCTATAGATATTGAGCCTTCTAAAATAGCTCATGAAAAAATTGTTCTTTGAAATCTTAATAAAGCTACACCACAAATTTTTTCGATAAAAACTGAAAGGTAAGTTATTTTTTTCGCAAATCTTTAATTAGATTTACGTATGTGCTTTTTGGATATATCATTCGAAAGTTCTTGAAATACACTATCCATGAAGTCATCAAATTTTGCCATATGTCCAATTTTGCTTTTCAAAAAAATGCTTTTCACATAAACTTGCAAATTAGCGTTTCATTTTTGACCCCCAAAAATTGGTCTGAATTCTACGTATTATATATCATTCAAAAGCTCTTGAAATATACTATCCATATCTGATATAATATTTATCAACAGATTTTGACCATATTTTGACAAGATTTTGACTTTGAATATCTTTGAAATTCTCTGAAATTTTTTGGAATTAGATGCACCTCCATATGTGAAAGGTTGCTTTTCTAACAGAGTTCTTATGCATATGCCATAGACTATCAAAGAAATCCATAAGCTTGAGATCAAGCATCAAGGCTTGACTCCTTCTCCAACAGCCCCTCTCAAGCCTTACATGCTTGAGTCTTATGTCTTCATTCCTTCAAAGTACTTTGCATACTTGTAATAGCTTTGAATCTACATAACTTTACTCCATCAAGTGCCTTTGTCATCATGTCTACACAGTAGGAACATATGTGAGCTCCACCTTCATGCTATTCACCTTCTCTTTCTTCTTGAGTAGTGCTGATATATTTAGCTGATGTGTGTGAACACTCTAGGACCGTCAGGGCACTTTTTTCCCTCTTTAGGAGGTCCCCCCCCCCTCTTGTATATATGCCTATTGACCTAATGGGCTGTTGGAGATAGACGTCTGCGGAAGCACGCGAACAGCACAAGGAAGAAGAAGAAGCTTGGAGCACAAACACACAATACTGAATGTATTACTAGAGAATGTACAAAGATAAGTGGCCCATTAGGGCAATAGGCGTATATACAAGCCGGGGGAAAAAAACCTCCTAAAGAGGGAAAAAAGTGCCCCGGCGGTCCTAGAGTGTTCACACACATCACTACCTAAATATATCAACAAATCCCCCCTGGGAGTGATGCGGTGAACAACGAGCTGGCACTCATGTATAAGGAAGTGCCAAGCTATGTGGAAATCACTCCACAAAAGGAAGTAAGCCCAAAGCTTTGCGGAAAGCTTCAAACTTCTCCCTAGGCAGAGCCTTCGTGAAAAGGTCTGCAATGTTCTCCTGCGTGGGCACATATGCCAAGCTGATCTCCCCAGCAAAGAACCTCTCCCTGACATAGTGATAATGCACCTCAATGTGCTTAGTGCGAGCATGGAACACAGGGTTCCTCGCAACTGCCAATGCGCTCTGACTGTCAGTGAAGATGGTGGTGGCAGAAGACTGGCCAACACCCAAATCAGCCATAAGGCGTATGAGCCACACACACTCAACAGTCGCTGTGAAAGCTTCCCTATACTCAGCCTCACAACTGGAAGTGGCCACAGTAGGCTGCTTCTTGCCCAACCAAGATATACATGAGCTACCAAGCATGAAGCAAAAACCACTGGTGGACACACGAGTGTCATTAAAACCAGCCCAATCTGAGTCAAAAAAAACATGCAAATCTGGCGGTAGTGATCCCCCCTTGGGATAAAACAACCCAAGTAGCCGAGTACCACTCAAGTAGCGAAAGATGCGCTTAACCGCTTTCCAATGCGTGACTCCTGGGCAATGCATAAACCTGCTCATCTGTGAGACAGCAAACTGAATATCTGGCCGAGTAATGCATAAGTAAATCAAGCATCCAACAGCCTGCTGATAGAGAATAGCATCAAATGCATCTCCAGCATCATGAAGACTCAATCGTAAACCTGTCTCCATAGGAGTGGCAATAGGCTTACAGTCTTCAAGGCCAAAACACTGCAATAATGTGTCAATATATTTCGTTTGACACAAAGCCATTCCACCATCAACGTGCATAAACTGAATGCCCAAATAGTGATGCAAATGCCCCAAATCAGACATCTCAAATGAGGCATGCAAATCAGCCTTAAAATCAGCAATATGTGTCTCAATAGGACCAGTGAGCAGCATGTCATCAACATAGACAACAATGATCAGAAGCACATCATTAGCACGTTTAACATATAAGGTGCTTTCAGTTGGACTGTTCTCAAAACCATGTGCAATCAGATAGGCATGTATCTTCTCATACCAAGCACGTGGTGCTTGCTTTAAACCATATAATGCCTTCTTTAACCTGCAAACCTGGTTTTCATGCCCTTTCTGCACAAAGCCACGGGGCTGAAAAACATACACTTCTTCATGCAAGTCACCATTCAGAAATGTTGTTTTAATGTCTAACTGATGTACATTCCAACCATGATGGGCTGCAAGTGCACAAATGCTCCGAAGAGTAGTCATACGGCATGTAGGTGCAAAGGTCTCATCAAAATCAATGCCTCTTTCCTGTGCATAACCCTTTGCAACAAGCCTAGCCTTATACCTGTCAACTGTACCATCAGGTTTACGCTTCAGCTTGTATACCCACTTAGTGACAATGGCCTTCTTGCCAGGAGGGAAGTCACATAAAGACCATGTACCATTCTTCATTATAGCATCATATTCAAGTTGCATAGCAGCCATCCAATTTTCTGAATTTTGTGCTTCATCAAAAGAAACAGGCTCATTCTCATCACAAAGACTAGATGCAGCCATAGCATAGCAATCTGATGCAAAGGAGGCACTATGAGAGCCTGAACGAGTACGATATGACAAAGGTGCATCTAATTTGCTGTCACGCAAAATCTGCACCAGCCATTTTGGCATAGTTTTTGCCTGCTCAATATGAGCTCGCTCATCAACAAGTGCATCATGTAAATCTGCATCAGAAATGGAATGATTTGCATCATCATATGAAACCTGCAAAGGCTGAGAAGTTGCCTCATTAGGACCAGCACTAGCCTGTCCACGTGTAAAAAGAGGCATCAAAGTATTATACATGTCTTTGGAGCTAACAGATGTCTCCTTAGTACATGAAAGCAATGGCTGAATAGCATCTTCCACAAAGACAACATCACGGCTAACCAGAATGCGTTTAGTCTGTGGATGATAGACGATAGCCTTTACTTTCAGAACTGTACCCAACAAAAATACATTTTACTACCTTATCATCCAATTTTCTGCGATGTTGTTCAGGCATTAATGCATATGCCAAACAACCAAAAACACGCAGATGAGCAACAGATGGCTTGCGGTCATGCCAAGCCTCATATGGAGTGATAGACTGCAACGCTTTAGTGGGACACCTGTTCAGTACATATGCTGCACACATGACAGCCTCAAGCCAGAAACTATGTGGTAAAGCCTGACTTTTGACCATGCACCTCGCCATCTCCATGAGTGACCTGTTCTTTCGTTCAGCAACTCCATTCTGTTGAGGTGTATATGGCACTGTACACTGGTGTTTTATCCCACGTTCAGCCAGAAATGCATTAAAATCTGAAGACATATATTCCCCCCCTCGATCAGAACGGAGGGTGCCCATTTTACATGCTGACAGATTTTCAGCCAAAACCAAAAACTGTTTGAAGCACATGAACACTTCGGACTTTGCTTTGAGTGGATATACCCATGCATGCCTGGAAAAATCATCAATGAAAGTCACGAAGTAAAGGTAATTTCCAAAAGAGGGTGTCTGCATAGGACCACAGACATCACTATGTACAAGCTGCAATTTCTGCGTAGCCCGAACTGAACCATCTTTTGGAAAGGAAGAACGCTGCATTTTGCCCAAAATACAGCCTTCACAAACATGTTTTCCAGGTGCCTCAAGTTTGGGCAAAGAGGACACCATTTCAGATTTCTCCAGGCGTAACAAACTAGCAAAATTCAGATGACCAAAGCGTGCATGCCAAAGCTTTGCATCTGACATAGCCTGAGAATCATGAACTGCACATGCCGAATCATTCACAAATCTTTCATAGTCTATGAGCTTATACAGCCCACGACATAAAATGCTAGAAGCAATAATCACATCGCCATTTGAGAGATCATGGACTGTACACCTGTCATCAACGAATTTCACAACCCAGCCAATCTTGGCTAATGCAGAAACTGATAACAGGTTCTTTTTGATCCCTGGCACAAATAAAGCATCTGACAAAGTGAAAGAACTACCATCAGCAATACTCAGAATGATCTTACCAACTCCCATAACAGGATAAGAGGAGTTATTGGCGCATGTGACAGTATTCCCTGTAGGGGCAGGCTCGAGTGAAGAGAAGAAACTGCGCTGCGAGGTAATATGTTTGGTCGCCCCACTGTCAAAGTACCAAACATCTGAGTCTACTGCAGACATGCACTGATCATGAGAAGATGGGTCAAAACTGCAGACAGTAGTAAACGCCCATTCTTCTTCCTGCACAAGCTTTGCAGACTCTGTTTTGGTGTAGAGGCCTCTGCAACAACCATTCCAGCCTCTTTCTTCTTTGCCTCTTTAGCAGCCAGTTTTGGACAATTCTTTATGATGTGATCATTTCCTTTATAGTACTTGCAAAACAATTTCTGCTTTTCTCATTTCTTTTCGTCTGAATTTTGCTAGTTTGGTCATCTGAATTTTGCTAGTTTGTTATGCCTGCAAAAATCTAAAATGGTGTCCTCTTTGCCCAAACTTGAGGCACCCGGAAAATATGTTTCTGAAAGCTAAATTTTGGGCAAAATGCAACGTTCCTCCTTTCCAAAAGATGGTTCAGTTCAGGCTACTCAAAAATTGCAGCTTGTACATAGTGATGTCTGTGGCCCTATACAGACACCTTCTTTTGGAAATTATCTTTACTTCGTGACTTTCATCGATGATTTTTCCAGGCAAGCATGGGTATATCCATTGAAGGCAAAGTCCGAAGTGTTCATGTGCTTCAAACAGTTTTTGGTTTTGGCTGAAAATCTGTCAGCGTGTAAAATGGGCACCCTTCGTTCTGATCGAGGGAGGGAATATATGTTTTCTGATTTAATGCATTTTTGGCTGAACATGGGATAAAACACTAGTGTACAGTGCCGTATACACCTCAACACAACGGAGTTGCGAACAAAAAAACAGGCCACTCATTGAGATGGCGAGGTGTATGGTCAAGATTCAGGCTTTACCACATAGTTTCTGGCTTGAGGCTGTCATGTGTGTAGCTTATGTACTTAACAGGTGTCCTGCTAAAGCGCTGGAGTCTATCACTCCACATGAGGCTTGGCATGATCGCAAGCCATTTGTTGCTCATCTTCGTATTTTTGGTTGCCTGGCATATGCATTAATGCCTGAACAACATCGCAGAAAATTGGATGATAAAGTAGTAAAATGTATTTTTGTTGGGTACAGTTCTGAAAGTAAAGGCTATCGTCTGTATCATCCACAGACTAAATGCATTCTGGTTAGCCGTGATGTTTTTGTGGAAGATGCTATTCAGCCATTGCTTTCATGTACTAAGGAGACATCTGTTAGCTCCAAAGACATGTATGATACTTTGTTGCCTCTTTTTACAAGTGGACAGTCTAGGGCTGGTCCTAATGAGGCAACTTCTCAGCCTTTGCAGGTTTTATGTGATGATGCAGATCATCCCATTTCTCATGCAGATTTACATGATGCACTCGTTGATTAGAAAGCTTATATTGAGGAGGCAAAAACTATGCCAAAATGGCTGGTGCAGACTTTGCGTGACAGCAAATTAGATGCACCTCTGTCATATCGTACTCAATCGGGCTCTCATAGTGCCTCTTTTGCATCAGATTGCTATGTTATGGCTGCATCTAGTCTCTGTGATGAGAATGAGCCTGTTTCATTTGACGAAGCACAAAATTCAAAAAATTGGATGGGTGCTATGCAATCTGAATATGATGCTATAATGAAGAATGGTACTTGATCTTTATGTGACTTGCTGACTTGCCTCCTGGCAAGAAGGCAATTGGGACTAAGTGGGTTTACAAGCTAAAGCGTAAGCCTGATGGAACAGTTGACAGGTATAACGCTAGGCTTGTTGCAAAGGGTTATGCAAAGGAAAGAGGCATTGATTTTGATGAGACCTTTGCATCTACATGTCGTATGACTACTGTTGGGAGAATTTGTGCACTTGAAGCCCATCATGGTTGGAATGTACATCAGTTGGACATTAAAACTGCATTTCTGAATAGTGACTTGCATGAAGAAGTATATGTTTTTCAGCCCCTTGGCTTTGTGCAGAAAGGGCATGAAAACCAAGTATGCAGGTTAAAAAAGGCATTATATGGTTTAAAGCAAGCACCACGTGCTTGGTATGAGAAGATACATGCCTATCTGATTGCACATGGTTTTGAGAAAAGTCAAACTAAGAGCACCTTATATGTTAAGCGTGCTAATGATGTGCTTCCAAGGTGGTACGGAATGTTTGGTACGGAACATTTGGTACGGCACGTATGGTACGTGTACGGAACGTGGTGCCGTACCAAACGCGAGGATATGGAACGTTAAGGAACGTTACCACATTGCACACACATGCATGCTTGATTCTTTGTGTTATATATATCATAGTTAGTAAGGTACGATCCATACGATTCGTACGGTAAGTATTAGTACGGTACTACGTACGTACCCTATGATTTGGGGCTTCCCGTACGGGATTCGTACGTTCATAAGGTACGATTTTTTTTTAATGCTAAAAATGATAAAGATCATGCTTATGAATATAATGCATCAAAATAAAGGTTAAAAACTTTATTTAGCTATATTTAATCATGTGGGATATCGTCGTGACTCGTGACTCGTGGTATCGGGGAATTGGATATCATGTATGTAGTATCTATTATCATCATTCATGTATGTACTATGATGTAAGTTGTACTTTGTAACATCATTAAAAACAAAAACCATGCTATCAAATTTCATTCATTACAAATTACAATGATCATTCATCATTACAAAAACGGTAAAACCATTCGTTCAAATTTCATACATCATACATGACTCATCAATGTTCAATCATCATAGTACATAAAATCAAACTTCAAGTCACATCAAACATGATCATCATGATTCATGAATCATCACCAAGTGGCAAGAATACATACATTAATGATAAATCATAAATAACAAAATGACAAGTCACAAGTCCACAGTGGTAAATACTAAAAGCCAATGAAAAACATCATCAATCATGTAGTATGTATACATCTATCATCAATCATCATAATGTCAATAAAGTGAGTCGTGATAAGTCCAAAACTCTAATCAAAATGTCACATGGATCATGAATCATGATGAACAATGATCACTCATCATCCGCATCCTCCATCTCATCAATATCACTATCATCATAATCATCATCAAGAGAATCAGATGTTATCATCTCATAAGTAGATGACGGTGGACTGGGTGGATCACTGACAAGATTTCCCTCATCATCAAAACGAGGGGATAGCGGCATCGATGGTAATGTCCTCCTCCCCTTCCTCCTCGTATATGTAGTAGCTGGTGCTCGACTACTGCTAGCTCCATCCCCATGTGAAGTGGTCGATGCACGCCGAATAATCAACCCTTTCCCACGACCACGGACTCCTCTGACCCTTCCTTTGCTGCTACGGCTTCTTGTTTGCCTCACATCTATAGAGCAAAGCTCTCTATATAGCTCGGCAAAAAGAAGCTCCTCATCATCTTGAGGCACATCATATGATGGAAGAGGAGTGTCTCTCACAGAAGGCCAAAATCTGTCCACATTCACCTAAATAAAAAAGAGAAATTAGAATCAAGACATGAATTACTTGTTTATGCAAAATCTGAAATTTATGTAAATTATTGCAAATCTGAAATTTATGCAAATTTATGCATATTTATGCAAATTTATGCAAATCTGAAATTTATGCAAATCTGAAATTTAAGCAAATTTACTTACTTGTTTTAGAGTCTCCATGTTAGGTATATTTTGCAACATCCTTAGATTGGTGCGGCAATATATTAATTTCTCCATTTGTTGAGGACTAAGTCTATTCCTCACCTTTGTATGGATGAGAGCAAAAGCACTCCAATTCCTCTCACATGCACCGGATGAGCAATCTTGAGATAACACCTTGAGAGCATATGTGCACAAAGTAGTGAATGAAAAACCAAAATTTTGCCACCAAAAAAGTGGTTTTACCATTGACTCTCTATCCCAACATGTAGGGGAAAGAAAAGCGGGATTTCCCCTCTCATCCATATAGCAATTTATTTGCTCCAACATGTCATTATGTAGATGTATGGGAACTACACGTGACATATATTGAAGCCGATCCGATAATACCTCCACATCATCATATAATTGCGGGTTTTTGAATGCCGGATGCAATAAGCCCGCAAACCCATGGATAGGTCGATGCATCCATGTCCATCTTCTCATTGTTATCTAGTCATAAAAAAAGAAAGATAGTTAAATTTTAAAAAGAAGAATGAAATAAAAATTAAGATAAACATATTACATACATACTCATTGCATCATGGTTTATGGCACATCATACATGCATGCATGATGCATACATGATTACATCATGCATGCATCATTGCATGCACATTGCAATTTGCACATAGATATTAAATATCAAATATAAATACATTTATGATGTGTGATATAATTGATGAATCATAAATGATAAATCATAATTTGTCAAAGTGTCTTACCTCAAGTACTTCACCTCTTTGATCTTCGGTGACAAGAGTGCATTCCCTTATCTCTTCCATAGCTCTTCTCATGATATGGATGAGAAGCCCTAGAGTAGCACCCTCACAATCTGTCATGCGTAGAACTTTGTAGATAGGTGTGATGACACTCAAAATAGCCTTCACACTATCCCAAAAGCTCTCATCCAAACATAGCCTTTGTATGCTTTTTGACTCCTCCAATGAGCTTTCATCCCACTCGCTCCAAAAGGTAGATACCACCATATGTCGTAGAGGCACTTTGACTTCAAGCAACCTTGAAAGAACAATCCACATGTATGCAAAACGTGTGGTGGCGGGCTTCTTTATTTCAAGCTTGCTATGCTCTCTAAACATAGCTAACACTTTCACTTTTTGTGTGAAAAATGTAACTATGCTTGAGGCTTGTAGTGTGCAAGCTTTTACCCATGATAACTTTCCAATATCCTCCATGAGCAAATCAAGACAATGAGTTGCACATGGAGTCCACACAATATGTGGATACTCACCCTCCAAAAGCTGCCCCATATGCCTACAATTGCTTGCATTGTCGGTGACAACTTGCACTACATTTGATGGACCCACCTATGCATAAAATTTAAAAATTAATATTCAGAATTTAACATAAATGGAAAATCTGAAAATTTATAAAACATATAAAAATAAAATTAAAAACTTACCTCTTCGATGGCCTTCTTGATATGTCGATAGATGAACACTCCGGTTGTCTTCTTTCCTTTCTTTCCAACCTCAACGGCACGTAGGAAGAAAGTACCAATAGGGCATGACACAAGAATATTAATTATCCCTCTATTTTTTCTATCTCTCCATCCATCGGAGAGGATAGTGCATCCATACCTAGACCATTTCTCACGCATAGGGGCAAGTGAGAGATCTATCCTCTTCTTCTCCTCATTAATTTTGGTTGTCCTCATATCGGAGTAGCTAGGTCCACTCCATCCTTGACATGGACCCACTTCACTAATTGCTTTCACCATAGTCTTCCATTGGTTTGAATTAAGAAGATTAAATGAGAGATTTTCCATAATTACCGTTCTTGCAATCTCTATGTCGGCTATCTTTTGTTTCTCCTTGATCCATGTGAGAGAAGACCGTACATGCCCGGGAGCTTGCCCTAATCCGCTTTGCCTCGCATGTGATTGTGAATCCCTTTGTGTTGGTGATTGTGATGATGAACCAATATTTGAGTCTTGAAAATGTGACTCCCCTTCATGTGAAGAGGTAGAGGCCGATGCACGAGAAGGGTGGCTTGCATATCCTCTTACCGATGTAGGTAATGTGCTAGGAGAGCCCAACATTTTTTGCCTAATTTCGGATGCAATATGGTCGGGGATCTCCTTGCATGCCGCTACTTGCCCTCCAAGCTTGGTTAGGTGTTGAAGTAGCCTTGTAGCCCCACTTGTGTATCTCTTTCCACAATATTTGCAAGTCCAATGATGGGAGTTGGACTTCTTCGTATCTTTCTCCACACCAACACAATGGAGCTCAAATGCCTCATGCTTGTCTCTCACCATTTTGCTTAGAAAGGGCTGACCTACAAGAGGAGAGAGCACTTCAAAGTTCAAAGTTCTAGAGCACTTCAAGAGCAGCTGCACATCAGAGAGCAACACTCGCGGACGGTCGACAGAGAGCAAATATGACCCAAATGAGCCGTTCGCGGCATAAAAAACCGAAAAGCCTGGATGACAATTTTTTTTCGTACGAATACGTACGGGTACGTGCGGGTCTGAAAATACGTACGAACGGGTTCGTACGCGTACGAATACCATCTATGATATATATATATATATATATATATATATATATATATATATATATATATATATATATATATAAAACAAAGAATCAAGCATGCATGTGTGTGCCATGTGGGTCATTCATATATGCAATGTGTGTCATATTATAAATGCACGTTTGTATGTGTATTTATGCATGTGTGTGTGTGTCATGCTACATATATGTATTTTATATATGTATTATATATATGTATTATAGTATGTATTATACTATTTTTATATAAGATAAATTCTGAATTTTTATATAAGAAGCAATTTTTAAAAAATAAAAAATCACGCGTTTCGAACGCTGATTGGAACGTACGTTCTGTACGGAACGTTCCGAACGTTCCAATCACGTTTGGAATGCATTCCGATCCAACTATGTGTGCTTCTGATCATTGTTGTCTATGTTGATGACATGCTTCTCACTAGTCCTATTGAGAAGCATATTGTTGATTTTAAGGCTGATTTGCATGCTTCATTTGAGATGTCTGATTTGGGGCATTTGCATCACTATTTGGGCATTCAGTTTATGCAAGTTGATGGTGGATTGACTTTGTGTCAAACGAAATATATTGACACATTATTGCAGCGTTTTGACCTTAAAGACTGTAAGCATATTGCCACTCCTATGGAGACAGGTTTACGATTGAGTCTTCATGATGTTGGAGATGCATTTGATGTTGTCCTCTATCGGCAAGCTGATGGATGTCTGATTTACTTATGCATTACTCCCCCAAATATTCAGTTAGCTGTCTCACAGATGAGCAGGTTTATGCATTGCCCAGGTGTCAAGCACAGGTAGGCGGTGAAGCGAATCTTTCGCTACTTGAGTGATACTCAGCTACTTGGGTTGTTTTATCCCAAGGGGGGATCACTACCGCCAGGTTTGCATGCTTTTTCTGACTCAGACAGGGCCGGTTGCTATGACACTCGTGTGTCCACTAGTGGCTTTTGCTTCATGCTTGGTAGCTCATGTATATCTTGGTTGAGCAAGACGCCGCCTACTGTGGCCACTTCCAGATGTGAGACTGAGTATAGGGAAGCTTTCACAGCGAGTGTTAAGTGTGTGTGGCTCAGATGCCTTATGGCTGATTTGGGGCCTTATGGCTGATTTGGGGCCTTATGGCTGATTTGGGTGTTGGTCAGAAGTCTTCTTCCACCACCATCTTCACTAACAGTCAGAGCGCATTGGCAGTTGAGAGGAACCCTGTGTTCCATGCTCGCACTAAGCACATTGAGGTGCATTATCATTATGTCAGGGAGAAGTTCTCTGCTTGGGAGATTAGCTTGGCATATGTGCCCACGCAGGAGAACATTGCATACCTTTTCACGAAGGCTCTGCCTAGGGAGAAGTTTGAAGCTTTCCACAAAGCCTTAGGCTTACTTCCTTTTGTGGAGTGATTTCCACCTAGCTTGGCACTTCCTTATACATGAGTGCCAACTACTTGTTCACCGCATCACTCCCAGAGGGGATTTGTTGATATATTTAGGTAGTGATGTGTTTGAACACTCTAGGACCGCCGGGGCACTTTTTTCCCTCTTTAGGAGGTTTTTTCCCCAGCTTGTATATATGCATATTGACCTAATGGGCTACTTATCTTTGTACATTCTAGTGGTAATACATTTAGCATTGTGTGTTGTGCTCCAAGCTTCTTCTTCTTCCTTGTGCTGTTCGCGTGCTTCCGCAGACGTCTAACTCCGACAAGTAGTAATGGCTAATCCTCTATACTTTGCTTTAATTGATCATAAAGCTTCATTAGGTTGTTTCTTTGATGAGTAAGAAACAAATTTAGCACCTACAAAGCATAAATATCAAGAAGTATTTATCCTATTATCCTTGGAACCTTCCCCGTCTGCATCAGAACATATTCTTAAGTTTAAATATGAGATAACAAAATAGAATACATCTTCATTCAAAATTGCTTTCAAATATTAGAGTACTCTTTTGGTTGCATCCATGTATGGCTTCCTAGGAGTATGCATAAAAATTGGCTTAGCACTGCAATTGCAAAACTTATGTTCGGTCTTGCCAAGGTAGCATAACTCAAAGTCCCAACCAAGCTTTGGTAACCTTTGATTCTTCAATGTGCTCACCTTCATGTGCATTAAGCTTCTGATTCAACTCCATAGGTGTATCTGCAGGTTTGGTATCCTCCATTTTGAACTTCTCAAGCATGACTTTGATGTATTTACCTTGTGTAACATATATACCATTCTTTATATGTATAACCTGCATACCTAAAAAGTAAGTGAGCTATCCTAAATCACTTACTTTAAACTCTTATTGCATCTTGGATTTGATCCACCTCATGCTCTACAAATCATTACATGTGAGTATAATAGCATCAACATATACACATAGGTATATGATACCATCAATTGATTTTTAAATGAAATATCAGATGAATCTTCTTTGCTTAACAAGAAGCCTTGGTCATTGAGTCATGTGACTAACCTATAATTCCATGCCCTAGATGCTTGCTTTAATCCACATAATGTTTTCTTTAGCCTACATACATGATCAAGATAAATGGTGTCTTTGTATCCAAGATGTTGATCCATATATACCTCCTCTGTAATCCATTCAATGAGAAAAGCATTTTTTCATCCATTTGATAAATCTTCCAATTCTTGGTTGCAACTATACCAAGCGGTACCTCTAATCATTAGCACCTTTGCCACTGGTGAGAGTCATCATATAGTCTACTCCATATGTTTGTGAGTATCCTTTGGCCACTAGCCTTGCTTATACATGTTAATAGTACCATCAGAGTTTCTTTTGATTTTATACACCCATATCGATCCAATAACCTTCATGTTAGGAGTCTTACACACTAGCTCCCATGTTTGATTGTCTTCCAAAGATTTAATTTCTTCTTCCATAGCTTGGTTCCACTCTGGTTTCTCTTTGACTTGTTCAAATGTAGTTGGCTCTCCATTGACTAAATCCTTTGCCATTGATTGTTTAATTACAAATGAAGTATCATAACCATACCTTTCTGGCCCTTTTTTTTTCCTCTATTTTATCTCCTTAGTGCTTGACTAGAAGACTCTGCGACACCTTTGTATTATTGGAGTTTAACTTTGTTTTCTTAGCCTATACCTTGTGAATCAAATGTAAGTGATCTATATTCATCTTCTTCATGATCGTACATATGAGTGATGGAAAGTCTGTATCCAAATCATATGGCAAACACAACTCTCTTCCTATCTTCATACTATGATTTGTTCTCGTCAAATACAACATCCTTGCTCACCATAAAAGATTTGGTACTTGGATTATATAACCCGTATCTCTTTTAATTCATGTCATAACCAATGAAAATATACTTCTTTGTCTTTGGATCCGTTTTGCCTCTAACTTATGAAGGTATATGTATATCGGCAATACATCCAAATATTTTACAATGTTCTAGGCTTCGTCTCTTTACCATAACAAGCCTCATATGGAGTCGTATCTTCTTGTGCCTGTGAAGGAAATCTATTAACAAGATTTGTTGTTGTCGATACTCCCTCTACCTATAAATAATTCAAGAAACTCTTCTTATTCAACATGGACCTAGTTACCTCTACCAAGGTCCATTTTCTTCTTTATGCCACATCATTTTGCTCAAGTATGTACCTTGTAGTCACTTCCAGATTGATGACATTATCCTATAAGAATAGATCAAAATCATGGAAGAAACTAGACCTTAAGCCTCTTCAATCTTCTACATCTTTGTGTTTCAACCATTCTAAGATACCTTTGAAAGAAAGAAAACACTTCGCCTATGGTTTATTGAATGTACAATACAGTCCATCTAGAGCAAACATCAATAAAAGTTACATAATCCCTTGATCCACAAAGTATGGCCTCTTTACTTGGACCCCATACATTTGCATGGACTAGCTATAGAAGATCGGTATGCATAAATCTCTTCTTTGTGAAAGCATGTCTATGTGATTTCCGAAATTGACATGCATTGCACTTGCGCATCATGAAAAATCACCCCAAGATGGCATTAAAGAAGTGTTGATTTTTAACAAAATATCATATGAAAGTCATGTACTATGAATGTGTTAACATATGAAATGATCATAACAACAAAACTATAAAATAATTAAAAAGTGTTTTCTAAATAGAAACGTATATAAAGCAATTTGAAGTTTGAACATTTCAAGTCGATTGCAAAAATGAAAGGAGGAAAGTTGAAGGTAAGCTTGTGTGTTTTGAGGGGAAGCGATGACCTCTATTGATGGTTGCTTATGGCCCTCAAGAAGTTCTAGAGACCCCTAATGCAGGAGCTAAAAACTCAAAGAGAGAGGCACAAAAAAAAGATTGAAGTTTTCTAGCCAAAAAAATCGTCCCACCATCATACCCATCAAAGATGTCCCCACATGGGCTAATCACAAGGGACCCAATGCATCAGAGGGGCGTTTTATTGTTTTGTTGTTTTATATAGATGTAAGGGGAAATCAATTGCCTTGATTGGGCATCCCTACCTTTTAACTTGAGGGGACCTCATCCCAACATCCCTAGGACTTGAGGACTCGTCCCCATGTGACTTTGATATCATGTGTTGTTTGGTGATATTGGCAATCTCAAGCACATTTTCATTTCCCTCAAGGTCCTTTCATTGACATGTGCTAATCTTTTGTGCCATATCTCTCGTTTTGATAGTGTTTGAGATCCATAACTCAATAAAGCAATATTCTTTGTCTCTCAAAGAGCAAAGATAGATAACCTACCTTTCTTTTCTCCTTATTGTTCGAGTTTGAGGTTTGCGGAAGCACGCGAAAAGCACAAGGAAGAAGAAGAAGCTTGGAGCACAACACACAATACTGAATGTATTACCGAGAGAATGTACAAAGATAAGTGACCCATTAGGGTTATAGCGTATATACAAATTGGAGGGAAAAAACCTCCTAAAGAGGGAAAAAAGTGCCCCGGCCGTCCTAGTGTGTTCACACACATTACTACCTAAATATATCAACAAATCCCCCTTGGGAGAGATGCATTGAATGAGGAGCTAACACTCATGTATAAGGAAGTGCAAAGCTATGTGGAATCCATCCGCAAAGGACGTAAGCCCAAAGCTTTGCAGAAAGCTTGAAACTTCTCCCTAGGCAGAGCCTTTGTGAAAAGGTTTGCAATGTTCTCCTGTGTGGGCACATATGCCAAACTAATCTCTCCCGCAGAGAACCTCTCACTGAGATAATGATAGTGCACCTCAATGTGCTTAGTGCGAGCATAGAACACAAGGTTCCTCACAACTTCCAATGCTCTCTGACTCTGAGTGAAGAATCAAGATGGTGGTGGCAGAGGACTCAAAAACACCCAAATCAGCCATAAGGCGTCTAAGCCACACACACTCAACAGTCGTTGTGAAAGCTTCCCGAATCCCTATACTAAGCCTCACAACTAGAAGTGGCCACAGTAGGCTGTTTCCTTCTCAACCAAGACATGCATGAGCTACCAAGCATGAAGCAAAAACCATTGGTCGACACACGCGTGTCATAGCAACCTGCCTAGTCAGAGTCAAAAAAAGCATGAAAATCTGATGGTACTAGGTAGTGATCCCCCCTTGGGATAAAACAATCTAAGTAGTCGGGCACCACTCAAGTAGTGAAAGATGCGCTTAACCGCCTGCCAATGCTTAACACCTTGGCAATGCATAAACTTGCTCATATGTGAGATGGCAAACTGAATATCTGATCAAGTAATGCATAAGTAAATCAAGCATCCACCAGCCTGCTCATAGAGAACAACATCAAATGCATCTCCAACATCATGAAGACTCAACCGAAAACCTATTTCCATAGGAGTGGTAATAGGTTTGCAGTCTTCAAGGCCAAAACACTGCAATAATGTGTCAATATATTTTGTTTGACACAAAGCTATTTTGACATAAACTTGCATAAACTGAATGCCCAAATAATGATGCAAATGCCCCAAATCTAACATCTCAAATGAAGCATGCAAATCAGCCTTAAAATTAGCAACATGCTTCTCATGAGGACCAGTGAGAAGCATGTCATCAACACAGACAACAATGATCCGAAGCATATCATTTGCACCCTTAACATATAAGGTGCTCTCAGTTGGATTGTTCTCAAAACCATGTGCAATCAAGTAGGCATGTATCTTCTCATACCAAGCACATGGTGCTTGCTTCAAACCATATAATGCCTTTTTCAACGTGCACACTTTGTTTTCATGCCCTTTCTGCACAAAACCATGGGGCTGAAAAACGTACACTTCTTCATGCAAGTCACCATTTAGAAATGCAGTTTTAATATCCAACTGATTTACATTCCAACCATGATAAGCTCCAACTACACAGATGCTACGAACAATAGTCATTCTACATGAAGGAGCAAAGGTCTCATCAAAATCAATGCCTCTTTCTTGAGCATAACCCTTTGCAACAAGCCTAGCCTTATACATGTCAACTGTTCTATCTTGCTTACTCTTCAACTTGTATACCCACTTAGTGCCAATGGCCTTCTTGCTAGGGGGCAAGTCACATAAAGACCAAGTACCATTTTTCATAATAGCATCAGATTCTGATTGCATAGCAACCATCCAATTTTTTTAATTTTGTGCTTCATCAAACAAAACTAGCTCATTCTCATCACGATTCACAAAGACTAGAGGCATCCACAGCATAGCAATTTGATGCAAAAGAAGCATTATGAGAGCCTGAACGAGTATGATATGACAGAGGTGCATCTAATTTGCTATCTCGCAAAGTCTACACAAGCCATTTAGGAATAGTCTTTGTTTGCTCTGATCAACAAGTGCATCATGTAACTCTTCATCAGAAATGGAATGATCTGCATCATCACGTGAACCCTGTAAAGGCTTAGAAATTGCCTCATTTGGACCGGCACTAGACTGTCCACCTATAAAAAGAGGCAACAAAGTGTCATACATATCTTTGGAGCTAACAGATGTCTCCTTAGTATATGAAAGTAATGGTTGAATAACATCTTCTACAAAAACAACATCACATCTAACCAAAATGTGTTTATTCTCTGGATGATATAGACGATAGCCTTTGCTTTCAGAACTGTACCCAACAAAAATACATTTCACTTCTTTATTATCCAATTTCCAACATTGTTGTTCACGCACTAATGCATTTGCCAGACAACCAAAAACACGAAGATGAGCAACACATGGTTTGCAACCATGCCAAGCCTCATATGGAGTGATAGAGTGCAGTGCTTTAGTGGGACACCTTTTAGGTAGATATGCTCCACACATAACAGTCTCAAGCCAGAAACTATGTGGTAAAGCGTGACTCAAGACCATACATCTTGCAATCTCCATGAGTGACATGTTCTTCTTTTCAACAACTCCATTCTATTGAGGTGTATATGGCTCTGTACACTGATGTTTTATCCCAAGTTCAGTCAAAAATGCATTAAAATCAGAAGACATATATTCCCCCCTCCATCAAAATGGAGGGTGCCCATTTTACATGCTGACAGATTTTCAACCAAAACCAGAAATTATTTGAAGCACATAAACACTTCGGACTTTACTTTTAGTGGATATACCCATGCATGCCTGGAAAAATCATCAACGAAAGTCACGAGGTAAAGATAGTTCCCAAAAGAAGGTGTCTGCATAGGACCACAGACATCACTGTGAACAGGCAGCAATTTCTGAGTAGCTCAAACTGAACCATCTTTTGGGAAGGAGGAACGCTGCGTTTTGCCCAAAGTACAACCTTCACATACATGTTTACCAGATGCCTCAAGTTTGGGCAAAGAGGACACCATTTCAAATTTTTGCAAGCGTAGCAAACTAGCAAAATTCAGATGACCAAAGCGTGCATGCCAAAGCTTTGCATCTGACATAGCCTGAGAATCTTGAAACTGCACATGTTCAATCATTCACAGATTTTGCATAATCTATGAGCTTATACAACCCACCACATAAAATGCCAGAAGCAATAATGATATCCCCATTTGACAGATCATGAATTGTACATCTGTCATCAAGAAATTGCAGACATACACTGTTCATGATAAGATGGGTCATAACTGCAAACAGTAGTAAATGCCCATTCTTCATTCTGCACAAGATTAAAAGACTCTGTTTTGGGTGTAGAAGCCTCTGCAACAACCATTCCAACCTCTTTCTTCTTTGCCTCTTTTACATCCATTTTGGACAACTCTTTATCACATGATTATTTCCTTTACAGTATTTGCAAAACAATTTCTACTCTTCTATTTTTTTCCTCGTCTCTGTCATCCTTCTTTGATTGTGCAGAATTAGTAAATTTTTGCTTACTACTAGAAGAGCTCCATTTACCTTTGCCCTTCTGACTAGCCAGGAAAGGTTGATCTGCAACACGCATAATGGACCTATTTTGCCTAAACTGATCTGATCTGCAACACGCATAATGGACCTATTTTGCCTAAACTGATCTTCCTGCAACAAAACAAGACTAACTCCTCAAATGTTAAGACATTTGGATTGCCTTTCATCATCAATCGAAAAGTAGAAACAAAACTATGATATGAATATGGAAGACCATTCAAAACAATATGCACAAGTGAACTGTCAAGCAAGACTTCATCATGCAAAAATCAACTTCTCCTTCGAACCTTTGATCTTTGTCAAAAAACGGTCCATGGAATCTCCTTTATTCATGTGTTCACTCTCCAACTGTTTTCGGAGGTAAGCATCACGAGCCTCATTCCTTGCCAGGTATAAAGTGGTAAGTGTATCCCAAGCATCCTTTCCTATTTTGCAAGAGCAAATGTGAGGAATAATGGCATGTTCAATAGACAAGGCTAGCAATGCATGTGCATTAGCATCTCTGCCATTCCAACGAAGTTTCTCTCCAGTAAGGTACGCACGAACCGTAGCACGAACAAGAACCTGAAGAATATCACCATCTTCAACGCTATCTATATAAGCTTCAGTAACTGTATTTGCAAGTGTAATAAGACGTTTTTCAACACCCTCCACAATATTCCACAATCCTTTTGCAACCAATACATGATGCTATCATATAAGCCCATAATGGATAATTAGTACCATCCAACTTATCCTCAAGAGCCAACATACGAAATACATCACTGCTATCATCCATGGCCACTGACTAAAATACCCAGATGAAGAAAAATGATTGTATCTCAAAAAGTTGAACAGAACTACCCTATCAAGTTCTACTAAGCCTTTTTAGAAGACTTCAAGGCGCTTATATTAGCGAACCTTTGTATATATATTTGGCACAAAAAGACGAAATTGCCTGCATCGGCACAACGATAGTTCGTTTGGAAGCAAAAACAAGCTCAAATTGTGATTTCGACACCACATAGCGAAGCCGTTTTGAACTCCTAATTGCCTTGAGTACGCTCACTAATTTTAGTGCGATTCTAAGACTGTGACCACAGGGGTATCAACGATGCCCTAAATGAAGCGGTAACATGCTCCGATACCAATTGTTGGAGTTTGAGGTCTGTAGAAGCACATGAACAGCACAAGGAAGAAGAAGCTTGGAGCACAACACACAATACTCAATGTATTACCAAAAATGTACAAAGATAAGTGACAAGTTAGGGTTATAAGCACATATACAAGCCGGGGGCAAAAACCTCCTAAAGAGGGAAAAAAGTGCCCCAACGGTCCTAGTGTGTTCACACACATCACTACCTAAATATATCAACACTTCCGCAATCTTCTTGAAGCCTTGAGATGGATCCTCCACATAAGCACCAAATTTAGTAAATCTAACCTACAATTCTTTGTCATAAATCTATCCAATACTAATCAAGTGCTTTGTAATAGTTGGTACATAAAGAACCCTATTAATAGGTTCGTGTAACCATATGAAGTTTTTACATTGCCTATCTTTTCCACCGCATGCTCAGAATCATCACTTATTTGGACTTCATGATTGGATCTTGGATCTTCCAAGTCAAATAGAAGAGCTACATTTTGTACTACAAGATTTGAACAACCAGAATCAATATAGAATAGACTTTCATCTCCTTTATCTTCATTCATGTTGAGATTCATAATTTTTACTTTTATCAATGTAAAGGGTAGAGGTTTGATTACCTTTGAGTGCATCTCCACCTTGGTTGAAGATAGATTCATGATTTAGGAGTTTGTCCCATGAAGTCAAGTACTTGTATATCCAAATATACCTCCAAAGTTGTTGTGAAAGAAGTCCATTTACTATCTACCTGTACTCCATTTATGACTTGCCTTATAATTTGCTCTTCATCTATAACTTCCCCAATGCTTGCCAATTGGTCATATGTATTCTTTACCTTTGTGAAAAAATCCATTGTGGTTTGTTTGGATTGCTTCTTCAAGCTTCAAAATTCGAACAATTCTTTCTTCTTCTTATACTTGCAGAGAACGACGACTCTAATGCATATTTCATATGGCGTTTTGCATCCACATGAGGTAAAAGATAGTCAAAGATAGATTTTAAGATGAAGGTCAAAGTTTAAGATGTAGGACTTGGCTAAAGCATCCGTTAAGGACCATACAGAAATCTCTCTTCGTCTTCTTGTGTTGGTTGGGCCTTTGTTTTTATCATTGGCATCGTTTCATCTCCTATAACTCCTCCATATAGATTCCACCTTCTAGATAAGCTCCCATCCTCATAGACCATGCTGAAATGTTGGTCCTATCAAGCTTTTTCATTGTTAATGGAAATCAATCACCCATTTTGTTCAAGAAGATGTGAATGCTTTGATACCAGTGTTTGTGAATGAGGCTAGGTGAGGATGGAATTGGTTCGGCTACTAAAACCTACTAAGGAACTTTTGTTAAAGATTTGGAAACTGTAATAGGCTTATATATCTTAGAATAATTATGCATGATTGTTCGACAAAATTTCATATAAATCAATCAATTCTTTTTTCAAATCCTTAATCTTTGTCAAAAGATTACCTATGGAATCACCTTCATTCATGTGCGTACTCTCCAACTATTTTCATAGATACACAACATTTGCCTTATTCACCTAATTGCTTGCATGAAATAATGGGAAAATCCCAAGCATCATTTGCTCATTTACATCATCTATGCCCACAATGTGCATACTCTCCAACTATTTTCATAGATACACAACATTTGCCTTATTTTCCTTATTTCTTGCATGAAATAACGAGAAAATCCCAAGCATCATTTGCTCATTTACATCATCTAAGTTGTTCTCAACTTTCGAGATACAACATATACTTCATTATTATCAAACATGGCTAATGACTATAACTTGATCCAAAAAATTGATAGACGAATTGAAGAAAAGTATTTGTGGAGCACCATATACTCCGAAACATCTATATTAGTGAGTAAAACATACACCAAAACTTGCACAAAAGGGTGCTATAATCGTCATAAAGCGAAGAAAGGTCAAGACCACACCTTCAAACTCACCTGTGGTATCTATCGATCTGAAGTGCTCGCCAAATTTCATAGAAATCTAAGACAATGAGGAAAGGGGTCAAAAATGCACCTCAAGAAACAATGACATGCTCTTCTCTAAGACAAATTGCTCAAGCATCATAGAATGCACACATTCAATACGACAAAGAAGAAGCTCAGGAGCACAAGAAAATGATATTAAAATGTGCGTAATGTACAAAAATTAAATAGCCCATTAGACTTAAGGGCATATATACAAACTGGGACAAAAAAACTTTAAAAGAAGGGAAAAAGTGTCACAGCATACCTACGTGTGTGCTCACACGTCACTACCAAAGTATACTAGGACATTGTATCGAATAGCTAGACATCGTTATCACCACGGTAGACCTTGACCTTACTAAAATCCCCAATGCAGATGACTTCAGCTATTGGATCCTACTGCTAGAAGGAGGAGAAGATTTCTATATTGTCAATACCTTGCTCCTTGAAATGTTATGATGTCACACGGCCCATATCTTAACATAGATAACAGCTCTGGAGAGGATTTCTGTAAGTAACCCGCAAGATCAGAGTACATGAATTCCATTATCAGCAAAGATAAATATCATAAAAACAGATTAAACAAACAAGACTTAACTTTGCGCTTTATATTCGTGCTCAAGGTTATAATGTTCGAGAAATCAGCAGTCCTAATCAACATAAAACTGAAGAACATACCTGGAGGATGCTGAACTTTTGCCTCTTAGATGAGCCAGGAAATGCTCTTCCAATTACAAGTCGACTTCTAGCAAACTGTTGGTAAGTTCAAGAACTCCTTCTATATGACATTCTACGGAGAAAAATCAGGTAGACAATCATAAACAAAACGTACAATTCCATCAGTCGAGATGGAAAAACGACCAGCATATATGTCCCATCAAGTAGTGATTACTGGAGGATCAGAGAGAAATCAGCCCTTATGTAGTACGTTTCTGTAAACAGGGCTAAGAGAAGGCTTGCTAAGTTGCTATCACTGCCTTCTCTTCCCTCTTCAACCATACTCTTGTACTGTTTGAGGCTCCGAAGTAGTTAGACTTTAAATCGGCTCTCATGATTGCTGTCTGACAGATGAAGCAAATCAATGAAGTTCCTAGGGGGCCCACATCCTCATGAATCTATCCTCTCTCATGTGTTCTGTTGTCCAGAACTGGCCAATTTCAAGGCTCCATGTGCCCTTCTCCACCGTTTCTTATGCACATACACTCGAATGCTCTATGCGCCCTTCCCCCTCGTTTCTTAGGCACATACACTTTAAAGCTGACACTTATCAGTTGACACTCCATTGTAAGAAGAGTTTTCAATTGTCACGTGATCGAATAGAAAGAGAGAACCAATCTTAAATTAGTGAGTCGGAGACATTATGAGAATTTTTGATAGGGTAGCACATGCACATGTTTTTGGATGGTCGGAGCTCACTTTTGGGTCACTCGAAAAGTGTTTTAGGAGCACATGGATGTCCGGTGGTCGGATTTTGGATGAAGTAAGAACTCTACTTTAGTTTACTTTTAATGGTTTTATACTACAAACATGTTTTTTATTTCATACTACAAACGTGTTTTTTGTTAGAAGTAGGTCGTTGTAATTGCTTCATAGATATTTTAGGAGATAGCATTGGTTGATTATTTCATAGTAAGTGTTTGCTTGATCATTGGTTTGTTCTTGGTAAGATGCAAATGTCAGTAATATATTCTAAACCATGTAATCTTCTGAACCATTGGTTATCTTTGTAAAACAAAGAAAACTTCGTAAGAATTTGCACATGTATATTGTACTAAAAAAAGTAAGCTAAGTTAAGCTCGGCCATTGACTCCCTGAAATATTGAAATAAAAAAAGCATTAGTCCATTTCAGGTGACCCGAATGAACTGGTGCTAACGGGCACCAATCCGTTGGAATTTCTAGTTTCATGTTACCCAAAAAGGGGAAAATTTCCCCCCGACTTCCGACCAGGATGCCTCATGTGCAAGGGGTATGAGTGTGGATTGACACAGTCCACAGGTAGCGAAGACTAATTCCACATGGCAAGTATTTATTAGTCATCAAACAAAACAAAACCTTCCTACTCCGATCAAAATTGTATCTGCCTTCACCCCTCATAACAAAAGTAATAGAGCAAAACATAAAGCAATAAAGCAATAGATCTACAACGGTGGTGATTTACCATTTGTTTGTCATACCACTTGATGACACAAGCAGAGGAAAGCTTTTGCCAAAAAAAAATTGCTCGTCATGGAACTTCCACCTTAAACAAATCAAAGTGAGAAACTTAAGATGCAAGGGTGGATAATCTTAATATGGTTTAAACAAATCCAAATGAGAAACTTAAGATGCAAGATGGATAATCTTAATATTTTTTTAGATTAAGTACAAGGTTCTACTTTTGAGTTATTTTATTGTTATTGTAAAATCAAGAGAAAAACATTGAGCATTTATGATTGAGCTACAAAATATTTTTGTTATTAGCAAGAAAGGCTTAGATTTCCTCTCCTCGAACTTGAATTATTGAGAATAAACACAAAAAAGATACGATATCTTCGAGATCTCTCTATGCAACTGAAGATAATTGGAAAGTCACTTTGAGCGAGTTTTTTTTGGGTGGATAATTTAGTCTTTGATCTATCCTCTCTTTAGCTTGAAATTTGAAAGAATAATACACACACTCAAGGATCTCCTTTTCCCCCACCTTCAAAGGTTCACATTGAGCCAATCCATGGGTCTTGAACCTTGCCCCTTTAATCTAGAGGTTCAACGTGTTACCACTACACTATGCATCCTCAATAACTTGGGACCAAGTTTCCAAAGGCCCATGAATGAGAATTGAAGAAATACTAATCTCCACCCTTGTGTTGTATCTTAGTTTTCAACAAGAACTCCCAAAGCACCTCAAGACATGCTAAAAAGGCACCCTTGGAATATCGATAACCCAAAGTCTCCAATTTTTATGGGACCATCAAGGGAAGTACATTTGACAAGTCCCATGTTCTCAACTATGCAATGATTCTCGTGTCTCCTTCTTTTCCACAACATCATCACAAGGTGGATAAGCTACCATGCTTAGCTGATTCATCACGGATTTGGCATTATCACACATGGGATGACTAGGTTCAAAAAGGGATGTACAATGTTTTCTTCAAAGTATCATCATTGCATAAGTCAATATTATACAACTGATCCAATGGAGTAGAGGAGTAGAACTTGAGGTCTTGTTATCTAACTTGTGATCTTTACACAAGGACTCAAAAGAAAATTGTGAAGGGGGAGGAGAAGAAGGTCTTCCTTTTACAGTGTCCTTAGGTTCCTCCTTCTCCAATGATTCATGTGACTCAATCAAATAAATATTAGATAACATGTATGAGTATCATCATGAACCTTCATAAATCACACTTGATTGACCTTTTGTGTCAATGAAAAGATAATTTTTTGGATGGAAAGTGCGATCCCTGTGTCCACAATTAGTACAATGAGGATAAGCATTAAGACTTTCAAAAAACATAATAGATGGATAATGCATTTCAAACTCTTTACAGTTTTGTTCTACAAACCTTTGGGTACCTATTACCAAGTCTTCATCTATACATTCCATGACAAAACCATTCCAAAAATATCACATCCTTCACAATAATATACAACACAACTTGACGCATGCAATCAAAATTTTCATCATTCATAACAATGGAGGAACAATTGGTGGATTGAATTTTGAAAAAGAATAACCAATAAATTGTTGGGAAAGATGGATGGATGCTCCAAGAGATTGAGTAGGTACTACCAAACCTGCTTTGTACCAGCCCCCTAATGCGTCAAACTTGATAAGTAGACCTCCTTAGCTTTCCAATGACACCATAAAACGGCCTATGTACTTTGGAAGTGATGTGTGTAATGATTGAATCAAAACAGATAACTTTGAAACTCAAAATCTCATGAAAACCTTCTATTTATGTCTTGACACCTGCTAGATCTTTTGCTCAGTATGACCAGCACAGTAGGAATTGGAAAAATTCCTTTTAGGGGTATTTAATTAGCTTAGCAAGCTAACTATTCCAAGTGGAATGATGTAAAAAGATAAACTATGCTAAGAGAAATCAATTTAGCAAGTAAAGTTATACCCCTGATTTTTTAGGACTGTAGCAGACATTGACGAGTGATCACCTCGATGCGAATTTCTCTGAAATGGCTGAATAGAATCTCCTCAAATTTTGACAGCATGTAGATAGCTTGAAGCTGAATCCAAAAAGCTCTAGACCATTGAATTTGGTGAAGATTTGACCGAGATATGCACTTCACAAGTTGACAGACTTTCAAGGAGTATAACAGAGAACTCAGAAATGACTAATGAGAATGTATGTATTAATGAACACTTGTATACAAATCCATTGGCATGAATGTCATTGCCTAATGGTGTAGATAGGTGTGGGCTAGAATGTATGCCTCACACACACTCATAATGAGTAATGAGAAGCTCGGGAGTGATGAGTTCTACCCGCGACTTTTCCATGACCATTTTTATAGAGAATGAGTGAAAATTTGAATTCAAATTCAAACTTTTGGCTCCCTATGATCAAGCTCCTATATCCTAAGAGATATTCCTTCAATCAAAGAGTTAACTTTTTCCACGAATCCTTTTGGTAGGTATTTACAAAGATTCCAAGTCAATTTGACTTTTACAAAGAGATAAAGTGGTAATTAACCACTAGCACTAGTTCCTATGCTTCTCCATGTGTATGGACTTCAATGTATCTATCAAGACAAATGTGTAGGCTTGTGAATTACACCAACAACTCCCCCTCAAGCCAAACATTTTGGCTTGGTCTTCATCTTCAGTCTTCATGTATATCCTGCAATCCAATCATTGCTTTGAACCTGCAAAGTTTGGTTCCATCCAAAGCTTTAGTCAACAAATCTGCACATTGCATGTTGGTTGATACATAGGTTAGTTGAATGTCTTTTCTTAGCAACTTCTCTCTCACATAATGGTAATGGACCTCTATATGTTTGGTCCTAGCATGATAGATAGGATTAGCTGCAAGGTGAAGTGAGCTTGTATTATCTCCAAAGATTATTGGTGACCTAGTATATAAACCCAATTCTGTATATAAAAGCTTAATCCAAATAGCTTCTTGTGTGGCATTAGCCAGTTCTCTATACTCTACCTCTATAGAACATAAAGCAACAGTAGGTTGCTTCTTTGAAGACCATGAAATTGGTTTATCACCTGCAAAAGAAATGTACCAGAAGTGCTCCTCCTATCATCCTTGCATCCTGCCCAATCTGCATCTGAATAGATCTTGATATCAATGTCTGAAGTGTAAGGGAAATACAAACCATGATGTTGTGTACCCTTGAGATACTTCAAGATTCTCTTGGCAGCCTCTAAGTGAGGTATCCTTGGCTTGTGCATAAACTGACTTAGCACACTAACTCCATATGCAATATCTATCCTTGTTAAGGTAGCATAGTTCAAGCTACCCACCACACTTTGATAACCTATAATGTTATTGACTTCATCACCTTCATGGGCACTTAGTTTTAGGTTTACCTCCATTGGAGTGCTTGCTACTTTGGCATCCTGCAAATGAAACTTCTTTAACATATCCTGTATATATTTTTTTTTAGTAATGTATATTCCTGAGTTAGTATAAACTAACTCAAGCCCAAGAAAATACTTCAATAGACCAAGATCATTGATCTTGAACTCCTTCATCATTTGGCTCTTGATTTGTCTGATTCCATTGACATCATTACCTATAAGTATGATGTCATCAACATAAACACAAAGGTATATTACCTCTGAATTACTTTTCTTGATGAATAGAGAAGTATCTGCCTTGCTCATGACAAAACCTTGGTCTTGAAGATAAGTGATTAATCTGTGATTCCATGCCCTAGGTGCCTGCTTCAATCCATATAAAGCCTTTTTCAATTTCCAAACATATGTTACCTTCTTAGGGTCCTCATAGCCAAGAGGTTGTGACATATATACCTCCTCTGAAATCCATCCATTCAAGAAAGCATTCTTGACATCCAATTGGTACATATTCCAATTTTTTGATGTAGCCACACTAACCAACACTCTGATGGTTGGCATCTTGGCCACAGGATTCATAATCAATGCCTTGGGTTTGTGCAAACCCCTTGGCTACCAATCTGGCTTTGTACCTATTAATTGTGCCATCAGAATTTCTTTTAAGTTTATAGATCCATCTAGATCCTATTACCTTCATGAAGTCCTTCTTTGGTACTAGCTCCCATGTATCACTTTCCTTGAGTGCTTCAATCTCCTCATCCATAGCTTCTTTCCATTCTGTCTTGGTTATGGCTTCTTCATATGATCCTGGTTCTTCAATTGACAAATCTTTGGCAAGATAAACAGAGTGTTTAGTAACAAGAGATGTATCATACCCATATCTGATAGGTTTTTTGCTTTCTCTTTGTGATCTTCTGATAGATTGAGTTGAATATTCAGGTATGTCTTCAAGCTTCTTCATCTTCATTTTGCCCTTGGACTTCCATGCCTTGAACTCTTCAAGGTTGATAGTGTCTTGATCTTCTGAACTTGAGTCTTCATTCTGAGTAGGTTCCTCCTTTGCAAGACTTGGAAATTCTTCTTCCAAATCATAGGGTAATTTAACCTTCCTGCATTCGTTCTCATACCAAGAATCATTTTCATCAAAGACAACATCTCTACTCACCATGAATCCCTTATTGGAAGGGTTATAAAACCTGTATCCGTTTTGATTTAGATCATACCCAATAAAAATGCACTTCTCAGCTTTAGGGTCTAGCTTACCTCTTATCTGAGAAGGAATGTGTACATATGCTACACATCCAAATATCCTACAATGGTCAAGTGAGGGTCTCTTACCATGCCATGCTTCATAGGGTGTCATGCCATCAAAGGACTTAGATGGTAGCCTATTTATGAGGTAAGTGGCAGTAGAAACACTTTCTGCCCATAGATAGTTAGGTAACTTTTTTTCATTCAACATAGACCTAGTTATCTCAACAATCAACCTATTTCTTCTCTCAGCTACCCCATTCTGTTCAGGAGTATACCTTGTGGTGATTTCTCTTTTGATGCCTCTATCCTGCAAGAAGTTTTCAAACTCATTGGAGAAGTACTCACCTCCTCCATCTGACCTTAGCCTCTTCAAATTCTTTCCTGTCTGATTTTCAACAAGTGCAATATATTTTTTAAAGCAATTAAACACCTCATCCTTGTGCTTCATGAAGTACAATACAGTCCACCTGCTATAATCATCAATAAAAGATACATAGTACCTTGATCCTGATATTGAGGGGTCTTTGCTTGGTCCCCATACATCTGTATGAACAAGCTCTAGGTAGTCTTCATGCATGTAACCTTTCCTTGAGAAGGGTAACCTGTGAGACTTCCCAAATTGACAAGCACCACACTTATAAATCATATGTTGTTTGGATACATTAGGTATTCCAAGCACACATTGTTCCCTGCATATTTGCTTCAAGGTTCTTTCTCCTATATGCCCTAATCTTTTGTGCCAAATCTCAAGCTCTGAAAGTGTTTGATCTTTATAACTGTATAGTGCAATACTCTTTATGTCTTCTAGATCAAAAGTGAAAAGTCTACCTGATTTTTCTCCTTAAGCAATCCTCTTGAACCCATGTCTTGGATCCTCCACAAATGGTCCATATTGGTTGAATCTAACCTGCAAACCTTTCTCCACAATTTGTCCAACACTCATCAAATTTTTGGTAATGGTTGGTACATAAAGTACCGTGCTCAACAAGTTCTGATTTCCATCACAAGTCTTAACATTTCCAATTTTAACTACTGAGTGCTTGGTGTCATCACTTGTTTGGACTTGATGCTTACATTTTGGTTCCTCAAGATAAGAGAGTAGTGCTACATTGCCAGCCACATGATTTGAGCATCCTGAGTCAATGTAGAATAGGTGGTCATCATTTGTACCTGATTTTGAAGTCATGTTCATGATCAGAAGGGAGTCATCCTGCTCCTCTGTGTAGTTGTTGTAGTCCTTTCTGGATTTGAATCCTCCTTGGTAATTGCCATTGTAATTATTGTTGTAATTGTTTTTGTAGTTGTTGTTGTAGCCTTGGTGATGGTTGAATCTACCTCTTGACTGTGAATATCCACCTCTTTGGTATCCTCTTCCTCTCTGATTCTTGTAATTCCTAAAACACTCATCTGTAGTATGATTTGATAAACCACAAATGTTACATGGTGAGGAGTTATAGGATCTCCCCCTACCTTGCTTACCTCCTCTGCCCCTTCCTCTTGATGATCTACCTCTCCCTGCATAGTTGGCATGGGAGGTAGAGCCTTCATCTTCCACCTTCTTGGTCTTGCCTTTATCTTTAGACTTTTTATCTGTATATAGGGCAGAAGAGTTATTACCTTTGGATGTGTCTCCATTTTTGTTGAGCTTTGCTTCATGAGTGAACAATTGTCCCATGAGAGTTGTAAGATCTAGAATTTGCATGTCCATGTAAAGGTCCATGGCAGTGGTGAAGCTTTCCCATTTGTCATCAGCCTTGATCCCATTGATCACTTGCCTTACAATCTGTTCTTCTTCAATCTCTTCTCCTATGCTTGCTAATTGATCTGCTACATCTTTAATCTTGGTCACAAATTCTGAAACAGCTTGCTTAGGTTGCTTCCTTAATGTTGTGAATTCAATCCACAACTGATTTTTCCTAGCCCTTGTGTTGGAGGAAAAATAAGATGACAAGGTTTCCCAAGTCTCTTGGGATGTCTTACAAGTTCTAATATGTGGCAAAAGAAAATCAGAGATGGAGTTGAGTAAATAAGACCTTGCCAATGCATCCTTAGCACACCATGTGTTGAGCTTTTCATGTTCTTCCTTTGTTGGTAATCCTCTTGTTTTGAATGAGGGCAATTCCTCATCTCCTGAGATGTATCCATAGAGACTCCTTCCTTGTAAGTAGGTCTTCATCCTCAGAGACCATGCTTGATAGTTGTTCCTGTCCAATTTATCAATAAATGAAGGAAAACCATCTCCCATTTTAGCTTAGTTTGCTCTGATACCACTGTTGGGAAAGATGGATGGATGCTCCAAGAGATTGAGTAGGTACTACCAAACCTGCTTTGTACCAGCCCCCTAATGCTTTAGACTTGATAAGTAGACCTCCTTAACTTTACAATGGCACCATAAAATGGCCTATGTACTTTGGAAGTGATGTGTGTAATGATTGAATCAAAACCGATAACTTTGAAACTCAAAATCTCATGAAAACCTTCTATTTATGTCTTCACACCTCCTGGATCTTTTGCTTAGTATGACCAACACAGTAGGAATTGGAAAAATTCCTTTTAGGGGTATTTAATTAGCTTAGCAGTCTAACTATTTCAAGTGGAATGATGTAAAAAGATAAACTATGCTAAGAGAAATCAATTTAGCAAGTAAAGCTATACCCCTGATTTTTTAGGACTGTAGCAGACATTGACCAGTGATCACCTCGACGCGAATTTCTCTGAAATGGCTGAATAGAATCTCCTCAAATTTTGATAGCATGTAGACAACTTCAAGTTAAATTCAACAAGCTTTAGATCATTGAATTTGGTGAAGATTTGACCGAGATATGCACTTCACAAGTTGATAGACTTTCAAGGAGTATAACAGAGAACTCAGAAATGACTAATGAGAATGTATGTATTAATGAACACTTGTATACAAATCCATTGGCATGAATGTCATTGACTAATGGTGTAGATAGGTGTGGGCTAGAACGTATGCCTCACACACACACTCAGAATTAGTAATGAGAAGCTCGGGAGTGATGAGTTCTACCCACGACTTTTCCATGACCATTTTTATAGAGAATGATTAAAAAATTGAATTCAAATTCAAACTTTTGGCTCCCTATGATCAAGCTCCTATATCCTAGGAGATATTCCTTCAATCAAAGAGCTAACTTTTTCCATGAATCCTTTTGGTAGGTGTTTACAAAGATTCCAAGTCAATTTGACTTTTACAAAGAGATAAAGTGGTAATTAACCACTAGCACTAGTTCCTATGCTTCTCCATATGTGTATGGACTTCAATGTATCTATCAAGCCAAATGTGTAGGCTTGTGAATTACACCAATATAAATCAATATGAATCAAATTTGACTCACAATTAGGGTTTGCATAGGCACTCATCTTCCTAAAGATCATGTCCTATCCTTGCATCCACAAAAGTATTGTTATGCTACCTTGTTGCAACTATGGAACCCATCCTTAGGTGTTTCATACTCTTCTTTTATTTTTTGCATTTCTTCTTTATCCTTTTTACCCTCCTCATGTTTCATTTTCTCATGCACCTCATGTTTATCCCATTTAGTTTTTGTTGGGTGTGTGAGTGAGTGAGGAAGCATGAATAGAAGTACACACAAGAGCGAAGAAGGGGATCAAACAAGGGGACCAAAGAACAAAGACATGCCACGGGAAAAGAGATCTCTGACGATAGATGATCAATAGTATGGGAATGAACAAGTGAGAGCTATAAGTGGATCCCTACCTACAATATACCATTACATATAAGTATATCCTATATATATGGATACATGGTGAAATAACCTCTAGCCAATACTAGAGTTAAAAATGCCCATGTATAGGGAAATATTTCACATCAAAGCTACTTGAGGGATACATAAGTATAAAAAAACCCCCTAGAAGGAAATGATGTGGGCACATACAAAGATTGAGAGATCAACACCCACAAGGTAATAAGCATAAAGCTTTGTGAAAACCTTCAATCTTTTTTTGTGGAAGAGCTTTGGTGAACATATCTAGCATATTATCTTTTGTATGCAATATACCAAATCAATATTTCAAGCATGAAGGTGATCTTTGACATAATGATAATGAACCTCAGTGTGCTTTCTATGCGCATGGAAAAATAGATTTCTTGCATATAGTATATGAGAATATGCATAGGTGCATCAATATTAGTGATAATATGCATAGGTGCATCAATCTCCATGTGTAAATCTGTCATATAGGCATCTCCACAATTTAAGCTCCACTATAGTTATGATGACTACCTTGTACTCAGCTTCACAACTGGATCTGGCCAAAGTAGGTTACTTCTTATTCAACCAAGATATGCTTGATCCCCCAAGGAAAAAACAAGTACCATTAGTGGACACTCATGTATCATAACAACCAAGCCAATCACCATCTATAAAAGCATGTTTGCATGGTTGACCATCTCTGTCCATTAGGGCAAAAAACGACCAAAAAGGGGTTGTTTGCTAATGAGAGATTAAGGAAATTGACAAATAGTGTCTTTCCACGTGTACAAGAATATAACATTGTTGTCTCTTTTGATCGTATGAAGAATTTCTTTTTTTAATACAATTTTCTCTAAAAGCACCGCTAAAGTGATGAAGAGTCCCGTATTCAGTGTACAATTTTTCGGTTTGATGCAAAAAAGATACTTTTGCACACTACACAAAGCATATTCTCGAATTTCCAAGAAGGATTTGATTTTTGAAGATACAAAATATTTTTGGGTTTACAAAATTTCATGATCATTCAGCGACAGGGTTTACATCAAATCAAAAGTTTCCACGTGTACAAAGCCTTTTTCTTTATAAATACTGCCAAAATTTGTGAACGTCCGTTCCTCGCTTTGAACATTCTTCTTCTTCTAAGTTCAAATGGCTTCTTCTTCTCGTCGTCCTTCCAATCGTGTAACTTCATGTGAGGTTTACAATAGAAGAGAGGATTCTTTGTGGAAACCTCTTTCTGTGAAAGTAAATGAATAGGTAACTATGCTTCCTAGCTGCAGAGGTGCCCATAAAGTCAAGCATGCCAAAAGAGACAACACAAGAAACCACTGGAAGGGACGTATTCTCAGTTTCAAATTGAAGAGATGCGGTTGGTTTGCACGAGTACAACATGTGTACACCGCTAAGGATCTTGTTCTAGAAAATCATCTGCAATTCCCTTCGTACTGCAAGTGAAGTTTGACAATGCTCTTCTATCATTCCAGTTGTTTTTGTATAATAGAACATATGTTTTTGTACTGCAGATATCTTTCCTTCCAATATTGTGGAATGGCAACCTCTTGAATGTTTAATAGGAACATTCAGAGTTCTTCATAAGGAATATGTAGAACTCATGTATGCAGACAAATCTGTTCAATTTTTCAATAGCATAGAGTTATTTGTCCATTATGCAGATTATCAAGTGCCATCAGGGAGGAGTTCTTATGGAAATCTTGTACATGTACCTGGTCCTTGCATCTCTTCATTAGATTGGGATGCTCCTGATCATTCAACAGTTTCAAGTTTTCTATGCAAAATTAAATTTGACATCCAAAAGGCAATGTTAGCGGGCCGAATTTGGAGAAGGATAAAGATTCAATGGTTTTTGCCTATTAATGTCTTTGTAGCATGCTTTAAAAACATGTTATTACAGAAAACAAAAATAATGTGGTTGAATAGGAGAGTCTCTATTTTAGAGATTGATGATGTTTTAGGTAGGGAATGGGATAGCAAAGAAGTTCAAAAGCTAGGTGATATTATTTTATGTAAAGTTCCCAATTCTCTTTCAATCTCATATCAGATATGTCGACAATCTCTGGTTCTAGGATACGACTATAGAAGGTGGAAAAAAAAGCTTGGACTTTGGATAGCCTTGGACTCAGAGGAGAGTTGTCCAGAATTTGAGTTAGAAGTATTGATTCATCCAGATTTTCAATCAAGGAAAATAATTGTCACTGCAAATTGGAATCTAGAAATGTAAGGGAGCTCCTAGAATACCTTGATGAGGTATCATCTCAATGTAGATTCTCAATTGATGATGCAATAGTTAACATTAGATCAGAGAAATCATTATCTTGCATAAGTTGCCTCCCACCAAGGGTGATTAAGTTCCAACCTTTAAGATTGTAACAAGTTAACCCTGACATTCTTACATAATGTATCTTCCTCTAATAGAAGCTTCTATTGATACTTCCATTGAATTTTCTTTGTAGGATGGTGACAAAGAATGTGTGTTAAATTATTAATTTTAAATGTCTATATTCATCTTTGCATTTTTTAATTTACTTTCAAGATTTTGATGAGGTTCTTATTGTACAATGATAAGAATATAAACCAAGACATTCTTAGATATTTTTTAGGTCCTTTATTTCATATTTCCATTGATTTTTATTTGCAGGAGTGAATTGATGACTTCAATTATCCCCCTTCATCTAAACTCATATTGGCAATTTTTTGTTTAATCTTAACATTCTGATGAGGTTCCAACTAAGAAATAATTATACAGGAACTTGCATAAGTTAATTCTAGATGAACAAGAGATCTAGAATTCAATATCTAATTTCAATTTAATTATTATAGTCTATCAAAGGTGCACATTAGTCTCAATTAAATAATTTGATTCTATCCAACTTTTTTGTCCTCAAGTAATGCAAGAGAAATTATCATGGTACACATAACAAGTAATATAAGAGATGGTGGAGAACCTGGTGCAAATTCCAATCCAAGGTTTGGTATTTCAAAATTAGAAGAGCATGACTTAAGGCATAAAACAGAGGAGACAAGATAAGAGAAGATGATCGATGCAAGCGACTAGTGCAATCTGAACTTGTCGGATGGCCCTTATCGCTTAGATCGGTCGTGTTAGCAAACTACCGTGAGAGACTTCAACAAGTGACCTTGCGTAAAGATTTGACTCATGAGTATAAAAAAAACTAGCAACAGCGATGAAATGGATAATACGACCGATGCAAGCGATAGGGGCAATCCAAAATTCTCTGATTCCCCGTATCGCTTGTATCGGTCATGTCCTCTTAATTCTTTATATCCTTCTGTATCTTCTCCAATTTAAACTTTCCAACAAGAATGGCACGAACAAATTTAATTGGACCATGCAATGAACTTTTGTTTAACTCTCAAGAGGTTCAATACAACTGTATACTTCTCAAGGCATATAAATATTGTAAAGGCAAATAAATATGGTTACAATGACCATCTTCCAGATGAAGATTGGCATAAGTACATACAATTTGTACATAAATAAATCTTCCAACCTATGTTGGTTTTACAATAGATTTCAATCTAAGACTCAAAAATGATTCAACCCTTTCTATCCTTTTTGGAGCCCTATTTTCTCTGTTGCTTCTGTCTCTTTTTGGAGCTTTCAGCTTGACTCTTTTTGTTGTTCCCATGCTTTAATGGTGAGTGAAGAAGAAGCCTTTTCTTTTTATCTTCAGACTTTTTTTTATCAGGTGGAGGGGGTGGAGGTGAGTCTGGATCATATGGGCAGATTGCATGTTTCATGATGCCATTTATTGCTCTCTCTCTTATCAAGATGATCCATGCATCTGGGTAGTCTGATAAATTTAATTCAGGACTGTAAAACCTTATTTCCAAGAATCTTACAACATTTGCAATCACTCTCCAGCCACATGATGTTGAGTCTCTCTACAATGGCACATGAATTTGTATGTATCCAAATTGCTTTTGTTCATTCATTTTAGCAATTCTAGGAAAATTCTGATCAATATGCATCTTGAGAAGCTTTGCAGCACTGCATTGTAAAGTGAAAATCAGAATGGATGGCATGGCTTTAAAATAGAGAACAACAAAATGTATAGCAACTTACACTTTGCAATTCCCATGTTGTGATTGAAGAGAATTGAGGAAAAGAGCTTGATATGCATTGAAGTCAACAATAATCAAACTCCAATGGCCCCTGTCAATGAGTTGCATGTAAATATACTTTCTTAAATGAAACAAATATCTTTCCAAAATGAAGATGAATACTTACTTTTCAATATATGGGTAGATAACACATTCTACCTCTTCTGTAAAATCCTGTAGAAAGGACTTGGCATCTCCATGTTTATGCAAAAAACACTATGTCACAAGAGGATCTAAAATAAATACTTTTCTTTGAACCGCTTCCTCACATTGTTGAAGAAGAACCCTACAAATCAAGAAATAAAAATTCAATCAAGGAACTAGAAAATTAAGCAAAACAGAAGCATTTTAAGGCCTCTAGATATACCTGAGTGAAATGTTGACCACACTATCTGATATTTCAACATGAAGCTCCCTCAACATCTTGTTGTCTTCAGGTCTAATGTCAAGAAACCAATCTTTTTGCCATGGCATTGCAACATTAACTATTATGTGCCCATCTCCTTTCTTGAGGAGCTCTTTATTTGCTTTCTGTAACTTTTGAATCTCGGTTAAGATGACACTTTCCTCTGTAAATAATCCCTGCTTTTTCCTCTCCTCCTCACTATTTGCTGCAGGTCTAGTTTCATGATCATGAGTGACCTGAGGGTTGATCTTTTCAATGACAACTGTTGTTTTGGGTGCTCGAGCTGGAAGTATATTTAAAATATCGAAGAATTTTTTATCATGGTGATCAATAGGGACCAGAGCTTTATCAAATTTATATCTTATTCTTGAAACAATAACATAACCCTTTGCCATTAGTGTTACCCTATGAGAATGAGCAGCACATAAATAGGCATCATTCATAAAATCAATAGCAAAGTCCTCTGCAGCTTCTTGCAGGCATAGCAGTGCTTGAGTTTGCCACCTCACATTGACAAAGGATGAGGTCTTCATCAAAGAACAGAGGTTGGCTGAGGTCTGCTTGACAACTCTCATAAATGGAAGTCTAGGGATCAACAATCCCATAGACTTTTGAGCTCTTCTAATTTCCCTCAAGGACTTTACATGGTACTTGACCCTTTTTTTTGAAGGCTTGTTTGGCACATTGGCTTGAACCTTCTGGGGATTTTGCTCCTGGACATTTTGCCCCTGGGCATTTTGGTCCTGACCCTCAGGGTACAACTTCCTTGCTGTCTTTTTGGTCCTAGCCATACTCTGCACAAAATCAGAGTCTTTAGGCAAGGAATTAGGAAAAGTGGAAACTTACTCTCAAAAAGCTATGATCAATGACTCTTTCCACTGTCAAAAAATTATGATCAATGACTCTTTCCACTGTCAAAAATTACTCTCAAAAATCTATGATCAATGACTCTTTCCACTATCAGAGACATGACCGATGCAAGCGATAGGAGTCATCCGAAAATGCTCGGATGTCCCTGATCGCTTGCATCGGTCGTCCTTGAATTCATCATCGAATATCAATCAAATATATCTTACAATGCAAAATACTCAACTATCACTAAGAAAAACATAATTTGAAAGCTATGATCAATGACTCTTTCCACTGTCAGAGACACGACCGATCCAAGCGATAAGAGTCATCCATAAATGCCCGGATGTCCCTAATCGCTTGCATCGGTCGTCCCTGAATTCATCATCATATTTCAATAAATACAAGTTAAAATAAAGGTAACAATGCATAATACTCAAGCATCACTAAGGAAACCAAAATTTGCAAGCTATGATCAAGGACTCGATGCCATTTAAGAAACATGACCGATCCAAGCGATTAGGGTTATCCAAAAATCTTGGATGTACCGTGATCGCTTGGATCGGTCGTGTCCATATTACCTAACACAGAGAGCGCTCTCTATAGAAATTGTGAAGAAGCAGCTTAAAAACTTGGTGGATATGGAACCTCGACGCTTGGCAAGTGTTGACAAAAAAAATGAAATAAATGAATAGGGAAGCTTAAATAGGTCCCAAAATTGAGTTGACCATTGGTGCCATGTGGCATGCCACGATTGGTCCACGTCATATAGCCGTTGTGAATTCCAATGTCTTTTGCCATGTGGCATGATTTGATTGATCCATGTCATCTATCCGTTGCATCGGCCAACGTATGCTTTGCCACGTGGCACTCGGTGATTGGTCTACATCATTCGACCATTACTTCTTCCCTCCTTGCCTATAAATAGCTACTTCCTTCACAAAATCAAATTTTGAACCTTCAGAGAATTTTTCTCATTTACATGCGTATTTTTCTTTCGTCCCCGACACTATCGATACAAGCGATTTTGCCCATTTGACCTATGTTGACTCGCTTTAGTCGCTTGCATCGGTTGTGTTCTCCTAATAGACATACAGGAGAAGCTGCAGCTACGACAGAGGGAATGAATGAGATCCTTAGTGTCTCTCCATCAGAGAAACTTCTTGATTTCATGGTTCAAGAGGGTTTAAATGTATATTATTTTCCTGATGCAATGACGATATTCAACCCCAAAATTGATTTTGAAAAACTCCTAGAGAAATCGAAAAGTTTTCTTAAGGATGAGTGGGAGATTTTCTTTGGGTTGATCAATGGAAGGATCCTTTCTATTTCTCAAAAAACCTATGTCCATCCTCACATCTTTGGGAAGGATCCGATAGATAGGGCTAAAATCACAAGAAAATGCAAAAGGATATCCCCTTTGCCAGGGAAGCTTGATTTATGCCCAGAGCATGAAAAGGACTGCTGCTTGCTCCCTTTAAACATTGCCTTCTTGATATGGCTTGATCATATCTCAGTTGAAAAGGAGGAAAATGTTCATGTTGAAGACGAGCCTTTCTTAGAGCTGACACTTGAGGGAAGCTCAAAAACTATGAAAGGTGTCATGGAGATTGTTGAGGAGATCAATCTCCAAGCAGAAGAAGAGCAGGTCAAAGGTTTTGATGTGGCCACTTTTAAAGCAGAAACTGCAATAAGGGAGCCAACTGAAGAAGTTCAAGTGTCTGAGAAGTCCCTACTTCTCCCAAATCTACCTTTTTACTTTATCTCTGAAAAAGAGTTTATACCTCTATTTTACATTCAGGAACTTTTCAATCTAAGGGAGGACTTCTGCCTTGCAGCTATAGCTGAGTCAGAAGAAGTTGCAAGGAAATTCATCAATAAGAAAGGAGAAAGAAAAGAAGAATTTTTGCGTCTTGATTTGGATTTGTCTAATGAAGAATTCAAAGATTCATCACAAGCTCTTTCAAAATGCTTTGAGAAAGCTATCTCAGAGAAGCCAAGACTTGCTGATGAAGAGTTTGATGAGCATCAGAAGCAACTTGGAATATACTCGTTTGGGCGCGGCTATTCATTCTTGGATGTTGTTGAGGACAAAGGAACAATTTGTATTGACTCAAAAGAGCTCATTGAGGAGGAAGATGAGGTCAAGGTATGTTTAATCGCTTGCATCGGTCGTGTTCGGACTTGAAGAGGAAGATGAGGTCAAGGTATGTAGTAAAATATATTCTCATGATTTTAAGGCTAAGGAGATGAGATGCCACAATCGGTTTTCTCCAAGGTCTCCATTTACACTGAGAAGTCGATCACGACCGATGCAAGCGATAAGGCCCATCGGATATTTTCCGTTGGGCCTTATCGCTTGCATCGGTCGTGTTTGGACTCGAGGAAGATGACGTCAAGGTATATAGTTAACTATATTCTCAAGAATTTTAGGTTAAGGATATGAGATGGGACCGATGCAAAATCTCTATCTTGTGTCAGATTTGTCCAAGTTCTCCATTAGAAGTGTCAGAAGTTGATCATGACCGATGCAAGCGATAAGGCCCATCCGATATTTTTCGTTGGGCCTTATCGCTTGCATCGGTCGTGTTTGGACTTGAAGAAGATGACGTCAAGGTATACAATTAACTATATTCTCAAGAATTTTAGGTTAAGGATATGAGATGGGACCGATGCGAAATCTCTATCTTGTGTCAGATTTGTCCAAGTTCTCCATTAGAAGTGTCAGAAATCGATCACGACCAATGCAAGCGATAAGGCCCATCGGATATTTTCCGTTGGGCCTTATCGCTTGTATCGGTCGTGTCTAGGAGTTGCATGCAGCATTGATAATAGATATCTAGCTTGTAAGAATTCCCCTCATTCATCAAATATTACATGTTTCTAGGTAGTTTGCAAAGAGGTATTGATGACGACCGATGCAAGCGATAACGACTGTCTGAATTTCTCTAAAGACCCTAATCGCTTGCATCAGTCGTGTCTCTTGCTTTTTTTCTAATTGTTTAAAGTTACTTCTCATGACTCCTAAAGTGTGCTTGCACTTCATCTAACCTTGTTTTTCATTTTACCACAATTAACTTTATTGGATGAAGACAATTACCTTGGCAGGGACAAGGGAACAAGAAAAGCCATAGAAGAGAAAGGAAAAGCAAAGGTGGATATTCATTCTATTATCCACTATCTTCTAAACTTGAACCCAGGAACAAGAAAAGCCATAGAAGAGAAAGGAAAAGCAAAGGTGGATATTCATTCTATTATCCACTATCTTCCAAACTTGAACCCAGACACTTTTTGTGTTATTCACAAGCACTATAGTGAGGAGCCAGACTTTGCATTGTTTTGCTTGAGGACTCTATCAAAATACATGGGTTTTACTCCAATACCCTTTAATGCTTTCAGAGTTTTGCTGCTTGAAAGAGCAACTGCATTCAAAATTTTTGGATATGCCCCAGGACTCAATGCTTCAAGGGCAGGGTACTTTCTTTGTTATTCAAGCTATGCAATGGCTGTAGGGGTGTCAGATTTAAAAAGCATTGCTGGATACAAGATAAAAGAGTTCCTCAGATATAGAGGTGATTTGCCAGAGCCAAGCTCTTTAAAGAGGCTCAAGGAATGACTTGATTTTTTCAAATTCTATATCTCAACAAATGTACATATACAGAAATTACCCAATGTGATATAAGACATTGCAAATTTTTTTGGTGTAATTGATCCATGGCCTAATATTAATTGTCATTGATTCTCTGGTCAAAGTCATCTGATGGTAATAGACATATTTCTTTTCAAAGCTTAATACATCATGAAATGTACATACATGACATCTTTATTTCTCAAAGAAATAAAAGGCATTGCAAATATTAAAGCTCTGTTTGAAATTTAGTCTTTTTCATTTTGTGATATTGATACATGATGATTTTGTCTGGTGATAGCCATATCCTTCTGATTATATTTGGCATGAGGTCCTTTGTAATTGTCTTCTAAAGAACCAATCAAAAAGCTCTCTGAAGGCATTGCTCTTTGTTACTCCTCCTCCTTTCCTTGTACACCTAAAGAAGCTTGTCGTTGCTTGATAATGAGATTTTTCCATGCCTTGGGTGTTCCACATGGCAAGTGGTTCTTTTTCTGCAAAGAATGCACCATGCCCAAGAAGAATATGCTAGAAGAGCAGAAGAATCTCATTAGATCTTTATTTCAATTAAAAATAAGTAAATTGAATAAAATATCTTTGGAGCTCACCAAGTAGTATGTTATGTCTTTGGCACCCCATGCCTCTATGATGGTTTCTATAAGCTCTGTGGTCGCCTTTCTGAAATTTGTCACATAACCTGCTGCCTCATGATCTTAAAAAGATTATCTAGTTTGACCCACACCTCCATTCTCTTTTTTGCTATTTCTGGTTTGCTTTTTACATTAGTCGTGACCTCACAAAATTTTTTCCAACAATTCCACATGGCATTTAGTTGTTTGTCATCATGGTTGCTGAAGAATCTCCTTGCTTTTGCACCTCCCATTGAGACATCTTGTAGTACATCACCTGTATTTTGTGAAACCTTTGGATCTTTTCTTAGATGAACATCACCACCATGAAATCCCATTTCTGAAAGAAGACATTCACATTTTTATATGCATTCATCTGCAAGAGTTGTAGGCTTGATAGAATATGCATAATCTAAGTGAAGACGGACCAACTTGTCAATGATTCTTAACTCTGCATGTAGTGTACATATGTGTACATTTGTCAATGCTATTGGAAGTATGGGATCCCAAATCATTGAAGAAGATGAGTAGTTATGAAGAATAACATTTTGTCTGGAAGGAGCCTCTTCAACCTCAACTCTAGCAATCCATCCATTTGTGCCTGGGCTTTGCATGCAGTACAAGCAAGGGTACTTAGAATTTGCTCCCCCACTTATATCAAACATGCATTTGAGTGTCTTTAGGTCTCTAATCAAATGCCACTCAACTTGAAAGTTCCCGTAGTCTTTGACATTCAACAATTCTCTTGCATGATGCCTTTGGATAACATTTGGAATGTTTGTCTGTGGGAATAACCATTTAAGTGTTTTATGGCTCTCAGATGGAACTTGAGCACAACCAACCCACCATAACTCCATTTTTTATTGTACTTTGAGAGATGGAGTATCCAATTTCCCCAAGGCAATAGTCCAAAGCTTTTTTCATCAGTGCAATACTTATTCTCTCCATCTTTTGATGTTTTTTAAGCTCAGCTTCATCAAGTTTGATCACAAATTTCAATAGACCAGAACATTCATGTTCTTTTATATTATAGAACTGAACCATGTATGTTTGAAGTTTTATAACATCTATCCATATGTTGTTAAATGCATTGTAAGTGAAATGTAACTTTTGTTTTCCTACTTCGTAAGGCATGTTACCGTGAATATGTTTATATTCGCCAAATATTGACATGATCTTCTTATTCAAGCAGAGCCGAAACTTTCCTACATGATGGGCTCTAGGCAATCCAAAACTTCTAACTTTGTTAAATTTTAAAAATTCACACCAAACTTTAGAAATTGCTCTATAACCTTTCCTACTCCGACACTATCACAAATCTTTTGAATTTGAGATGGTTCTAGTAACAGATTCATTTCTGTCATGAGTTTTTGAAAAACAAAGCGTTTCAAGCATGTATTTTCATTTAGTTTCAATCGACTTAAAACATCATTTTGACTCAAACTTTCATTACAGAAATGTACGCGCTCAAAATTGCTCAAAAATATTGAAACCTAGCACATTTGTCACATGCTCTCTAACAATTTTCATTCTTTTCTTTTTCTGGCCAGGATTTTTTAGTCAAATCTAAAAAAGGTTTTACTCGTTTTGACCGCATTCTCAAACCTATAGGAGTTTCTTTCATTTTTTTAAAAGACTCTAACTGAGAAGATAAAGTGGATAATTTGTTTTCTAGCTCCCTCATATGTAAATCCTTCTAGTGTAGTGTGTTTTGTAAACAGTTTATGTATTGTACATAATTCCTTGAAATATCCAAGAGCCTTGAACAATAGCCTCGTAAACCATCCTCACCATCTCCTACAAATCTAATTAGATCATGAAGATTATGAAAAGGGGGGTACCTTCCAGTTTGTGGATCAATTGGATAAACAGATATGTTTGGTTTCCCCACTATCAAAGTACCAAACATTGAGTCTATTGCAGACATCCACTATTCATGAGAAGATGGATCATAACTACAAACAATACTAAATGCCCATTCTACATTCTGCACAAGATTTGCAGACTTTGTTTTGGGTGTAGAGGCCTTTTCAACAACCATTCTAACCTCTTTCTTCTTTGCCTCTTTTGTAGCCAGTTTTGGACAACTCTTTATGACATGATCATTTCCTTTATAGTATTTACAAAAAAAATTTGCTTTTTAGTTTTCTTCTCATCTTTGTCATCCCGTTTTCATTGTGAAAAATTAACAGATGTTTGCTTACTAATAGATGAGCTCCATTTTCCTTTGCCCTTCTGACTAGCCGGGAAATCTTGATATGCAACATGCATAATGGACCTATTCTGCCTAGAATGATCTTCCTGGAATAGAACAGAGATTAGCTCCTCAATTGTTAAGGCATTTGGATTGCCTTTCATCATCCATCAAAGAATAGAAGCAAACCTCTCATATGAATCTAGATAACCATTGAGAATAGTTTGCACAAATGGACTGTCAAGCAAGACTTCATCAACAGAAATCAATTGCTCCTTCAAATCTTTGATCTTTGTCAAAAAAATGTCCATGGAATCTCCTTCATTCATGTGCTCACTCTCCAACTGTTTTTGGAGGTAAGCAACATGAGCCTCATTCCTTGCCTGGTATAAAGTGGTAAGTGTATCCAAGCATCCTTTGCTATTTTGTAGGAGTGAAAGTGAGGAATAATGGCATGTTTGACAAACAAGGCTATCAATGCATGTGCCTAAGCATCTCTTCCATCCCAACAAAGTTGATTTGCAATAGGTGTAGCAGGAATTGCAACACAAATAGGAACCTGAACAATATCACCATCTTCAATGCCATCTACATCACCTTTAATAACTATATTTGCAAGTGTAATAGGAAATTTTTTCAACACCCTGACAATATTCCAGCTACCATCCGACTTATCTTCACCAGCCAACATATGGAATACATCACTAGTTTCAGCCATAACCACTGACTAAAATACCCTGATGCAAAAAGATGATTATATCTTAAAAATTTGTACAGAACTACCCTCTCAAGTTGTGCTAAACATGTGGTAGACTTCGAGGCACTTATACTCTCAAGTTCTACTAAATATGTAGTAGACTTTGAGGTGCTTATGCTGCTAAACCGAAACCTTTATATATCTTTGGCACAAAAAGACAAAATTTCCTACACAAACATTGCACTAGTGCATTGGGAGGCCAAATGAGCTCTGATTGCCTATTGCCTTGAGTGTGCTCACCAATTTTTGTGCAATTTTGAGACTATGATTGGAGGGGTGTCGAGGACACCCTAGATGAAGTGACAACCTGTTCTGATACTAATTTTGGAGTTTGAGGTCATTGGAAGCATGCAAACAACACAAGGAAGAATAAGAATCTTGGAGCACAACACACAATACTAAATGTATTACCAAGAGAACATACAAAGATAAGTGACCCGTTAGGGTTATAGGCATATATACAAGTCAGGAAAAAACCTCCTGAAGAGGGAAAAAAGTGCTTAGGTGGTCCTAGTGTGTTCACACATATAACGACATAAATATATCAACATTTAGGAGAACTCTTAATGGCATGATCATTTGCCTTATAGTACCTCAAACTTTTTTTGCTTTTTTATTTTCTTGTCATCTTTATCTTCCTTCTTTTTTAAAGCAAAATTACATTAAAAGAAAAAGATGGAAGATTACATTCCCTTATTTACTCAGGAAGGAAAATCGATAAAAAATAAAAACAACCTTGAGATAAACTCTAGTTAATATAGATGTGGCACCATGATGAAAGGTTACATACATGGGAAGAGTTGAGAGCCAAGGGATGGGAGTAAGAAAACAAGGGCACCGACATGGGTCACAGGGGGGAACAAAAGGAGAGATTAACACTTGTTCATCTTCATGTTGCTATAATTGAAGACTTGGTAGATGTCATCAACATAATCAAAAGTAGGGGCTCATTCTCGAAGGAAATTTTGAAACTGCTTGGAAAGAAATGGCAAAAGACCATACATTCCTCAAAGAGTGTTGGGTGTACTCTTTGAAACCAAAAATAGAGAACAATCAAAAAAATCTTCTTCTTTTCCAAAACCATGAAGTACGTGGGAAATAGTGTACCCATAGTGATGGTATCCTTAAATTTCATCTTCAATTTATATATCAAAGCGTGACCTCTCTATCCATCCATGACTGTTTTACAAGTGAGCTTTTCCTTCCAAGGGAGGGACTTTTGGGCCTTGTTGGAGACCTTGGGTGATATCTATAGAAAATTTGACTCTCTTACCTACAAAAAGGAGTTTTTAGTTAGATATTTGAGAGATTTGAAGAAAAGGTGGCTTTCACCTTTGACAACCAATATATTTCTTTCTCTCTAAATTATGTAAAGTATTCTCATCCTAATTGTGTCCCACAAGAGGATGCCAGTAAAAGAGTTAACTCCTAACAATATCTCATTCCATTGGAAGGGTTTTTTTTCCAAGGAAGCCATCTAGCATGTAGCCATAACCAGTAAAGTTTGGTATATTTTTATTCTACAAAAAGATGAACTATCGATTCATCTTGCTTGCAAAAAGGGAAAAATATCAATGTCTGTTGTATTTGGTTAAGTTTATCACCAAACAAGATACCTTGATGTACCAAAAATCAAGCAAATATCGATTCTTTATGGTGAAAGATAAAAACCAAATAACATACATTTTTTATTTCCATTGTTTCCAAGACCAATTGATATGCAATAATTTGTTGAGTTTGGAAGTAAGGTTTGGGATGTATGAACACAACCCAAGGGCAAGGGAGATGATTTCCCAATATTCATCAAGATCCCTTGTCAATATTTTGGAGGTATCCCCTGGGTAAGAATCTCATAGAGGATATTGTATGCTCTTTGGGAGATTCGATTTTCTCGACAAAGAGAGTCAAAGTCCAACAATTGATGGTTTTTATCTCAAATGTCTTTGTGGGTAACAATTCCACTTTTCATAAGTTTATGTCATGTCTTGAAGAATATTCTATTAAGGAGTGGTAGTATGGCACTAAACTAGATATTGTTGTCATCGATAGTTCCCCATTTGCATTTTGGATATCTAGTCTATCTTTTAAGCTACTACCATGTTGAGAAAGCTTGCTCAAAAAAATGTGACCTTTGAAGTGGAAATCATGTTGTTGTAGTATATAGTATGTATATCAAAACCTTTCCAAGCAAGGAAGTGAATTGGATAGTTTTTAATAGAAAGTGTTTGAATAAATCAAACAAAAAATCATTCGAATTCATCATCATACAAATCCGTTTAGTAGCCATTCTTGTACCAAGGTTTTCAAGATCAAGGAGCCCAAATCCACCTTTGACTTTAGGGAGATATCAAGTAGTGTACTTGAACTTGACAAGGCTCTTCCTTTTTTTAGAGGATCCCCGAATGAAGTTATGTAGGGTATATTTGACCCTCCTAAATTGGGCCTTATAAGGGGTAAAAATAGAGAGATGGTAGATAATCACAAGCTCTACATAATATTTTTGCAAAAGAGATCTTGTAGGCAAGGTTGGGTTATAGCTTGTTCCATTTCCAAACTTTGTTGTTTTTTTATCTAGTAGGTATTCCCATATAGTATTGGGGTACACATTAAATCCAATAGGCATGCCAAGAATTCTAAAGATTTCTCCATCATTCATAGGTTGACATCAAACCTTGGTGATGAAATTAGGCAAAGGATTTCAAGAATCTTTCACTAGTGTTTTGTTGTGGTTGATGATGGAAACACTATCTTGAAAAAAGGTTTCCAACATGTCCCACAATCAAGTCAAGCTATTTGGGTCATTATGAATAATCACATTAGTATCATCTGCATCAGTTTGAAGTAGCTTATGTTCTTGACACTCAAGTATAGAGATACATCTCAATTGACGTGTATCAAGTTCATGTGTAGGAGCCATCCTAGCAATTCATCCACAATAGCAAATAGGAGGTGGGTCAATGAACATCCCCATCTAATTGATTTCTTCAAGAAAATGGGATCAATCAAAGAATCGTTATTAGCTAACTTGCTTGAGGAGTTCACTAACAGGCAATGAATCGCATGAGTAAAGTACAATCCAAATCTGTAGTTTCGGAGTGACTGCAAAATGAAATCCCAACTTATCCTATCATAGGCTTTATCAAATTCAATTTAAAAAAAAAATTGAATTGTTGATATTGAGAGAAGCTCGGTTGTATGGCTTCCCAAAGTGAGGTGATGGTGTCCACAATGAATCTAACTTGGATGAAGTCTTTTCTTCAGAGCTTATCAACATATGCACATGAGGGCTAATTACATTCACCAATGCTTTAGCAATGATATTCTAAACAATGTTCAAGTAGGTGATGGAACACCAATTATTTAATGAGTGTATATCCTCCTTTTTTGAAAATGATTTTGATAGCCCCTTGATTCACAAATCTGGGCAAACTGTTGACAACACACAAGAATTCTAATATTATTCATCTCCATTTTTACTTGAAGATACCTTTCTCTTTTTATTTAATTTAATAAGCACTCTTGTGTAACTATGTGTGAGTGACAAACTAGTGAATAAGTGAGATTCATTCTCCTTTTAGTTGAGCATGGATTTTGCCCATTTTGTATATAAAGAGGTCACTACCTCTCATTTGGAAAGCATTCTTGGAGATAATGAGACCATGCTAGTTTGTGGAATGTTTAGATAGCTCTTTTGCTTGTGTGCTTGTTTTTTTCTTGCCTCATGCTTGTAACATGTTAGTTTGATGATTAACAACATTATTATGTGTGTGATTAGTCTTGTGTGTGGGTTGTTAACGATACTTTCCTCTTATTTCACGTGTAGTTTTGTGGTTAATCTCATGCTAACAAAGCACCATTGTGTCTGCTGAATGCTTCTATGTGACATTTGGGTCTTGTGAGATTCTCCTTTTTCTTACAAATATGAGTTGTGATGCAACAACGTCAACACAAACCATTCTGATTGATAATTCCTTCCAAAGTTCTAGAACGATTGGAGTGACCTTGGAGGAGAATGCATGATATAATTATGTTGCTACAACATCAAGATGATGAGTTTTACATTTTTGGAGAGAACGAATAGCACAAATGATCTCACTAAGTTTTAGAGGGCAGTCAAATTGGACATTCAAAGCATGAATTATGGTTTGAGTTATGTAGTTCACACTTTTGGCACCATCTTGCCATATTGGTCTATTATTAGTAGTAGGACTAACAAAATGGTCCTACAAGAAACTTCATATTAGTTGTCTTTTTTCTGAATCAATAGAAGCAACCCTATTATTCAAACGTATATCATTCAATGATTCTAATGACATCAGGTTGAATAGCTTTTGGAGATAGAATTTGAGTGTCGATGTGGAACCAACCCACACTTGTGTTGCATATTCCTAGCTTTGATGAGAGCAATAATAGTGTTGTAATTAGACAAGAAAGAAAGATTATCTAATAATCCTAGTGATTAGCTAGATAGAAAGACCAATAAACTCTATCAAGGTAGGCAACACAACACTTTTCTCCTAATTGGTTATTAGACCACGTGAAGCCCGACTTACCCGAGTTGCCTTTGAGGTTGTAGAGCTAATGAATGTGGCACCAATCTCTTTTTCTCATACCATTGAGCACTTTTCCATTCTTCTTGAATCTATATATGTAGTAGGTAACCATATTAAAATATCTAGTCAGAATAATAGTGGAAGCATGGGACATAAGTGATTTCCATCCCAAGGCTCTGAAAGAAGTAAAGCTTGCAGCATAAATTGAAATGAGATTGAAACTATAGGGCTGACCTAGTTGAATAGCAACCCAATGATTATTAGGGTCAATGGTGTGGCCCACTAGTAGATTGGATATGGAGGGGTGCAAACCTATACATGCACCTCCCCCACCCTGGTTGTGGTGAGCATAGAACAAGTTGAAGTCTGATCGAAGAATGTTTTGATTCCTCACAAGTTGGAGACCCTAACTTTTCCACTACAAGTAGATTAATTGTGTTATGAAGGAGCATGCATTGAGGTCTCTTGATAGCTTGTACCTTAGATAGTTCAAAAAAAAAACATTTGCAATTATATGAAATTATTTCAATGTTCATTATCAAAGGAGGAATTGGAGGCCCCTCTCTTGATTTTGTCTAAACCCTCAATGGAGTTTGTAAGCTCCTTGGTAATCCTTTCTTTTTTTTTGTTCGTGCAATACATGAATGTATCTATAAGGTGTCCTCCCTCCGGTTTTTGGAGTTGAGAAGGGTTTCCTCTAGAAACTTATCTTGCATGTCTATCTCTTTGTCTAGATTATGGAATTGGTTGTTTTTAAAACTTTCATCCATATTATCTTCCTCCATTGCTAAGGCCATGAACATATTGTGTCCAATATGTGTAGGTTTTGGAGGGCAAACAATCATATGTTCAGAAAGGAAAGTCACTCTTTTACTTGGGTTCCGACTTCTTTTATTGATTGGTGTGAAGCCATCTTGATCCATGATCTTTTTTCATCTTTCTTGGTGGGTTTTTCTATTTACATAAATGACATTCTCTAGAAAAATGCCCTTGTTTATGAAAAATTACACAAGATTTGGGCAAGTTCTTGTTTTGTCATCTCTTGCACATGGTAAACTCTACCCAAATTATTTGCGAAATCTATCTCAGTTTCAGGCTTATCTTCCATTCTATTTTGACATGTATTTCTAGGTTTTACCTCGGGTTGATAAGAGGGTGTTCCTTGATAATCAAGATAGTGTGGAGGGATTCTGGAATGCCAACAAGACTATGATTCCATCTCAGTGGGAGGTTGGGAAAATCAACCCAAACAAGGAGTTTCTTAGATTTATCTATAAGATGATTCAATGGAGGGTAAGAATATTGGTGTATCTTTGATAGACCAACATGGTTGTTTTAGCACCAAGTCCACGAGCAACATTGGTGAAAAAAAAAAGAAGTAACCATTTTGTTGGTATTGTATTCTTAGGGTAGGTAGATGAAGAGCTCCAAAATAATTTCTTAGCCAGACACATAGATATTCAAGTGGAGGTTGGGCTTTGGCATGGACAGACAAGAGTGGTTTCTTGTAGGAACCTTATAGCAATATCCATTTCCTCTTTAGGACAAAAAAGTATTTCCTTAGAAGAAGACTTAGACTTATCAATGTCTTCTTGAAATAGTTGCATCTCTCTATGTGCTCCTTTTTTTCTAGAGCTTCTTGTTACTATGGGTGAGTGAGGCTCAAGACTTGTGGCATATTCATTTGGTCTCGAGAAGACCATTTCAACTTCTTCCTTCTCTCTAGGGCTTTTGGAGGACATCCTACTAGATGTCGCCATCTGTTGAGAGGCAACTTTGAGAACTGCCTTTCCTTTGTGCACATTAGAGGTCATTTGTTGATCTTCCTGATGTTTAGCATATTCTTTTGTCAAGGGCTAGAGGTGATAGCCTCACGGTCCTCGAGTGCTTTGGGGCTTCACGAAGAAGTGAAATCACAATGAAGGTTCATGCTCCAAGCTACAACATGCAATGGCTAGAAAGTGAATACTATAGCATTCCCAAGAAGATACATAGTTTGCATGCGATGCCCTAGATCCTTGAATGATTTCTTTGCAATTTCCTCTTTATCTTTCTTCTTTGATTGCGAAACTACCAAATTTCTTCTTAGTAGTAGATGAGCTCAATTTACCTTTGTCCTTCTAACTACCTAAGAGAACTTGATTTACAACACGCATAATTGATCGAATTTGTCTAGATTGATCTTTTTGCCACAAAACAAAGAGTAAGTCCTCAAAAGTTAAGGCATTTGGATTCTCTTTCATCATCAAATGAAGCGTGCACGTAGAAATTTGATACGAATCTAGAAGACCATTAAGAAAAGTCTACACAAATGAGCTATTTGGTAAGATTTCATCTACAGCAATTGATTGCTCTTTCAAATCCTTGATCTTTGTTAGAAAAGTTTCCATTGAATCTCCCTCATTCATATGCTCACCCTCCAATTGATTTTTAATTTAGAAAACATAAATCTCATTTCTTGTCTAGTATGGTATGGAAAGAGTATCCAAAAGCATCCTCGGTATTCTAAATGAGTGAATGTGAGGGATGAAAGCATCTACAAGTGGATCTTTTCCATCCCAATGAAATTTCTCTACAATAAGTGCAATAGGAACTACAATGGGATTAGGAACATGAAGTTCATCGTCTTCAACAACACGTGCATCACATACTATCATAATATTTGCAAGTGTAGGAGGACGTACTTCAACAACCTACATAATATTCAAACAAGAATATTGTTACCAATACATGATACATCATGTACATGTTAGGTTTCCAAATGGTGATTGTTATATATGTGGCCCATTTGTTGTAAATATTGGATTAATCATCATTCTTTTGTATTAACTTTATAGTGAAAGGGCATTCAAAATAGTCACCCCCAAATAAACAAGAGACTTGTTGATAATTCATGTCTGTAGTATTTTGCTTTTTATAAATATTTTAAACCTAAAGTCAAAAGAAAACTATGAGGCAAGGAGTTTCTTAGTACAATCATTCTATTGTCAAATAGAAAAACAGCAAAGAAAAGTCTATTTTTTGGTCTATTCTTGTTCACATACTTGAACTCTAACTATCTAGAAAGTCAAATAATGAAGTGCACAACATTGCACTTGGTTTTATGAAGTATGTATATGAATAAAATTGTTCTATGGAGGGAGAAACAATAATTATAGTTCTCTAGATGTCTTAAATGCAAAGAAACTCTAAACTACCATAATTAATAATGTGTGGTACTACCATGTTGCTATCTGAAGTATAATAAGAAACTTAAATATAAAATGCATAGGATTGATTTTGGTGTGCTTCGCTAATCTAAAAGCCCTTGCTACAAAAAAGTCCCTAGATAGATCCCAAAGGGAAGAAACTAGCAACCATGATGGGATGGGATTGCCACGAAAATGGTTTAGGTAGACAAGCTAATGTGGAATGTGATTGCACTGACCAAGGAATGAGTATTTGTAATATCAATATGATAAAATTATGAAACAAGTTCAAGGAAGTGGGTATTGGTTCTTAAAGGTAGATAAATAAGCATAGGATTAGGACATCAAAGAGCGAATAAAAGAATCTAGAGAGTTCCAAATATAGGGCAAGAACATTATTTAAAGAAGAACAATTAGGTCTTTCAAGGATAATCATCCATCCTTCATGTAGTGCAAAGATCAAACAGTTGAGTGAGCAGTTTGTGGCTATGAATAAAGATATTGAGTGTGACCCAAATTCAAAGTTTTGGATTTATTCAGTCTTTATAGGATTTCAAATCATGATTTGTGATATAAAAATAAGGTTCTGAATACTGTACTGCCTGAATAGGGACTTTAAACTAGAAGGTTCCTTTTGCTCAGGAGAAGAAGCTCTCATTGGTGAAACCCAAGGAATGGTCTAACCTAGAACTGAGGAAGATACCAATAAAGTAGAGAAAGTTGAAATAGATGATGTGGATGCTAAAGAAGGCACACAAGATGTTACACTTATGGACATAATTAATACACATGCGTGGTTTAACTTTTTCCAACTTTAATGGTGTTTTGAGATATGAACTAGACATAAATGTCTTAAGCTTCACATTTAATTTTCCAAACCTTAGATGATATCCAGAATGACCTATAGAAGTGCCAAGTATTCATGGAAACTTTAGGAAGAGATGTACTCAAATGGTTGATGGAGTATCCCATTAACCATTTTGTAGATTATAAGGCAGTAAAAATAGCTTCCTCACAAAGGTCTCAAATAACTGAAATGTCTGGACAAATTTTCTTAGCATTACAGTATACAAAATAATATAATGAAAAGAGTATTGATTGTTATGTCACTATGTTCTAGATCTTAAGAGCATGCCTTCCACAAACCAATAGACCACTAGTAGAAATTCTTCAAAATCGATTTGTCAAAGGATTGTCTCCCATATTATGGAAGAAAATATGGCTCTATGCTATAAATCCTACCCAATTTTCGGACATCATAAGTCTTGAACAACAACTCAAACTGAATCCAACTAGGTCCATAGTGATCATTGATCTACCAACTTTAGTACATGTAATCCTCAGACACCATAGGATCCATTAATTCAATTATGTTGTACTAAAATATTGCAACCCTAGGAATAGTACAATAACATGAACATTAAAATAGAGTGCTATTTGTAACAAGCAAAACCATTACATTGAAATATCCATTACAATGGGTAGAACAATGTCCGTCCAACCACTATAAATCAAGTATAGGTCCACTATTATGTAGGAGATTGGAGCTAGTACACTCAAGGAGTGAATATAGTGGAAACAACCCAAGGCGTAGTGGGACCTTCTAATCAAAATCAAGGTGGTAACCCATCTCACAAGAACCATGGTTATCATGGATTTAATGCATGTTGTAGGAATTTTAATAAGAATATAGAAAATAAACAAAACCAAGGAGTTTCACTACGTAACTTTTTTCAAGGAATAGGCAACGTATGGCCAACTTTCTTGGGCTCCAAGGAATATCACCACAAAAAGAGAGAAGAGAAAATGAGGTTGCCCATGGCAAATATGGTAGAATTGGCATGCATAAAACCTATCGCTACATAGAACCTATTGTTGTTGTCCCAACTTGTTCCAAGATGCAATCTACTACCTAGACTAGCCCAACAACATTTGGTGTTCAAGACAAATATGCCATCTATTAACAGGCTACAAAATGGGAGGCTAGTGCCCTTGGAAATTTCCAACCATTGTACCACCTAACGAGGTACCGATCCAAAAATTATTGAATCAATTCCATAGGAATGTATTCCTATACTAGAGTATTGATTGTATTCCTATACTAGAGTAATGAAGGATGTAAAACTACTAGTATGTGATCCAAAATTTGATAGATTTTGAAGGCCAATGCCATTGTTTAGTGTCCTTTAGACCAACTATTGGCTTTAATACCAAAGCTCCACAAAAGTTTGTTTTTTGGAAGCCCATTAGATAATAAATCACAAGTAGAAAGAATATCCAAAAATCAAGGTGCACCAAGTAGAACAAACGGAGGAAATCCATCATAACTATTATGTTCCATAAATCACCATTTATTAGAGAAACAAAGCTATGATACTTCCAAGAAAAATATGTATTCATTGACTCTCTTGTTAAAGTTAAGGAGAACATCTTACATCAAGTACCTTATGTTAGAGATTTAAACCCAAATCAAAGAAAGAACTAGATATGCAAGGATGGAATTCATGAATTTCTTTTTTTTTTTTGGAAGTAGCCAAAGGTAAGCTAGCAAAAAACTTAAAGCACATCCATATTAAGGTACTTGAGAATGGATAATATGTATCGGGAAAGTTTGGATAGGTAAGCATGAAAACTTGCTTAAGTCAAAGGGATGACATCTAATTTTTTATCCCTAGAAGAAGAGAAGTTAAAATTTTTGCAAACATCAACAGGATGCTAAAGACTTAAGCAAGATTTAAGCTCATAAATGTGAAGATTCCAAATAAAATCCCATGATTAAATATCAAGGAAGAAGAAGGGATATGGGAAAGCCAAATGACCTAGATATGTCAAAAAAGTTAAAACTCTTTACAATTTGATAAATCATGCCAACAAGAGATTAATGTTCAATCAAAGAAATCTTTGAAATATAAGAAATCTTTGAAATATAAGAAATCTTTGAAATATAAGAAATCTTTGTCCTTGATCTCATGAGGATGGTACCAAGGAAATCAAAGATGAATTTGGGATCGTTGAGAATGATGAGAGAGCATGAGAGAAAAAAGAAAGTGGAACCATAAAGAATGTAGTTCTATAGATTGGAGAAAGAAATCACTAGTATGGGACCCTCTAATTGCCAGAAAGGAAAGAAACTCAAGATCCAATATAAAACATCAAGATAAGCCTTTGAGATGAGACCATTGAGAGCAAGCTCTTACATTCATTAAAAGGTATAAATATGTAGCTACTTGAACCAATAAATATAACTAGTTGTATTTACAAGATGATAAATAGAACAAAGTTACATTTAAATAAAACAAGGCTATCCTTTATCGTCTTAAAACAAATGCATTCTTATATATATAATGCATATTCAAATTAAGGTTAAAAGTATGTTTGTATAAATAAGAGGATAATAAGTTTAGGTTTCTTGAGTTAAACTCCAAAAAAAGTAATCATCTTACTAGAAAGTCAAGAATTGTTCAAGTATAAAGCCTTGAATGATAGAATGATCTATAAAAGATCATTCTTGGAATCTTTGGATGATCTAAACAAATGATTCAAGAATGTTCAAGTAGTTCTTAGAAAGGCCTAGAATATGATTGCAAGATATAGGTATCTTTTCTTGCAGGACCTTTGAACTAAAGGAAAACTCGAAGCATTTAACTCCATTCAATAATAAAAGAACTAGTCTGAAGATTCGAAGGAGTCGTTAAGCAAGAAATGATTTCTGCCTCTTTACAAATTATTGGTGACCTTTGAGGTTAGTGTACATAATTATCTTGGGTATGAGCCAAAGTTGGTTCAAGATGGTTAGTATTGATTCTCTTTAGAAAAACCTGCAAAGCTAAGATGAATAAAGAATTCGGGTAGAAACCCAAGAGAATAATGTTCCAAGGGTCAATCTAGTGAAAAACAAGGATGATCAAGACAATTGAAGTAAGAAATAAACTTTTAGAAGTTGAGCTTATGATCTATCACTGTCAGAAATACTTGATCATTAGGTTTTGAGAAAATCTCAGTGATTCATATAAGTTTGTCTAACTTGTCAAGGAACGAGAAGATAGTACTCCCTCCTCGCTTTATTGAGCATGCCTAGGTAAGGATTGAGTAGACCCATTTTGCTACATTTATGCCTTTTGTTAATTCCTATGCCAAATACAAATAAAACACATTTTTATTTAAAAGGGACTATAGAAGAGTAAGTCAAGTAAAGAACATCTAAATATTCCTCTCCTTTTAGTTGAAAGTAGAAGCTGAATCTAGTTTTTGGACCCTTCAAGATGAGGTAGCACCTGTATGTTCATACTCCTAAAGTTTAACATTTCCAAGAAGATAAAAGTGTATGAAAATGTAAGGTTTTATGGAGATTGATAAATATCCAAAGGGAACAATTAAGCTAATACCACCAAAGAAAGCCATCCATTTCACTAATCCATAGGTATGAAGCATGCATGTACATACAAATGGGCAAAGGGAAGGTGGTTTGGATAGGCATTATCATCTAGGTTGCATTATTTTTTATTTGACAATTCATTTATTTGTGAATAATTATGGAATTTTACGGCAACCCTCCATTATTCGACCAAATTATTCGATGCCAAGTCAGTTCGGACATGAGTGAATACTTTTTGCACGATAATTCGACAATTTTCAATCCTATGTGCTTTCGATCGTAAAAGCTTTCGATCGAAAATTTTATAGGTCAAAATTTGTTTGATCGAATATGTTTTCGATCAAAACAAATTCAGTCGAATAATGTTTTATAAAAGAATACAACTAGACTCATTTTTCATAAGAGCTACTTTGTTTTTTATGAACTTACAGTGTCTTAGAAAGAACAAGGTATAAACTCTTGCTATAAATATTAAGTACTTTAGTATTAAAATCATAAAGAAATTTTTCTTTTGTGAATTAAAACCTATTGTGATTGTTTGACTCAACATTGATTCTTACTTCACAATAGTATATGTATGTGTGTGTATGATTGTGAGTAAACATGTATTGTGATTGTTTGAATCAAAATTGATTCTACTTCACAATAGTATATGTATGTGTATTTGTGTCTATAATTGTGAATGAAATCTATTGTGATTGTTTGATTGAACATTGATTATTACTTCACAATAGTATATGTATGTGTGTGTATGATTGTGAATAAAAATGTATTGTGATTGTTTGAATCAATATTGATTCTTACTTTAGAGAATAGTATGTGTATGTGTATGTGTGTGTATGTTATACAATTGTAAGTGAAAATCTAATATGATTGTGTATGTGCATGAATATATGTGTGTATGATTGTGAATTAAAAACAATTGTAATTGTTGGAAAAGGTTTTATGTTTTTTTGATAATTCAAGGGTTGAGAAGGTATTAATGAGTGAAGATCAAAGGCATACAGGATTGCATATCAGCTAACAGAAGTTCTTGTTGTATCGATTCAATACAACTTCATAGATCCATAGATCTTCTTTAGGAAATTGTATTGTATTGATACAACAAGAACCTTCTATTAGCTGAGATGTTGGCATCAAGACAATAGCATCAAGAGGGACTTGTTGGGAGGAAAGAAATTGACTTGTTGAGAACAATAGCATCAATGGGGACTTGTTATGGCGAAGTTTTTATAGAAATCTACTTATGCACCTGATCCTTGGATACTTACCACAAAAAAGATGCAAACAGGTAAAAAAAAAGATTTTACTTTCTATGATATAGTTTTGTATTTTTTCAAGCATATAATAATGAGTTTTTATTTCTTTATATTTTTATAGGTTATTTCGAAGGTTGATTGATTTCGAGCTGAGCAGGTAATGGGAGGACTAGATGCAATGTGTATATACTTCAATCATACGAAAAACACATACTGGTACAAAAGTTGAAAAAAAGTATGGTTGAAAATACCATATGTGCATATGTGTAGGGTTGGTTCTTGATGCATCAAGAACCCTCTTTCCTGACTTTACTTACTTGTACATGATTATGAAGGGAGATAAGATTTCTTGACTATGCTTATTTTTTTTCAAGGTTCGAGTCGATTCACTATGTGTATGTGCTTGTGTTTATGTATATTTACATATGCATGTGTGTATGTATGTATGTATGTGTGTATGTGAGTATGTACATGTGCATGTATGTATGTATGCATGTGAGTATGTATACATATGTGTATGTATGCATATGTATGTATGTATGTGAATGTGTATATGTGCAAGTATCTATATGTGTATGTGTGTGCATGCATATGTGTGCATTTACTGTATATGTATGCATATCATATATTTGTGCATTTGTGTATGTGTACATAGGTGTGTATGTATGTGTGTGTATATGTGTGTATCTGTGTGTGTATGCATATGTGTGTATGTATGTGCATGTGTGTGTATGCATGTATCTATGTATGTATGCATATGCATGTGTGTATGTATGCATGTGTGTGCATATGTGTGTGTATGTAAATGTGCAAGTATCTATATGTGTATGTGTATATAAATTACAAATAGAGTTTTTCTATGTTACATATGGTACAAAAGTGCTGAAAATCACTGTTGGAGGTTTTGAAAAGTATTTATAAAATATAAATCTTTGAAAAAATGATTCAACTGACTCCCAGCTTCTTCGTTATGCTCTGTCTTCACATGCTTCTGCGTCTTCTATGCCTCTAGCTACTGCCAACACCCCCCTGCTTCTCGCTTCTGTCATCCTCGACAGAACCTTGTTGTGAGGTATGTCGGATGTAATTCTGTAGGAGGTCCTGAGCGAGGGTGTGCTCTGATATGCGAATACCTCGGGCCAGATCTGCCTCGAGTTTCTCCCATGGGTTGCGGTTCATCGGATGGTGGGAGTCGATAGTTTGTGGAATATACCATCTGTTCACAGGCAAATAATTGAAGCAAATGCGTGGGCCTGCTGATGAACACTTCTGAATGATATTCCCAGAAACCGGTTGTAGCACGTCGGTAAGTATTTGATTCAACAGTGCCAGGTGTAACACACCCGGAGCGATGGTGTCGTACTCATGTCATAAGCTAAATCTAGATTGCCATGCTCGAAACCCGGGGTGTTTACATGTGGTGCCTTGACGCGACGGAAGACCTTGAATACCATCTGCATCATGTCAAAGATCTTGATAGTCATATGTGCTGCTACATCGTCCATATGTTTTAAGCGAGGGAGCCAGTGGCGAATCGTGGCCATCATGTATCCAACTGTTGGTGGTCCTGTGGGTGGCCTGAAATCTGGGTAATTGAGCCAATCCTGACATTGCTTGTTGTTCTGTACTTTAATGGCAAATGCCTTCCAGGAGCGACGATGTGGCACTGGTCCCCAACATGGGTTGTACTTTAAGTGTAGTGGTGCCTTGACCCAAGTACTCATCATCTCTGGATATTCTTGTAATAAATCCTTGCGCCAATCTGGTTGATAGATCTCTCCTCGCTACGCATCTAATGGCAAATCTTCAGGCTCAAACTGGGTCGCGTGACAGGGTTTCTTGCTTGTTTCTTTTTCTATGGCCAACTGATATTCCACCATTAACATAAAATACGGTTTATATTGTAGCTCATGCCCAGATATGTATCTGCGAGGGGCCAAGTGAGCAAAATAGGGGGACTGTAAAATTCTTTCTTCTATCATTGCCATTGCGTGTAACTGTGCCTTTACCCGTACTGAGTGGGTTCTTCCAAGCTCTTCAACCGTCTTTATCCATGCGGGAGTGGGAAGTTCAAAAGTCGTCTGGCCTTCGGCCGTGACTCGTCCGCTTGGGATGGGTTGGGGTTCATATGCTTCTTCAAAAGTTTCTTCCATTGGAATAGTCACGGTTTCTTCCTTTGCTGGTAGTTTTGGTAGGGAGTCTGGCTTGGGAGGTGCTTCATATACTGCTATCCGTGATTGAAGAGTTGATACCTGGGCCCGTAATGCGTTAAGTTCCTCGATGATGTCAGGAGATGGGTCCGCAGGAGCTGGTAGTCCTTGTTGTATTGGTGCTCTTAGCTGGAGTAGTTTATGATCTTCGTTCAGCTTCTGATATTCCTCATTCATGCTGTCGTACTCATCTAACAATCTGACATGATCATCTAATAACATTTTCATAGATTCTGAGGGCACGGCCTTGAAACGGCTGGGACTTAATGGTTGGTCTGGTTGAGCTAGGGTAGCTTCTAAATTTTCTCTGTTCTATTCTTGTAATCGTTGGTTCTCTTCTTTTGTTGCTGCCAAGTGGCGTCTGAGTAAGCCCATGTTCTTGGTAAGTGTCGCATTGCGAATAGTTTGCACCCTTAACAAGTTGTTTATGTCAGTGATGGCCTCTTTTGTCTTTGTTTCACTTTCAAGTTCAAGTTTATGGTATGCCTCTCGTAGCTCTTGGTAGCGGGTGTTCAATGAGGCATTCTCAATGGAAAGGGAGTTGAGCTGCGACTGTAAATTGTTGGTTGTCTGCTGCAGCGTCTGGTAATTATTGCCAAGAGATGCAAACTCATCTCTTACTTGTGTCATGTAGGTGAACATCTGACGAAATGCGGTGTCTATAGTAGGTGATAATATTAAAGGTGTGCTAAATGAAGATGTAGTGGGTGTTGATGCAAGGGGTAAGGGAAATGGGGGTGGGAGAGTGGATGCTGTGGTGATTGTGGAAAATTGTGATGTGCCTATGTGTGGTGGTGAAATGAATGAAGGGAGCGGTGGTGCAGTGGGCGGGGATATATCCATGGCATTGGATGTGGTATCAAGTGCAGTGATCGTGAATAATGGGGTGAGAGTGGGTGCGTGTGTGGGTCTAAATAAAGGGTTTACAAAGGTTGAAGGGTAATTTACAGAGGGGTTCTCGTGTACTCCTTGGTGGAAAGGGGAAAGAGGAATTACGGTGGGTCGGGGAGGTGATATAGGGGAGAATGTCAACGGGGTTAGAAATGGAAAAAGGGGTCTAGGAGGTGCGGGGAAGGATGGGAAGGATGGATGGAGAAATGGACTAGATAGAAGGGTAGAAGTCCTAGGTGGTAGACTAGGTTGAGTGGGTGTGGACAGGGTTAGAGGAATCGAAGCAACAAAGCCTGCTGCTGCAGAACTATCGAAAGATGTGGATGGTCTGGGAGAGAGCGGATGTATAGGGGAGATTGGAGAGATGGGAGGTGAAGGAGGAGGAGTTGGTGTGGTAGGTACTTCGGTGACAACGGTGGTATGTACAGAAGTAGTGTGGGGTGGGGAGTCGATGACAATGGTGTCTTCTGCCAATGAGCCGTCAGGGACGAGATGTGCTTCCATAGCCTGTTCTAAAGATTGGCCACCTGTGGGTACACGAATGTATTCGCCTGGTTTTGATAGTAAACGTACTCGTCGGGCGGAAGTGGTTTTCTCTGCAAATATCTTAATGCTTCATTAGATCCCGCTGATTTAACAAGTTCCCTGAAGCCCTTGATGTATACTTCTTCAAAACCGCTTGAGACAAGTTCTTGCTCTATGAGTGCTTGGCTCTCTTCCTCAGTTAACTTCTTACGTGCCCAAACTTTCTCCATGGTGCGATATAACTTTTTGATCGCCAAGGTGTAGGCTGCTCCTTCAAATGTTTCTTCTTCATGTGTGCTCGTGTCACCTTGGGTGTCGATGTGCGGTCCTTGTTCATCGGTCTGCACATTTTCTTAGAGTCATGAGTGCCCTGGCTGGCTTCATCATCGCCCTCGTCATCATCTATTTTTGTTCTTTCCTCTTCAGAGTTGGACACTACTTGTCCTTGCTGTTGATCAGGTGGAGTGGTCGGGTAGCTTGGACGTTCATATTCCTGAGAGAAAATCTGGCCGTCAGAAAACTGAAATTTAGTTGAAAAGGCATTTGGCATTTCGAAATCAAATGTTGTATCTATGGGTTCCGCTTCCATGTTGGGTATTGGAAAAGAAAATGCTTCCGCACCAATAATGGTGGGAACTTCTGGTGATTCCGAAACTTGTAGCAGGGGATAGTTCCTCTCATGCGCTTTCCTGCTCGTCCTTTGCTGACCTTCCTAGCTTTCTTTGCTGTCCCTTTGAATACTTTCAACTCCTTGCTGGTCATTGCATGCTCGATTGGTAAGTCGTATGCCAAACACATATATACAATTCTTGTAAGAGTGCAACGTCCATGGATTACCTTCTTCCTTTCCCATCGGTGTTGTGCTAAGTATAGCTGATCAATGATCTAGCTAACCAGATCAACTGTTTGTGGCCCACTACAAGCTAAATATACACCAAACCAGATGCGCTTGTGGGGCATGGTGAATCTATCATGAGCGGGGAAAGCGAAATGCTGCATGCATATCCTCAATGGTTTAGAGAGCTTAGGTGTGATCGTTGAAATATCTTCCCACTTAATGACATCTCCACGTTTCATTGGCTCTCGAACCAGCCTTTCGCGCTCTATCGGAGTATGCGTTCCATGTATCTTGATGGCAGCTCTAATCAAATCTTTTGTCAAATAAAACCTTTTGAATGGGGGGTCATTCACCAAGGACGGCAAAATGAATGTGCCTAGTAGGTCCTTGTTCTCAGAAGCTGTCAAAGTGGTTACTAGATAATAGCATCTGTAGAAATGTGGTTTAGGCAAAGGATCACTAAAGTATTCAGTGAAGCCAGCTCTTGCCCAAACATGCTTTAAGTCTTCTGTGTTCTGTAATGCTTCAAACTCTCGTGAGAAAAACTGGTACTTGCCCCACGTACGGGTATCAAAAGTCAAATTGGCCTCAAAAAGGAAATCTGCATCCGCCAATGGGCCTGCTAATCCTTGGAACCAATGAGAGTTGCGATGAAATTTTTTAGTGTATCCCCTAGGAGGATCGTCAATTGGCATAGGCCCTGGAAATCTCTGAAATTCTGGTGGTTGAGCCTAGGATGTGGTTCATCTAGTAATTCGCCAATATTTGCCATGGGTAAACTGGGGCCAGCTTCAGATGGTCCTTCTACTTGCATGATGAGTGATGCGAGTGCATAGTAGATCTGCTACAAAAGATTAACACATTAGTATGGAAATTAATCATGATCCCATTAAAGTGAGACCGCAATCCCTTTCCATAACCGATGTGTAACCTGTGTAGCCGAGTGTTGTGATGTGGTTTATGGAATGATCGTTGTAAAACTAATGCAGGTCTCTAGACACCTACATGCTTCAAATGATGCATACATTTCTTGATGAGATGTTATTACAAGTGATGTTGGGTTATAGTGTGTGGATTTGTACAAGGTTCAGTCGTGAATGAGTTATTACAAGGTTGTAGATTAGTCGGGGTGGGAGTTATGTTAGACAATGGGTTTTGAGGAGACAACTGGATACGTTTCGGTGTCCACTTCCTAAGAGCTTGTGAGCGGGTGATAGGTTTCTGCTGAGGGACAAAAGATGATATTGGATTTGGTGGTATTGAGGGGTAAAGAGGTTTTTGAGGGGTATATATTACATGGCTTGAGGGTTGAGCTATAATACACTGTTTGGGTACCCAAATCTGCGTGGGTGTGGGCCGGTTCGTAAGGTACTTCTTAGCGATCCAAATATGCCGAAGGTTGGAACTTGTGGAAGAAGGTCGAGGAGATGTTGGATACTGATTCTGCTTTTGCCTTGACTTCTTCTTATCATTATCTGCATTGCTGAAATTTGTCGGTGGTTTTTGTCCTTTTGGCACCCATATTTGTCTTGTGCCTCTTGCTTTGTGATACTGAACTGCTTTCCTCCTTGTGTCATCTTATATTGTCGTCGGTCTGGGTTCCTTTGTCGTGGTTGACTCCTTAGTGGTTGAGGTTGAGAGGTCGGATGGACACTCTGCTTTGGAAAAGAAGGGAGGTCCAACACTTGCGAAACTTGCCCATTAGGAGGTGAGGCATTCTGTACCACAGATCTAGGCCAGTCCACAGTAAGTGTGGAAGGATGGGCATTGCAGGGTGTTTTGCCCATGTGGCTGCTGATGCAGTCCACCTGACCGCTGATGTAACCCACCTGACCTGCAATGGTCCCCATTTGTCCACTGCTGGAAGACCAAGGGAAAATCTCCTCACAATCTTCTATCTGGCCCCTATCCATTGGCAAGCTCTCATGGGTTTACTTTGGAAGGAGCATGCTTAGCCGACGGCTTTGACCAAATATCTTCCGGTCCTCCGTCGCAAGCATTTCATAGGGTCGCGGGTCATATACCTCAGGCGGAGGGTTGTTAGGGAAGTCAAGCAGTATCACTCGCTTATGATCTAAGGTTCCAATCTGCAAGGAGCCTTGTCTAAGATTTAGGTCCGCTGAGTGATCCTATAGCCAATCTTGGCCAAGGATTAGGGGTTCTATCAGGTCCTCATCATGGCACACTAGTAGCTTTGCTGTCATAGTTACTTCATTTATGAGGATAGGAAGGTCCACCTCATGCATGCAAGGGGTTTCCATGCCTCCTAGCCCTATGAGGTATGCCTCAATTGGCCGCATTTCTATTCCTGAGTCCTTATAGTGGGACCATCTAATTGCACTAGTCGCAACACCTGAGTCAATTAAAGCCCTGAGCTCTTGGCAAGGGTTGCCATGCTCTAGCCTAACTGTAATGAATGGTCTCCGGTCCACTATGCTAGGATGAGTACTTGACTTTGCTTGACACATGGCCATGGGGTATCTGGGTGTTGTTTCCAGATGGTTATTACGTTCTCTCTGTAGTCCTTGTCTTCTTAGCTTCATGCGCTTAATGCCTTCTATAGCTTCTGCCTGAGCTTCAGCTCGTATTCTATTTTCTTCCTCCTTATGCTTCTTTGCCAACATGAGTCGTCTAAGCATATCCTCAGTAAGAGGTTCTTGATATAGCTTGACTCTACAACCACTAATGTAATTAGGCATTATGTCTCCTTCTAAGGTGGCTAATTGTACCGCTCCACTTGTCGAGAGTCTATTAATGATCATAGGTCCATAACCTTGCTTTTCTAACTTCCGTGCGTGTTGTTTCAACGTATATACTAAGACTAAATCTCCTTCTTTTAAGCCTTTATCTTTCACATGTGCGTCAAAATATGCTTTCTGTCGCTTCTTTGCTGCGTATATTCCTGCTGCTACTCTCAGCGTGGTTTCTCCTAATCGTTCCAAGTCCATTATTCTTGCTGATAATTCATGCCCGGTCCACTGATATTCTTGTGCAACCTTAAGGGTCGGAATCAAAACGTCCAAAGGAAGCACAGCATTCTGACCAAAAACCATCTGAAAGGGAGTTACATTGAGTATGATCTTGTAGGCCGCTCGATATGCCCAAACAACATGGTGTAACTGTTTGTCCCAATCTGAACGTTTGTTGTTTACGAGTTTCGTCAGTACATTACAAAGGATCTTGTTAGTGCTTTCAGCCTGACCATTGGTCTGAGGATGATATGGTGCGGATTTCTTGTGAATTACCATAAAATCTTGTAACAAATATTCAATGACTTGGTTTAGAAAGTGAGTTCCTCGATCGCTCACTAACTCTATGGGAAATCCATATCTTGTAAAGACATTTTCAAATAAGAATTTTGCAGTCGCGCGTGCATCATTCTTTTTCGTGGCTTTTGCCTCTACCCATTTGGTAAGATAATCTGTCGCAACAATAATGTATTCAACATGTGTACCTTTTGCAGGGGGGTTAATGGGTCCTACAAAGTCTATACCCCACTTAGAAAATGCACGTCCTCCCATCATGGGTTTCAATGGCATTTCATCTCTGCGAGTAGGAAATTGAGTTCTTTGGCACACATCACATCTCTTTACATAGGTATGTGCATCCATGTGAAGAGTGGGCCACCATAATCCTGCAAAGAGGATGGCTTTGATTATCCTATCAGGTCCAAAATGACCTCTTGTAACACCTTGGTGTGCGTCTCTAGTACGCTCAAATAATCGCTTTCATGAACACATTGTCTTAAGTATCCATCTCGTCCTCGTTTGTATAGATTGTCACCAATAAGTGAATAGTCTTGAGCTCCCTGCTCTAGACTTCGTTGTCGTGCTAAGGTCATTCCTTGAGGGAATGCTTTCGTCCTCAAGTAGGTCACTAAAGGTTCACTCCATTCTGGTGTGAGAGACAGGTGATATAATGTAGCATATTCTACTGGTGGTCTTTTCACAACAATCAGGGCATTCTTTACACAACTTGTAGACGTCTGCTTCCATTGAGGCCAATATACTCCTAATCTATGTAGAGTCTGCAATGTTTGATGTTTCAAGTGATGTTGCTTTAATGCACCTCTGTGTGCTAATTGCAACCAATTCATATGTTCTGATTCATCTACACAACAAGCAAGAATCTTTTGACTATCCTGTTTATATATACTTCCTGCTATGATTTGGTATCTTTGAGACTTGGTAACCTCTCCTTCCTTGATCCTTATCCTAGGATTCTTGGGTCTGTACGTGAGAATCGGGACTATAGGCTTAGCCCATTCTGGTACTATCTCAAGGTTAAACAAATATGCATCGGGTAATTCATCCACTATCCCTTGAGGGGCTTCTCTTGTGGTTAATCTTGAGAGGTGTTCAGCTCTAAGGTGTGTCTTTCCTTTCCTGACTACTACTTCAAAGTCGTACTCCATGAATAATAGAAACCAACGTATTAATCGTCCCGTGTTACATGGCTTATTGACTAAGTACAGTAATGCTTGATGATATGTAAAGAATTTGAACTTGTTTGCCAACAAATAATGCCTGAATTTCTTTACTGCATAAACCATTCCTAATCCTTCTCGTTCCGTAGTGGTATAATTTCTTTCTGCTGCATTCAATTGTCTGCTCGCATAAGCTATGGGGAGATCTATATTACCTTCATTCGTGGGTTGTGCTAACACACATCCTATGGCATAGTTGGATGCATCCACATGTACATGGAATGGCTTACTCCAATCCGGGGTTGTCAATATAGATGTTGAGCACAAACGTCGCTTAAGTTCATTGAATGAATTCTCACATTCATCTGTCCATTCAAACTTGGTCAAAAGAGAGTACAGAGGCTTGGCTATGATTGCATACATGTGTATGAATCGTTTGTAATAACCACAATGACCCATAAATGCATGTACCTCTTTTACGTTATTCGGCTTAGGTAGATCTGCAATTACCTTCACTTTTTCTTCATCTGTCGAAATTCCATTCTTTGATACAATGTGTCCTAGAATTTTGCCTTGTCTGACTATGAAAATGCACTTTTCTGGGTTCAAACAAACCTGATATTCTTGACATTTGTCAAATACTTGTCTTAGTTCTGGGATATGTGTCTGTCTGATATGCGAATGAGCACATATGTCATCGACATAAACTTCCAAACTCTTTCATAGGAATTCCTTGAAAACATGACACATGAGTCGTTGAAAAGTGGCAGGTGCATTTGTTAAGCCAAATGGCATCACACGAAATGCAAATATGCCCCATTCTGTGGCAAAATCCATCTTTTCTTGATCTTTTGGAGCAATGGCTACTTGATTATAGCCTGAAAATCCATCAAGAAAGCTTCCTCTTGTTTTGCTACTTTACACATCCATAAATGAGTGTCCTCGTGCAACCATGAGGGGTCTGATTCTAATGACTATACATATTCCATCTCTACCTGTGTCTTATGGATGGTGTTCCATTGTATTGGGGGTATGTCTCGATGTGAATAGTCTTTAAGATTGACTTTAGTAGTCACTCTTAAATGTTGCAAGTACAAAGAATTAGTTCCCCAATCTTGTACAATTTGCAACTGATGCATGAATGGTCGTCCTAAAATCATCTCGTAAGCATGATTTTTCACAAAATTACAAATGGCAAAAGTATGCTCAAATTCCACACCACAAGTGGTGAGAGATATGCCCTCTAGTAATCCTAATGGTTTTTCTATATGTCCGTCAGCCATTTGCAGTTTCATCCTGGTAGGTCTTAATGCTGGCTTACCCCAACGTTTCCATAAAGCGGTGGTAGCAATGGCTACTCCGGCTCCTGAATCTAAGATGGCTTTCGTGGTGTAGCCTTGATGGGTTATTAGAAGATAAGTGTTACCTTCCTCTCCTTCGCTTACATCTCCGATCCTTTCTATGGGTATCTCTGGTACCTTCTTGTGTGATTCTATTTGTGAGGGAGTAGTAGCAAGCTCAGGGAATTGATTTGCTACATGTTTCCACAGTTCTGGTTTAACCTTCAACAATTTTTCTAGAGTGAGGTTACATTGTACCTTAGTGTTCTTGATCACTTCCGTGTTTCTAGGGATCATTGATTCTTCATTCCTCACTATTATCGTGGGTGCTCTCATACTAATAGACTTTGCTTCCCAAGGTCCTGTGAACTGAGGTAATTCTTGCAAAGAATTGGAGCCAAAACCTATGTGTTCACTCAGTTGCTCTTCCTCTACATTGTCGTAGATAGAGGGAATGTCTTGGGGAAATTGTTCCTGCAAGTCGTCTATTTCTTGAATAGGAGGATGAGTTCCTTGTTCTTTTCTCCACTTTTCTTCTTGGATTTCTCTCAGAAGTTCATGTGAATACCTATGTATGGAAGATAGGTTGTCTTCACCTTCCGTATTGGGTACTTGAGACAGGGATGGTGCATTCCTTTCCTGTGTCTCTAAGGCAATAGGGTTCCTATGCCGATCCTTTTTCTCTTTGCTATCAATCAAGTATTGTAGCCTCTCCATCAGTCCTTGAAAGTGTAATTCCAGTTTTGCCATGTTGTTCCAATTTAGATATCTAGAGGCGTCGAACATAGCCTGCGCTAATTCTACCATCTTCATGCAAAGTTTAGTCCTCTCAATTTCTAAGTCTGCTCGAGGGTAGTTTTTACTCATTTCAGCTATTTGAGTTCCTTCTTTTATTCTGGTTTGATATGCGCGAAACATCATGTCTAGATTTTCTGGTATGGGTTCCGCTAAAACTGATCCTCATCTCTGAGCTAGATTCTCTTGATTCAATTCCTTTGAAGTCAATTCTAGTATTTTGGCTCTAGATTCCTTGAGACTTACTTCCAATTATGTTATCCTCTTACTCCACTTTCTCTTGATCCTTTCTCTAGAGTCTTTCCAAGATTTTGTCTTTTTACTACTAGATTTTCCAACTTCACTAATTCCGACTACTTTCTCATGATTAAGCTGTTGGTTCTATAAGAGCGCCTGGGCTCTTGTTATGGCTTGGATAGGCACGTATGTAGGATCGGATCCATCTGCATTGTGTACAATACCTATCACATTGATTGGTGTCACATTTGAAGCGTTCGCGGGGTTCTTAAGACAATCTTTGACGATATGCTCTTTGCCATAATCGGCACAAAAGCCTTGTATGTTATAATATTGTGACTATCCTGCTATCGAAGGATGTGGGCAATCCTTTATGAAATGATCTCCTTGGCACCTAAAGCATGGTCCTCTAGGGCCTTGTGGTCTTTGCTGTCTTAATTGGGGCCGTGGGTTAGGGTTCATATACATCACATTAGCGTAATCGGGCTCCCAACTGGGTTCCAATGGTGGACTATTGTACTGATATGTTTGCACGTGTTCTGGCGACTCTGTGTAATAAGGGGGTGGACTATCTACATGAGTAGAGTCAAAACTGTTTGAGTTCGGGTCACTTTCTGTGATCAATGGGGAAGAAGGCACTAAAGCCCTACTTAGGTTCTCTTCTGCAGCAACATATTTGACTGAAATGACATTAGCTGGTGGGGGTGGTTGTTGAGCTAAGACAGCTTGAGGTCTCTGTTGAGCCTGATAAGGATAGTTCTGTGGAGGCCTATAGTAATGAGGCTGAGTATTGTATTGGCCTTGATACCTACCTGGATGTGGGTATGCTTGCGGGTAGTTCTGTCTCACTGCCTATTTGTTGTATGGGCAATCCTGAGCTGTATGATTCGTGTATCGTCTCTCAATTGTATAGTACTGGCCACTAGGGTTTGCTTGCAATTGTGTTGCATTGGGACACACATTTGCCATATGATCACCACCACAGGTGTAACAACGCTTGTTTGTTGTTAACCTAGGCATCTGTTTACTAGAAACTCCTAGTTTCTGGGCCACTTTTTCTGCTAGGCCTTCTCTCGAGCTAGAAAGTTTTGAAGATGCTAGAGATGAACAATCTGAGTCTTTATAGACCTTTGAGAGTTCCAACTCGTCTCCTAAGTTATCTTCAATGTCTATGCAAATTCGCACACATTGCTCTAGCATTCTGTGTTCTTTCAATTATACATAGGAGCGTAGTTTAGAGCTCAAGAGGCCGTCTAAAAACAGTGATACTTGCTTGGCTTGTGAGGGTAACTCTTGCATTGGACATCTTTCAACATATTGTCTAAACCTACATCCTACCAGTCTAACTATTTCTTGAGAGGTTTGTTTGAAGCTATGAATCAATGAAGACGTATCATGTCTGATCCCACTTTTAGAGAATTCCATGATGAATGACTCTAAAAAGTGATGGATATCTCTAAATTGCCTTTGTTGCAATGGTTGGAACCAAGTTAAAGCTGTATTCTTTAATGTTAGTCCAAATGCATTGTATTGCGTGAACATGTCTTCTACTTGCTCTGCTCGTAGCACTTGCTTAAATTCTGCAACATGGTCATAGGGATCTCCTGTCCCATCAAAGTAATTTTTCATGGACTTTACTAACTGAGTGGGTCTCAATATTCTGGCGTGTTCACGTGGTCTAGGTAGAGGAAAATCATCTCTACCACTTGGTAATCTAGGTTTTCCTTGTCTATCCACTCTGTCCGTGTTTATGGTGGTTCTGTCTCTTCCTATGGGATGATTGAAACTTACCTCAGGTCTCTCTTTGTTTTTCTCTCTTTGAGTGCCATGGGCTGAGGATGTTCCTACCCCTTGTTGGCTCGTGTTTACGTTTGCTCGAGGTGGAGGGAATACCAACTCACCTCTCCATGTGTAGGTATTTCTTGTGTGATCAGGTACTACAAGTACTCTTTCTGAAGTTTCATCCAGGTATACAACCTTTCCAGGTGCATCCGGGTCCTTGAATTCATAGATCGTGATGGAGCCTACCTCACTAGGTTGTTCCGTTCTGTACCTCCAAAATGCTTCATTTGTCTCTTTATTCACAAACAACTCTATGCTTTTGTTGTCCTGAGGGATCCACTCTGGAATTAGTACTCTTGTCAGTACAGATTTCCCTCTAGGTGTCCTAGGTTCTTCTAATGGTTCTTTTCCTTGGGCTTTCGCTTCCATCTCCCACTGAATTACGCCAAACTCATTGGTATTGTTTGGTTGAGTACTTATGATGTACATTGTTCCTTCCTTGTCTATGTCCGCATCTCGCTCGAATTTCACCACTGGAAGTTCCAATCCAATGGGTTGATCCGGGTTGTGCATTTGCACCACTTGTCTTCGCAAACCATCCTCATAGATGCGAGCACCTAAGTGGTTGGTTCGAAGAAATTCTAATTGAGTCCTATAGGGTCCTTCTGATTTTTCTAAATATGCTACGTTTGACCCTCCTTCTGGTCTTTCCGTGCTGAAAGCCATTCCTGATTCACTCGTGTCTGAGCTCAACTTGTAGGGATAATTACTATTCAGCTGTTGAGCCCATGATCGTGCAGTAGTTCCTACGCTTGCTTCTGATGATCTAAGGCTTTGTCTGTCTGACTTACCTATATGCTTGCCCGATCTAAGGTTCATGAATTTACTTCCCTTGACCGTTAATGTTCCTTGTTTTTAATTGCTTGGTTCTTTTTAAATGCCTTTAAGTTCTTGTCCTGTCTTAACTGTATGCGTCAGGAATCGACTTTCCGTGGTACTTTTGAGTTCTCGTTCCGTCAGAATTAAGTTCTTTCCTTTAGGTTTTCGTATCACACACCTTTACTTTAGTCTTGGACTTGAAAAATTTAATCTCTTGAACTTGATCTTTCCTATCGTCTTTACTCCACAAGGCTACCGTTCAGCTTAAGCTAATAATTGACTGAGGGGGTTGAGTATTCTTCCAACCTCAAGTCAGCTGCTTTGAGTGCTCTGATGCCCAAGAAGCCGCGCTTCATAAGCCCTGCGTTCTTCACTGCCTTGCTTTGTTTGCCCTTGATTGCCCTTGCTAGACCTGTAAAATTCACTATTAGACCAATTCTCAAATGGATGATCAAACACTTAAGCCTATACACCTTTTAAGTACCTTAACCTTTTGCCCAAAATTTCAATGCCCCCTTGCTTTCTAGCCCCAAAGATGGTCAACCTCAAAAAAAATCAACGTATTCTTTCAAAAAAAAGGGTTGAGGTCATGTAGTACTCGTCAAGAGCTTTCTAACGAGCTATAAAGCTCAAAAAACGAACTTCGGATGAAAAAGATATGAGCGTTCAAGCCCTCGGGGGTAAAAACTGATAAACATGTTTTTCTCCAAATATGAGCTAAGGGGTCTCCTATGAGTCTAATCACCCAAAAATTTTCAAAAAATAGCCTCAAATTTGCCCAAAAATCAAACCCTAAAAATTGCATTTGGGGTGGACAATCGCGATGGTATGAGATAATCGCGATGGTCTGAGATAATCACGATGGTCTGAGATAATCGCGATGGTCTAGGACCGTCACGATGGTCCAGGTGAACCGTCGCGATGGGATGGCACAATCGCGATGGTCCGATGGAGCGAATTGTCGTGATGGCATGAAGTGAACAATCACGATGGTGTAAATGAACCATCACGATGTTCTAATCAGCGAGCAATCATGATGGCGTTGGTCAACGGTCAATACGACAATCACGATGGCGTGAGCCCGTCGCGATGGTCACGAGGCATGATGGCTTGAGCCAATCGTGATGGTTCAAATGTCGAGGCATCGCGATGGTATGAAGGTATCATTGCGATGGTCTAGCTTGCCACGTGGTAGCATCGACGCGATGGCATGAGCCAATCGCGATGGCATGGGGTTGACGGGATCGTTGCGATGGTCAAGGACCGTCGCGATGGTTCAAGTGAACCGTCACGATGGCGTGAGACTGTCGCGATGGTCCGGCCGAGCCGTCGCAATGGCGTGAGCCAATCGCGATGGTGTGACATAATCGCGATGGCATGAGCCAATCGCGATGGTCCACCAAAATATGGATTTTTGCAAAGCGTTTGTGGATCCATGTATGCGCTGGTGTCGCCTACCTCGTGGTGAACTCGCTTACCAAATTGTCAAGGTTGACAAACCATCGCGATGGTCTGACACATATGGCAGAAATCTGACAGAAAGTGAAATTTTACCTTTTGCAAGCTTTCCTGATGCACTAGAGCACTATATCTGCAAGAAAACTCAAAAACACAATAGCACATGAATGCACAAAAGCTCTCTCTCTCTCGCATGCACAAATGAGGGAAAATGAGGAGAATGGGTGGATATGGTGAATTTTTTGATTTTTTTTGGAGTGGAAGATGATGATGCAGTGATGAAGATGGAGTGTGGGGGAGGTGAAAAACACTAAAAACTAACTAAAAACAACAACAAAAACTGAAATTTTTACCTTCCAACACCACTTCTTGCTATACTCTTACCATCACACATTCGTCCTAGACTCGATCCCTGGCAACGGCGCCAAATTTGGTGTTGCTCTAGCACAATGGTGAGAACCACGTTAAGAAGATCCACCTCCTTAATGTCAATCTGTGGAAGATATAGGAGTGATATGAAGATCGTGAATATGAGATGAAGTGAGAGTGATGGTGAGAAGCATAGAGATGCACACACACATACACACACAATGAAGAGACAAGCAAGATACAATGGAAGGTACAAAATCAACTCTATTACTCAAGAACACTCTTACAAGCTCAAAATAGCTCTAAGCTCTTCTCTACTCAAACAAGACAACCTCAAAAATGAGCTCTCTAGCTCTTTTTATAGATTCTAGACTAGTTTTGACCGGTTTCACATCTAGTGACCGGCATAGTTAAAAAATAGGTTCTATGTGCTATTTGAAAGGGTAAACGATACCTAAAAATAACCAAAATTGGAATGCTCATTCTACCTAAGCTCCTCAAGCTCGAGGACTCCTTGGCTTACACAAAATGGAGCTATAAATTACAAAAAGGGTTTTTCTATGTTACATATGGTACAAAAGTGATGAAAATCACTGTTGGAGGTTTTGAAAAGCATTTATAAAATATAAGTCTTTGAAAAAATGATTCAACTGACTCCGTGCTTCTTCGTTATGCTCTCTCTTCACATGCTTCTGCATCTTCTATGCCTCTGGCTACTACCAACAGTGTGTATATGTGCAAGTATCTATATGTGTATGTATATGTGTGTGTATGTATATATGCAAGTATCTATATGTGTATGTGTATGTGTATATGTCTATGTGTGTGTATGATTTTCTATGTATATGTGTATATGTGTATATGTATGTGTGTGTATATGTGTATGTGTGCATGAAAGTATGTGTATGCATGTGTGTATGTATGTGCATCTGTGTATGCATGAAAGTATGTGTATGCACATGTGTGAATGTATGTGCATGCATGACACATGCACATACATACACACATATGCATACATGTACTTTCAAATTTGCAAAACATGTACACTATGTTTACCTCTGAAGAAAAGTCTCTATGGTAGGATTAGAGATTTATAGACTCTCAAACAAGCACGTGCGGAATGATGTTTTCGATCGAATGTAAAAATATTCATATTTTTTATTAGAAATCTCTTTTCAATGAAAAGAACTTTCAATCAAAAAAATTTTCGATCGAAAATTTTTTGTTCAACAATGATTTCGATCGAAAGTGTATCCTTGTCTATTTTTTCTCAGTGTTTATTCAGACAACCACAAATATAATGAATATATTTAGTATTTTTTAATTACTCAGTTGAATAAATGCAACCTAGATTATCATTCCTCTCCTTTCATATTGAGGAAGGTAATAGCTCTTATCTGATTATGTGAGACAGATCTAAAGAGAGAGAGATGACCATGCTCAAAGTATAGATCATGGTGCAAGGGTGAGTACTCCACATATGATACTTCCACTCATTTTCGAAGATGAAAATGCTCTAAGGGGGAAATAATGTTGTATGATTGATGGCTTTACAAGTTTCAATATATGGATTCTAAAGTTTAGATTATGATGTATATTTGCCTTGGTTTAACCTTTGATTTACCCTTGAAACATGCTTGAACCTTTGGGTTTAACCCTTGGTTCAAACCTTGGGGTATTTATTGAGATGAGCTCCTAATTGAATGGTTGTGGACCTTAGGCTTGATTTATCTTAAGGTGTCGAAACCTTACCCTTGGGAGAAGCTTTTTTTAGTGCAACCTTGGGGTGTACTTGAGAGAAGAATCCTCATTTGAGTTAGAGTGCATGTAATGCCCTTCAAGGAATTAGAAGGCATATAGAGGTCCTTGAGAAAGTGTCCACATGAGGCGCATTTGGTTGGACACTTAAACAATCCCAAAGATATTCAACCCCTTGGCCTAGAGGGATATATATGGGTGATCTTGCTAGTTATCGTTTGTAGTTAGTTGATTTGATAGGGACTTTGTAGTTATACTTTAATGAACCTCAAGAATTCCATGCCAAAAGTAGGGAAAGACTTGATGGTGCCTGAAGGGGGGGGATTTCTTACTGTTAACAATCCTTTTGCCAAGGAGGAATAGAGAGGGTGATTAACCTTCTCTGTAATGCAACCTAGGATTTATTCAAGCTTCCCCTGCTTTGTGGGATTTGGGGGGTCCTGTGGGCACTAGTCCCCTTCTATTGTACCTTTGTTTCTTTATTTAATTCAAGTCCGGAAGAGTAGGCTATTGCCGAACTTCCTTTATATTAAAAAAAGTAGGGAAAGACTACTTAGCGACACCTGAACTCTTGCATTTTGCATTCCTAGGTCGATGTAGTGTAGTAGTTCATATCCTCGTCTTAGAGCTAATCAACCAAGCCCGTCAACATGGAACGGGGCAAGCTATGTGGACTTTCCACATTGAGAATACTTTTTCTAGAAAAATTTCATCTTCATGTCCGTGACACCATAATGTTGACCAACAAACAAATGATATCCGATGTAGAGATGACCGAATATTTGGCAAGGAAATAGGAAATAAAGAATCTCATTTTCGGAAAAGGTGGATGGTAAGCAGATTTAGTGCAATTTTTCTTGGAAGCCTTGAACTTACAAGGCAACCAATTTCGCATTAGCATGACCTTGTACTCTTTCTTGCATGTTGAAGGGATCGCACTTGTGAATTGGACAGACCATATCTTCCACAATGTCTTTGGAGACTCTCAACACTTTAATTTGGTCAATAAGACCTTAAGGCCAAATACAAAAAGGTGGGTAGGATACCTTTTATCTCTTGTATTACCCCCTCTAGGTGGTGCACCCTTTATAGTTCGCAGCTTGCTCATGACCCGTCTTGTTGGACCACTAAACCCCACATATTCCACCAATCGACAAATAGAAAGAAGTAGATGAGCCCATGTACCATTTGTTTTGAAGTAGTAAACGAACAAGCAAAAGCCAAGATCATCCAATAGAATCACGAATAAAGGCAATCCTCAACACATTTGGGTGCATTCGTTTTATATAAAAGCAAGTTCGGCCATGGGTTACTCTCCCAGACTTTAATGGAAGAAAGAAGTTACAAATGAATGGGACTAGTGCCCTTGGGGCCCCTCAAATCCCGAAAGCAGGGGCAAAACTTGTTGGCCTATAGCATGTTACAAAGGAGGTAAACAATCCTCTCGTCCCCCTCATCTGGGACCCACTTGGATTTGAGCTTGTTGTTCTCGATGAGATAACACTTTATGATGCCTAAAGGGTGGATACCTCTTACAATTGGAGATTCTTTTGCGAAGGAGGAATAGAGACTTCTCGATCAACCACTCTTTTGGAGGGTGTCCAAAGTTCAAGGCACACCGCTCCCTCCAGATCTTCTAGAGGGTTTCCCCTCTTATAGCATTCCAAAGTGTCACAGAGAAGCCGATCGCTTCACCTAGCAGTGCTTGCTTCTAGGTGATGTGAGCTTGTAGTCTCAAGATATTCTCGAGGATTCACCAAAGTAAGAGTGACGTGGGGCAAGCAAAGAAGATGTGACCAAGATGCTACGGTGGCATCGCTTACACCACAGCAGAGCCCCACAAATTTTGTTGGCCTTTAGGTTGGTCCAGATACCACGATTGCCACATGAGCACTGATTTCTTGATCTCGATGAGTGGATTCCATAAGGACATGAACTTCAACTCCCAACGTAGTGTTGTTCAAGTAAGGCACCACTTCTTGTTAAGAGTGAAGTGAAAGTCCGTGTTCACCTTGATTCTAGGTATTTTGGGAAGATAGTTGCCGTTGTGCCACATAAGATTGTGATGGTTAGGTGGGTCCTACCCCATGAGGAGATGAGTTTTGGAACGTTCCCAAGCTATGTGTATGCTCTGTAGGAGAGTCCATTCTTCATAGTTCACTCTTAATTCAGGGTCTATGTCCTCAAATCTGATCCACTAGCCAGTTTCTTGTTTCCAGAGGTGTTTCCATTGTCTGAAACCCCTATTCTAGAGCCCCTTAGCCATATGGCGGTTCTAGGAGGCCACACCTCTGATGCCCGTGATCGGGAACCATATTGAGTTTTTTTCTAATGTCAACTGCATTTTTCCAATCTTCGCCGACTTTAACAAATTGTTTGAACTTATTCCAACTCTTCCATAGGGAACGAACAAGATTCGAGCCTTTAGGTGAAACCGGAATTAGAGAGAATAGCAGGGTAAGGAGGTCCAAGTCCTTCCAACCAGGGAGGCCCACCAATGTAGGTAAGTTCTTGCTCATGAAAATGAGCTTGGACCAAGAGGTCTCGTAGTTACACCAAGCATTCATGATCCATTTTTTCGCCAACTTGTCGGCCATGCCCTCAATATCCATAATGCCCATGCCCCCACACTCTTTTTGGCTGATGCACATAGACCACTTAATTTTGGGAACCCCTCGCCTATTGTAGTCCCTCGTCCAAAGAAAATTTCTATAGATTCTTTCCAGTTTGCTAAGCTCTTGATCTTTCGGTCTCCAACACGAGAGAAAGTAGATGGTTGAGGAGAAGAGGAAGGTATTGATTACCATAGCACGACCCGCGAGGTTGATTTGCATGCCCTTCCAATATGCTAACTTGCAATCAAGTTTAGAAAGGACCCAATCCCATCTCTGCACCATCGAGACACCAAATCTGATCGAAATGCCGAGTAGGCGGAAGACATGTCCCCAAGGGATAATTTGGCAACCATGATCAACCAGGAGTTGGGGAGGTGGTCCGATGATGGCTTGAAAAGCAGTTTTGGAGTGGTTGATTCTAGAACGTGATGTCTCACAAAAAGTGTTAAGGCACCCCCAAAAGGCCTCAATGTTGGTAGTATCATTATGCACAAATGCGTTCATGTCGTCAACAAAAAGTCTCATGATCATCTGGTTGTGGTTAAGAGGTAGCGATAGACCTTTAATATGGCCCATTGCCATGTGATGTTGTACAGGCAATTGAGTCCTTCCGTGGAGATAGCAAAGAGTACATGGCCAATGGGCAACCTTGCCTAATAGATCATTTTAATGTGATGTCCTTCGATAGTTGGCCATTGATGTCTATTTGCATCGATGCATTCCCCAGCAGGGTGGCAATCATCTTATTGAATCTCTGACTGTACCCGAGGTCTTTAAGGGATTGGAGAACAAAGTCCCATTCCAGCCTATTGTATGCTTTGTCAATGTCAATTTTGAGGAATACTATGTCTTGCTCAGACTCTTCAGCATAGTCAAGGCCTTCCTAGATATCGATAATAGCTTCTAGTATGGATCTACCCTTGCTAAATCCGTTTCGGTCCTTCTTAAGCCATCCCTTCAAGTGGTATGAAATTATGTTGGCAATGACTTTCCCAAGGATCTTGTATCTTGTTTGGAGCATCATGATTGGATGCCATTTTTCAATCCTATTCTTGCTAACTTTTTTATGGATAAGCTTGATGACACCATTGTTGAGGCATTCGAGGAGAGCACCAAAAGCCAAAGCCTCTTGCCAAACCAAGTGCAACGAGGTGGCCATCACCTACCTGAAAGACTTGAAAAATTCATTTGTGAGGCCATCAAGACTTGGGCTTTTCCCATTGGGGAGCATATCGATTACTTTGAGAATCTCATTATCAGAGAATGGTGCCTCAAGAAGAGACTTCATGCTATGCAGTATTCTCACGGGAGAGACTCTTGAGATGGTCGCCATGCAATCCTGCCTGTGGGGAGAGAGAGGCATCAAAACCCCTAGGAGCTGAGTAAAATGGTTGCCAATAATAGTACTGTTTTCTTCTTTCGTTTTGCATTCGACCCCATCATTACCAATCAAGAAGGGAATTGAGTCTCTAGATTGTTTCCTCTTGAGTATGCTACACATCTCTTTTGTCGTTTTGTCAGCCTTGCCCACCCACCAATCTTTAAAGTATACTTGCAAGTTTTTTCTTTGAATTTCTTCCTTGTATCTTAACATGCCTCTAATTTTTCATAGTCCCATTTGGTATTGGTAGTTCCTCCTCAAGGCTCTAGAGCCTCCGATAGAGCTTCTCTCTTTTCCTTCATCGAACATTGTGAAGCATCTTGTGGGTCCTGACCAAAATTTGTCGAGTCTTCTCAACCACATTCCTCCAACATTTGGCCGGTGAGGTGCCATTGGCCAAATCCATGTTCCATACCAAGGTAATTTCTTGATGGATAGAGGGAAGGGATAACAACGTCTGGCAAGCATGAAACCGAGGTGCTTTTTTGAGTTTAGCAATTGGCTTAATAGTGAGAGTAATAGGGTAGTGATCCGATATGGTGAGGTCAATGTGTTGCAAGATATCAGGCTATCCCCACTGGCTAATAATGTTATGTGCAATATAGCTTCTGTCAAGTCTTGCTTTCCCAAGGTCATCCCTAGATTGGAGATTGACCAAGAGAAACCATTCGTATCTTTAACTTCCACTAGGTCCAGGTGGAGCTTAATTTTATCCAAGATGTCTTTCTCTTGACCGTCAATGGTATGCCCCCTGTTATCCCACCGATCCAAAGGGTCTTCCACCATGTTAAAGTCCCCACAAAGCAGCACATTGTGGGAAAGCGCATCCAATGAGGTCCAGGTGTCGATCTGCTCTGTCGCCCTATTTGGGGCATATATGGAGACCACAGAGAACTAGAAGAAGTCTCTGAAGGAGGCAGCAATCCAACGATGCTTTTGATCCTCATAGAAGTTGACAAGTCTACCATATCAGAAGTTACTTATTCCAATAGTTGTGCCACCGGTCCCCATGGGTTGAGAAGTGGCAACCCAAACATGGGACGCAGAGATGCATCTAAGACATTTTTGAAGGTCCTCTCCATCGATTCTAATCTCTTGGATACATATGAAGTTAGGGTTCAGGCTATTATCGCGAAACCATTGTCCAATAATAGCCGCTCTTGATGGGTCAATCAACTCCCTGGTATTAAATGATGTGATAATCATTATCGCTGATTACCCTCTTTGTAGAGAGGGACCTTGTCTTTTTTCTTCTTGGGTTCATCTTTCTTTCTCAAACACGAGAGATCATGACCATAAATCTTACCCTTAAGGGGGCTCTTCCATGGTATTTCCAAAGGTTGCTTCCCCTTATGTGGTGCCTTTTGTGAGAGTGAGTTGAGCACTTTTTTTGGAACTATTGATCCAAAGAGGGAGCTCTCACTATCCGGCTTGTCTTCATTGCTTGTTGTGAAACCCTCCTTTTTACTAGTGGTATAGCCTTCTTGGTTTTCTTCTTAGTTTTCTTCTTGGTTATCTTCTTTGTTGGAGATAGACTCTAAGGTTTTGCCTTCGATGTCCACAACGTATAAATTCTCTCCTGGAAAGTCCAGCTCATTGATCTCCTTTTCAAGGTTGCAGAGCAAGTTATTTAAAGGAGTCACAAGATTGGTGTTCCTTTTCACGGCCCCCAAGGGCTTCTTTTTCTTCTGTGTATAACCCCAGACCCCCTTTGTGAGGAAGATGTAATTGATGGAGAATGTTAATCTCCAAAAGAACAACTTACTCTTGTGATTAGAGCACCTCTATACCAAGAATAAGTCAAACACTCCACTAATTTAGAGGATCAATTGCTAATTATCAAAAGATTAACAAATCTGTGAAGAAGATGAAACACAGAAAAGTCTGCTGCACTATTTCTCCACATTGACCTATCAAATGTGTAAAGTTTTTAATGAAACTTTGTATGAAGTATCTCCTAAAGATTGCGCATCTACTCCAAGTTGAATTACTTCAAAAGATTAAGTATAACTTGAGAAATCAACTTCTCAAGTTACCTATGTCAGAAACTGTCATCCAAAACAGTCGACTTTACACCTGTAACTTTTAAGACTTGGTTCTCCTTGAATAGAACCCGTTTTACAAAATGCTTCTAGACATGAGTAGCTTATCTTCCAACTTAAAGATTAAGCCCTCACTCATGCAAAACTTTAAACTATGCTAGGAGAAATGATCAAAACATTAACTTCGAAAACTGCGCCTGTTTTAGGAATCAGTGAACATACTTCACATATGAATGTTCCTACACTTAATTCACTCAGCCTGATTACAATTGGAAGCTAAAACTTTGCACAGAGGTCAAGCAACTCTCAACTTAGACTTGTACAAAAGCATTTCACAATTGATCTACTGTAGAAGGAGAACACACAGAAACATCGGGCGCAAAACTTTTCATTTACTCAGAGAAATTACAACTGAGTGATGAGAGCTAACTCAACTAACTTTTTCTCTATCTCATGACTTCTATTTCTCTCATTCTTGACTTCTAACTATTGTCACATATGCTCTCATACATGCCCCGACTTTTCTCAAGGTATTTATAGATAATTTTGTACATGATCTTTACTAACCAAAAGATCTAAGTCATCTATGACTATACTAATGTACATATGTGTACCCTTCTCTTGTCCTCTGAATGTAATCTTCTTCCACACTTTAGGAATTGATTCTTCCTTCATCATTTGATCTTCCAAACCTTCAATTGGTGATTGGTATGCACCAACAGCTCCCCCTCAATCATCAATTGAGGTTTTCTCTGTCTTCTTTATACTTGCCATGTCTTTGAACCTTTGTAACTTAGGTCCATCCAGACTCTTTGTCATCATATCTGCCACTTGTTCTTTTGTTGGAGTGTACATCACTTCAATCTCTTTATCTAGTACCTTTTCCCTCAAGAAATGATACTGAATCTCTATATGCTTAGTCCTGGCATGAAAAACAGGGTTAGCTGCCAAATACAAAGAACTCATATTGTCTCCAAAAATTATTGGAGTACTATGATCAATCTCAAAACTTTTCATCAAGGTCTTCAACCATATCACTTCCTTTGCAGCTTGTACCATTCCCTTATACTCAGCTTCTGTGAATAAGTAATTTGGACAATTCTTTTCCTTCATCATAGCTCTTGCAAACTCTACAAGAGTCCTATTCCTCCTTTCTGCTACTCCATTTTGTTGAGGGGAGTACCTGCAAGTCACTTCTCTTTTGATACCTGCATTCCACAAATAATCATCAAACTCTTTTGAGAAATACTCTCCCCCTCCATCTGATCTTAACCTCTTTAGCTTTTGTCCTGTGATCCTTTCTGCATAAGCATGAAAATGTTTGAATGTCTTGAAAACTTCTGATTTATCCTTGATTACATACAAAGTAATCCACCTGGTTGCATCATCAACAAACAACACATAATATCTGGATCCATTTATGCTATAGTCCCTTGAGGGACCCCATACATCTGTATGAACCAATTCAAGCATATTTGAATACTTGTACCCTGATTTGTTATAAGAACTCTTATGTGCTTTACCTAATTGACAAGCTTCACACTTGTACACCATATGTTGCCCTTCAATATTTGGCAATCCAAGCACCACCTGATTCTTTGACATCTCCTTTATAGCTCTCTCATTGAAATGACCTAGCCTTTTATGCCATAGGTCTAATTCAGACACCTTTTGACCTCCATAGGTAAATAATGCATGTCCCACATTACCTTGGACTTTGAGAGTGAACAATCTTCCTTCCTTTTTACCTGCAATTATGTTTCTATATCCCTGATTTGGATCTTGTACATAGACACCATCATTTGTGAATCTTACCTCATATCCTTTCTCCACAATTTGCCCTACACTTATCAAATTTTTAGGAATAGTAGGAACATAAAGTACCTTGCTCAGAAGTGTACTTCCACTCTTTGTCTTCACTGATCCAATGCTCTCCACTTTATGTTTGGTATTGTCACCTGTTTGAACTGTATGTCCATTCACCCTTGCTTCCATGTCAGTCATCAAGGATAGATTCCCACTCAGATGGTTGCTGCACCCTGAGTCAATATAAAACACTCTTTGATCTTCTCCCATTGATTCATGAGTTGCATTCAAGATAAGAGTCATGTCATCCTTCTGATCTGATGCATAATTGTAATAATTATTGTTGTAGGACTGAGATTGGAAGTTTCTTCCACCTCCTCTACCATATGATGTCCTACCACCTCTTCCTCTGAAATTGCCTCTTTGGTTTCTGCCTCCTCTACCTCTTTGACTATAATTCTGATTATTGTTTCCACCATTTTGATTATTATACCAACAATCATTTGCCAAATGATTTGTTCTGCCACAAATCCAACAAGCTCTAGCATTATCTTTGTTCTTACCTCCTCTTCCTTTACCTCTGAAATTTGTCTTCCCTTTTGTGAAGTTAGCTTGATTTGAATTCCCTTCATCATCATTTGATTGCTTTCCCTTGCCATTCTTTTTCTTGTCCTTGGAGTACATAGCTTGACTTGTACTTCTATCATTGTCTCCTTTAAGATCCTGCTCAAAGGTTAGCATGTGTCCTAGCAATTGATTAAGGTCAGGAGTAAAGTGATCAAGTGACAATTCTATGGACAATATAAAAGGCTTCCACTTCTCATCTCCTCTCAAACCTGTAAGTATTTGTCTTACCAACTTTTCCTCTTCAATGTCTTCATCCACTGCTCCCAAGCTATCTGCAATATCTTTCATCCTTGCCACATAATCTGAAATTGATTGTGAGCTCTTCTTCTTGAAGGTTGTGAACTCAGCCCATAGTGAGGACTTCCTTGACTTAGTTGTATTTTGGAAATGCTCTTCCAAGGCATTCCAAACATCTGTGGCACTTTCCAAACCTCTGATGTGAGGTAAAAGGTAATCATTTACAGCCATGTAGATGATGCTCCTTGCTTGAGCATCCTTTCTCATCCAAGTCTTCAACATTGCAAGCTCTTCCCTAGTAGGAATACTTGGATCTGCAAACTCAGGTTTTTCTTCATCTCCTGTAATAAATGATATAAGATCTTTGCTCATGAGGTGTGCTTCCATCCTCATGGACCATGCTGGATAGTTCTCCCTATCTAGCTTATCAATCTGCAGGCTTTCTCCCATCTTGTATCCACCTGTGTATTGAAATCTTCAAGCTTTACAAACAATGTATGTACCTTTACTTCGAATTGGACTCCTTTTGCCTTTCTTGATGTCAAATAGTCTTGTCCTCAAGCTTTGACTCCAAGCTTTCACTTCTTAGTCCTTCAAGTGTTGAATTTCTTGAATCTGCAGCAGTCGGGATCCTCCTTTCCTCAATTTGATGTCTCCTGCTCTGATACCACTGATGGAGAATGTTAATCTCCAAAAGAACAACTTACTCTTGTGATTAGAGCACCTCTATACCAAGAATAAGTCAAACACTCCACTAATTTAGAGGATCAATTGCTAATTATCAAAAGATTAACAAATCTGTGAAGAAGATGAAACACAGAAAAGTCTGCTGCACTATTTCTCCACATTGACCTATCAAATGTGTAAAGTTTTTAATGAAACTTTGTATGAAGTATCTCCTAAAGATTGCGCATCTACTCCAAGTTGAATTACTTCAAAAGATTAAGTATAACTTGAGAAATCAACTTCTCAAGTTACCTATGTCAGAAACTGTCATCCAAAACAGTCGACTTTACACCTGTAACTTTTAAGACTTGGTTCTACTTGAATAGAACCCGTTTTACAAAATGCTTCTAGACATGAGTAGCTTATCTTCCAACTTAAAGATTAAGCCCTCACTCATGCAAAACTTTAAACTGTGCTAGGAGAAATGATCAAAACATTAACTTCGAAAACTGCGCCTGTTTTAGGAATCAGTGAACATACTTCACATATGAATGTTCCTACACTTAATTCACTCAGCCTGATTACAATTGGAAGCTAAAACTTTTCACAGAGGTCAAGCAACTCTCAACTTAGACTTGTACAAAAGCATTTCACAATTGATCTACTGTAGAAGGAGAACACACAGAAACATCGGGCGCAAAACTTTTCATTTACTCAGAGAAATTACAACTGAGTGATGAGAGCTAACTCAACTAACTTTTTCTCTATCTCATGACTTCTATTTCTCTCATTCTTGACTTCTAACTATTGTCACATATGCTCTCATACATGCCCCGACTTTTCTCAAGGTATTTATAGATAATTTTGTACATGATCTTTACTAACCAAAAGATCTAAGTCATCTATGACTATACTAATGTACATATGTGTACACTTCTCTTGTCCTCTGAATGTAATCTTCTTCCACACTTTAGGAATTGATTCTTCCTTCATCATTTGATCTTCCAAACCTTCAATTGGTGATTGGTATGCACCAACAGTAATGTAGTCACAAGCTATTATTTATAAGTAGCTCGATCAGTTCTTGTTAGGATGGTCTCCAATCTTTTTTTTATAAATTGAAGTTCAGCAACAACCTACTCTCCCATACTCTAATTAATAGAAAAAGCAATTGTACAAGAGAATGGGCTTAGTACCCATGGGACCCCCTGTCACTCTAGTACAATGATGAGTACCAACATGATGAGTTTCACCTCGTAATTTTCAATCTGCAGAGAGGATATGCCGATATGAAGATCAAGAGCAAGTGAAGTTTGCGAAGGTGATGGTGAGAAACACAAACGCATACACACACACAAGGAAAGTGGCAATGGAGATCAACGGAAGGCAAGAAAGGAACTCATATTCATCACTAACTAATTACAATAGCTCTACTAGCTCAATAGCATCTGATAATGCTTGGAGTACATCACTCTTTCGCATGCGAACAAATGGAACAGGTGAGTGGGTCTGCCAAAAAATACTTCTGAGTGGTACTCCCAGAATCCAGTAGTGAAGATATCTTCGAACGTATGCTTGTAGCAGGCAGGAATATATTTCAATCAACAGTGCCATGCATAACATACCTTGATTGATGGTATCGTTCTCATATCGTAGACTAAATCCAAGTTTCCATGTTCAAATCGAGGGGTGTTCACCATGGGAGCCTTGACATGCCTAAATGTCTTGAAGACCATTTGCATCATATCAAAAATTTTCTCTGACATTTGTGTGGCAACGTCAGTCATACGATGTAAGCAGGGTAACCAATGATGAATATTAGCCATCATGCAACCCACTGTAGGTGTGTTATTTTGGGGAGGTGCTAAGTAAGGGTAGTTGAGCCAGTCTTGACATTGTCGATTGATCTGAACTTTTATTGCAAAGGCCTTCCAAGAATGTCTTCTAGGGACGGGTCCATAGCACAGGTTGTATTTTAGATGGGTAGGCATGTGCATCCATGTATGCATAATTGCTAGATATTGTTGTAGTAATTCTATCCTCCGTGTAGATTGATAGATATGACCCTTTTCAACTTTCGGAGGGACATCTGCTAGCTACCTCTTGTACAATCGTAGGTCCTAACGAATCCTTTAATGTCGATTGCTTGTTTGCCTCCTTGAGCATCTCACACTCTATCTGTAGTCGGCCGTAATCTTCTAGCACCTGTGCATGGTCTTCCAATAGAATTTTCATGGATTCAAGAGGAAGAAGCTTGAAAGTGTGAGGGGCTTATAGGTGTCTCTGGGTGATCCAATGTAGCCTCGAAGTTTTCACGGTTTTGCTGTTGGAGTCACTGATTTTCCTCTTTCGCAACATTGAGATGCCTCCGAAGGAGTGCCACGTTGTGCAATAATTGAGCATTGCACATTAAATGTACGTCTAACTAATACTCAATATCTTTCACATGCTCTTGTAATTATGCCTCGAGGGTTTCTTGTTGCTTTTGGTGCTCCGCTTCAAAGGCTTGATATTTCACATTGAGTTCTTGATTCTGTAATGTCAGTGCATCTAGCTATTTCTGCAATTCTTGGGTCATCTATTGGAGGGCCGAATGTTGTCGCCCTAACAAAGAAGCATCAACAGTGGAAGATGATGATGATGCAAATGTTGGAAATGATACATGTGTGGTGGGTTGTGATGCAATGGGTATGGGAGTTGGGGTTGGGATGGTGGATGATGTGGAAAGTGTGGCAAGGTGCACGGTGATGAGTGTCGTGTGGAGTTTGCTAATTGATGCGGATGATACTTGTACATGTGCATCCAGTGAGGCAGTGGGTGAAACCTCCATGTCATTGGAGGTGCTTTCCGTGATGGCAATGTGAAATAGTGAAGTGGGTGTGATTGTACGAGGTGGTGGGTGCAATGGTGTTATGAGAGGTGCATGGGATGGTGTGATTGGTGGCCATAAGAAAGGAGCCTGTGAACTGAATTCTTGTGAAGACATTACAAATGGAAAAGGTGAGGTTCGTGGATATAGAAAAGATGTGAAAGAGGGTTAGAATGAGGGTGGTTGTGTAGACAATGTGAGGGTGTACAATGGTTTGGTGGTGTACAAATGGAAATGTGGAGGTTGGGAAATGACTCGTGGTGTAGGGACATGTGTAGTGAAGACAAATGTAATGGGAGGGTTAGTAGTAATCGGGTTGGAGATTAGGGGCCAAATGGAAATAGGTGATGGAATGTGAAGGTTGGGACTTTCTACAATATCAAGGGAGGGTTTGGTTGGTGCTAGGGAAGAAGAGAGAGTGGTTTCATTAGTGGTATATACAATGCCAGTGGCTTTGCTCACAGTTAGGTCAATGATTGAAGAACCCATAGTGGGTGCGGATGTCACAGGTTCTGTCAGTACATGAATATATTCACCAAGCCATTTGAGAATTCTGATTCGTCGAGGATCAAACTTGGGAAGCGTTTTCTGCTTCAAGTAGCACAAAGCTTATGGTATGCCTATTGATTGGACCGATTCATTCATAGCTAAAATGAAGGTCTCCTCAAATCCACCGCTGGCCAATTCTTGCTGCAAAATGGTTTGACTCTGTTCCTCAGTCACCCTGCTCCTTGTGCAAACCTTATTCATTGTGTTATGTAGCCGTCTGATGGCTATCATATATGGAGCTGCTTATGCTGACTCGTCTTCATATGTGCTGGTGTCCCCTTCAGCTTTGGCTTGTGCCTCTAGTCGTTATGCTTCTCCCTCACTCTCCTCAGTGTCGTATGCACCATCATCGATCATAGTGTGATCATCATCTTCTTCTTCAGAGTCGGAGTCCTCGCCCCCTTTCGATGGTGTGGTTAGGTAAGTGGGTAATTCATATTCCTAAGAAACGAATTGTGTGTCCAAAAACTGGAAGTCATTGGAAAACACCTCTGGTATTTCAAAATCAAAGGTGGTATTGATATCTTCTGTACCCAAGCTAGCGATTGCAAAAGTAAAAGATTCAGATAAAAAAGTGGTGGTCGCAATGGGAACCTCAACTATTGTCGTGGCTGTGATGGGGATGGCAGTAGGAATAGTGGTTGCCACCTCTGAGGCCTCACTCTTGTAGTAGTTTGATTCAAATGTACTCTGAGTGGTGGAACTAGAGGTTGCGATTGAGTTGGAGATCACTGTGGGGAGGTCTTTGGTGTGGTTGCTGGTGAAGGGGAGTTCGCAACTTGTAAACAAGGAATTGTACCATGCATTCACTTTACTCTCTAGGCATTTGTGTTGAAGAATCACTCACAAATTTGACATACAAACAAACATAAAGACGAAGAAAGACAAAGAGAAGGAGAAACAAAGCATTCAAAAAATCAAAGCCTTAGTGAAGGGACAAATTCACGCCTGTAATATACAGTGTAGAAACTTCCAGAATTACGAGTTTAAATCTCGGATCAAAATATATATAAGAGAGTGTATAGAACCGAAAATATATACATTGTAGGAGAGCACATATAGAAACTGAGAATAGTGATATAGAAGACGCCAGAGATTGCGTATGTAGAGATGAATAATAGAACCTGAATAGTCGGGTATTCATTTGAGAGAGATGGTAAGGAATAACTATTCAGAGTAGGAGAGTTTTCCATAGCTATGAGCAAAGTGAGGCCAAGCTATTTTTGTACACATCTTCTCTAATAGAAAACACATGTTCATGTGGAAATTTGAGCGCATTCTTCGTATGTGAAGAAATCTGAGTGATTTCATGTTACTGTGAAAGTTAGTTAACAGTTACAGTTTTCTCACTAAATGTTTTCTGGTACATCTACAAGTTATAACTTGCAACATAGTGTAAAGTTTTTCATGAAAAATAGCTCACCTTGAAGCCAGTAGTCTCAACTATAAGGTGATCAAAAGATTTCTGTGAAACGGGACATGTATACACAGTATAATGTCTAACCGAAAAGGCATCCAAAACTGGTGAAGTTTTTTCCTCAAACTTCAGATAGAGTTCATTCAGTGAAGGAAGCTCAGATATTACTTCCTTACTTCATTTACAAACATTTGAAGTAACCACAAACAGATTTGCAGTTGATTTCGGTAAGATTTTGGTAAGATTACGGTGACAGTCTGGTAACAGTCCGGTGAAGTTTCGGTGGTATTTCGGTGAGTTCAAAAACACAATTTTGACACAATTAAGTGGCGGAAAGATTATTTAACTGTAAGCAAACATAGTAGTGTAAAGTTTGAAGTAAATCAGTTCAGAATTGAAGATTGAAAAAACGCAAAGTTTTCTGTGAAGTGAAATTTTTGGTTTTCACTAAATACAGTTATAAAGTTTTCAGTTTCAGAAGGTTGCTAAGCTACTGATGATTATAGAGGTGTTCTAATATCACTCTAGCTTAGTTCTTGTTGTGACACGGCAAAATTCCGCAGCTTAGTTTGTCAAGCTTCTTGTCGTGTCGGCATCAACAAGTGGTATCAGAGCATGAAAGATTCTGAAGAGCAGAAATATCCTCAAAGAGCAAACGGAAGTGAAGATACAAGAGAATTCGAAGAACTTTCACAAGAAAGGTGAAAGCTGAGATGATCAACAACAAACGACGTCAAGAAACGTTCCGAAGTAATTCTCAAGGGTAAAGGTTTGTAAAAGGTAAAACCTTTTAACATTACACTTACCGAAAGTAACAGAAACAAGAAGATTATGGCAGATCATATCTCTATTGAAAAATTGGACAGAGATAATTATCTCGCATGGGTAATGCACATGGAAGCCTTACTTATGAGTAAGGACTTAATGATATATGTGACAGGAGAAGAAAAGAAGCCAATTTTCGAAGACGACAATCAACCAAAGAAAGAAGAGTTAGAAGCCTTGAAGCTGTGGCAGAAGAAAGATGCAACAGCAAGAGATTATATCTACAATACTGTTACAGATTATCTACTACCGCACATTAGAGGTCTGGAGAAAGCAGAAGACATTTGGAGTGCATTGGAAGATCATTTCCAAAATATGACAAAAGCTAGGAAGGCTAGCTTATGGTCAGAGTTTACAACGTTCAAGAAAAAGCAAAGTCAAAGCATTAGTGATTATGTCACTAAGATGAAAGACTTGGCGGACAGTCTTGGATCTATTGATGAAGATCTCGGAGATCACAGATTGATAGCACAAGTGCTTGCAGGACTCAGAGGAGATGAAAGGTGGAAACCTTTCGTACTCTCAACTGAACTTTCTTTAAATCATTTTGTACCAGATTTAAATCAGTTGCTTGGACTAATGTTAATGTTTGAGCAAGATTTGAAGACAGATGGAGATAAAGGACATAGTTCGGCTATGTATGCAAAGAATAAGAAGAAAGGTGATAAAGGTAAAGAAAAAGATGAAGAAGAGATGTTTACTCAAGCAAATTTTGCAAGAGGAAGAAGTAATGCCAGAAGTAAAAATAGAGGTAAAGGAAGAGATAATCAGACTAACAATATGAAGACTTGTTGGATCTGTGGATTAAGCAATCATTTGGCTCATGATTGCTGGCATAATTCTCAAGGATCAAGTCAGAATCAGAACAATAACAGTAGAGGCAGAAGCGAAAGATATCAAAGAGGAAGACAAAGCCAAAGAGGTGGATATGGTAGAGGTGGAACAAGAAGTTGGGGACAGAATCAGTCTCACAACACTACCTACTACAACTATGCGAATGATACACAGAATGACAGTCATACAACGTTGATGATGAATTCGATAAGTATGTCAGAGCTTGAAGGAGGTATTTCAAATCATACAGTACAAACAGGTGATAACACAAAACATAATGTAAGGTCAATTGGAAAAGTAAAGTGTAAGAATGGAGTTGACCTACTAACGAATGTTTTGTATGTTCCAATAATCGTGAAGAATCTGATCAGCGTGGGACAGATAGTAGAAAAAGGTTTTCAAGTCAGGTTTACAAATGAAGGAGTATTTGTTGAAGATCCAGAGAATGGATACAATCAAATTGTCCATGATAAAAAGGAAGGTAGACTTTTTACTCTTAAAGTACAAGGGAATGTTGGTCAAGCCTTGATCACACATGGTGATAAGGTATTTACAGAGTTAGACCTCTGGCATAAGAGGTTAGGACATTTTAATGAATCAGGAATCAAAGCTATGGTGGAGAAACAATCCGGGAGAGGATTACCAAATATGAAGAAACAACATATGATTCACAAATGTGAAGCATGTCAGATGGGAAAAGCCCACAAGTTACCATTTCAGAAAAATGGTTACAAACACGATGGTGTGCTAGAACTCATACATACAGATCTATGGGGACCAACAAAAGAAGGATCTATCAGTGGCTCAAGGTATCATGTTCTTTTTATTGATGATGCAACAAGATGGATAACTCTTTATGTTTTGAAAGAGAAGTCAGAAGTATTTGGAGCTTTCAGGCATTTTCATGAAAGACTTACAGGACAGAAACTCAAAAGACTAAGGTCTGATGGAGGAGGAGAATATTTTTCTCGAGAGTTCAATGATTATCTTTGGAATGCAGGTATCAAAAGAGAAATAACTTGCAGGTATACACTGCAACAAAATGGAGTAGCAGAAAGAAGAAACCGGACTCTAGTTGAGTTTGCAAGAGCAATGCTAAAGGAGAAGAATTGTCCAAATTATCTTTGGGTTGAGGCTGTAAATACAGCTACATATCTGGTAAATAGATTACCATGTACAACTATGGGATGACCCCTTATGAAGCTTGGTGGGGCAAGAAACCAACACTTGATCATTGTAAAGTGTTTGGATCAGTTGCTTATGCTTATGTACCATCACAACTTAGACATAAGCTTGAACCAAAAGCTGAAAAATATGTGTTCATCGGATATGATGAAAAGCAGATGGGTTATAGGTTATGGAGTCCTCTAACCAAATAGTTTATTGTTTCCAGAGATGTGAAATTTGATGAAGGAAAGAGGTTGTATACAGATAAAGAACATAGTGTTGAAAAACTTGAAGAAGAGATGAGAAGAATTGAAAAAGGTAAATCACATATGCAGGTGAATGGAGATGAAGATCATATGCAGGCAAGTACGTCCAGGATCGGATCAGGTATGAGAAACGAAGATGGACCAAGATTTGATGAAGATGTGTATTCAGATACACATGAAGAATATGAGCTAAGAAGGTCAAACATAATAAGGAAACAACCAACAAGGTATTCCTATGACACTTCTTATTTGACTCAGAAAAACTATGCTTACTTAGTAAAGGAAGATGAAGAACCTCAGAATTACAGTGAAGCAAAAGGTAAGAAACAATGGGAAGAAGCAATGAAGGAGTTCAATGCGCTGGAAGAGAACAAGACTTGGGAACTTGTTCCAAAATCAAATGGTAAGAAAGTGATTGGAAATAAATGGGTTTACAAAGTTAAGAAGCTTGCAGATGGAAGAATAGCCAGATACAAAGCTAGACTGGTGGTCAAAGGCTATGCTCAGACACATGGCATAGATTATGATGAGACATTTAGTCCGGTGGCAAAGATGTCAACCATAAGGACATTGATTGCTATAGCAGCATCAGAAGGATGGAAGCTAAGTCAGCTAGATATAAAGAATGCATTTTTGAATGGATATATATCAGATAAGGTTTATATGGAACAACCTGAAGGGTTCGTAAGTTCCAGTTACCGAAATCATGTTTGCAGATTAAGAAGAGCTCTCTATGGATTGAAGCAAGCTCCAAGAGCTTGGAATTACAAACTTGTGAAGTATCTCAATGACCTTGGATACCAAAGCTCAAAGGCTGATGCAAGTCTACTCATTAAGAGAACAGATGAAGGTATGATCTACATTTGTATTTATGTAGATGACATTATAATCACAGGTATCAAGGAGGTAAAGAGATTGCTTGAAAAAGAGTTCAAGATCAGTGATCTAGGAAAGTTATCATATTTTCTTGGAATGGAAGTTACATATACAGATCATGATGTATATGTTTCGCAAGAAAGGTATCTCCTAAACTTACTGAAGAAGTTTAACATGGAGAATTGCAGAGAAGCTTCAACACCGCTTGAAGTCAATCATAAACTCAACAAATATGGTGGTGTAGAGTTTAAAGATATGAGAAAGTATCAATCTTTAGTGGGAAGTTTGATTTATGCTACACTAACAAGACCAGATCTTAGTTATGCAGTAGGAGTTCTTTCACAGTTAATGCATTATCCGAAGGATCAGCATTGGGTTGCAGGACAAAGAGTTCTTAGATATATCAAAAGAACTATAAAAGAAGGATTATATTATCCTTTTACATCAGATATAAAGCTGAGAGCATACAGTGATTCAGACTGGGCAGGAAGTCAACATGACAGAAGATCAACACATGGGTATATGATATACCTAGGAGATAAGCTTGTACGCTGGTGTTCAAAGAAGTAGCATACAGTGGCTTTATCGTCAACAGAAGCTGAGTATAAAGGACTTGTGGAAGCAGCTAAAGAAGTGATATGGATGCAGAACTTGTTCAAAAGTATGGGTATTGATCAAGGTATACCTATCATACATGGAGATAATATGAGCTCATTATATCTTGCAACAAATCCAGTATTTCATGCAAGAACAAAGCATATTGAGATTCAATATCATTTCCTGAGGGAAAAGGTAATGGAGAAGGAGATTGAAATAGAATTCACTCCTACAAAAGATCAGATAGTAGATATTCTGACAAAGAGCTTAGATGGAGTAAAGACAAGTAGATTCAAAGAAATGGCAGGAATAAAAGAAAAAAAGAATATATGAAAGATCAGAGAATGCAAATTAGTGATTGAGGGGGAGCTGTTGAAGAATCACTCACAAATTTGACATACAAACAAACATAAAGACAAAGAAAGACAAAGAGAAGCAGAAACAAAGCATTCAAAAAATCAAAGCCTTAGTGAAGGGACAAATTCACGCTTGTAATATACAGTGTAGAAACTTCCAGAATTACAAGTTTGAATCTCGGATCAAAATGTATATAAGAGAGTGTATAGAACCAGAAATATATACATTGTAGGAGAGCACATATAGAAACTGAGAATAGTGATATAGAAGACGCCAGAGATTGCGTATGTAGAGATGAATAATAGAACCTGAACAGTCGGGTATTCATCTGAGAGAGATGGTAAGGAATAACTACTCGGAGTAGGAGAGTTTTCCATAGCTATGAGCAAAGTGAGGCCAAGCTATTTTTGTACACATCTTCTCTAATAGAAAACACATGTTCATGTGGAAATTTGAGCGCATTCTTCGTATGTGAAGAAATCTGAGTGATTTCATGTTACTGTGAAAGTTAGTTAACAGTTACAGTTTTCTCAGTAAATGTTTTTCGGTACATCTACAAGTTAGAATTTGCAACATAGTGTAAAATTTTTCATGAAAAATAGTTCATCTTGAAGCCAATAGTCTCAACTATAAGTTGATCAAAAGATTTCTGTGAAACGGGACATGTATACACAGTATAGTGTCTGATCGAAATGGCATCTAGAACTGGTGAAGTTTTTTCCTCAAACTTCAGATAGAGTTCATTCAGTGAAGGGAGCTCAGATATTACTTCCTTACTTCATTTACAAACATTTGAAGTAACCACAAACAGATTTGCAGTTGATTCCGGTAAGATTACGGTGACAATCCGGTAACAGTCCGGTGAAGTTCTAGTGGTATTTTGGTGAGTTCAAAAACACAATTTTGACACAGTTAAGTGACAGAAAGATTATTTAACTGTAAGCAAACATAGTAGTGTAAAGTTTGAAGTAAATCAGTTCAGAATTGAAGATTGAAAAAACACAAAGTTTTCTATGAAGTGAAATTTTCGGTGTTCACTAAATAGAGTTATAAAGTTTTCAGTTTCAGAAGGTTGCTAAGCTACTGATGATTATAGAGGTGTTCTAATATCACTCTAGCTTAGTTCTTGTTGTGACACGGCAAAATTCTGCAGCTTAGTTTGTCAAGCTTCTTGTCGTGTCGGCATCAACAATTTGGAGGTCGCCTGATTTTCTTTGAACCCTTGTATTGTTGTAATTGTGCTATTGGAAGAGCTCTTTCAATGGCGATATCATAAGCTAAGCACATACAAATAATGTGTGTGAGAGCACAACAACCATGGACAACCTTCTTCTTTTCCCAACGATGTCTTGCCAGTATGAGTTGGTCTTGGATGTAACTTGCAATGTCAATTTTTTGAGGGCCTGTAGTAGCGAGGTATAATCCAAACCATAAGTGCTTGTGGGGAATTCGTAAAACAATCCTATGCTAGAAAACCAAAATTCTGGAGATGGATCCTCAAAGGAGTAGTGAGTTGAGGCGTGATTGCTGAGATAGCACTCCATTTGTCCACATCGCTTCTCTTCATAGCCTCGGGAATGAGGCGCTCTTTCTCCGTGGGCATATGATTACCATGAATCTTAAGATCTATTCTGATTTAATCCAAGGACAAAGTGAATTTCTTGAATGGGAGTCATTTACTAAGGAAGGCAGTATGAATACTGGATCCAACTCCTTTCGCTCTTGTTCCTTGATAGATGCAACCAGATAATAGCACCAATTGAAGTCATGTTTAGGAAGTGGTGCACTGAAATAGGTTGCGAAACCTGCTCGCTGCCAAATAGGCATGAGTTCTTCACTGTTCTAGAAGGCTTCAAACTCTTGAGAGAAGAACTGATATCACCGCCAAACATTGGCTCCGTATGTCAGATTAGATTAGCCTCGTAGATAAAATCTGCTTCGCCCAGTGGTCTGATGAGTCCTTGGAACCAATGTGCTTTATTGCTCACTTTCTTTGTTTTACCGATGGGTTCAATTGGCATGGGACCTGAGAAACCTTGGAATTCTGGCGGCACCACTGCTAATAGGTTCTCAAATGGAAGGGCTGAGAAATCAACCACTGGTCATCCAAGTGCCGCACTAGTGGAACTTTTTGGTTGCATGATGAAGTCCTATGAATGAACCTAAACTGGAGTGAAGAGAAAAACACATTAGTCATGGAAATTAACGAAGATCCCAAGGAGATGAGGCCTCCATTCCTTTCCACCACCAACATGCTTCCCATGCAATGTGCGTGGTTTGAATGATGTGTGATTGCGAAGTGAATGTGAGTAGTGTGTGATTTGACTATTGAGTGATTGTGTGTGAGGTGTGTGGTTTTACAATCAAAAACTTGTGAGCATTGCCTACTAAGTTAGTGTAAGTTATGAGGTCGGTAGTTAAATGAGTTGACAAATCTGGAGATGGATGGAGGAGGTACTGGGTGCTTATCATCACAAGGTTGTTGGTAAGGATTGTCTTGGTTAGGTACGATCATAGTTAGTTCAGTCTTCGGAATCCATTTTTGTACAATATGACGGGGTACAAAAGATGAAGTGGAATGTACAAAAGAGGGTTTGTAGGGTGTCGGCTTACTAGCAGAAAAGGTTTTACTTAGGCTCACTAAAGTTGATTTATAACTTGCGCAATTCTTAGGTATCCAAATCTGGCGAGACTTGGATTGGGCTTTCACTAAGGGCTTTGGCACCCAAATCTAGCGAATGCACTACCGTTGTTGTGAGTGAAATCAATAGGGTTGTCAAATATCTAGAGGGGTTGAATCGTTTGATGATGTAGCTTTTCGTACCCATCTTTGGTGTGGGATTGCCTGAGTAGTTGGTCCGAGGGGACACCCTGATGTGCTACTCCTTTGAGTACCTAGGTGATGTGGACGTGCTAGTCATCGAGGGTGTGATGTCATGTCAACACTGTTGGAGCAGGTCTATGACAAGCCTAAGTATTGGCTTGAGTCCCACAAAGTCACAGAAGAAGCTTTAAAATGAAGACTATGCAAAGTTCACTTGTGAACTACCTCTTGTAACTTTTGAAGACTTTACTTAATGTAAAAGTGAAAGAATCTTAAGTGGTTGAGTCCACTTGATCAAAAAGGGAAAGAGGAGCCACGAATTCGTGATTTGTGGTAGATAGAGAATCAAATCAATCACTAATTGATTGGAGAGTGATTGAGGGGAGTTAGCCTCCCAAGATCAACTATAAATACATGGTAGTCTTACTCGTGGTTATGTGAAGACCTCCAAGAGTTGAGCTTTATGCCATATCAAGGTGTGATTACAAGGCACACATATGTGTCAGTAAGTCCATTGTATTGTACAATCAATATACTTTCATTTTCATGATCATTTGAGTTCATATTTCCTTGTTCTTGTGAAGTGTACAAACTCACTGCCATATCTCTCAGTCTTCGCAGTCAGATTGCAGAGATGGTTTCTTTGAGCTTGGTGCATCCTTTTCAGTGATTTAACTTAGTAAGATTAGCTCTATAAGATTAGCTCTATAAGATTAGTTGTTGTAGCTGCCCGTGAAAATTGGGATGATGTCATCACTTGCTAAACATCATTCTCAGTGTGTGGCTCATTATTTTTGATGCGATTACTCTTGAAAGTTAGGTCTTTAAGTTAACTATACTTCCCCAAGAGGAATTAAGCTAATTGCTGCTGTGCTCAGATAATTATGCAAAACAGTGGACAGGTGTATGAACCAAAATAGCAAGTTCTTCACCTTTGAGCTAACTCCAACTTATCTGTTTTGATCTATCTTTTTGAGAGTGATCTTCCAAGGTACATAGGGTGTCTAATATATCCATTGGCAAGCTAAACGGGCCCACCACATACTTTTGGAGTTCATTTGGGTGGTGTAGATCAAGGATTTTGCAACACCTCTTCATCTTGAAGCACATACCTATCCATCTCTTCACAGTGGTATCAGAGCAAGGATGGCAGATGGATTTCCTTCATCAATTGACAAATTGGACAGAGGTAACTACTCAGCTTGGTCATTAAGAATGGAAGCTTATCTCCAAGGTAGAAGTTTATATGGTTATGTGGCTAGAGATGAAGTTATGCCAAGTTTCAGGAACAAAAGTCAACCAACACAAGAAGAGAAAGAAAGATTGAGCACATGGTGCTCCAAGGATGCACTTGCAAGGTCTTATCTCCTCAACTCTATCTCAGATTTTTTGTTGCCTCACATTAGAAGTTGTAAGACATCTCAGGAAGTGTGGGATGCACTTGAAGCCTTCTTCTCTTCAAGTACTAAAGCTAGGAAGCATCAACTATGGTTGGATTTCACAACTCTCAAGAAAGCTCCCAAACAAAATGTGATTGATTTTGTCACAAATCTCAAGGGCATAGCAGATCAGTTGGGAAGCATTGGAGAGGTAATAGATGAAGAGCAAATTGTAAGGCAGGTCATCAATGGCTTGAAGGCAGATGACAAGTGGGAAGCATTCACCACAGCTATGGATTTGTACATGGACATGCATGTACCTGATTTCAATACACTCATTGGACAACTACTTACTCAAGAGGCGAAGCTTATCAAAAATGGAGAAAGCTCTAAAGGTAATCAATCTTCAGCTTTATACACTGATAAAAGCAAGTCCAAAGATAACAAAGGAAAGACAAAGAAAGTGGATGATGAAGCAGGTACATATCAAGCTAACTATGCAGGTAGAGGAAGACATGGCAGAGGTAGAGGAAGAGGAGGTAGACAAGGCAGGGGGAGATCCCAAGACTCCAACCCATGTTCTATTTGTGGACTAACTAATCATACAAATAAAAATTGCTTTAGGAATTCCAGGAATCAAAGAGGAAGAGGATACAATAGAGGAAGTTATGGCTACTCAAGAGGAAGGTTCAACAATTATCATGGCAGCTACAACAACTACAATCATTCAAACTATCAAGAAGGCTACAAAGGAAGGAGAGACTTCAATAACTACACAGAAGACTCAAACAAAGAGGATTCATTATTGATCATGAACATGGCCAAGCCACAAGGTAAATCTGATGAGCATGTTTTCTACATAGATTCAGGTTGTTCAAATCATGTGGCAGGAAATGTGGCCCTCCTATCAGATTTAGAAGATCCAAGGAATAAGCATGAGGTACAAACAGGAGATGACACAAGACATTCTGTGGAGATGTCAAAGCACCTGATGGAAACATCAACTTACTCAGTAAGGTACTCTATGTCCCTACCATTGCAAAGAATTTGATAAGTGTTGGGCAAATAGTAGAGAAAGGGTTGCAAGTTAGGTTCACAAAAGCAGGAGCATTTGTTGAAGATCCAAGCCAAGGATTCAAAAGAATTGCAAAAGGTGAAAAGACAGGTAGATTGTTCACATTTGAACTACAAGACACTAGAAACATTGCTCTCTTTAATTATGGTAGTCAGACACTCACAAAATTGGAAGTATGGCACAAAAGGTTAGCACATATTGGTGACACGTCATTAAAGCAAATTTGCAGGGACCAAAGTGTACTTGGACTCCCTAATTTGTCAAAACAACATATGATTTATAAGTGTAGTGCAGGTCAATTTGGAAAGTCTCACAGATTAGCATTCATGAAGAAAGGTTATATGCATGGAGATCTCTTGGAGTTGGTTCATACAGATGTATGGGGACCTAGCAAGGAAGCCTCAATATCTAGATCAAGGTATTATGTCTCCTTTATTGATGATTGCAGTAGATGGACTATCCTATTCTTTATGAAACACAAAGATGAAGTTTTTTCATGTTTCAAAAGATATTTGGCTCTTGTGGAGAATCAAACAGGTAAATCACTAAAAAGGCTAAGGTCAGATGGAGGGGGAGAATACTTCTCCCATGAGTTTATTCTTTTCTTCAAGAAAGAGGAATCAAAAGAGAGGTAACTACAAGGTACACTCCTGAGCAAAATGGAGTGGCAGAAAGGAGGAATAGGATAATTGTTGAAGCTGCAAGGTCCATGTTAAATGAAAAGCATTTGCCTAATTATCTATGGACGGAGGCTGTATCTACATCCACTTACTTGATTAACAGGTTGCCTTCAAAATCCCTTGATGGGATGACTCCATATGAGGCTTGGAATGGAAGAAGACCAAGCTTAGATCATTGTAAAATTTTTGGATGTATTGCTTTTGCTCATGTTCCTTCATAGGTTAGAGGCAAGATGGATCCAAAGGCAGAAAGGTGTGTATTTATTGGATATGACAACAATAAAAAGGGCTATAGGTTATACAACCCTACCAACAAAGGATTCTTGGTAAGCGGAGATGTAGTTTTTGATGAAAACAATTCATGGTATGAATATTCATGCAGGAAGGTCAATTTACCATATGATCTTGAAGAAGATTTTCCAAAGCTTGGTAGAGAACAACCAAAGATTGAAGAACAAGACACCTTGGAGGATGATGAAGAATCTCAGATGGAAAAGATCAAAGCATGGAAGTCTAAAGGTAAAGCAAAATTGCAAGAACTTGGACATGAGGCAGAATCATCACATCATGGCCTAAGAAGATCTATGAGGGAAAAGAAAAAACCAGAAAGGTATCGGTTTGACACCTCATTAGTAACTAAACATTCTATCTACATAGCACAGGACATAAACGAAGAGGAGCCATCATCATTTGAAGAGGCCAAAGCAAAAACAGAATGGAAGCATGCAATGAAGGAAGAGATTGAAGCACTTGAGGAAAACAACACTTGGGATTTGGTGCCCAAGACTTCATCCATGAAGGTAATAGGCTCAAGATGGGTCTATAAACTCAAGAAGAATTCTGATGGTTCCATTAACAGGTATAAGGCAAGGCTTGTAGCAAAAGGCTTTGCACAAACTCAGGGAATTGATTATGAGGAGACCTTCTCTCCTGTGGCAAAGATGCCTACTATTAGGGTTTTGCTTAGTATTGCCTCTTCCAAGAATTGGAAGATACTTCAACTAGATGTAAAGAATGCATTCTTGAATGGTTGGATAACAGAAGAGGTATATATGGCACAACCACCTGGTTTTGAGAATCAAGTTTATCCTGAATATGTGTGTAAACTTAACAAAGCATTGTATGGTCTCAAGAAAGCCCCAAGAGCTTGGAATTTAAGGCTTGTTTCATTCTTGCAGGACAAAGGCTTTCAACCAAGCAAGGCAGATCCTTCACTCTTTATTAAAAAGAATAATTCTGAGATCATCTACCTATGTGTATATGTAGATGATATTATATTGACAGGAAATGATGCAAATGGTATAAAGAAGATCAAAGATCAGATGAGAGAAGAGTTCAAGATAAGTGATTTGGGTTCACTTACCTACTTCCTAGGCTTGGAAGTTGTCCACAAAGATCATGGTTTGTTTCTCACTCAAAGAAAGTACATTAAGGACATGTTGGCAAAATTCAAGATGCAAGTTTGTAAGATTGTAGGTACTCCAATGGAGGTCAATCACAAATTGAGCTCACATGAAGGTGAACTCATAGAGGAGATCACATCACATCAAAGTCTAGTGGGTAGTCTCAACTATGCCACATTGACAAGAGTAGATATATGTTACAGTGTGAGTGTGCTAAGTCAATTTATGCACACACCAAGGAAACCACATATGGATGTTGCTAAAAGGATTCTCAAGTATCTCAAACGAACCATAAATGAAGGACTTCATTATCCTTATGTATCTGATTTAGGTTTGAAGCTATTTTCTGATGCAGATTGGGCTGGCTCTAAGGAAGATAGAAGGAGCACTTCAGGTTATCTTACCTTTCCAGGTTCAAAGATTATTTCATGGTCGTCCAAGAAGCAACCCACAGTTGCTCTCTCTTCTACTGAATCTGAATACAGAGGTCTTGCCATTGCTACTCAGGAAGCTATGTGGATGAAGACATTATTCAAAGATCTTGGATTGGAGTTTGGAACTCCAACTATTTTTGGTGACAATATGAGTTCTATTCATTTGACTGCTAATCCTATTTTTCATGCAAGGACAAAACATATTGAAGTTCATTATCACTATGTACAAGAGAAGGTTCTAAGAAAATAGATTCAAATATCATATGTGTCCACTGTTGAGCCCTGGCAGGTTGAAACCAGCAAAGTCAAGGTCACAGTTATGCATAGGCAAGAGTAAAGTGTCAAAATTCAAGGGTCAAAGTGCACGGGTAGTGCACCCTCAATTGTTCATAAAAAAGGGGACTTTTAATTGTTCACAGAAAAGAGGATTAAATGGGGAAAGTATTGCAGAAGTATTTTTTCTAATTCCCTTAAAGTCAAAGGGTGTTTCAAACTAATTTGGAAGGTCCAGGTGAACCCCTCTTTGGTGCAAAGTGACGAATAATTAAAAGGAAAAGGTAAAGGTATGTGAAGCGGCATATGGAAATACGACCGCCCAATCAAATTTTTTTTTTTTGGTCTAAAGTCACTACAAGACAAAGTAGTGAGTCATTGGCCGCCTCCTAAAAAGACAATCTTGGGGACATCAAAGGGAGGCCAAGAGTCTATTGCAGTTAGGAGCGTACGGGACCAACACACTTCAAAAGAGGAAGGCAAAGGCTATTCTAGGGGACACACACATTTGAGAGTAAAGACAGAGGAGTCTAAGTAGAAGCAAGAAAGAGAAGTGAAGAGTCGCGAGTGTGCGACGACACAGGGAGGTGGAAGTGAAGAGTGCAAGAAGAGTGGCTAAGGAAGAGTGCAGGGAGTGCGAAGCTGGACTTCAAGGATCACAAGGTCTTTTGCTGTGATCGGCCCGCGAAGGTACTCATCCCTCAGCTTGGTGGACGGAAGACTTTGGGATAATTGGTCTTTTGTAATTAAGCCTTCTCTGTAGTGTGCCCAGAAGTATTGACTCGGGTGGTGCTTAAATAGTGTAATTGTTATACTGTAACCAAAACTCAAGATTTCAAAGTGTGCTTCTGCAGAAGTTTTTTTCAAGATTATTTCCTCTTTTGTTCTTTTCTTTTTCTCCTACAAACCCTCAAACTCCTTCTCGTCCAAGAATCCCCAACAAATTTGGCACTCCCGGTGGGACATCCAAGGAGATTTGAGCATAGGAGAAGATCTATTGCAATTGGAGAACAATATTCTAGTGTCAACAGTAATACTCCAGTGGACTAAGAGGTACATACTTATATAAAGTGTCTCATATTGAGTGGACTATGAACAGCTCATGACCGCGACCCGGTCACAAACCTTGAGGGTCACGTGCAAGCAGACAAGAAGAAAGGCGGTCAGAAGATCATCGAGTCCACTTTCATCAACTTCATCAGTAAGAAGCATGACAGGACACGTAGACCTAGAAACCTTACTCTCCAGACTAAACATAAAATTTCCCTCTTTCAGAGGTTTAGCTCATGAGGATCCGGATGAGCACATTCGAAGATTTCTGGCATTATGCAAGACTAGAGGTCTAATGGGTAGGGAAGATGCCTTCTTGATACTCTTCCCTGCCACATTGGAAGGATTGGCAGACAAGTGGTTTAGCCAGTTTGCTGAAAACCACTTTACCTCTTGGGATTTGATGAAAGAGGTGTTTAAAAATCAGTTCCAGCATGGCAACACTGTGGAGATCATCATAGAAGAGCTAGAAAACTTGAGATTGGGTCCAGGAGAAAAGTTCCCAGAGTTTGTGACCAGGGCCAAAGCACTAATGGCTAAACTACCAGATCCACCGCATGACTTCTTTGTCAAGAAGTGGTTAGCCAAACCCCTACCTGTGGTCACCCAATGCAAAATAAAAGAGTTAGTGTTACCTACCGCCTCTGTTGAGGAGTTCATCAATACGGCCACACGCTTGGAGAAGATAAGGCACCAGTATGGTGCAACTTCTTCCCAACCATCATATGGTACAAAACTGGAGGACCCAGTGATCCAGCTAAGAAGGGAGCTAGAGGGCTTGAAAAGGAATAAGCCCTACACAGAGGAGGAGACTGCTGTGGCTCAGTTGAGAAGGGAGATTGAAGCACTTAAGCTCCAAAAGGAAGAGGAGGCCCAAGCAGAAGAATTAGCTCAGCTAAGACAGGAATTGCAAGAACTCAAAGGAGGCGGTATCAAGAGTGGACTCTGGTGCTCCATGTGCAGCAAGCAAGGGCACATAGTAAGCGAATGTCCTCTGCTAAACGTGACTTGTCAATTATGCAGGAAAGTTGGCCATGAGGCCCATGAATGCCAATCCAGGGGAATGCCTGCAATGACATACTGGACACAGGGAGGACCTCTGCCACCCGCAAATGTAATGGCAGCCGCAGCGAACCAAGGTAACAACTATAATCCTAGACCAAGGAATAATTTTGCAAACGGGCCTAGAAGGCCCATCATTTGTTTCAGATGTGGAGAATGCGGGCACTACCAATCTAGGTGCACTCTTCCAGAAAATGCCCCTCCTTGCAGGCTGTCCAGAGGCCAGGGATCACTATACAAACTGTTGTCCTAAGAATCAAGCCTCTACATCCGGACCCCATATCCAAATGATTTCTGTACACAAGGAGGAAACATTACCTCAGGTCAATGAGCCCTCACCGTCTACCAGGGTGGTACAATTAGAAGAGCTTGAATCTTTTACAGTGCAGACAAGAAGCAAGGGGAAGGCTCAAGTGGACGTAAGTCAAGAATCAAGGATTAGGGGATTCAACAAAGACAAAGTTGCAGCTGAAGACAAAGCAACCACAGGCGCAGACCCAAAACAAAAGGAAAAATTCATAGGCACCAGTGATGTCATTGGGCATGCTTTCATTAGGGCTCAGGAAGAGTTGGATAAGTCAAGTGGAGCCCATTCCTTTAAAGAGTCGGAAGCTTCAAAACTACTCAAGTCTATGAAGAAGGAGGTTAGTATTTTTGATCTAATAAAGATAGATGGAAAATTCAGGTTAGAGTTATTGTAGATAATTGATGAGGCTTCTACTACAAGTTTAGTGGCAAAGACTGCTGTTTTACAGAAAGGGATAATTATAGGGGAAGCACCCCTTACAGATTATAAAAGTCCTCGACTGACAGTATCTATTAAAGGTCATGAATTTCAGGGAGTTATTGTGGATGGTGGTTCTGGCATCAACTTGATGCCTGAACATACAATGGAAAAGATTGGACTCCACCCTTCAAGGCCTGCAAATTTCACCGTTACTCTGGCAGATCAAAGCAAAGGCCTATAGGAGTGAATCCAAAAGTCCCACTTGAAATACAAGGTAATGTGTTCATACTGGATTTTGTTGTTTTAAGATTGCCCCAGGTTGAAGGAGGATTTCCCCTCTTAATTGGGAGACCATGGTTGAGACACGCAAGTGTCATCCATGATTGGGGCAAGGACACTATGTGGGTACAAAAAAAAGGGCAAGAGCTGACGCAGCTTCACTTGGAAGAAGGCCTGGATAATCAAGGAAACACTAGCATGATGCAAAAGGTTGGCATTTGCATGGAACCAGAACCAGAAGATCAACCCCACATAGATTTCGAGGAAGAAGAGGATATTCTAAAGTGGCTGCATGCATGCAACTCTTCTTCTTGTTTTGGAATTTTTCTCAATAATTCTTGCACAACTGAAGATTATGATGAAGATGAAAAAAAAGTCCAGGTTGATGGATTGGGAGAGCCGATCACAGACCACAGAAGGGGCAGGAAGACACCCCTCAACTACAACTCAGAGGAGGATATCAAATCTACAAATAAGGCAGATGCCAAGGCTAAAGGCAAGGTAACAGAATCTAGTGCTCAAAACAATAACCGGCCAGTTTTGGTAGCCACCTGGTTGTGGAACTACCCAGGGCTTCTGGAAAAGGTCAGAACATTCTTGAACCACTACACAGATGTTTTTGCATGGCATTATAAGGATCTAGAAGGAGTACCACCCAGTTATGGAGAACACAGAATTCCTTTGATAGAAGGAGCAAAGCCAGTGAGAGGGAAAAGTTATAGGTTGAATCCCAAGTATGCTGAAGCTGTCTATTCAGAAATTCAAAAAATGGAAGATGCAGGAATTATCATTCCTGTAGAACATTCGGAGTGGCTATCTCCCATGGTGATCGTGCCAAAGAAAAACACTAACAAGATCAGAATCTGTGTGGATTTTAGGGCATTGAATAAGGTCACGATTCCAGATGGATTTCCAATGCCATTTGCTGAGCAGGTCATAGAAGAAGTAGCTGGTCATTCCATTTATAGCTTCATGGATGGATTCAGTGGATACAATCAGATATCCATTCACCCTGGGGATCGGGAGAAGACAACATTCATTACTCCTTGGGGAACTTATGTATATCTGAAGATGCCATTTGGATTAAGAAATGCTCCAGCTACCTTCAACCGAACAGTTAATCTCATTTTTGGACCATTGCTACTAGAGTCATTAAGAATCTTCATGGATGACTTTTCATCTTTTTCAGGTACTCTCAAAGAAACTCCATTGGACTGTTTAGAGAAGCATCTGCTTCAATTAAAACAAGTTTTTGAGAGGTGTAGAGAAACGAAGCTGAAACTGAATCCAAACAAATGCCACTTTTTGGTGACCGAAGGTACTTTGTTAGGGCATGTGGTATCTTCCAAAGGTATGGCACCTGATCCAGACAAAATCATAGCTATATTAAAATTACCCAGGCCTAAATCTTCAAAGGAGATTCAAAGTTTTCTAGGCCATACAGGATACCGCTGCAGATTTATTAAAATGTATGCAGATATAGCCAGACCTTTGGCTAGACTCACAGGCAAGGAGGTTCCTTTTAAATGGGAAGAAGAGGAGGAAAGAGCATATCAAACACTACGGTCAAGGTTAGTGTCTGCTCCCATTTTGATCACACCTGAGTGGTAAAAAATATTTCATTTACACGTGGATGCTAGTGCATATGCAGTAGGGGCAGTTCTAACACAACCTAGTGAAGAATTCAAGATGGACAGACCAATTCAATATGCCAGCAGAATTTTGACTAAGGCTGAAAGGAACTACAGCACCACAGAAAGAGAAGCCTTAGCCATGGTTTTTGCTGTCCAAAAATTTCGGCATTACTTATTGGGAGTGAAATTTGTTATTATAACTGATCACCAACCTCTAAAGTACTTACTCAACAAACCACAAGCCACTGGTAGAATATGGAGGTGGTTATTATTATTCCAGGAGTTTGATTTCTTGGTAATTCACAAACTAGGTAGAGAGAATGTTATGGCGGATCACTTGTCCAGAATAAGTATGACGGATCAAGCCCGTGGAATCAATGATGATTTTCCCGATGCTCATCTGTTCGCTGTACAAGCTCAAGGTTGGTATGATGATATTAAGCAATTCATTAAGACTGGGCTATATCCAGAAAAGGCTAGTACTGTACAAAGGAAGAGACTGCTAATCAAGAGTAGACCATATACCTTCATTGAAGATAAATTATATAGACAGGGCAAGGATGACAGGGTTAGGAAATGCTTGGAAGAAGATGAAGTGAGGGAAGTACTACACTCTGCACATGAAGGAACAGGTGGTGGGCACCTTCCAGGGCATATCATGAGCCAGAGGATACTGGATGCTGGTCTATGGTGGCCTACACTATTTAAGGACGCAGATGAATGGAGAAGAACATGTGATGTGTGCCAGCGGTGTGGCCCTAAGCCCACCAAGCAGAGGCATAATCCTTTGATTGTTTCCATTTCTTGGCAACCATTTGAGAAGTGGGGATTAGACTTTGTCGGGCCTATATACCCCATGGTAGTTCCTAGAAGAGAAAAGTACTTACTGATAGCCATCGACTATGCGACAAAATGGGCTGAAGCTATTGCATCCACGGACTGCACTTCACAAACTGTGGCTGATTTCTTATACAGTAACATCATTTGCAGGTTTGGATGTCCACTTGAAATATGTACCGATCAGGGTACTCATTTTGTCAACAAGGTACTGCAGGAAATTTCCAACAGGTATTGAATTTTACATAGGACTTCTTGTGCATACTACCCATGAGCTAATGGTCAAGCCGAATCAACCAACAAAGTATTGATTTCAATGCTACGAAAGGAATGCATGTTACAGCCTACTTCTTGGGGACAAGCTTATCTTGGTACATTATGGGCATACCGATTGGCCTATAAAGAGACGGGGTATTCTCCTTTTCAACTAGTTTATGGCCTTGTTCCCATTGAACCATTTGAGTTCATATAGGGCTCTATCCGAACGGAAGGAATTGAGAAAAATGGGATAGAAGTTCCAGCCCGACTGACCGCTTTGCATAAACTAGAAGAATCAAGGACTTTAGCCTCCAAACAGTTAGAGAAGATTCAGATAGAGAGGAAGGAGACTCATGACAAAAATTTATGGCATAACAACTTGAAGCTTGGTGATTTAGCTCTATTACACAGACCACAAATTTCTACTCAAGCCAAAGGAAAATGGATTCCTCACTGGGAAGGCCCTTTTCGCATTATGAAGATGCTGCAATGGGGTGCTGTGCAATTAGAAACACTCGATGGCGACACCCTGCCATTAGTAAATATTTCCAGACTCAAAGCTTATCATAAAATGTCATAACAATCGCATTTTCATTATTTTAGTTCCTAGTTATTTTGGCTTTCTTTTAATAATTGGCAATAATTTAGCCTATCTATAAATGCTCACACATATTTTTTGGGGGCGCAGTCTTTCTTTTTTTTTTATGGCTCTTAGTTCTGCACAACAACTTTAAATAATGCCCTTTTCTTTGTTTATCTCTTGAATGGATGAGATTAAAGTTTGCCTCTCCTCTCTTTTGAGCACTCTTTTATGCTGAACCATTCCTTCCTGTGAGGTGATCTCTCATTCTTCCGTGCTATATAATGCGCCTCCTCATTCAGTCTTGCTGCCCTCTGCATCAGCAACACCCTCCATATCCTCATCTATCCACAGTCCCGTTATCATCATCAATGCTCAGGTGCCGATCTTGGGATCATCTAAGCTAAATCCCGAGCTCCTCCTTAATTGTATTCTCAGGATTGATCTCCATCGTCTTCTTCGACAACATGTAGCTGGACATGTTGCTATCCCTCAGAGCTTGGGACCCCCTCCTGCGGCCTTTGCCCCCTCAACCCTCTACCGCATTACCCCCTCGCCCGCCAAATTTCTCTCCCGCCTACCCCCCTCAACCGCCGACTCTTTCTCCCCTCCCCCTCCACTCCATCTTCCCCCGTAGAAGCCCCCGCCTACCCCTCACCCTCCCCCTCCATCTCCCCCCGTAGAAGCCCCAGCCTACCCCCTCCCACCCTCCCCCTCCATCTCCCCCCGCAGAAGCTCCCGCCTACCCCCTCCCACCCTCCCCCTCCTTCTCCCCCCGCAGAAGCCCCCGCCTACCCCCTCCCACCCTCCCCCTCCATCTCCCCCCGTAGAAGCCCCCGACTTCCCCTCCCACCCTCCCCCTCCATCTCCCCCCGCAGAAGCCCCCGCCTTCCCCTCCCCCTCCCCCTCCCCCTCCATCTCCCCCCGCAGAAGCGCCCCCCCGCCTCCCCCCTCACCCTCCCCCTCCATCTTCCCCCGCAGAAGCCCCGCCTTCCCCTCCCCCTCCCCCTCCATCTCCCCCCGCAGAAGCGCCCTCCCCCTCCCCCTCTCCCTCCCCCTCCATCTCCCCCCGCAGAAGCCCCTGCCTTCCCCTCCCCCTCCCCCTCCATCTCCCCCCGCAGAAGCGCCCTCCCCCTCCCCCTCTCCCTCCCCCTCCATCTCCCCCCGCAGAAGCCCCGCCTACCCCCCTCACCCTCCCCCTCCATCTCCCCCCGCAGAAGCGCCCTCCCCCTCCCCCTCTCCCTCCCCCTCCACCTCCCCCCGCAGAAGCCCCCGCCTTCCCCTCCCCCTCCCCCTCCATCTCCCCCCGCAGAAGCGCCCTCCCCCTCCCCCTCTCCCTCCCCCTCCATCTCCCCCCGCAGGAGCCCCCACCTACCCCCCTCACCCTCCCCCTCCATCTCCCCCCGCATAAGCGCCCTCCCCCTCCCCCTCTCCCTCCCCCTCCATCTCCCCCCGCAGAAGCCCCCACCTACCCCCCTCACCCTCCCCCTCCATCTCCCCCCCCATAAGCGCCCTCCCCCTCCCCCTCTCCCTCCCCCTCCATCTCCCCCCGCAGAAGCCCACGCCTTCCCCTCCCCCTCCCCCTCCCCCTCCATCTCCCCCCGCAGAAGCGCCCTCCCCCTCCCCCTCTCCCTCCCCCTCCATCTCCCCCCACCGAAGCCCCTCCTACCCCTCTCACCCTCCCCCTCCATCTCCACCCGCAGAAGCCCCGCCTTCCCCTCCCCCTCCATCTCCCCCCGCAGAAGCCCCCGCCTTCCCCTCCCCCTCCCCCTCCATCTTCCCCCGCAGAAGCGCCCTCCCCCTCCCCCTCTCCCTCCCCCTCCATCTCCCCCCGCAGAAGCCCCGCCTACCCCCCTCACCCTCCCCCTCCATCTCCCCTTGCAGGAGCCCCCGCCTACCCCCCTCACCCTCCCCCTCCATCTCCCCCCGCAGAAGCGCCCTCCCCCTCCCCCTCTCCCTCCCCCTCCATCTCCCCCTGCAGAAGCCCCCGCCTTCCCCTCCCCCTCCCCCTCCATCTCCCCCCGCAGAAGCGCCCTCCCCCTCTCCCTCCCCCTCCATCTACCCCCGCAGAAGCCCCCGCCTACCCCTCTCACCCTCCCCCTCCATCTCCCCCCGCAGAAGCCCCGCCTTCCCCTCCCCCTCCCCCTCCATCTCCCCCCGCAGAAGCGCCCTCCCCCTCCCCCTCTCCCTCCCCCTCCATCTCCCCCCGCAGAAGCCCTGCCTACCCCCCTCACCCTCCCCCTCCATCTCCCCCCGCAGAAGCGCCCTCCCCCTCCCCCTCTCCCTCCCCCTCCACCTCCCCCCGTAGAAGCCCCCACCTTCCCCTCCCCCTCCCCCTCCATCTCCCCCCGCAGAAGCGCCCTCCCCCTCCCCCTCTCCCTCCCCCTCCATCTCCCCCCGCAGGAGCCCCCACCTACCCCCCTCACCCCCCCCCTCCATCTCCCCCCGCAGAAGCGCCCTCCCCCTCCCCCTCTCCCTCCCCCTCCATCTCCCCCCGCAGAAGCCCCCACCTACCCCCCTCACCCTCCCCCTCCCCCTCTCCCTCCCCCTCCATCTCCCCCCGCAGAAGCCCCCGCCTACCCCTCTCACCCTCCCCCTCCATCTCCCCCCGCAGAAGCCCCGCCTTCCCCTCCCCCTCCCCCTCCATCTCCCCCCGCAGAAGCCCCCGCCTTCCCCTCCCCCTCCCCCTCCATCTTCCCCCGCAGAAGCGTCCTCCCCCTCCCCCTCTCCCTCCCCCTCCATCTCCCCCCGCAGAAGCCCTGCCTACCCCCCTCACCCTCCCCCCTCCCCCTCCATCTCCCCCCGCAGGAGCCCCCGCCTACCCCCCTCACCCTCCCCCTCCATCTCCCCCCGCAGAAGCGCCCTCCCCCTCCCCCTCTCCCTCCCCCTCCATCTCCCCCCGCAGAAGCCCCCGCCTACCCCCCTCACCCTCCCCCTCCATCTCCCCCCGCAGAAGCCCCCGCCTTCCCCTCCCCCTCCCCCTCCATCTCCCCCAGCAGAAGCGCCCACCCCCTCCCCCTTACACTCACCCACCGACCAACCCCACCCCCTCCCCCTCCACCCCCACCGCCCCCTGCCCCTCACCCATCCCCCTCCAATGACAAGGAGTTCAAGAATATAAAGTCCACCTACAACGACTCCTCCTCAGTTCTTCGCCAGCAACGACTACACGATCAAATCAATCCGGCACCTTGTAATCCATCCAGGGACCTCCATTGCCTCTCGCTCAGCATCTTATCACCAATTCCATTCATGGCCGATCCCTCTGCGCCGGAAGAAAATGATGCATCGCCTTCAGCTCTTCCTCCTGCCATTCTTACTATTCCTACTTATTCAATTCAATCTGAGTCCACCGACATATATTCCCCACCTTCCCTCCCTCGCCCTCCTTCTCCTTCTCCGTCTGCTTCTCATACCTCGCAACCAAACTCGCCTTCAGGAGATTATATGCGCCTTTTTCTTCCGCCTAATTTAGATCTGCAGATTTGTATTCATTTATCCCTCCCAACCATTGAACTTTGCATCTTTTTTCTGTGAAATCTTCAGCAAGCGGGTCTCTGGGGCTTGGCCAACGTTTTCTTCAATGATCCCTCCAATTATACTGAGATCTATGAAGCTCTCCGTCTCTTTCCTAATTTTCGCACAGACACTCTCTCCATTTCCGCTCTTGCCGCCAGTATCGGCTCCTCCCCAATCCACTTCAGTAGTCCTCCCTTCTTATATTCTGGATTGTCAGCCTCTGCCACAATTGCCTTTTGTACCGATCGCTTTCAAAATAATGCCCGATTTTCCATCCGCATGACAACCATTCTCAATGCATTCATTTTTTTCTTTTTGCTGCGTAGTCCCACATCTTCACTTCCCTGGTCCGATATTCGCATTGCCGATCCTCTTTTTTGCTTCCTCAATAGCCGTCCATACCCTTACGCCGCCCTCATCTATAGTTCCTTAAATTTGCGATCCCGTCGCCTTCGTGAAGCTATCACTCGGGGCTCTCATGCATTTTCCATCTATTCTGCACCCTTCATAGCTTGGATCTATCACTTACCAGCGCACTCTGCCAATAATCTCGCTATAACCCCTCACAGCCCTGTTAGCCACCCGCCTAACCATTCCGGGCTACCTTCCATATCACAATGTCCTCCCTCCCCTCCAGTCTCCATTGACTCAGCTTCCGCTTCCACACCGACCTCCGCCCCCCCTGATATCATCTCCCTTCCTCCATAAGCTTCTTTGCATATCCTTCCAGCATCTACCGCTACTGCGACCATTCCTACCCCTAACCTTGTTCCTAAACCTTCTCCCTCAACAGCTTTCAGGCCGCTCGTTCAAACGCAGCTCAACCCACACAACCCCACCTGTACACCCCCTCGTCCTCCGGTTTCAAATTCACCCCCTATCATTGATGTTCCCCTCAGCCAACCCCTTCCCTCGAACATTCCTACACAACCCAATCCCTCTACCGATCCAACCCATCTTCCCATTCCGCGTGTAGCCCCTGCTCCGCCACTTGACCTCCCATCTGCCCCTTCATTTTTACAATTGCTCCGCGACGCAAGTGCAGTTGCTCTTGGTAGTGCTCACGCCTCCAAAGTGTCCTTGGATTCTGTCTCGGTTGCAGCTTCTGTTCATCAGAAGTATATCTCTACCATCGACAACATATCGAATGACCACTTCTCAATGGCAATCGCTCAATGAAACGGCTCGATTACTCAAAGAAGAGCGGGATCATTATCGAGATATGGCCGATTCTGCGTTGAAGGCCTTATCAGACATTCAAAATCGCTCTACCTTAGGGCTGTGTGATAATGCTGCGTGCCGTCGTATCAAACGCGAACGGGACCACCTTAGGCAGTGCCTTAGTTCTCTCCAGCATATGATTGAGCAAGCTTCTGCTCCTCTGCCCTCCTCTCCACAACCCCCCGCTACGGGTCTCAATCCACCTTCTCAATAATTTGCTATCGGCTTCCGCTTCCCTTATAGAATTTGCAAATAAACATCTCATCCTTCTGATTTTGTCCTGTTCAGGGTTAATAAATACTTGTAGCGTGCTTTATCGGGTTTTCTTGCTTCATCAATAATAGCACTCTTTGTCTATTTTCATGCCTCAGTTCCCTCTGTGTTTCTTCTGCTGTTCCACTCTGTTCTTGAGTTCTCCCTGTATCGTGTTGCTGTTGTCTCTCCGGGACGGAGAGCACATTAGGTGGTGGGCATCTGTTGAGCCCTGGCAGGTTGAAACCAGCAAAGTCAAGGTCACAATTATGCATAGGCAAGAGTAAAGTGTCAAAATTCAAGGGTCAAAGTGCACGGGTAGTGCACCCTCAATTGTTCATAAAAAAGGGGACTTTTAATTGTTCACAGAAAAGAGATATTAAATGGGGAAAGTATTGCAGAACTATTTTTTCTAATTCCCTTAAAGTCAAAGGGTGTTTCAAAGTAATTTGGAAGGTCCAGGTGAACCCCTCTTTGGTGCAAAAGTGACGAATTAAAAGGAAAAGGTAAAGGTATGTGAAGCGGCATATGGAAATACGGCCACCCAATCAAATTTATTTTTTTTTGGTCTAAAGTCACTACAAGACAAAGTAGTGAGTCGTTGGCCGCCTCCTAAAAAGACAATCTTGGGGACATCAAAGGGAGGCCAAGAGTCTATTGCAGTTAGGAGCGTACGGGACCAACACACTTCAAAAGAGGAAGGCAAAGCCTATTCTAGGGGACACACACATTTGAGAGTAAAGACAGAGGAGTCTAAGTAGAAGCAAGAAAGAGAAGTGAAGAGTCGCGAGTGTGCGACGACACAGGGAGGTGGAAGTGAAGAGTGCAAGAAGAGTGGCTAAGGAAGAGTGCAGGGAGTGCGAAGCTAGACTTCAAGGATCACAAGGTCTTTTGCTGTGATCGGGCGGCGAAGGTACTCATCCCTCAGCTTGGTGGACGGAAGACTTTGGGATAATTGGTCTTTTGTAATTAAGCCTTCTCTGTAGTGTGCCCAGAAGTATTGACTCGGGTGGTGCTTAAATAGTGTAATTGTTCTACTGTAATCAAAACTCAAGATTTCAAAGTGTGCTTCTGCAGAAGTTTTTTTCAAGATTATTTCCTCTTTTGTTCTTTTCTTTTTCTCCTACAAACCCTCAAACTCCTCGTCCAAGAATCCCCAACATCCACTCATCAACAATGTGCAGATATTCTAACCAAAGCATTGGATGGTACAAAGCTCTCCAAGTTCAAAGCCATGATTGGTTTGTAGGTAATCTTGGAAGATTGAAGACCTCAAGCATACTTGGCTTGAGAGGGAGCTGTTGGAGCAGGTCTATGACAAGCCTAAGTATTGGCTTGAGTCCCACAAAGTCATAGAAGAAGCTTTAAAATGAATACTATGCAAAGTTCACTTGTGAACTACCTCTTGTAACTTTTGAAGACTTTACTTAATGTAAAAGTGAAAGAAAAGTGGTTAAGTGCACTTGATCAAAAAGGGAAAGAGGAGCCACGAATTTGTGATTTGTGGTAGATAGAGAATCAAATCAATCACTAATTGATTGGAGAGTGATTGAGGGGAGTTAGCCTCCCAAGATCAACTATAAATACATGGTAGTCTTAGTCGTGGTTATGTGAAGACCTCCAAGAGCTGAGCTTTATGCCATATCAAGGTGTGATTACAAGGCACACATATGTATCAGTAAGTCCTTGTATTGTACAATCAATATACTTTCATTTTTGTGATCATTTCAGTTCATATTTCCATGTTCTTGTGAAGTGTACTACTCACTGCCATATCTCTTAGTTTTCTTTGTCAGATTGCAGAGATGGTTTCTCTGAGCTTGGTGCATCATTTTCATTGATTTAACTTGGTGAAGTTAGCTCTATAAGTCTGCTATATGCTCACCAATTTTCATATCATTTGAGTGTTTCAATATTCAGTTATGTTCAGTTGAAGTCAACCCTGTCTGTTCATTTTCACTTCTTTGTCAGGTACCCGATTTTTTTACTCATCTTGTGAGAGTTGTTTCTCAGTGTGTACTTATCCAAGATTTAAAGCTTCTTGCATTCAGCATACTGTCTAGTATAAGCATATAATTTTCATAATCATTGGATTCTTAAATTTGGAGTTATGTTCATTTTACTGCTAACTGGTCTCATTACTGTAGTAGCCCGTGAAAATCGGGATGATGTCATCACTTGCTGAACATCATTCTCAGTGTGTGGTTCATTATTTTTTATGAGATTATTCTTGAAACTTAGCTCTTTAAGTTAGCTAGACTTCCCCAAGAGGAATTAAGCTAACTGCTGCTGTGCTCAAAGAATTATGCAAAACACTGGACAGGTGTATGAACCAAAATAGCAAGTTCTTCACCTCTGAGCTAACTCCAACTTATCTGTTTTGATCTATCTTTTTGAGAGTGATGTTCCAAGGTACATAGGGTGTCTAATATATCCATTGGCAAGCTAAAAGGGCCCACCACATACTCTTGGAGTTCACTTAGCTGGTGTAGATCAAGGATTTTGCAACACCTCTTCATCTTCAAGCACATACCCATCAATCTCTTCACAGAACACTCTGCTTTGGAAAAGAAGGGAGATCCAATGCTTATGTGTCCAACCCATTAGGGAATGAGGCATTCTGTACCACAGATCTAGGTAGACACCATGTTAGCAAAGGTGATCCAATGGAGGTTCTTGAATCCTCCCATGTGTAATTGCCTGCTTGGGATGCTCTTGGTGGCCTTTCAAGCTTGCTTGGAAGTTGAGGGGGTTCACGCCCAGCTTGAGGTTGATCTTTACGCCGCCATAATTGCCTCGATCCTATCTGCTTACTCGGTTTCACCTCCTTGAGGGGTGGTGTCTCCTGATTTTTTCGTTAGAGCTAGTTAAACCACTCATAGATGTAGGGTCTTTTGTTAATTCCAATACTTCAGGGCACTGATCTCTGAGAGGCAACTCTCACTACCTCCTTCTTTTGGGTTCTCACTTTAGGATCCTTAGGTCCATATGTCAATACTAGAACTAATGGCTTTGCCCATTCAATAACAATTTCGACATTAAATAGGGAAGCATCTGGTAGCTCGTCTGCTACACCAATAGATTCTTCTCTTGAAGTTATCCTCAAGAGATGGTCTGCTCTCAAGTGTGTTTTACCCTTCTTGACTATGACTTCAAAGTCATACTCCATAAGTAGTAGAAACCAACATATTAGCCTACCTGTGTTGCAGGGTTTGTTCACTAAATACAAGAGAGCCTAATGGTGTGTAAGAACTTAAACTTATTTTCCAATAAATAGTGGCGAAATTTATTGACGACATAGACCATTCATAGCCCCTCTCTCTTCGTTGTGGTGTAATTTCTCTCTATGGCATTGAATTGCCTACTGGCATATGCAATCGATAAGTCAATATTCCCTTCATCCATGGGTTGTGATAACACACAGCTTATGGCATGATTAGAAGCATCTACGTGTACGTGAAAAGGTTTTTTCCAATCAAGCACGACTAGAATAGGTGCAGAACACAATTTTCATTTCAGTCAACCAAAGGAGCTCTCGCATTCTTCTATCGACTCAAAGTTAGTTAGCAGGTTGTATAGTGGTTTAGCAATGATTGCATACATATGTACGATGTTGTTGCAAATGTCCAAGCCTTCACATTTGTCTTAGCATGGAAGACTATATGTTGAAGTATTTGATGATTCATATGAACCATAGCTTGTACTTACTTGATCATTTACCATTGTAAAAGGTTTATAGCTTGAGAGAATCTTGTAAAAGCCTAAATCTCATGGAGTTAGGAAGAACAATATCTATGAGTTTCAATGAGAGAATAACTCCTAGATCAACGGAATCACTTTTAGTTGGAGCCAAGTTTGAATTCAAATTTAGAAGAACTTATAAAAGACTATTGTAAATCTTGCGGCCTTGTGGTCTCATCTTGGAGCTCATTTCTTGAATATCTGTAGAGTTTGAGTAGCTTACTCATTCCACCATCATTGAGCATCATTTCAATGCCAATGATCTTGTATAATCATGTGTTATAATATATATAGTTCATTGATCATCTCTATCTACTTCTGTGCTATGACTACTCAGAACAGTGAATTCTCTGAGCATATCGCAGTGAATTCTCAACCATTTTGCATGACCTATAGCCTGTTAGAACCAACTTGAAGTCTACTATATGCCATCAAAATCTCAAGGCATTTGCACCAGCCATTTGGGAGAAATCATCATCGACGTGCTCACTGGTCATCTACTATTCAGTCCCTAAAAAGTCGGGGGTAAGCTTTGGATTGCTAAAACTCATTTCTCATAGCATGGTTTATCATTTTAGATGATTCCACTTGTAATTATTAGCTATCTAAGCTAATTGAATTTCCCCAAAAGTAATTTCATCAATTGTTACTGTACTGTGAGGATTGAGCAAAAGAACTAGTAGGTGTATAGACCAAAATAGCAAGTTTTGTGACACTAGCTATTCATGAAGTAGTCTGTTTTGTTTCAATTGTTTCAAGCATCAACTCCAAAGTACATAGGTACTTTCTTGGTGTCAATTTCAAGCTAAAAGGGTCTACTACATAACTCTGAAGTGTAATAAGACAGGTACAAAGCAGGTTTTAGCAATACCACCTCACTTCCTTGAAGTATCCATCCATCTCCTCCAACAGTGGTATCAGAGAAAGTTGAGGTAAAATGGGAGATGGTTTCCCTTCTTTTATTGAAAAAATGGACATGAATAATTATCTTGCATGATCCTTAAGGATGAAGACCTATCTACAAGGAAGGATTCTCTATGGATACATATCAGGAGATGAGGAGATGCCCATATTCAGAAGCAAATGTCAACCTACAAGAGAGGAGCTAGAAAGACTCAACTCATGGTGTGCCAAAGATGTTTTAGCTAGGTCATATCTACTTAACTCTATTTCTAACTTCCTTCTTCCTCACATTAGGAATTGCAAAACTTCCCAAGAGACTTGGGATACATTATCTTCATACTTTTCTTCCAATACAAGAGCTAGAAAAACCAATTGTGGATTGAGTTTACTACTCAAAGGAAGCAACCTAAGCAGAATATTTCAGAGTATGTGACCAAGGTAAAGGATGTGGATGATCAATTGGCAAGTATAGGAGAGGAGATTGAATAGGAGCAAATAGTGAGACAAATAATCAATGGCATCAAGGTAGATGATAAGCGGGAATCTTTCACAACCGCAATGGATCTTTACATGGATATGCAAATCCCTAATCTTACCACTCTCATGGGACAACTCTTCACTCATAAAGCCAAGCTCAACAAAAATGGAGAACCATCATGAGGTAACAATTCTTCTACCTTGTATACAGATAAAGGAAAGTCTAAGGATAAAGGAAAGAGTAAGAAAGTTGAAGATGAAGGTACTACTTCTCAAGCTAATTATGTAGGGAGAGGTAGGAATTCAAGAGGAAGGGGCAGAGGAGATAAGCAAGGTAGGGGGAGATCTTTCAACTCTTCCCCATGCAATGTATGTGGGCTGTCTAATCACAAAACAGATGAGTGCTATAGGAACTTCAAGAACCAGAGAGGAAGAGGATTTCAAAGAGGTGGCTACTCACAATCAAGAGGAAGATTCAACCATAATCAAGGATACAACCATGGCTACAACAACAATTACAACAACAAATCTCAAGGAGGATACAAATCTAGAAAAGGCTTCAACAATTATACAGAGGATCAAGAGGATTCTCTTCTCATTATGAACATGACTTCAAAACAAGGTATGAATGATGAGAACCTCTTCTACATTGATTCATGCTATTCAAACCATGTAGCAGGCAATGTAGCTCTCCTTCCTAATCTTGAAGAGCCCAAGGGAAAGCACCAAGTGCAGACAGGTGATGATACCAACCATTCAATAGTCAAGGTAGGAAATGTCAAAACTTCTGATGGGAATAGGAATCTAATGAGCAGAGTTCTTTATGTACCTACTATCACAAAGAATTTGATGAGTGTTGGACAGATAGTGGAAAAAGGTTTGCAAGTTAGGTTCAATATATTTGGAGCTTTTTTGGAGGACCCCGAACATGGATTCAGAAGAATTCCCAAGGGAGAGAAAATAGGTAGAATGTTTACATTTGAGCTTTAGGACATATAAGGATCAAAATTTTTCTGAGTTAGAGACATGGCACAAAAGATTAGGGCACATTGGTGAGAGAACATTGAAGCAGATATGTAGAGGTCAATGTGTACTTGGGATACCTAATGTATCCAAGCAACATATGATCTATAAATGTGGTGCATGTCAGTTTGGTAAATCACACAGGTTACCCTTTACAAAGAAAGGCTATATGCATGAGGATTATTTGGAACTTGTCCACACAAATGTGTGGGGACCAAGCAAGGACCCTTCAATTTTAGGCTCAAGGTACTACGTGTCAATTATTGATGATTTTAGTAGGTAGACTATCTTGTATTTCATGAAACATAAAGATGAAGTGTTCAGTTGTTTCAAGAAGTATCTTGCACTTATGGAAAATAAACAAGAAAGAGCTTAAAGAGGATAAGGTCAGATGGAGAAGGTGAGTACTTCTCCAATGAGTTTGATGCATTTTTTCAGGACAGAGGTATCAAAAGGGAGATCACTACTAGATATACTCATGAGCAAAATGGATTAGAAGAGAGGAGAAACAGATTTATTGTGGAAGCAGCTAGATCAGTGCTAAATGAAAAAAGGTTGCCGAATTACTTGTGGGCAGAGAGTTTTTCCACTGCCACTTATCTTATTAATAGGTTACCTTCTAAATCCCTTGATGGGATGACCCCCTATGAGGCATGGCATGGTAGGAGACCATCACTTAAACATTGAAAAATATTCGGTTTTTTTGCTTATGTGCATGTTCCATCTCAAATCAGAGGTAAGTTAGACCCTAAGGTAGAGAAATGTATCTTCATAGGGTATGATATAAATAAAAAAGGATACAAGTTTTATCATCCATCCAACAAAGGATTTATGGTCAGTAGAGATATTGTATTTGATGAGAATGATTCTGGGTTTGAAAGTGAATGTAGGAAGGTCAAATTGCCATATGACTTGGAAGAAGAATTTCCAAGCCTCAACAAGGAGAAGCCAAGCACAATTAAAGACATCAAATCAGATGATGAGGACACCATCAACTTGGAAGAATTTAAAGCATGGAAATCAAAAGGCAAGGTCAAGATGAAGAGGTTGGAGGACATACTTGAATCATCCAACCAAGCCTTAAGGAGATCACAAAGAGAGAGTAAGAAGCCAATCAGATATGGGTATGATACGTCATTAGTTACTAAGCATTCCATTTATCTTGCTAAGGATTTATCACTTGAAGAACCTTCTTCATATGAAGAAGCAAGTACCAAAGTAGAATGGAAGGAAGCTATGGATGAAGAGATAGAAGCACTCCAAGAGAATGACACTTGGGAGCTAGTACCGAAGAAAGCATTAATGAAGGTAATTGGTTCTAGATGGACTTACAAAATCAAAAGGAACTCAGATGGATACATAAAAAACTATAAGGCTAGACTTATGGCTAAGGGTTTTGCACAAACCCAAGGAGTAGATTATGAAGAAACCTTTTCACCCGTGGCTAAGATGCCAACCATCAGAGTATTGGTAAGTGTAGCTGCATCTAGAAATTGGAATATGTATCAACTAGATGTGAAAAATGCTTTTCTCAATGGGTGGATTTCATAGGAGGTTTGCATGGCTCAAACTCCTGGCTATGAAGACCCAAACAAGGTAAATCATGTATGCAAATTGAACAAAGCTCTTTATGGTTTGAAGTAGGCACCTAGAGCATGGAGCCATAGGTTAAGAACCTATCTTGAAGACTAAGGATTTATGATGAGCAAGGTAGATTCTTCTCTATTTATCAAGAGGAGTAATTTAAAAATGATATATTTATGTGTGTATGTGGATGGCATCATTCTTACAAGTAGTGATGCCAATGGCATCAAACAAATAAAAAACCAAATGATGCAGGAGTTTAAGATCAGTGACCTAGGATTCCTGAAATACTTTCTTAGACTTGAGTTGGTATACACTAACTCTGGAATTTACATCACTCAAAGGAAATATGTGCAGGACATGTTGAAGAAGTTCCACTTGGAGAATGCAAAAGTAGCTAGCACCCCTATGGAGGTAAATCATAAATTGAGTACTCATGGATTTGAACTCACACCATGGCTTTCAATGGAGACTGCGCTATCCAGGCCACCCACTTCTCATATGATGAAGAAATCTCTGCGTCGTATACTTTGAAGGCAATACTGGCATGCTCGCCTCATACGATAGTATAGAGAAGAAGGGACAGTAAAAGAAAAAGAAAGGGAAAAATAAAGGATGGATTTTGCTCTTTACATCTCTTAAGGAAAAGACTTGAGCCTATGACATTAGAGATTGACAATAGTATCTCTTTTGGAAAGGTGAACAAACAAGAGAGATGTAGATTGGATGCACGTGAAGATATTGTGAATGAAGAGCATTTTTTCCTTGACCTCTCCGACATCATGGTTCCAACTGAAAGAGCATGGAGCTTCATGTTAAGAAAAGGTATGAGCATTTTTGTTATTTTTAGGAATTAAAAGACAAAGACGAGGGTCCGACTCTTTGAGAAGGGCAACAAAGGATTTGACGGCCAAGATCTTGAAGGGAAATCACATGTATGGAGAGTATGAGGTCTATACTCTCATCTAGAGGCAAGCATTCCCTCAAGATATAAAAAAAAACATAAGTTTAGGGCATTTATAGAACAGTCATTTTTCATGATTTTAACATAAATTTCAGGAACTATTTTAGACTAGTAACCATTTTGGGAAAGGGATATGAAGTGGGATTTTTCTTACTTTGGTAGGAGAAATCATGCATACCTATATTCTAGTGTATTGACTTCCATATAAGATTAATAAATCTGAAATATACCTCAGTATGATGGGAGTTTGAAGCTCCACAAAACCCCCTTCCATCACAATTTGAGAAAAAAATTCAGCACCTGAATCTAAGAAATTCTCATTTTGGAAGAGGGAAAAAGAGGTGCAATAGCTATGGATGGATGGTAAAAAGTATATATACTGAGAGTGTGGTGTATGGAATTCATATTGCAATCATTAGATTCATTAAAATGATAAGTTAACGAGGAATTTTGTATCCTCAAAGACTCCCTTTCCACACTTCTTGAAAAAATTCAGATGATAATTTTTATCACTCCACTTTTGGGAGTAAGAAAAAAGACCATTTAAGAGGCTTCCCATGGATTAATGCATACATACATGAGGTATGGTGTATGTATTACCATGAAGAATGAGAAAATCCAAGAAAAATCCACATTGGAAGTGGATTAGTAGCTTGCTAAAAGCTCTCGTTTAAGTTTTTGCATGAAAGTAAAAATCTTGATTTAAGCCTCTTTTGGCAAGCAAATTAGCATGCACAAATGGAGGATTTGGAAAAGTGAAAAATGGTTCAAGCATCTTCATATAATACTCTCTGAAGTTATGGAGAGAATTTTAGGATTTTCTTGATGGAAGAATGCTTTTGGGCACCCCAAAAATCACACTTTTACACTTTTTCCAGCCCGTCCAACAGTCCACTAGTTTGGCATGTCCCGCTTGGAAAGGCCATATCTTGAGCTACAAAACTCCAAATTGGATGTGATATGGCTCATTTCAAAGATCACAAGGTCTACTTTCTTTCATTTTAGAAAAAGAAATTTTGGAAATTATGTATTTTCACAGGTCTGTATAGGTTTGCAATGTCTAAATAGTTTTTCGCAACTACTTTCCAGGAGCCATATTTTACAAACTAGGAAGGTGATTGAAGTAATTTCACTTCGAGTCACTTGAACATGATATATGCTTCAGTTTATGATTATTTTCAGGTCCTAAAATGGTTTTTCCAGGTCTAAAAAAGGATTACAAATGCATTTTTTGGGTCAATTTTCATTATTTTGGTAATCATCTGACCATGCTTTATGTTTTGGGAGGTGATCCGATGTTTTCGGACACTTCAAAGTTTGTATTAGGATTTGAGGAGAAAAGTGCAGAGGTCTCAAAGATCATTGAGAAGCATTGGATGCATGCAATTCCAATACCAAATCATTCAAGGATGTATGCTCTATATTTTCAGGCATCTTACTTTAGTATGGCATGTTGTGTATGTACATGCATGTATTGGAGTGCATATATCCAAGCTGATCATTTTTTGAATTCTAAAAGTATGCATCAACATGTGAGAAGTATAATTTTTTATTGTTTGCAGGAAAGATGGTTGCAAGAACTACATGGTTATGCACCAAAGAGATTGTTGCTAGCATTTGTTTTTATGTTTTTGCAGGTTATGGAGTCCATGTATTAGTTTATGGCGTGCATACCATGGGCTTGCCAAGACCTATGTTGTTGGATGGCCTATGTTCCATTGAGTTTATGGTTAAATTTTTTTGGGACTCCATTTCCTTGGGGAAATGCTATCGAAATTTTTCCCACCTCATGGCGTCATATACGCACTTACATTTAGGTAAGAATGTTATGGCATGGTAACATGAATTTTTTGCAAACATCAAAAAGATATTAGCATGCTTGTAAGCATGTATTTGATGGACTTAGTACCATCGTAGTAGTATAGAGAAGGCAACTTCAGTAGTAAATAGTGTCCCTACATAATCCTTATGGATTTAGACTCCAAAATTGTTAAGGAAAGGAGCTACACCTTCACCATTAGTAATTTGCACAAGCAATCCTATAGGTTATAGGAAGTTGCATATAGGCATGGGAGATACATTTATGATAATCTCCAAGGTAGTGAAGATTTACTTATCTTCACAAGAGTCTCACAGGATGATTAGGAGACTATGGGGTATTATGACGAATACCCAAAGAGTGACTAGTTTCACTCATGCACATCACTTGAGCAAGTAGTGAAGCATTTCTGCTACACTACTAAGGAAACCAATTAGATGGGATCACAGAGATGGGTTTCATGAGAGAGCATCGACGGGTGATATGTCATTTGAGTGATGGTTAGGAAGGTCACAGGTGTGGCACTAGCTCTATGACTTAGAGAATAGATCCCTTAGTCAGGGATAGTTAGGGTACCCAATACATGTATGTATATTGGGATCTACAGAGAGGTACTTAGACCTGGTCTTGGTACCTAGGAACAAGTTGATTTGGAACAAAAAGGGATATCCACTATCACATGTTGATTAGAACCAAACTAATTGGTTCAAGGACATGGTACTCATTTGAGTCCACTGCCATGATTTTAGGATATGGGATTCATTACAATCCACCTACATATTCCATTACATGGAATATATATTCGGTTTAGTGTAGGTATGACAACATGAATTGGAAGAAATTATCACTGGTATGGCATGGTGGAAATGACTTCCCTTTGAGCACTCTTCTTCTATGGCCAGGGAGAAAATGACTCATCATTCATGGCGTTATGTCTCACTAGATGAGAGGAGAGCTCTTAGTAGACATCTCCTTAGGATTGGGAGCTATCCTTCATAGTTAGGGAAGATTTATTCTTCCAATAGAGAATGTGATATATGATTTTATTACCATTGATATGACATACTCATCCAGTAGAGAATGTGATAGGTGATTTTATTACCATTGATATCACATACCCATTTTGAGGTTTTCAGCAAGGATAATTCCGTTGGTTTGTTTGGATCGTATAGATCCATGTATAGATGATGGTTGGCAGATTGCTCTTTAGTATGGATACACATGTGTCTATCGTATCATGTCATATCATTGCTGACCATTTTAGCAGAGGGCTTTGACACTTGTAAGGAATTTATTTTCTCCACTCTTCACTTCATACACCTTCATTAGTTAGGGGAGATTTGTTCTCCAAAGTATGTAATGAGGGATTAAGTATTAGTTATGGAAGAGAGGACTAAGGGAATTCACAAGTTTCTCTTTTAAGCAAAGGAGAAAGTGGGAATTAGCTCAGAGATCCCATTTTAGCTCAAAGGTCTCACTTTAGCTCCTATTCTTAGAGAGAGAGAGAGAGAGAAGGAAAGGAAAATATGATTTCTTCATAGGAGAAGAATATAGCATGTTTTCCTTTAGATAGAAGAGGTGTTTAGAAAACATCTCTTAGTCTATATTTCGGAAGGAATTCATTCCTCTACAGTTCAATGTAATTTTCCTTCACATGGGAGTTTGATTCTCCAGTATTTTGGAAGGAAAGTATGGAGAAGTTATATACATGTTCTCATTTATGGATTAGTAAAGCAAATGGATTCAACAGAATCCCTTTCAAAGGGAAAGGGAAAGTGGAATAGATTCCACTACCATAGCTCTTTTCCTTAGAGGAGATTACAGAGAGAGACAGAGAGAGAGTTTCATTTTCTCATTTTGGCTCTTCAAGATAGAAGGGGCACTCTTCTATCAAAGAAAAGAGGGAGATCAGTTAATCATGGTGGTTAGATTGAGTCTCACCTATAGACTCTAAAGAGAAGCGGGTATGTTTATTTCGAGTGATGGTCCTTGACTAGATGAGATGATCTAGTTATTGACATTAGTGAGCCTGGGAATAGAGTTATGACTTCTCTCCTTAGGGTTTCTAGGAGATAGGGATGTATCTAACCTATTAGGGTACCAAACTTTAGTTGGTGTTACATCATGAGCATGATGTGTAAACATCAATTAGGAGAATGGGTACTTAGGGATTATCTGAATCTCAAAGGGAATGTTTTTTGCATTCATATGGCAAACTACGAGGAAGATAATATTTTAGAGTTTGCACAAGTGCCAATAGATGCTCTTCCAATAGAACTTAGTCCAAAGGTAATGGATGAAAAACCCAGACTTCTTGGTAGGTGAAATGTAGAGATTACATTTTACTACCAAGAAATTTTTATATATGAGATAGATGATGGAATTGCATAGTTCACAAGGTAGTTTAGATTAAACTAATGATTATGACTACATTCAAGGTTAGCAAGACCTAGAGTGGTATGAGGGCAATCTATCATTTACTCCTAGATGGGTTTGAAGTCACTTTGTATGGGACTTTGTTCTATACTTTAGAGGATTCTATGGTTTATTATCTCCAATATGATACGGTCAAGCCTATACACTCGGCACTTTACACTTGCTTTTCTTACTATTACTCCATAGAGTAAACATCATATGGACTTAGGTCATTCTGAGGATGTTATATGTTATGGGAGTGATAGTCTAGAAGTTGAGTGTATATGGGAGATAGTAGGCACCACTCACACGGTTTCTCACCTTTGAGATGATCTCATATGAGACTGCTTAAGGGGAAGGATATGGGGAAACACACAGAGATGACCATGTACATAGAGTACATGGGGTTCACGGGAGTCCGAGCACTTTCTTCTATCATTACGGACATTTCATGCATATTTTAGAGGACAAAAATGCTCTTAAGGGGAAGGAAATGTCACATGGTATTGACATCAAGGGTGTGAACCTCTTGGGTGAGGTGGCATGGCCACATGGCATCATAAGGGAGTTTGCATCCTTGATAACTAAAAGAAGAAAGAGATTCATAAAAAAGGTAAGGCGACTCATGAATGGGATTCACGTTCGGATGATGGCTAGGAGGAGTTGAGCTTGACTCTGTGTGTTTACCTCCTAGATAGCCTCGCGTAGGATTCTCGTGTAGCTCATGGCAACTATGAGTGGCAAGCAACAAAAGGATTTCAGATGTTAGGATTTCAGATCTTTGGTGACAACACTAGTTCCTTGCATCTTGCAGCTAATCCCATTTATCATGCAAGAACCAAGCATATAGAAGTGCACTATCACTATGTTAGAGAGAAACTATTGATCAAAGAGATTCAACTAGCATATGTATCTACAAATATGCAATGTGCAGATTTGTTAACAAAAGCACTTGATGGTACTAAGCTTTGCAGGTTTAAAACCATGATTGGATTACATGACATTCAAAAAGATTGAAGAAGCAATCACTACAAGGAATACGGGCGCATAGCGACGGTTAAGGCGACACAATTTTGTCGCTATAAAATTGCAAAAAGTGTCGCAAGCAGCATCGAGCACACACCCTCGGTTAAACGACGAGTAATACGATGTTTTTATCGACATGTGGTGCAGTGGGATGCGCTATGCTCACATTGAGCATCGCTAAAGCGATGATTTAAAAAAGTGTCGCATAAGCAACACTAATTTGCATCGCATAAGCAACGGTACTTAACATCGCTTATGCGATGCCAATTGCACTGCTTTTTACAATGCCTTACCATCGCTTACACGATGGCTTTTTGACAAAAAAAATTAAAACATTGGAGGCTCTTCAATCGACATCTTCATGCATCTGATTGAAGAGCTCTCCAACGTTCACAATTTTGTTGTGCTTATGAGCTGAAACAATCGCTTGCAAAATTGTTGTTCTAGTCTCTATCTTATTGTCTCTCTCTGTCTTTGTTTCTCTCTTTCTACCTCTTTCCCTCTTTTAATTCTCTCTCTCTCTCTCTATTGCAGGTTATTCAAGAAGTTAACCAAGAAAAAAATATGGCTAATATTGTAAGTACAATTTCCATTCTTTGTATGTCATTTGAATTGTGTATTTTCATTAGTTAACATACTCACACTTATTGTTATGCACATATACACATATACATAATTGAAGATGCACATTCACACATATACACATGCACATACACACACATATATACACACACATACATGTGCACATACACTTACACATACACACACATACACATGCATATGCGCAAACATTTCTACAACCACATAAAAAGACTTGCATGCATGCATTATTGCATATATACATACACATACACACATTAACATATACTTAAATACATGTATATGCACATCCACATGCATGCACGTGGATGCAAATGGAAATGTATCCACATGCACATGCATGTTTCATACATATACACATGCATATATATACACTTGTATATGTTTATACACATACACATACAAAGTGTATATATTTATACACATACACATACATATGCACATATGTATATATACACACACATACACATACATATGCACATACGTACACATACACACACACATGCACATACATACATATACACATAGACATGCACATACACATATACACATATACACATATACACATATACACATACACTTACACATATACATGCACATACATATACACACACATACACATGCACATGCACATACACATATACACACATATACACTTACACATGCACATGCACATACATACATATACACACACATATGCATGCACATGCACATACACATACATACACATATACACTTACACATGCACATGCACATACATGCATATATACATATACATATGTACATACATTCATATACACACACATATTACACACACATTACACACATATACATGTACATACGTACACACATATTACACTTATATACATGCACATACATACATACATATACACACATACACATGCACATGCACATACACATACATACGCATATACACTTACACATGCACATTCAGATACATGCATATACACATATACATATGCACATACATACATGCGCATATATACATAGATACATACATATACATGCATATAGACATACTTACACATAAAGATATATACCTACATATGCATATATACATTTTATATACACACAATCACACATAAATATGAATGAATTATATAATTAAAGTACTAAAACACATGCTTAATATAAACAATATAATAACAATCAATAGAACAAAACTTTTCATTACTTAATAACATACACACAATTCAAAACATAACTGAAATGAACAATATATAGATTATATATATATATATATATATATATATATATATATATATATATATATATATATATATATATATATATATATATATATATATATATATATATATATGTGTGTGTGTATATATATGTATATATATATATATATATATATATATATATATATATATATATATATATATATATATATATATATATATATATATATATATATATATATATATATATATATATATATATATATATATGTAAATACATATCCAATGTCATACTCAAGAATCCTAATCATCATCATCATCATCATCATCATCATCATTATCAACATCATGATCATCCTCATCCTCATCCTCATCATCACAATCATCCGCATGATCTGATGTATTTGTGTGAGCAACATGTGACGATCGAGATCGTCCCTCTTGTGTTTGTCTCTCCACCTCATCCATATCTGCCTCTCCATAATACTCATGTATTACATATAACAAACATAAATAAGTAAAACAATTAAAACATCCATAAAAATAAAATAATTATTTAAAAATTTAATAATACTCACAAAGGCATCCGGATGATCTCGCATATACTCGCTCAAATGCCGATATCCAAAATGTGCAGCATACTTGATCTCATGTTTCGTAGGATATCGGCCATAATCATTTCGTTGCATTAAAACAAATAAAAAATATTTGTTTCTTACATTTTAACTAAAATAAAAAAATATACTCACAATGACACATGTACTTACAAATGTAGCTACAAAACCATGATGGCCCATTTGGCCTAGGTGCGATGTGTGGCCTGACTCAACTCGCTTCTTTGTAGTAGCCTGTTTATTTAAAGAGAAAAGAAATGCATAAATTAAATGTAAAAAATTAATAAAATATATGAGAATTATAAATATTAAACTATTAATTTTTATACCTTCTACTATGGAAATGACTCCTGAAGACGTAGCTGTCTATGAAAAAATTGCCACATCTCAGGTGGTATGTTAGGTCGCCTCTTATTTTTTTCCACCATACAATATTTCTTGTTGATTTAATCTCAAACAAAAAAAAGAATCAAAATACATACACATATATACACACACATACACATACATATACCCACATACACATATACATGCAAACATATACATATACATATATGCATACATATACATATATGCATACATATACACATATACATACATATAACATAAACACACATATACATATCTACATATATACGTACACACATACACATGCATGCATATACACTCATTCATACAAAATACATACATTTATCCCACAATAATGTGTATTTGTGTATATGTGAATATGTGTGTATGTGTAAATGTGTATATGTGAATATGTGTGTATGTGTAAATATGTATATGTGAATGTTTTTTTTTTTAGATAAAGGAAGTTCGGCCTTAGCCTACTCTCATATATGTGAATGTTTATGTATGTAAATAATCAGATTATTAATATCAAATACCATTATTTGTAGATTCTGATCAATCAGATAGAACTCCACCATCGTCTCCTAATCATGCAAGGACTATATATTGTAAGTATATCAAACTTTTAGTTTTAAATATATTTGATAGATACATAACTGATATATTTTTCTGTTTCTTGTTATAATCAGATTCTAATCAATCAGAGTGCATTCCACTACATCCTACACATGCAACGACTTCACATGTGTCCTCCGATAGGAATTATGATGAATTTTACTATCAAAAGCATATTATATGTTGGTGTAACTCTTGCTATGGCACGTATCGAAGACCACAATTGGAATGTATTGAACATGAGGTAGAGTATGGTACTTTTGAGCATGCACCACCACCTGGTCAACGTGATAATGCTTGGGTATGTATTTTTTTATTAATTAATGTCATTATTTTATTTAACGACCATATACAAAATCAAATTACTGTTGATATAGAGGAATACTTACTGGATGATGATGATGATGAAAATAATTCTCATAATGTTAATATACCTCGTACACATCATGGACTTGGTGTTCATCAATTACAAGCAGAGGTTTTTAGAAATCCTCTACCTCCTGGTTTAGAGACTGAAATGGCTGGAGATTATCCATTGCAAGCTCGTGATCATTCTCTAGTACAAACATATGATAGAATAAGATATGGAGGATGGAATAGAGGACCACTTCCTTTAGATGGAGAGGTTTTCAACTTTTGGGGTAATTGCTATATGATTGCTCCATCCACTATTACTAATGTTGGTCGTGGTCTCTTTATTGTAGAAGATTTGTATGTGCCTCCGAACTCTGAAGTCACTCTTATGTCATTTTGTGGTCCTATATATGGATGGGGAGATTGGCATCGACTTGCACGTTATGTTCAAAGCATGAGTACTTATGGAATATGCTTGAATGCAGCATCCCTTACTAGTACAAGGATTTTACATGTAGAAAATGAAAGATTATATATTGATGGAAGACCTTACACACATGGAACTATAGTAGGTTTAATAAAGAGTAGTTGAGGGTTACATAATAGTTCAAGGACTAATTGCACATTTGAGGAGCATGAAAATAGTCATGAATCACCATACATGAGTAGAGATGTATCAAGATACATAGTTGTCAATGCTATTACTACATTACATGTTGGTGATGAATTACTAGTGAATTATGGATGGCCTAGACCTCCAAGAGCACCTTTTAGCTAGAGAGAGAATGAAACTTTTCTATCCATATTTAATAACTTATATATTTAATTTTATGTTTAAAGTTTAATTTTTATTCATTTATGGAACACGAATGATTTTTATTCACGTGTGTAGATTCCAACGTATGATGTTGAAGATATTCCTCCACACCATTCACAATTGCCAGTAAGACCTCATTTATCATAAGGTTCTATGAGGAGGCTACACAAAAGTGATCATGTGGAATATGCAAGGTTGAAAGATCTATATTCAAAAGAAGATAAAGTACAAGATTTATGCGACAATCATGAAGATGATGGCATGGCAGATTTTATTGAAGATCAATATCAAAATGACAGTGAGAGCATTGATATTTCTAAAAATGAGAAATATCTTCGAGAGGAATGTCTGAAGCATGTATATGAAGAAAGTTGTTTGACACGACTAAGTGCAAGCTTACTTATTCTCAATCCTCAAAATCGTTCTCCCATTCCTGTGATTCGATGAGTCTGTTTCATCAATTTCTTCAGAGTCATCAACTTATTCTAGTCAACCTAATACCTATGTTGCTAACTCTTTTAAGAACTTTTCATACAAATATTAAGTATCAATTAGCTATGGAGGTATTAGTTCGTTAGGAAAATGGGAGGATAAAATTTATCTTGAAGGATGGAAAAATAATTTTAAAGGATGGGCGGAAAGAAAGTGTCCATTCAATGCAGGTTTTTATTCTTACTTTAGCTATGGTAAGAACAAGAACTTGCATTGAATGGACACTTTCTGTCTGCCCATCCTTTAAAACTATTCGTGCATCTTTCAAAATCTCCAAGATAAATTTGATCCTCCTATTTTCCAAATGACATAATACCTCCATAGCTAACTAATACTTTATGTTTGTAAACAAATATGTAAGCCTTAGTTAGCAAGATAGGTAATACATTGACTATAAAATGGGAGACAGCCAGAGGATTCAGTGGTCTAGATATCTATATGAAAGTCTACAAACCACAATAAACAAAAAGTAAATTAGAAATGAAATCAAATATACACAGCTACACATGCATACATACGCATACATACATACATATATATACACATAAACATACATATACACATGTTGTGAGAGTAAGGTCAAATTATACATACTTGTATCGAATGAAGATATTTTTTCCATCTAGCCTTTGGAATTGTCCGCCAAACCTTTAGAATCATATTGGCACATCTGCTTCTCCTATTCTAGTCGACCTAATACCTGTGTTGCTAACTCTTTTATGAACTTCACATACAAGTATTAAGTATGAGTTAGCTATAGAGATATTAAGTTGTTTGAAAAATAGGAGAAGTGAATTTATCTCAAAGATTTTGAAGAGTGAAAGAATAATTTTAAAGGATGGGTGGAAAGAAATCATTCAATCACTATAGGTTTTTGTTTTTACCTTAGCTAAGGTAAGAATAAGAACTTGCATTGAATGAATGCTTTTTGTCCACCCATTCTTCAAAACTATTCATCCATCTTCCAAAATTTTTGAGAGAAATTTTCTTGTCTTATTTTCCAAATGACCTAATACCTCCATAGTTAACTGATACTTAATCTTTGTAAACAAATATGTAAGCCTTAGTTAGCAAGGAAGGTAATAGATTGACTAAAAATTGGGAGACAGTCAAACGATTCATTAGTCTAGATATGAAATTTTACAAACCACAATATACAAAAAGAAAATTAAAAACGAAATCAAATATACACAGCTACACATGCATACATACATACATACGTACACATATATATACACATACACATACATATATGCATACACATATGCATACACACACACACACACATACACACACACATACACATACACACACACACACACACACACACATATATATATATATATATATATATATATATATATATATATATATATATATATATATATATATAATAATACATACATACATACATACATACATACATACATACATACATACATACATACATACATACATACATACATACATACATACATACATACATACATACATACATACATACATACATACATACATACATACATACATACATACATACATACATACATACATACATACATACATACATACATACATACATACATACATACATACATACATACATACATATACATATACACATATAAAACACATACATACATATAAACATATGCATATGTATACACATGCACATGCATATACACATCCACATACACATACACATAAGCATACACATATATAAAAATTATATGCATATATATATGTATATTTATTTATTTATTTTTATTAATATCTCTTTTTTTCATGAACTTACTGGTTATTATCTGAAAAGTTTTTACCAAGTCAGAATATTCTTCCTACCTCACATGATGAAATGAAGAAGATAATCAACAATCTTGGTATAGATGATCAATGTATACATGCATGTCCTAATGATTGTATTTTATATAGAGGTGAATATGCAGACTCTTTGACATGTCCAAAATGTCAATCTCCTCGATATAAGGACGAAGAAGGTAAAATCCCAAAAAAGGTATTGAGACATTCTCCATTGGCTCCATGGATTAGACATATGTTTCAAAGCCCTGAATTATCAAAGCTTTTGACATGGGGACATGATCATAAAAGTATTGATGGAATCATTAGAATTCCTCATGATAGTGTTGCTTTTCAACATATTGATTCTACATGGCTTAAATTTGCACAAAATCCACAGAATCTAAAGTTAGGAGTTGCATTAGATTGGGTTAATCCATTCTCCATGAAATCCAGTAAATGGTCAACATGGCAAGTGGTAGTCATAAACTACAATCTTCCACCATATCTTAGCATTAAAAAGAAACATTTAATGCTTTCACTTTTAATCCCAAGAAAAAGACAAGTTAAAGATATGAATATATATCTTGCTCCTCTCATTGACGATCTCCAAGAGTTATAGAGAGGTATTAATGTCATTGATGTATCGAAAAGCATCAATGAAAGATATATTATGGTTCCTGGTATTGCGGCTTGGACTATTCATGATTTTCCAAGATATGGTTGCATATATACACATATGCATACTACTACATGTATACATATATCACACACATGCACACACATACATATACATGAAACACATATATATGTATAGTAACACATGTATACATATAATACACATGAATACACACACATATACATACATACATGAGAACAATTTGCTCCTCGAAGGTAAAGCTATATATAAAATAATTAGGCATAGCCCCGAGCTTCATGTTCTAACTTAAAAGAACATGATTTCATCTCTCTAGTAGGATTCATCGATATTCTAGTTGAATGAAGAAGAATCTATTATCTTATATCCATTTAGAAGCTTCAAGTTATTGATTGATAACTAGAGTAGAATTTACTATCTAATCTGCTCATATGTTTTCATCATTTCCATCCTTTTGGTAAGACATCAATATAGGCTCATCTTCATTATCCTTATTGATTTCATTTATTTCTTCTATTGTTAACCAATATTCTTGAATATATGCATAGGATCAAGAAGATGAAATACTTTTAACTCTTTCCAATACTCCAAAGAATACCATATTGATATCTTCTCTGTGAGTGCCAATTTTCCTTTACCTCTCTTCACATACTCATTATCTTCATCATCACGGAAGATTTTTTATTTTGGATCTATCAGAGCTCCATCTGTCCATTTTTTATACCAATCCATAGGCGTCATAGGTTTTGGACACTGACCTGTTTCAAGCTTTCCATTAGAATGTATTGCTTCTCTTTTATATCTTAATGGATGATCATCAGGCAAGAATCGTCGATGTCGAAGATAAATATTTTTGTTGAGATTCTTACTATAGATTGATCTCAACCAATCACCACAATATGGACAAGCTTTATAACCCTTAGTAGATATTCCTACATCATGAAAATGATAAAAATATAATTAGATTAACTCACATTTATTTGTATGTATAATGAATAAAAAAATTACATCAATGTGTATATATGCATATGCATTTGTGTAATATATGCAATTGTTTATAATTGTGTATGCATGTATAAGTATACATGTGTGCATGTAGGCATGTATATGTGATGTGTACATGTATATATGTATATGTGTCTATGTGTAAATGTGTACATGTAAATATGTATGCATGTATATAAATTTATGTGTGCATATAGGCATGTATGTGTGATGCATAATGTATCTACTCCATTTTATATTTATGTATGTGTATCTACATGATGTGTATATATCTTTATATAAATTATGATCCTCATTGATTCCAGTAGCTATATATAGAGGCATAAGGTTGGGAAGAGAGACATCTCTCTAGTAGGACATCAAAGGAATAGATGCAATGTGTATATATACTTCAATCAAAATTAGTGTTTCCGAATTAGGATTTTTGAGATAGGATTTCTGAATTAGAATATTTATAATAGGGTTTTTGAATTAGGATATGTATATATATATATATATATATATATATATATATATATATATATATATATATATATATATATATATATATATATATATATGTATGTATGATATAAATTACAGTATATATATCTCATTTTATAACAATACACACACACATCCTATATATATATATATATATATATATATATATATATATATATATATATATATATATATATATATATATATATATATATATATATATATATATATATATATATATATATATATATATGTATGTATATATATATATATATATATATGTGTGTGTGTGTATTGTTATAAAATGAGATATGTATACTGTAATTTATATTATATATATATGTATATATATATATGCATGTGTGTGTATGTATGTATGCATGTGTATGTGTATATATGTATGTAAATATGATTATGTGAGTCTATGTGTGTGTACATATATGATTGTGTATGTGTATGTGTATGTGTATGTGTCTATGTGCGTATTCATTATATGTGTGTAACTGCATGCATGTGTATGTGTGTGTAAAAATGTGCATGTATGTGTGCGTATGTATAAATATGCATGTATGTGTATATGTGTGTAAATGTGCATGTATGATGTATATGTGTGTGTATGTGTGTTTTTGTACTTCTAGTCTCACTCTTTTCTCTCTCTCTCTCTCTCTCATATACATACATACATACATAAACACACATACTCATATCCACATATATATTCATAAAAGCAATACATACTGTGCATTATCGCGACGATGAGCCATAAGTGTTCGCATCTCTTTTAGACACCACCTATGCAACCATCGTGTCCCAAACTCTGTCTCAAGTGAACTGAGTACGTAATTTTTTATCCCTCTCATCATGCTCACTACAAAAATAGAAAAAATCATGTAAATAAAACATAACATATTTATTTCAATTTATATGTAAAATTTATACTTACTTCCACTGCAAGTGGACAAGGGGCAGGTAAGAGTCGCATAATGCTTGCATTCTTCTCTTGAAATCCAATCCATTGCCTATGTACACAATGTTCCCCTTTGGCTCTATATCGCACTCTAGCCCTAAGGTGTGGCATGTCCTCATAGGCACTTCTGCTCTGCTATCATGATTTGGAGGTGGTATAGGTGTCTTGAAAATAGATAGATAAAAATAAATAAAAATATGTGTTATAATATCATTAAAAAAATTGTGAAAAAAAAAACATACATATGAGCAGATAGCTGTCTTCCTGCATGTGGAGCCGCAAAAGAGCCCTCCTCTGATCACTAGGTAAGCATCTGGATCGTATTCCGGAGTGGCGTACTTCACAAAACCCATGTTAGCGGGGGATGGAGGTTGTTGTCCTAGGACCGGTTGGGGTCTAGGCTCTACTTGATATGGAACTTGATAATGAGGGGGGACACGATAGTATTGTTGTGGCTGGTACTGCCCTTGGTATCTACCTGGCTGATATGGCTGAGGATAACTCTGTCTAACCACCTGTTTATTATATGGAAAATCTTAAGCCGTGTGGTTAGTGTAGCTACACTCTATGTACAATATAGGCCATTGGAATTTCCTAAGGGTTGCATTATGTTTGGACACATATTTTCCATGTGATCACCTCCATACATGTAACACTTTTTTTTGGGGGGGGGGGGGGCAAGGGGGGGGGGGGGCAATTTGATGCCAGGCTTACTAGAGACTCCCAATCGTTTGGCCACTTGCTCCACTAATTCCTCTATAGAATTGGAATTTCTAGATGAGGCCTCTGTTGTGCTATCCGAATCTTTATGCACCTTAGAGAGTTCTAGCTCTTCCCCTAGGTTATTGTAATAAAGTAAGTTTATGATCTCGGGATCAGGCTGATTCAGACGGATCTGAAATCGAACACCGTTTGTGTGGAGAATGAGTTCTCCTATGCGCAATGGAAGTGTGTAGTGAACCCTTGTATGTCCATCACTTGGACAAATAGCTGCACCTTAGATAGCTTGCTTCTCTCAATACAAAACTCAAATGGACTTGAGCCTTTAGTCAATCAAAGTAGACAAAGAGAGCTTTCTAACAAGCTATAAATAACTTAATTTGGACAAGTTTTGATTAGGAAAAGTGAAATTATATGCCAAGGGCTTTTCAACAAGACAAAAATCACACAATTTAGGATATGTTTTGTTTGGGAAACAGAACCGACCAAAATAGACTACCTATCTACACAGGTATACTGAAAAACTGGACTTCACTCTTTCACTAATATCTCACAAACTACATAAGCTTTCAAAGAGATATTTGATATGTAGAAAGTAAACAAGATAAGCTTTCCAATGAATGTTTAAACGCACAAAATGGTTACATATGCACTGAGATATGAGCTCTGCAATAGAGCTGTGTACAAACTGACGTGCGGCTGGAAGGAGTCTAAGGGAAAACCAAAATGACAAAATGGCTAGATCCGACTACTTGGAGCTCTTGCCTCTTTCTCTCCTTGTTTTGAATGTGCTACCACTTCAATTTTATAACCAATCAGCATGTGAAGAAGTTTGTGCCTCCTTCTTAACTCACCACTTTCTCCACTACATGCTACTAACTACAAGGCAAGATATTGTATCTCTTTCTCATCATGAATTTTGACTAGACTTTTTATTTTATTATTTTTTCCTTTTTTCCTTCACTTTTTCTTTATCTTTATATTTGGTAAATTTATCCAAGCATGGCTCATATGAAAATGAGCTTGTACATTTATCTTCAACAGTTTGGTCATCCGTGTGTATGACCAAAGATCTCGAGTTTAGACTTACTAGGAGGTCTTGTGCTCTTGTGAGCAAGTGATCCACTTAGCTTAGTGGTTAAGTCTCTAGGATGTGAAGGAGGAGGTCTTGGGTTCAATCCCCATGGGTAACGTAGGGAGAGTATTTTGCCCAAAGAGCTTTAGAGACTTCTGGAAGCATCCACTTGAGTTAACTCGAGTTAACTGGGACACTTGGCGCACATGTAGTTACATGGTTGACACATGGATGGTTAGTATCTACTTGCCCAAGAAGGAAGTCCTCTGGAGAGAGCTATATATAGAGGCATTTGGTTGGGAGGAGAGTCATCTCTCTAGCATGTGCTGGTCGTTATAGTCATTCTGTTGTAATTATCCTCTATGTCTACACAGATGCACAAGCATTGATCCAAGGTCCTTGGTTCCTTCAGGAATACATATGACCTAAGCTTAGCACTCATTAGGCCATCGATGAACAAATCTATCAGCTTAGCTTGAGTGGGTAGTTCCAATGGGGGGCATCGCTCTATGTAGCATCTGATCTACGTTCCGCCATCCTCAATGTCTCTTGAGGTGTTTGTTTGAACGTGTGTATCAACGATGATATGTTATGCCTGATTCCACTCTTGGAAAAATCCATGATGAAGGCCTCCATCATATGGTGGATGTCTCTAAATTAATCCTGGTGCAATGGTCGAAACTAATCCAATGCATCACCCTTCAGAGTGGGTCCAAAGGCATTGAATTGTGTGAACATGTCTTCAACTTGTTCAGGCTGTAACACCTGTTTGAAGTCAGCTACATGCTCATAGGGATCTCCAGATCCGTCAAAGTAATTCTTCACAGCCTTCACTAGTTGTGTGGGCCTCAAAGTCCTAGGGTGGTCTCTAGGCCTTGGTAGGGGAAATTCATCCCTACCCATTTGAGCTTTATGGTCCCTAGTTTGATCTCTTTTCGCTCTCCCACCTTCTGTAGTGGTTCTTTCTCTCCATGTGCAGTTGATGAAACTATTCTCTGGTCCTTCCTTGTTCTTCTCTGTCTGTCCTTGAGATGTTCCAATACCCAAATTCTTCGTAGATGCATGTGATCTTGACAGTGGAAAAACTAGCTCTCCTCCCCATGTATATGCATGACGACCATGTTTTGTGACCTTATACACCCTTTCTGAAGTGTTATCTAAGTATAATATTTTCCCTGGGACCTTTGGGTTGTTCAGCTCATAAATCATTGTTGCTCCCAAAGTCATAGGGTGCTTTGGCTTATATCTCCAAAATGCTTCATCGGTTTCTTTATTCCAAAAAACTCTATGATCGTATTGTCTTGGGGCATCCAATTAGGAGTCAATACTCTTGTTAGTACTAATTAGCCTCTAGGCGTACTATGTTCTTTGACCTGTTTCCCTTGTCCTTTCACTCCTAAGTCTACATTTTCTACCACCTCACCAAATTCATTCATTGAGTCAGGCTTACTCGTGACTATGTACATGGTTCCTTCTTTGTCTATGTAAGCCTTATTTTCAAAATTCATTGGTGGATGTTCCAATCCAATGGGTTGGGCAGGGTTATGCAATTGGATCACTGATCTATGAAGGCCATCTTCATACACTCAAGATCCCAATCTATTTGCACGAATGTGCTCCAACTGAGTCTTGTATGGTCCCTCTGTCTTCTCTAGGTGGGCTACACTAAACAAAACCCCTGATCTCCTTGTAATGAAAGACATATCTGAGTCACTCGTGTCTAAACTAACCTCGTATGGATAATTGCCTAATTGTTGAGCCCATGATCGTGTTGTAGTTATCTCACCAGCCTCAGAAGATTGAACACTCCGTTTATCAGTTTTCCCTAAAGATTTCCCAGATCTAAGGTTCATTAATCCTTATTTCACCTTTTCACACTCACCCTTTTGATTAGGTCAATCATTTAGTTCTTATTATTTTCCTTTTGAGTTTCTTATCTTTTCCAAATTTGTCAAGAGGAATTGTTTTGGTATATACAACTTTGATTTGCTTTAGCAATGCGTAATCATGTCACAAGGTTCTTTTGGGGCTAGATCCCTAGGTTCTTTTGGGGCTAGATCCCTATACCTGCTTGCTCTCTCTCTCATCAACCACTTCTCACTTTTTATGTTAGGGTGAATCCTTACTACTATAGGAGTCCTACAACACCCCATTTATCATAAATTTCATTCACCCAAAGAAGTCACCTAATTAGAACTAAAATTCCACTTACGGTGTTCTCCTGGACTCTTGAAAAGGCCGTTCTCGTTTGCCCAAGAATTCCTGGTACTTGCTGCTTCTCACCTTGTCCTATGCCAAGCACAAAAGAGTAACCCTAAGTTCAGCGTTCTCCTTGATCATCGTGAGAGTCTAACACAATCGCGATGGTGAGTCACCATCGCAATGGTGTGAACACCCATGATGATCAATCGAGTCTAGTCAAGCTATGATGATTAGTCAAAGTCGCGATGATCAAGAGAAATCGAGATGGTCAAGCTACAATGATCAAGGTGCGATGGTGTATCACCGTTGCGATGATCAAAGTCACGATGGTCAACTAGTGACGGTCACCAGATGATGGTCAAATCGTGATGGGCACACTCCGATGATGAGTCACCATCATGATGGTCAGACAATGATGATCAAGTGGCGACGGTCTAAGTGCAATGGTCAAGAAATCCAGAATGATCAGGACCACGATGGTCACTAGGACAGCGATTGTCAGGCACTATCGTGATGGTGTGTCACCGTCACGATGATATGACGTGATCACAATGGCATGAGCCAATCGGCACAACGGTCAGTGACCATCGCGATGGTGAGACACAGTCACGATGATGAGTCACCATCACGATGGTCAGTTAGACTTGTAATTTCAGAAAACTAAGTTTAGATCTGTGAGAGCGCTTACCTTAGCTCCTCCTTCATGCAAACATTTCAGCCAAATACTCACCTTTGTCTGATAATCACAATGGTCAGCTTCTATGGCAATTTCTGATAGAAAAATGAAGTTTTTACCTATGTTTCTTGCATATTCATGATGTCCAAAGGTACCCTGCAATGTTAGTGCACCAGAAAACCTAAACAACATCTGTAAAATCTCTCTCTCACTCTCACACACATGCAAATGAAGAAAATGAAGAGAAAGAGGGAATATGGTAGATTTTTTGGTATTTTTCGGAGTTTGAGATGATGATGGGAAATGAAATTCGAGAGAAAGTGGAATAAGTGCGCAAAAACTAACTACTAAAAACAAAAAACAAGAAAATTTTACTTTCCAAAAATTTTCTCCAACACACTTACCATCACACCCTCAACCTAGAGCTCGTCCCCGGCAACGGTGCCAAACTTGGTATCACTCTAGTACAATGGTCAGTACCAACGTGATGAGTTTCACCTTGTAATTGTCAATGCAGAGAGGATAGGCCGGTATGAAGATCGAGAGCAAGTGAAGTGTGTGAAGGTGATGGTGAGAAACACAAATGCATACACACACATACACACACACACACAAGGAAAGTGGCGATGGAGATCAACGGAAGGCAAGAAAGAAACTCATATTCATCACTAACTAATTACAATAGCTCTACTAGCTCAATAGTTACTAGTTTCAAAAGTTTCAAAAAGTCCTCAAAATGAGCTCTCTAGCTCTATTTATAGTTTTTGCCTAGTTTTGATCAGTTTCACATCTAGTGAGGGGCATAGTTAGAAAATAGGTTCTACATCTAATTTGAGGTACCTAACGGCTTCCAAAAACTATGAAAATTGGTATGAGCTACCTACTTAGACTCCTAAGGTCGATGACTCCTAAGGTCGATGACTCCTCAGCTTGCACAAAATGGAGTCATACATGCGGTAATTGGATGTATGTACATATATTACATTGTTTTAGTGATAAAAATCACTTTTTGGGTTATGAAAAGGCCTATGTGCTTCCTCTATGTCTGTGACGAGCTCCCATGCCTAGTCATGTACTGTGAACACCCCCAAATCCCACAAAGTATGGGTTACATTGCTAGAGAGCAAGAAGTTCTCCAACCTTATCTTTCGTAGACTCCACCCCATTAATGCAAGGGTTAACAACTACTGACCATGAAGGGATTGTCTTGTGAAAGACAACTATGGAATATTAGAATGTGGAACCAAAGGAAATTGGCACTTGACAAGGACCAAGTACGACATAAGGATAGAGAGAGTGTGATAGAGGTTGGGGCATGCCCATCAATCGCACAATTGAATTCAAATTCTTGCATTTTTGGGTTATAGTGAAGGTGAATTAGACACCATAAGTTAGACTAAAGAAATATGTGGGAAAAAGAGTAATAAAGAATATCCATTTATTTTCTAAATGAAGCAAGTACTTCAAAACAAAGTCAACCTTTTCGATACCCAGGTGAAATGAATCAATAGTTGTCTGCTGAGGAAACCATAGAGAACTTCTTGTCAAGGAGACAAGAAAATCAAGAAGCACACTACAAAGAAGACCTTGACAATGAAAGTTCAACTATTGGATTGATGTTTCCTGATTAGGTTTTGGATTCTTTTGTAATGGTGGTTTCTCATAATAGAAAAACCCAGTTGGGTTTGCTTGCAAGAGCCCCCTCAAAGAAGGGCTTGTGTGCCAAGAACCTTCAACTTCAAGAAGAAGAGATGATGGAAAGAGAAAAAAAAAAGGAAGCACAATTCCCTGGCCAACAAAGACCTAAGCCTTTGTAAATTATTATTTTTTTGCTCAACATTTGAGGGCTATTTGAGCCCTCAAGGGCGGCTCTATTTTGTCAATGGCTTCAAGAAAAAAATGTCAACCCGGACTTCATCTATCTCCAAAAGATCAAATTGGATGGTGATGAACTTCTAAAGAGGTTTAAAAGCATTATTGCATCTCACGTGTGGTCCACAACTCAACGCCTATGGGGGAATAGAGGTGCAGCATTAGGATTCAAGCAGATTTGGCACTCTTTTGTGGTGGAGACATTGGTGGATCTAAAACAACAATGGGTTTTAGCTTCTTTTAAGTGTCCTCTCTAGTTTACCATTAGGTGTGTCTATGCACCTAATCTAGAAGATTGTCTACATGGAATGCTTTGGACTCCTATCCTATGAGGTCATTCTTTGGGGGGACTTTAATATGGTAGAAGTTCAAGTTGATAGATGGAAACAAAGGGGAAGAATTATTGATGGTTCTGACAAAGAAATGTGGGATCCAGTTAAGCTCCACCATGACCTAGTAGAATTCTAAAATATGCATGGCTTCTCTTGGTCAAACCTTGATTCTGGGACAGATTTGCAGAAAGCTAGACTTGAGAGAAGCTATATTACACAAATTATCATTGCCACACTCAGTCCTCCATCCTTCTCTCAATGTCTGGATTTACTTTCGTCTCATCTCTTTCGAGTTATCCTCGCTTTCAAGCCACATTTTGGACATAGGACATATCCTTGGTTTCATGTTGATCCTTCAATCCTCTTCCTCCCTTCATTGCAATAGATGATCACCGTGACCTGGATTAAGGTGTTCAAGACCCATGCCTCCTTGGATAAGTATTGAAGTTGGTTGTCAAGAAGACTCATTTTCTTCTTAAAAAGAATCAAAAGGATATTCTTAGAATTCGATGCATGAGAAGGGAAAAGCTTTATCGTCGGCTTTGACATCTTGAGGCATACTTCAACAATGGATATTCCCACCTCCAACTTCGGCTCAAGAAAATTAGAGGCAAGCTTAGATACAAAGAGAAAATTGAAAGAAATCATTTGCATATTTATTTTAAAGATTGGTGGGTGGGGAAAGCAGATAAATTGATTAAAGAAATATTTAAACTCTCAAAGAAAAAGCAGCATAAGGAAGAAATTAGAGGCAAGCTTAGATATGAAGAGGAAATTAAAAAAAAAAACATTTGCATATTTATTTTAAAGATTGGTGGGTGAGGAAAGCATATAAGTCGACTAAAGAAGTGTGTAAGCTCTTGAAGAAAAAGCAGCACAATCATGGGATGGAATGTATGGTAGATGAATAAAATATTGAACTAATTTTCAACCATTTATCTCAAATCCTAGGGATGTCCACTCTACTCTCTTCTCAAAGGCGTGATTACATGGCTGCCATCTCTAGATCTTAGAACAAAAAAAATCCACAAAACATGGTGCATCTTCTTGATGCCTCCCATCAATGAAATGAAGACCACTAAAGTGATTGATTCTCTAAGAATGGTAAAAACCCATGTCTCGATAGCCTCACTAATGAGTTCTTCAAGAGATTTCAAGAGTTCTTTGAGTAACCAATTATGTCTAGTCTAGCAGGAGGCCCTACGATTCGGTGCTTTACCCAACTTTCTCAATGAATTTGTGATCAAACTAATTCACAAATGAGAAAAAAAAAACAAAATTGAAAACTAGCTGCCATCACTAGGTTGCAAATTGCTTATAAAATCTTCATGAAGGCCCTTCCTAACCATATTGCCTTACCTCTTTGCTCATGGATCAATGAGGATAAAAAGGGTTCATTAAGGGTAGATCCATCATCGAGTCTATTATTGATGTGCGGGAAGGCTTGGAAGTTGCTAAGAAATCTTCTTAAAATTTTGTCCTTATCAAAACTGATTTCGATAAAGCATACAATCGCCTCAGGTGGGGCTTCGTTCTTTGATCACTGAAAGATTTGGGGTGTGGCTCTTAATTCTTGATGATGATCACAATGCTTATGGGTAATGTCTAGGCTAGCATAAATATCAATAGACATTAGTCTCAGGTGACCAAATTAAAGTGCTCTATTAGAGAGGGTTGCCTTTGGCTCCTCTACTCTTTGTTATTTCCATCGATGGCCTCAGTTGCTTGCTAACCATCATGCCCATCTTGGGGAAATCCATGGTCTATTGATTCCCCATAGCTAGAAACGGATCATAATGAGACTCTTTGTTGATGACGCAAATGCTTTTGTGCATAATGAAATCAAAATATCTCCACCTTTTAGAATTATCTAAATACTTTTTACATTGCTTAAGGTTGACGAATAAATCACTGAAAAATGGTTTCCAAAGCTATTTTGGGGCCCCCTCCATAGTTCTTGGTCGACCAAGGATGCCAAGAGATCCCCATTGGACATTTCTTCCCTTTTCTTGGAATTTTGATGGGTTTCAATGTTCATGAGTCACTGGTGGAATTGGGCACCAAGCTTCATAATAATCTTACCTACTCAAAGGGTATGTAGCTCAATCTGGCGAGGCAAGACATGGAGATCAAAACCTTCCTTCTTTCATTGATTATCTATTTCATGGAATGTTGGAGACCAAAAGACAAAGATTTAGTAAAATTGAAAAGAACTTGTAAAACTTTCCTTTGGACTCGTGATCCCAATAGGAGAGGTGCACCCAAAATCGAATGGTCCATTTGTGCTAACTAGAAAACTCGGCTTATCTAGTCATTTTCGATATGGGGGGGGGGGTGGTATATAAGATGGCTTCCAAGTGGATGATCAAAGCGTGGTACAAATCTAAAACTTCTTTGGTGAAAGTAATGCTAAGAAACAAATATTCTCTTTTGCTTGTGGGACGTCCTAGGTGGAAGGAGCATGATGCTATCACTTTGTTAATTTCTCCTTTTCTAGTTTCTCTTAGGAGCTCAAACTTAGTTTGATCCTCATGGAAGAGTTGGAAAAAGATGAATGAATCAAAGTCAATGAGGATTGGAAGTGGGCTGCTAAGATTAGATGAAATGACTCTATTTCGTTTCCAATTAGGGGATTCAAATAAATTAACTCGATGAGCCTCCAAAGGGCAAAGAATCTATGGAACAAAGGGTTTTGTATGTGAAAACATATCTAGAATCAAGAGAGAAGACATTGGATTGGATTTAAGGACATTGATCGAGCTAGGTAGTTGATTATGAAGATTGGTGCTTTTAAGACAGAGAATAAATACTTGAGACAACTTAAAGACTCGCCTCCTCCTTAGGAATTATTCCTTGTAGATTCAAGGTTCAAGATGGATTAACAGTAACAAATTGTATAACGTGTTGAGTGTCAATAAGCACTTGGACTTGCATATCTCACTTAATGGAAGA
>CM035406.1:197361916-197514416 GCA_020310875.1 Ceratopteris richardii | reverse complement strand
CACTCATGTCTACAAAACTTCTGCTTGGAAATGATGTATTGGTTGCAAATGCACTTATCTCTATGTATGGCAAGTGTGGTCTAATGGATGATGCAAGGATTAACTACATGGATGCAGACAACCAGCAAGGCAGGTACACTAAAAGGGATGCCTAACCCAATGAGGATCTCGGTTCTTCCGAATTGAAGTTGGAAGGTATTGTGGGAGGGGGTGAAAATAGTGTCATTTGTAATGGGATTTTCTATTGTGTCATCCATTCCACAGCAATGTTGGGAAACAGAGATGATGAGTGCAGATTAGGGTTGCTTTCATATGCATTATCTGAGGGGAAGCTTGAGGTTGGTAACATACAAATGCCATGTCCTTTGACTTGTGTGAAATTGATCAATTGTAATGAGCAATTGATCATGGTTGGTGGGATTGGAAAGTCTGATGTTGTATGTGGCATTGGAATTTGGGAGCTTGGGGCCCAATGGAGAGAGATCTCTCGAATGCCAAACAAGTTTTTTAGAGGTTTTGGCCAGTTTGATGATGTTTTCTCAAGCAATGGAGCTGATCATTTGATATTTATACATGCTTATGGGAGTCCACAGTTGATTCTCTTCAATATGCAATAGCAATCATGGAGATGATCTCAAAATTGTTCTATGGTCAAGTAACACCCATTGCATCTCTTCACAGGGTTTTGCTTTGAGCCGCTTATATACTTCTGTCACTTGACCTGTGTGACCCATATGATATTTTCACAAGATTTCTGTAGAACATCTTTTGGTGCCCATGCTGCCAATCATGTCTTATTCTTGGGTGAAGCTCTGTGATTTAGCTGAGGCCTCCGAGTCACCAAGATCTTTCCAATGATGTTTGCTTTTATACTGCTTTGCTTGGAATGATCTATCTGTATATTTCCAATGTATCTTCAATCATATCCGGAAGTTCTTGCTCGACAATTACTTTCTGAAGTCTGAACAGTGGTGTGTACTGGCATCGTGAGGCGGGGAGTACACCTTTGATGCCACAAGATAAGGAGGGGTGGGCTGTTATTTCGGGGGGGGGGGGGGGCTTCATCTTTGTCACCGTGCATAATCCCATTCTTCTCATGGTCGTCAGCGGTCTCTGTGCATGTGTTGTGCTACTTTTAGGTTGGAATTTCTGCTGTGCTGAGATCTCCGAAAAACTTTCTGGAAGCTTATGAGGATGCCAACTTATCGGATGCAAAGGATGGTGAATTAGTGAAGGTTACTGGGATCGTTACGTGTGGGAGTGTGCCATTGGAGTCATCGTATCAGAAGGGCAGAGCAAGGAGTTGCCAACAGAATTTGTGCGTTGGCTCGGCAGCAAAAATCTGTCTTGTGATGATAGAGTGATGCGTTTGAAGGAAGGGTATATCCGAGAAGGGAACACTGTTACAGTAACAGGGGCAGTGCATAGGCAGGAGAATGTCCTAATGATTGTACCTCCTCGTGAAGATTTATCTACTGGTTGTCAGATGGGTTTCGTTGGGGGGGGCTCTTATCCACGCGTTATCTTTGGGGGGCTCTCTCGTCTGGGGGAATGAAGAAAAAGGAGGTACAAGGGCAGAAGCAGCGCTCGACACATGGAGGACATCAGAATGGAGGACGATAGTTGGGGCTTGGCATCTCTGGTTAAGGGAAGTGCATGAAAGAAAGGGTCAGAAGGGAGGTCACAACCGTGTGGAGTAGCTCTGTCATGAGGCTTATCAGTGTTACAGATCCACAGATACAGATGTAGGCCTTGGATATTGTTCTTGCTGAAGTCTTTTCTTGATTTGTTCATCGGTCATGCGTGTCGTCCTCATCGACCAACGGAGAAAGGAGACAGCTCTAAAGGGGGCAACGCTGAACATTTTGGGGAAGAAGAGGGGCAGTGCGAGATGCTTTTGTTTTCTCTCCTATTGAGCTTCTAGTATCCAGGATCAGAAGCTCTCTGTGGATTCACGATTCTTCCAACTCCATGTGTTCTTCATTCAGTGGTTGTAGTGCAGAGGAGGTCCCTCAGTTTCATAGAAAGCGAACAGATCAGAAAATTAAGGAGCGCATTGAAAAGGCCACTCATCGAAGAGAGAACAATTGGTTTTGCATTCTGATATGACAAGAGAACTAAATAGAGCAAGCATATGGGCGCATCATTTTCTGGCAATCAAGATGCATAACAAATTTCCAGAAGCCGGGAGCATAAGAACTTGTTCATGGTCTGATCCTGGGGTCGTCGCTATCTCTGGGAGGTGCACACCGTAACGAGAAAGGGAGGCTTTTCTGGACGTGGTCTGTTCTGTGAGGGAGGTGTTACTAGTTCCTACAGGCGCAACTTGCTGCAACACTGGACATGCCACTCGATGTAGATGTGTTTAAGGTTCCCGATGGCTTCAACGCACCACAACAGGTGGCCACTGACACTTTTTCTTGATTTGGCAAAGTGTTGCTGATCATTTTGTATTCATGTCTATGTTTATGTATTTGCGCAATGGAGAGATGAAGGTTGGTTACAGACTACATGTGATTGTCAGAGTTAGAATATGTGAAGCCAAGTGGCTGTAGGTGATGAATTCATATGGAAACTTGTAGTGAGTGAGCATGCAAGCAATAGGAGATATTAACGACTGTGAATTCTAGATATTACCTCTTGTTGGTGTCCCATGGAATACTACTGTAACAGATCTTTTAGGCCTGATGATGATTAATAGAAATTGGTGAATCAACAACTCTTCTCAAGCTCTTCATATGACGTCTTCAGAAGAAGCGCACTTGGATTCTAAAAAAAATCGAGGAGGATGCACTCCCTTCATTTCTAACACCTTGACTGTTGAGTGTGATATGCTGAAAAGAAGGTAAGAGAACATGTGCATGGAAGTAGCTGCATGTGTGTGTGTATGAACCTATGTGTGTGATTGTGCACGGTAGTGCATGTGTGTGGGAGTTATGTGTGAAAGTGTGCGTATGAGTGGATAAAGGCAAGGGGAAAGAGTAAGTGCCCGTAGGAAAAAAGGGGCATGAGAACATGAATGATAGAAAGGTCGGGTAAAGGGAATGACTACGTGTGTACTTGTGCATGAGCGAACAAGGGTGAGAGAGAGGTGAATGTGTATTGGGCATAATTACATGTGTGGAAAGAGTGTGGAAGAGATAGGTGGAAAGTGAGTGGACATAGGGGGACAAGAATATGGGGGCCTCAATTAGAGATAAATTCGGGGATTCCAAGCAGCACAAGTGACCAATTCCAAGGCGTTCGAGCAAAATAAGGGCTTGCATAAGCATCTTTTCCGTGGGCATTAGGGCTCAACATTTGGCGATCCTACTGGGGATTTGGCTTAGCACATCTCATAGAGAGTGCTACGAGTTCGCTTGGTGCCCCAATTGTGTGGCACAGCCAAGCCCCGCATTGGTTGCTTTGGTCTTGGTAGAGAGATGGCACAAAGTACACAAGTTGTAGATGTTCGAGAAATTAGCTCAAGAATGATGACTCCGAGAGGGACTAGAAGTCGAAGCGGATTTGGGTACCCAATGAGAAATCATGCATATGAATGTCGCCGGGTTGGCCCAATCTCGAATTACATTCGGTGTTGGTGTTGCGAAAAGATAGGACACATCGCAAAATTTTGCCCTCGTGTGTGCACCCCATTGGACTTCGTCCCTAGATGCGTGGAATGCGGAAACAAGAAGCTATGCGAGCACGTGTGTCGTGCAAAGGATGTTCTCATTGAGGAGGTCGTGGCAAAAGAGGTTAGTCCTCAGGTTGCGACCTTTTATGTGAAAGCCGAAGATAATGAGAGTTCGTTGGCAAGCATACTACGTCAGTTGGAATGTCTGCGAGAAGAGCGAGATAATGAGAGGATCAAAATAGAGAAATTAGAGGAAACTCAAGTGAAAATTACCGAGGTCTTAGGAGCTTGGGAAAAGCAAGTACGAGCATTGGAAAGTGAAAACAAGGAGTTAAAAAGGGGGAACAAAATCTTGAGGGAAGGTCTTTCGAGGTCTGAGCATGAAAATGTGGCCCTAGACCTAAGAACTGGCTTGATGATAGCCAATTGCCATGGAGTTTCAATTGAAGAGGAGCTCTCACGAGAGGATGATGACATGGCACAGAGAGTCGACCGAATGGAAAAGGAGATCGAGAAATTGCGAGAGATGACTGGTAGACATGATGACCAAGCGGGTAAGGTAGCGGAAGAGTTCCACCTGGAATTAGAAAGAATGAAAAGTGTCCAAGCAGAGAGTGATGAGAAAGTTGGACGGGTAGAAAAAGAGAATGCAAAACTGAGTAGCAAGCTCGGTAGGTGGATGAATCGGAAAGACGATGAGATGCGAGTACAGGTAGAGGACCCGAAAGCAGAAAAAATGGAGGAAGAGCTGAAAGCGGTGTTGGATAGGTTGGATGCATTCGGAACGGAGTTAGAAGAAATGAAGAATGAATTGTTGAAGAAGGTAGATGATCTAAATGAAGAAAATATGAGTAGGATTTGGGAGGAAAGATCGATTAGAGAGGAAGTCGAGAAGTTGACTGTTCGAGTTGAGAAGAGGGAGGATGTTCCCCTCGAATCTGCAAAAAGGGTGAGAGAGGATAAAGAGATGGAGCAAATATGGAATCGGTTCCGAGGCATCGACTGTGACTTGTTCCAATATCAGAGTGATATTGAGCACAACAAACAAGGATTAAGGGACTTAGCGGCAAGGCTTGAATCATTGAGGAGCACAATGAGCAATGGTAATTTTTCAGGTCATTTGTCGAATCATGTGGAAGCTCTGCGAGGCAGAGGTTGGAGATGAAAAGAAATAGACGAGGCAATGGATGTCGGTGAGGACGGCTGTAGTCTGACTAGGGTTTGCTTTGCGGATTACAAGTCTGAGATGTGAGGACGGATGGACCAAGTCTGTTGTACACTTAGGACTGAAGTGACATTTCAGAGGTTTCAGGTCGACGAGGTGATTAGTATGTGCGGGTTTTGCGAGGACGGGTTGACCATGGCATTAGTGGCTGGATTTTGGTTTGAGTAGCAGCAGAGAGGAGATATGTCTCATCGGGATGTCCACGGGGAATTTATGTGTGTGTGGTGTGATTGGTTGGGTTGGGAAAAAGTCCTTTCTTTTGTCTCCTAATTCTCGAGATGCGGGAATGAAAAGAAAATGAGAAAAATATATGTTTGTGTATGCGTGAGTGTGGCTACGCGCCTATGTGGGCTGATAGGTGGGTGGACCCACTTTGGCCGGGTGGTCAAAGCCACGAACCGACGTCGGTTTCGCATAGGGCTAGCTGTCTGTGTGTCGCGCGCTGCGTTGGGTTGGTAGATGGGTGGAACAAACTCGATCGGGTGGTCGAGTCCACGAGTCGCATCCAGCTTCGGCGTAGGCCGGCAAGTGTGAGTAAACATGTGGAAAAAAAGAATGATGAAAAAAGTGTGAAAAAATGAATGAGACAAATTCCTCGCTCGAGGGGGGACATAAGAGAGGTGAGAGAGCATGATGCTCGGATGGGAATATCTGTGTTTGTGTTGTGGGGATTTGGGTTATGTTTGGACTCCCGATGAAACATGTCAAATTGAAGCTTAAGCTCGGCTAGGGTTTTGGTTGCGATGTGTCTATGGAAAGCTTGGACTTGAGGAATCCAATCGTGCTAGTTGCATTGTTTGTCTGCAAATCTTCCGGAAGTGTTCAGTCTGGCTCTTAGGTGGTATGACGACTTGAGAAGTCTTGAATCGCGTCGACGATGAGTGATCTTGTTAGAGTGAGCTCGTGTTAGGCTTGAGTGGTCTTTGTCGTGTGTCCATCAATTTAGGAGTAGTGTGGTGGTGACCTAGCATAGGATCTAATCAATGATCAAGCAAAAAACGAAAGATAGATAGGAAGAAAAGCGGGTAGTGGAACCCCTAGGTAGAAAGGGAATGAAAAATCGGCGAGAGAACCCAGCTAGAAACGAAAAATGGAAGTGGGGAATGGTTTTGATTATATATGGTGTGTGTGGAAAATGTGTTGAGTATGCATGTGGAATAAAGATGTGTGACGTGTTGAATGAGTAGTCGAGAAGAGTGACAAGAGCGAATGTGGACATGTCTTCTGTTTGCATGTATGTATGTTGTGCGTGATGAGAATGCATGTGTGACACGGATCGTGATGTGTGTGTTGAGTATATATGTGTGATGTGGATGATTGTCTTTCCATTTTGGTTGTAAATGTTATTGTGATTTGATGACGAAAAGTTCTAATGTTTAATGAAGTTTGCAGACAGGTGGACATGTCGATGAAGATGTGAGAGGATGGACAAAGATGGTAAGTGGAATGATTGGATTTTGGTACTAACAAATGATTGTATGAGTATGATTTCAGGTGCTTCATTGAGGAAGAAAAGAATAGATTTGGCTCGTCGAGGACGACTTCGCAATTAAGAAGAGGGGAGTATGTTAGCCCACAATTTGGTTGATTTTTATGCACTAATATGTTTATATTTGGCAGGAAAATATTGTTTGATTGCAGGTACTTGCAGAGTTAATCAATTGGATGAAAGGAGATTGCACTCATGTCTACAAAACTTCTGCTTGGAAATGATGTATTGGTTGCAAATGCACTTATCTCTATGTATGGCAAGTGTGGTCTAATGGATGATGCAAGGATTAACTACATGGATGCAGACAACCAGCAAGGCAGGTACACTAAAAGGGATGCCTAACCCAATGAGGATCTCGGTTCTTCCGAATTGAAGTTGGAAGGTATTGTGGGAGGGGGTGAAAATAGTGTCATTTGTAATGGGATTTTCTATTGTGTCATCCATTCCACAGCAATGTTGGGAAACAGAGATGATGAGTGCAGATTAGGGTTGCTTTCATATGCATTATCTGAGGGGAAGCTTGAGGTTGGTAACATACAAATGCCATGTCCTTTGACTTGTGTGAAATTGATCAATTGTAATGAGCAATTGATCATGGTTGGTGGGATTGGAAAGTCTGATGTTGTATGTGGCATTGGAATTTGGGAGCTTGGGGCCCAATGGAGAGAGATCTTTCGAATGCCAAACAAGTTTTTTAGAGGTTTTGGCCAGTTTGATGATGTTTTCTCAAGCAATGGAGCTGATCATTTGATATTTATACATGCTTATGGGAGTCCACAGTTGATTCTCTTCAATATGCAATAGCAATCATGGAGATGATCTCAAAATTGTTCTATGGTCAAGTAACACCCATTGCATCTCTTCACAGGGTTTTGCTTTGAGCCGCTTATATACTTCTGTCACTTGACCTGTGTGACCCATATGATATTTTCACAAGATTTCTGTAGAACATCTTTTGGTGCCCATGCTGCCAATCATGTCTTATTCTTGGGTGAAGCTCTGTGATTTAGCTGAGGCCTCCGAGTCACCAAGATCTTTCCAATGATGTTTGCTTTTATACTGCTTTGCTTGGAATGATCTATCTGTATATTTCCAATGTATCTTCAATCATATCCGGAAGTTCTTGCTCGACAATTACTTTCTGAAGTCTGAACAGTGGTGTGTACTGGCATCGTGAGGCGGGGAGTACACCTTTGATGCCACAAGATAAGGAGGGGTGGGCTGTTATTTCGGGGGGGGGGGGGGGGGGGGGGGGCTTCATCTTTGTCACCGTGCATAATCCCATTCTTCTCATGGTCGTCAGCGGTCTCTGTGCATGTGTTGTGCTACTTTTAGGTTGGAATTTCTGCTGTGCTGAGATATCTCCGAAAAACTTTCTGGAAGCTTATGAGGATGCCAACTTATCGGATGCAAAGGATGGTGAATTAGTGAAGGTTACTGGGATCGTTACGTGTGGGAGTGTGCCATTGGAGTCATCGTATCAGAAGGGCAGAGCAAGGAGTTGCCAACAGAATTTGTGCGCTGGCTCGGCAGCAAAAATCTGTCTTGTGATGATAGAGTGATGGGTTTGAAGGAAGGGTATATCCGAGAAGGGAACACTGTTACAGTAACAGGGGCAGTGCATAGGCAGGAGAATGTCCTAATGATTGTACCTCCTCGTGAAGATTTATCTACTGGTTGTCAGATGGGTTTCGTGGCGGGGGGCTCTTATCCACGCGTTATCTTTGGGGGGCTCTCTCGTCTGGGGGAATGAAGAAAAAGGAGGTACAAGGGCAGAAGCAGCGCTCGACACATGGAGGACATCAGAATGGAGGACGATAGTTGGGGCTTGGCATCTCTGGTTAAGGGAAGTGCATGAAAGAAAGGGTCAGAAGGGAGGTCACAACCGTGTGGAGTAGCTCTGTCATGAGGCTTATCAGTGTTACAGATCCACAGATACAGATGTAGGCCTTGGATATTGTTCTTGCTGAAGTCTTTTCTTGATTTGTTCATCGGTCATGCGTGTCGTCCTCATCGACCAACGGAGAAAGGAGACAGCTCTAAAGGGGGCAACGCTGAACATTTTGGGGAAGAAGAGGGGCAGTGCGAGATGCTTTTGTTTTCTCTCCTATTGAGCTTCTAGTATCCAGGATCAGAAGCTCTCTGTGGATTCACGATTCTTCCAACTCCATGTGTTCTTCATTCAGTGGTTGTAGTGCAGAGGAGGTCCCTCAGTTTCATAGAAAGCGAACAGATCAGAAAATTAAGGAGCGCATTGAAAAGGCCACTCATCGAAGAGAGAACAATTGGTTTTGCATTCTGATATGACAAGAGAACTAAATAGAGCAAGCATATGGGCGCATCATTTTCTGGCAATCAAGATGCATAACAAATTTCCAGAAGCCGGGAGCATAAGAACTTGTTCATGGTCTGATCCTGGGGTCGTCGCTATCTCTGGGAGGTGCACACCGTAACGAGAAAGGGAGGCTTTTCTGGACGTGGTCTGTTCTGTGAGGGAGGTGTTACTAGTTCCTACAGGCGCAACTTGCTGCAACACTGGACATGCCACTCGATGTAGATGTGTTTAAGGTTCCCGATGGCTTCAACGCACCACAACAGGTGGCCACTGACACTTTTTCTTGATTTGGCAAAGTGTTGCTGATCATTTTGTATTCATGTCTGTGTTTGTGTATTTGCGCAATGGAGAGATGAAGGTTGGTTACAGACTACATGTGATTGTCAGAGTTAGAATATGTGAAGCCAAGTGGTTGTAGGTGATGAATTCATATGGAAACTTGTAGTGAGTGAGCATGCAAGCAATAGGAGATATTAACGACTGTGAATTCTAGATATTACCTCTTGTTGGTGTCCCATGGAATACTACTGTAACAGATCTTTTAGGCCTGATGATGATTAATAGAAATTGGTGAATCAACAACTCTTCTCAAGCTCTTCATATGACGTCTTCAGAAGAAGCGCACTTGGATTCTAAAAAAATCGAGGAGGATGCACTCCCTTCATTTCTAACGCCTTGACTGTTGAGTGTGATATGCTGAAAAGAAGGTAAGAGAACATGTGCATGGAAGTAGCTGCATGTGTGTGTGTATGAACCTATGTGTGTGATTGTGCACGGTAGTGCATGTGTGTGGGAGTTATGTGTGAAAGTGTGCGTATGAGTGGATAAAGGCAAGGGGAAAGAGTAAGTGCCCGTAGGAAAAAAGGGGCATGAGAACATGAATGATAGAAAGGTCGGGTAAAGGGAATGACTACGTGTGTACTTGTGCATGAGCGAACAAGGGTGAGAGAGAGGTGAATGTGTATTGGGCATAATTACATGTGTGGAAAGAGTGTGGAAGAGATAGGTGGAAAGTGAGTGGACATAGGGGGACAAGAATATGGGGGCCTCAATTAGAGATAAATTCGGGGATTCCAAGCAGCACAAGTGACCAATTCCAAGGCGTTCGAGCAAAATAAGGGCTTGCATAAGCATCTTTTCCGTGGGCATTAGGGCTCAACAGAGACCAAGGGAATATTCCAAATTTTGTTGATATTGTGTCCATGTTGATAATTGAATAAAAGGACATTGGTGAAGACTCAAACTCTCAAGGAAAATTTAGTTCTGAGCAAGTATTCTCCTCTGACAAAGGAAGAGGCCGAGGTAGAGGCCTCAAAAATGGAAGAGGAAATAATAATTATGACCAAGGTTAACAACAGACTAATGCAGAAACCAAAGAGACTACATAAATTTCCAAAGAAATGATTCAAGTAATGGCAATAAGGGATGTTAGAATTGTGGTAAACATGGTCATTTTAAATGTTATTGGAAGTTAAAGAATCAAATATTAGAAAGAGTTAAAATAAATATGCATCCACAAGTGTAGATGCTTCGAAGAAATTGTTCATGGTTCAAGATCACATGATGAATGCAATGTCTGCTGATGTTTCGAAATCAAATGGTAATGCTTGGTATGTTGATTTAGGTGCTTCAAATCACATGATCAGCCATGTAGAATGGTTTAAAAGTTTGCAAAAATTACCAATTCATGGGTTTTTTAAAAGAAGTGATGATACATCACATCCTATCAAGCATATAGAAAACATAGCACTATTCATGGAGGATTGGAAGGTAAAACATCTTTTTGATGTACTGCATGTTCCCAATATAACAAAGCACCTAGTTTTTATTGGAAAAACGATTGACCAAGGATCACAATTTAGGCTCAATGTTGATGCTTTATATGTAGAAGAGTACAAATAGAATGGAAGCTTGATCGCCAAAGGGAACAAAGTGGGTAGGATATTCAACTTGAATGTGAAAGTTCCCTCAAATGATTGTAGCCATGTTTGCAAAAGATACAAGTATTATTGATGACACATATATTTGGCACAAGAAAATTGGTCATGTGAATTTGGAGAGGTTAGAGTTGAAGCAGTCAAAGGATCCTGCCAATCCAATATCAAATTTCAAAGTTGCAGAGATGCAGAAGGTATGTGAAGAATGTCAATCTGGTAAACAATGGATGGCATCATTTTCGCATGACAGGCATGTTAGTGAGAATATCCTAGAAGTTGTGCATACAATTTTTTGCGATCCTATAAAGACCACATCTATGGGAAGTTGTAGGTTTTATGTCACTTTCATTGATGACCATACATGAAAGTATGGATATACTTCATGAAGGAGAAGAGTGAGGTGTTTACTCACTTCCAAAATTTTCTATAGTGGAAAAGAAAATAGGGAAGGATATTCAGATATTAAGATCTAATGGAGGTGATGAATACATGTCAAAGGAATTCACTATTTTTCTAAAAATTCATGGAACTTGAAGGTAAATTTCATGCATGTACACACCACAATAGAATGGCACTGTTGAATGCAAAAATAGAAATATTGTAGAGATAGAAAGAGCCTTGATGGTTAAGCAAAATATGTCTCATTGTAATTCAGGTAAAAGTTATGCAGTGTGCACACTATTGTATACATCATTAATAGGACTCTAATTGGTGTTATACATCAAGTTACACTTGAAGAGAATTCTACAGGTTAAAAGCCAAACTTATCGCATATGAAAGTATTTGGTTGTACTGCATATGTACATGTTACAAATGAGTTGAGGATGAAACTTGATCCAAAATTGGGTATTCCCTAGAGAAACAAGAATATAAATGTTACAAGCCACTCACACGATAGGTGAAGGTAAGAAGAGGTGTAGTGTCTGATGAGAAAGCTTCTATGTTGATGCCAAGAAGGACTTATCTTGACTCAAATGACAAGGGAAATGCTGAAAACTCAAGTGCAAAATCTCAAGTTCTGATTAGACCCAATATATCACCCAACAATAATTCCAAGCTCGTGGAGTGGAAGATTGCATAGAAATTTCAGTTGAGAAAATTCATTGACTACGTCTAAGAAAGGTAAAGAAAAGGACTTTGTTGGTAATAAAACATCTATAGATTTTAAAGATATTGATGGAGAATCAAGCGACTCAGAAAAAGGATTTGATGAGGACTTTGATTGCCCTCTGTGAAGACTCTAGGAGTAAGAAAGGCATATGCAAATGATACAACAAGATGAAGTCACCTAGGACCAAGAAGATGTAGGAGGATGCAAACTTTAGTGTAATGATTAACATATGATAGCTACATGACTTGTCATTGTGCCTATATGACCGATGTAATACAAGGTGCTAAACCTTAGTGTTTTGAAGATGCAATTGGAAATGTAGATTGAGAGCAAGCTATAGACGAGGCAATGGCTGAAATTTATGTAAATGAAACGTGGAAGTTGGTTCCATTTCCACAAGGGAAACCCCGGGGTTGTAAGTGGGTTTACAAGATAACCATAATGTTGTTGGTAGCATAAGCAGGTATAAAGCATGATTGGTAGCAAAACGATATGTATAGACATATAGCATTGATTATAAGGAAATATTTATCCCTATAGTTAAAATAGCTATTGTTATAGCACTTGTTGCATTGGCTATAGCAAAAGGATGGATTTTTCATCAGATGGATGTGAAGAATGCTTTCTTCCATGTTGAGTTGCAAGAAGAAGTATGTGTGGACCAGCCACAAGGATATGAGGATTCAATACATCCAAGATATGTTTGAAAGTTGAAAAAGTATTTATATGGGCTTAAGAAAGCACCTAGTGCTTGGCATGCAAGGATTGTAAAACCTCCTAAAGAGGGAAAAAAGTTTCCCGACGGTCCTAGTGTGTTCACACACATCACTACCTAAATATATCTAAAATTCCCCCTTGGGAGTGATGCGGTGAATAAGGAGCTGGCACTCATGTATAAGGAAGTGCCAAGCTATATGGAATTGATCCACAAAAGAAAGTACGCCCAAAGCTTTGCAGAAAGCTTCAAACTTCTCCCTAGGCAGAGCCTTTGTGAAAAGGTATGGGATGTTCTCCTATGTGGGCACATATGCCAAACTAACCTCTCCAGTAGAGAACCTCTCCTTGGCATAATGATAGTGCACCTCAATGTGCTTAGTGCAAGCATGGAACACAGGGTTCCGCGCAATTTCCAATGCACTCTAATTGTCAGTGAAGATGGTGGTGGCATAAGACTGACTAACACCCAAATCAGCCATGAGGCATCTGAGCCACACACACTCAACAATCGCTGTGAAAGCTGCCCTGTACTCAGCCTCATAACTGGAAGTGGCCACAGTAGGTTGCTTCTTGCTCAATCAAGCTATGCATGAGCTATCAAGCATGAAGCAAAAACCATTGGTGGACACATGAGTGTCATAGCAACCACCCTAGTCATAGCTAGAAAAAACATGTAAATATGGTTGTAGTGACCCCTCCTTGGGATAAAACAATCCAAGTAGTCAGGCACCACTCAAGTAGCAAAAGATGCGCTTAACCACTTACCAATTGTAGCTCAGTGATGAGTAGCACCTCCTTTAATGTCAATCCGGGAAGACGTGAGGATGGTATGAAGACCTCGAGCAAGTGGCGGCACAAGTGCGTGAGTGAGAAGCACACAAACATGCACACACATACACACACACGCGCACACACGGCAAGACAAAGAGAGAGAATCAATGGAGTGCTTTAGATTACTTTCACAAGCTCTTACAAGTTTGTTTCAATTACAATCTAACCTCAAAAATGAGCTCTCTAGCTCTTTTTATAGTTTTTGACTAGCTTTTGGCCCTGTCCAGACCTAGTGTCCGGCCTAGTTAAAAATTAGGTTCCAGGGCTTATTTGAGGGCTCAAACGAAGTCTAAAAATTATGAAATTTGGTACGATGGTACTTCTAATACTCCTCAAGCTCGAGGACTCCTCGGCTTGCACAAAATGGAGTCTAATCTACCAAAAACGGGATTTACAATGTTTGTGTAGTGATTAAAATCACTTGGGTTGTACATAATCTATGGGAAAAAATGATCTGGCCTTATTGCCGTATTGTGCATGACTCCTTTATTGCTTTGTATGCCAACACTCCCCCCTTCTTAGCGTCTGTCGCCCCTGACAGACCTTTGTTCGCGCGGGTGGTCGATGTAATATTGGATGACATTGGTGGCCAGTTCATGTTCTCCTATCCTTAAGCCTCTGGCTAGATCGGCTTCCAATGCCTCCCAATTTATTGCACCGGGGGTTTCTGGTTGCGGGGTGGTGTAGTACTCTGAATACATTGCTTGTTCACAAGCAAACAGTTGAAGTAGATGTGTCGGCTTTGGTGCGAAAATCTCCGAGTGGTACTCCCAGAAACCTGATCTGAACATTTCTTCGAAGGTCTGTTTGTAGCAGGCGGGGAGGTACTTGATGCGTGCATGCCAAGCGTAAGCCACACGGATACTGGGGGTGGTGCTCATGTCATACACCAAGTCGTAATTTCCATTGCTAAACCCCGGAAGACGTACCTGTGGTGCGGCTGCATTTCTAAAGGTCTTCAGCACTACTTGCATCATATCTAAGATTTTAAGCATCATTTGCGCTGCTACATCTTGCATGGGCTTCAAGCGCGGCATCCAGTGGCGAATGGTCCCCATCATATATGCTACCGATGGTGGTCCTTGTGGTGGCGCGATGTACGGGTAGTTCAGCCATTCCTTGCATTGCGCATTGTTCTGTACCTTGATATTAAATGCCTTCCACGACCTGCGGCGGGGGACTGGACCGTAGCATGGGTTGTACAGGAGGTGCAACGGCGCGTTGTTCCATGTGCGTAGCATTTCTGGATAAGTCTCTAAAAGTTTCTGCCGCCATATTGGTTGACGAATCTTGCCTTTTCGCACCTCTGGAGGAAGGTCTTCAGGTTGAAATTGGGTCGCAAAAGTAGGAATCTGACCCGTGACTCTTTGTATTTCTGCATTATAATCAGCCAAGATAATATAATATGGCCTGTACTGGAGTTCCGATGAGAGGATCAGGCGTCTCGATGACAAGTTCTTGAAGTAATCTGATTGTAAAACAGTCTCCTCTATGACCCTCATAGCCTGATTTTGCACTACGGTGCGCTCTTCATGCGAGGTCCCTATTTCCTCCACTTGTCGTAACCATGGCGGCCGTGGTGCCTCAAACGTGTCCTGCGCTTCTTCTGTTTGTTGGCCTCCTGGGAATGGTTGCGGATCATATTCTTCATCAAACGTTTGTTCCACAGGAATTTGCACAACTTCTTCGTCCGTGGGAGCCTCCGGAGGGGAAGATGGCCTCTCATATTGTAGTAGGCGTGTCTGCAATTCAGTTACCTGTTGCTGGAGATCTTTTATGGCCTCTGCGTCAGAGGGAAGCGAAGCTGCAGAGTGGATGGTTGGAGGGGCAGCTGTTGGGCCTTGTTGGTGTTCCTGCTTCAGTTGTCCTAGCTCCTCCGATAGCTTATCATGTGCTTCGAGTAGCATGGCATAATCTTCCAATATAATCTTGATATTATCGGGGGTCACTGCTTGAAACTTGGATGGGCTGATGGGTGCCCCCGGTGTGCTCTCAATAGCTGCCTCCAGGTTCTCTTGATTTTGTATTTGCAGACGTCTGTTCTCTTCCTGAGCAGCCGCAAGATGGCGTTTAAGTAGTGCCATATTTCGCTGAAGTTTTGAGTTGCGTTCCAGCTGTGTCCGTAGGTGACCTTCTACCACCTGCACTGCTTCCTGATCTACGTTCTGTAGCTGTACCTCCAATATATTGTGGGCTTCTTGGAGGGTGTGGAACTGTGTGTGGAGGCGAGTGTTCTCCTCTTCTAGTACCGCAAGGCGGAGCTGTAGTGTCGCTGAGTGCTCTTGCAGGCGTGCGTTTTGTTGCTGGAGCTGAATGTAATCTGTTCTTAAATTTGATATACAAGCCAACATGGTGTCCAATGCATTACCTATAGATGAGTGGGGGGTGTTTACTGTGGAAGATGCATGGGAAGGGAATTGGGGAAGGGAGACAGTGAATGATGTGTCTACGAAAGTTGTGTGTGTGGGTGAAATTGGTGGAGGGGGAATGGGAGGAGGTGAAACCGTGGGTGGAGGTGCCGTGGGTGGTGAAATGTCCATACCTTCAGGAGTGGGTGTTACTGTGGGGCCTGCCATATACATTGGTATGGTAGGTGGTGTGTGTGTGGAAGTGGTGAATAGATGTGACGTGGGGTGGGGAGCTGAAAAGACAGGGAATGGTTGAGGGCCTGGTTGAAAAGCCCTAGCAAAGATGTCCTGGAGGGATTGTAGAAATGGAGAGAGGGATATCGGGGGTTGGGGTCGTAAATTTGAGGAGGGCTGAAAGGGTTGCGTGGTAGCAGGGAAGCCCATGAATGTGGATCTGGGGTCAGGATGACCGGTGGCTGAAGGCATTGGGGATGGTTGTCCTAGGGCAGGCTCGGGAATGGTTTCGGTGGGTGGTGTAGTGATGGGGTTTGCGTCAAAGACCGGGTTATCAGTGGTAGAGAATAGGGTGGCACTGGAGATCGGAGTACGGAAGGTGAAGGTGGGGTCGGTGGGTTGAGCAGTCGATGTGGTTTCCACTGTTTCTCTTCTAGGAGGTGATGGTGGGGGAGTGGATGGTAGTGGTTCGGTGGACTCCTCATGGGTGGCGGGGTGCTGTTGACTAGCTGTTTGGGAGGTTGGTGTAGTAGTGGGCTCTTCTGCAACTGTAACGGGAATTTGGATATTTTTACCTGAGCGAGGTCGTGTCTGGAACCTTCGTGGGTCATATTGAACTGAAGGCCTCTGAATGGCAGTGCGCACAGCTTCTACAACTCCATATGTTTCTGCCATCAATAAGAGACCTTCCCTGTACTCTGAGTCAACTCCCGCTTCTTCCAACAATTGAGTCATAAGTACTCTGCTGCTCTGTTCAGTGAGTAACTGCTGCGATCGCACTCTTTCCATAATCTGATACAGCCTTCGGAGTTCTGCTGTATATGCTGGGGCTTCAGTGGTCTCTTCTTCATATGCTTCTTCTTCTTCCGGGTGTCCGTGTTGTTGGCTTTGCTGAGCGTCACTCCAATGGACATGTCTACCGTCTGTAGACTTTCTTCTTCTCCGTGAGGATGTGCCCTGCTCCTCTGCCTCTGAATAAAACTCCACATCAGAGAATTGTGTGCTTTGTAGGAATGCTTCGAAATCCTGGGGGTCCAGTCCTTCAGCCTCTCCAGTGGCAGCAAATTCGAATTCAGGTGTAACAGGAGGAGCCGATGGGGTAGGTTGTGTCGTAGTGTCAGATTCCGACCTGGGTATCCTAATGGTAAAGGGGGGTACAGTGCCCTCTCTTAATGGTGATGCCTCAGGAGTAGTCAGGACTTCCCTTGTCTGGACACACGGAATCGCGCCCCTCATGCGCTTGGACTGATGTGTGGATGTCTTGAGCCTTTTAAACATTTGTAATTGTGCCCAAGTTAAGGCACGCTCAATGGGGACATCATATGCCAAGCATCGGTAAATGATGCGTGTGAGTGCACAGCATCCGTTCACCACTAATTTCCTAGAAGCCCGTTTGTTCGCTTCATACAACTGATCTATAATCCACACTGGTAGCTTAATAGGTAGCGCACCTGCTTCCGCCAAGTAGAGAGCAAACCAGATCTTCTTGTGTGGTTGCGTGAATCGGTCTTGACCGGGGAAGGCGAAATGTTGCATGCACATGCGGAGAGGGATGGACACATTTGGGGTGAGGGCTGCCATGTCTTTCAGCTTCACTACTTTCCTGTCCTTCATGTTGTTGGGAACGAGAGCATCCTTTTCTGATGGTACATGCGTCCCATGCATCTTTAAAGCATCACTCACTAGCTCCACAGTAAGTTCAAACCTCTTCAACTCGTTGTTGCCCAGCAATGAGGGGAGAACAAATGATCCGGGTTGGTCCTTATCTTCATGAGCTTGTAATGTAGAGACCAGATAGTAACATCGGAGGAGGTCGGGTTTAGGTAGTGGGGCTTCAAAATATTCCGCCAACCCTGCTCGTTGCCATATGGTCTGTAGATCTTCGGTGTTCTGTAAAGTCTCGAACTCCTTGGAGAAAAATTGGAATCGCACCCATGATCTGTCATACTCGCATTTAGACTCCCAGATATACTTGGCCTCACCTAATGGACCGGGCATGCCATTGAACCAATGAGAATTCGCATGAACTCTTTCCGTGATTCCTGTAGGGGGATCTGGCACCGGGAGTTGCTGGAGGTGTTGCATCTCCACTGGTCGTTCAGTCGGGGGCACATCCACAGGTAGGCTATCCACATCAATCCCTGCAGTGAGTATCCCTACTTGTGAGCCCGAACCTGTCGCTTCTGCCATTTTTCTTCTTGCTTTCTGATTCTGTGAGAATATAGAATCATGTGTTAACATCGTAATGGACAAAATAAATCCGTTGTTGTCCCCGTTACAACATTAACATGAGGTAGATGGTGAGTTAGTGGTTAGTAAGTGCACGAAGACAGTGAGTGTAGTTAACATTTGTGTATTCCTAGGAGACTAATGCCGTTAGTAAGTGGGGTGAATTTACAAATCGGGGTCGGGGGGTTTATCACAGATCTTAGACTGCCAAATGCAGTGGATGGGCTTTGCTTTCGGTTTCGTAGAGACTCCAGAGAGCTGTGTCGGTGTCGCTGTTTGGGAATGGGGCCTTTTAGGGACCCACTTATAAGTGATTACATGCATGCTCATGGGTCTTGGTGTGTTCCTAAGTGTTGAGCACGAGGGAATACTGGTTGTACTCGTAGATGGGTTATGCTGCATAGGTTGTGGCCTTGGCGTAACTACTTGTGCCCTCAAGCAAGCCTTAGGCACCCAAATTTGTCTAGATTGTGGGCTTGCCTTCATCGACTTCTTGGGCACCCAAATAGATTTTACTTTAGCAGAAGAATTTCTGACAGACTTCTTATTAGCGTCGTGTTGTTGGTTACTAATAAGAGGCTTTGCCCGTGTAGTTGACGGTGGTGCACCCGGTCGTTCGCCTTTCCGCACCCACACCTGGTTTATTTTCTGGGACATTCTGCTGCGCAGGTACTTTTGATCTCGGACATAGGTAGTACTCGGCTTCGTCTGCTTGTGATCCGCCTTTGGTTGCTGCCTCCTTCTGGCCTTTGGAAAAGAAGGGAGTTCCGTTGCATCCCTGACTCCTTTTTTGCAAATATCATTCCTCTGCAACACAGGGTTTTGAACAAGAACAGCATGGTCATCTTCATGTGTACCCCTGGAAGGACCAAGAGTCTGTGCCTTTCCTAGTTCCTTGAGTGCTCCATCGTCTAATTCTACTGTGACTCGACTATGATTGAGCCAAACCTGGAGAAGTCCACTTCTTAGGTTTAGATTGACTGCTTGGTCATAGATCCAATCCTGACCCAAGACGAGAGGTTCAGTGAGATCCTCATCTTGACACACTAGTACTTTAACGGTCATTGCCTCATCGTGAATGTAGAGGGGAAGTTCCACCTCGCCCATGCAAGGGGTTTCCACTCCTCCCAATCCTATAAGATATGCTTCCACAGGATTGACAGTCAATTGTAATTCTTGGCAGTAAGACAATTTAACAGCACTAGTGGTTGCACCTGAGTCAATCAAGGCTCTTACGGTCCTTGCACTCTTTCCGTGTCCTATATCTAAGTTATTAAAGGACGTCTATCAATTATCCTATGCGAGCTTGTTCCTGCGACTTCACACATGGCCATAGGAAATCCATGGTCTGCATAGTCATTCGCTCCAGGCTGATCTCTACCTTGCCTTCGTAATTTCATCCTTCTGATGCGTTCTAAAGCTTCAGCTTGAGCCTCTTCTCGAACTCGCTTTTCTTCCTCTTTGCGTTTCTTAGCAGTGTTGAGTCGACTGAGCATTTCCTCCGTGAGGGGTTCCTGATACAACTTGACTCTGCAACCGCTAATATAATTTGGGAGAACATCACCCTCTAATGTGGCCAATTGTACTGCTCCGCTCGTGGAGATCCTATTGATGATCATAGGTCCGTAGCCTCTCTTTTCTAGCTTCCTCGCGTGTTGTTTTAGTGTATAGACTAAGACTAGATCTCCTGCTTTCAAGCCTTTATCCTTCACGTGGGCATCAAAGTATGCCTTCTGTCTCTTCTTGGCTGCATATATCCCTGCAGCGGCTCTCAGTCTTGTTTCTCCTAATCGTTCAAGGTCAAAGATCCTAGAGGAGAGCTCATGACCTGTCCATTCGTGCTCTCGTGCTACTCTCAATGTAGGGATCAGGAAGTCCAAGGGTAACACAGCGTTTTGGCCAAATACCATCTGAAAGGGGGTGGCTTGGAGTACCGTTTTGTAGGCCACTCGGTATGCCCAAACAGCATGGTGTAGCTGTTTGTCCCAATCAGAGCGTTTAGTGTTCACTAATTTCGTCAGTACATTGCATAAAATCTTATTAGTGCTCTCAGCTTGACCATTAGCTTGAGGGTGATATGGGGCAGACTTCTTGTGTATTACCAAAAATTCTTGGAGTAGATTTTCAATAACTTCATTCAAGAAATGAGTGCCTCTATCACTTACAAGCTCTATAGGTAGTCCATATCTCGTGAATACATTCTCAAACAAGAATTTGGCAGTTGTTTGAGCATCGTTCTTGGTTGTAGCTTTTACCTCTACCCACTTGGTGAGATAATCTGTTGCCACAATGATGTATTCCGCATGAGAACCCTTAGCTGGGGGATTAATAGGACCTACGAAGTCTATTCCCCACTTAGAGAATGCACGTCCACCCATCATAGGTTTCAGTGGCATCTCATCTTTGCGTATAGGATACTGAGTCCTCTGACAGACATCACACCGTTTCACATAGGTATGTGCATCCATGTGAAGGGTAGGCCACCAGAAGCCCGCAAATAATATCGCCTTGATCACCCGATCTGGTCCAAAGTGTCCTCCTGCTACACCTTGGTGAGCTGTTTCCAAGATCTTCAGATATTCACTTTCGTGGACACATAGTCTCAGGTAACCATCTTTACCGCGCTTATATAGATTATTACCGATGAGTGAGTAATCCTGGGCTTCTTGTTCTAAACTCCTTTTCCTAGCTAGAGTCATGTCTGGGGGAAATGTGTTTGTCCGCAAGAATGATACTAGAGGTTCACTCCAATCTGGCACAATGGATACTTGATAGAGAGTGGCATGTTCCACAGGTGGTTTAGTGCAACAGATTGGGCATTCCTTGCACAACTTTTGGACATCCGCTTCCATAGTTGGCCAATGTACTCCGAGTCTCTTTAAGGTCTGTAAAGTTCGTTGTTTTGAATGGTGTTGCTCTAATGCACCTACATGTGCTAATTGCAACCATTTAGCGTACTCATCCTCTTCTACGCAACAAGCCAAGATCCCTTGATCTGTGTGCTTGTACATGCTTCCGGCCATGATGTGATACTTTTGGGCTTTTACAACCTCTCTATTCCGTGTGTTTACCACTGGATGGTTAGGCCCGTATGTCAAGACTGGTACCAAAGGCTTAGCCCACTGCGGCACCACCTCCAAATTAAATAGGTAAGCATCAGGAAGGTCATCTGATACTCCTTGTGGGGCTTCTCCAGACGTGAGTCTAGAGAGATGATCTGCTCTCAAGTGAGTCCTCCCTTTTCTTACCACGACCTCAAAATCATATTCCATTAGCAAGAGAAACCATCTTACTAATCTTCCCGTATTGCATGGCTTGTTTACTAGGTATAACAATGCCTGATGATCAGTAAAAAATTTAAACTTATTTGCAAGCAAATAGTGTCTAAATTTCTTGACTGCATATACCATGCCTAATCCTTCGCGCTCTGTAGTGGTGTAATTCCGTTCAGCCGCATTCAATTGTCTACTGGCATAGGCAATTGGAAGATCCATATTACCTTCACCAGTAGGTTGTGCAAGCACACATCCAATGGCATAATTGGACGCATCAACATGAACATGGAATGGCTTATTCCAATCTGGTGTGGTCAAGATTGGTGCTGAACATAATCTTCGTTTAAGCTCTTGGAAGGAATTCTCACATTCATCCGTCCACTCAAAGTTTGTCAGAAGTCCGTACATGGGCTTTGCAATGACAGCATACATGTGTATAAATCGTCGATAATAACCACAATGCCCCATGAAAGCTTGTACTTCCTTGACATGCTTTGGCCTCGGTAGCTCTGCTATGGCTCTCACTTTTTCTTCGTCTGTAGATATGCCATTCTTTGACACTATGTGTCCTAGAATCTTGCCTTGCCTGACCATAAAAACGCAGTTTTCTGGGTTCAGGCAGACTTGATATTCTCTACATTTGTCAAAGATTTGTCTGAGTTCAGGAATATGAGTTTGTCTAACGTTGGAATGAGCACAAAGATCATCAACATAGACTTCTAAACTCTTCCTTAGGAACTCCTTAAACACATGGCACATCAGTCTCTGGAAGGTAGCTGGTGCGTTGGTAAGCCCAAATGGCATTACTCTAAAAGCAAAAATGCCCCATTCTGTGGCAAAGGCTGTCTTATGCTGATCCTCTGGAGCTATGGCTACTTGATTGTAGCCAGAAAATCCATCAAGGAAGCTGTACACTTCCTTGCCTGCCACTCTTTCTAAGAGATGTTCTGTGATGGGAAGCGGATAGTTATCTCGAATCGTGGCGGCATTAACCTTTTTCAAGTTAATGCACACACCCAGCTTGCCATTCTTCTTGGGCACCACTACGATGGGGGACACCCATTCAGTGTGCTCAATTTCGTAGATAAATCCAGCTTCAACCAGTCTATCTATCTCTTCTTTGATCTTAGCAGCATAATTATCGTTATATGTATAAGGCTTTTGCTTCGAGGGTTTAGCATCTGAGGTCATGGGAATAGTGTGTGAGCATATGTCTGGGTCAACCCCTTTCAAATCCTTGTAACTCCAAGCGAATACATCTCTGTATTCTCTTAGCAAGGCAGTCAATTCATGCTCTTCTTCTTCTGTCAGGTCATGGCCTATATACGTGCATCTCTCCTCTCCTTCTTCTATGGCCACTATTATTTTCTTTGTGGTTTCTTTGTTATCATAGGCCTCTCCTGATTGTGCCTCTCGTTTAGGCATTCTTATCATGACTCTCCTGTCATCTATCTCATACTTCTTAAAATTTTCGGGGACCTCAAACAAAGATTCTTCCTCTTCTGGTGAGGCTTCTCTCTTCTTTCGTTTCTTTCCTTCTTCCTTTGGGGTCACATGCGTTGCTAATCTTACATCATTTGTAACCTCTCCATGCCTCTGGGTTTGAAATTCTACCTCATGGAAGTATTCTTCATCTGATGCAAATGGTGGATCCATAATGATTGACTCTAGATCGGAGTCACTTGCATCCTCAAATGCATCAGGGCTAGGTTCGCATTCTTCTAGAACTGCCTCTCCCATGATTGGCTCTATGGAGAAGACTGAAATGTCATAGCCATCCTCATCACAGTGAGGTGTCCATTGTTCTTCATTGATGGCTACGTCCATTGTTGCTAAGATTTCTGCCCAACCGTGAGGTTCAAATTCTTCGTCTGGAAAAACTACAGGTGCATAGGCTGGGTCTTGAATGGGTCTATGAGTTTCGTTCGCACCTACCTCTCTGGCTTTCTCTCTCTTCTCTTCTTCTACTGCTACCTTGCACATCCATAAGTGAGTATCTTCATGCATCCATGAGGATCCAGACCCTATGGAATGCACCGATTCTGTATCATCTTTGGCTCTATGGATGGGATTCCATTGGATAGGAGGGACATCTCTATGAGAATAATCCTTGAGATTGACTTTGGTTGTAACACCTAAGTGCTGCAGGTACAAAGAATTGGTTCCCCAATCCTGTACCACTTGCAACTGTCGCATAAACGGTCTTCCTAAAATCATCTCATAGGCATGATTTTTGCTGAAGTCACATATAGCAAAACTATGCTCGAACTCAACACCACAAGTGGTGAGAGTTATCCCTTCCAGCAATCCTAAGGGTCTCTCAATATGACCATCGGCCATCTGCAATTTCATTCTTGTTGGCCTGAGTGCTGGCTTGCCCCAACGCTTCCATAAGGAGGTGGTGGCAATTGCAACTCCTGCACCTGAGTCCAAAATCGCCTTGGTGGTGTATTCCTGGTAGGTGATGGGAAGATAGGTGTTCCCTTCTTCACCTTCACACATATCTCCTATCTTATCCAAGGGAATTTCTGGCACTGTCCTATGGGATCCTACCTGGGAACGAGATTTTGCTATCTCTGGTACTTGTTTGGCTACATGTTTCCATAATTCAGGTCTAACCTTGAGTAGCTCTTCTAACTTGAGATTACACTGCACGTTAGTGTTCTTCACTACCTCTGTATTCCTAGGTATGACTGAGTCGTCGTTCCTTACCATGACTGTGGGTGCTCTCATACATGTGGACTTTTCTTCCCATGGACCTGTGAAGTGGGGTAGCTCCTGTATGGAATTAGACTCAAAGTCCAATCTCTCATGAGATTGAGTACTCTCATGTTCCCCGTAAATAGATGGGATGTCTTGTGGGAATTGGTCGTGTGCATCATCCACAAGTTCAAAGGGAGGGTCGACTTCACTTTCGTTATCCCATTTGTCTTCTTGAATCTCTCGTAGGAAGTCTGGTGCAAACCGATTCATAGAAGAAGAAGTGTCTGGCTCAGTAGAATTAGGCGCATAAGCAACCTGGGAAGGAGGGCTTATTCTTCCGTTGGCTCTCTCCTTGCTCTCATAAATGGCTGGAGCACAAGCTTCTTGGGGAGGCTTGCTTATTCTATTACTCTTTCGAGCAGGCTCATACATTCCCTGAGAAGGAATGTAGGCAACCTGTGGAGGTACTTGAGCTTTCGAGGGAGGCTCATCTGCCTTTTGGGGGGGAAGATAAGCTCCTTAAGGAGGCCCACGGGCTTCCTGAAGAGGCTGGCTTATCCGTTCTCTTGCCCTTTCCTTTCTTTGGGGGGTAGGTTCCTTTTCTGGCTGTGCTATTGGCCTCTCTATTCTTTCTAAGGAGGGGAAGTTGTCCGGTTTAGGGGCATTGGCCACATACACTTCTGATTGGGAATGATTCCTGTTTTTGCTTGCTTTTTCTTGGTCTTGATTTTTTTCTTCCTTGTCAGATCTTGCAATTATCCTCTCTAACTTCTCTAGGAATCCATCCAAGTGTAATTGCGTTTTGGCTGAGCCTGAGTAATTGAAAAGGCGACTGGCTTCAAACATAGTCTGAGCCAATGCGACCATTTTCGCGCATAGTTTGGTTCTTTCTATCTCTAGGTCAGCTCTAGGATAGCACTTGTCATGATCCGTGACGTTTGGCCCTTCTTGGATTCTGGCCTGATATGCCTTAAGCATCATGTCTATGTCTTCGGGAGTGGGATCAGCTAACACTGATCCTGTTTGGGGTGGTGGGTGGGTTGCGTGGGCTGTCTTAGAGGGTGAAGGGATGGAGGGTGATGGGGTTGGTAGCGGCGGGAATGTGTGAGAGTGCGGTTGAGACGTGATCTCTATGATTTTAGCCTTGGTTTCTCGTAAACTTTCCTCAAGTTCACTCATCTTCTTTGCCCATTGCCTTTTCATGCGTTCGCGGCTATCTTTCCAAGCTCTTGTTCTCTTTTTATTTTGGCTCTCAGCATCGCTAGCATCTAGGCTCTTTTCCTGGCCTACCCCTTGGTTTTGCTGCAAAGCTTGAGCTCGAGTGACTACCTGTACTGGTGCAGTGGAAGTGACACTTCCTGAGGATTCTACCACTAACCCAACAACGTTGATAGGGGTGATTTTTGGCATGCTATTGGGGTTCTTAGGGCAATCTCGTAAGAGATGCTCTTTTCCGCAGTCTTGGCAAAAGCCTTGGATAGTCACGGACTGAGTTTGTGTAGGCGGAGGTAAGGGACAATCACGAATGAGGTGATCACCTTGGCATCTGTAGCACGGCCCTCTTGGGAATGGAGGTCTGACTTGCCTAGATTGAGGCCTAGGATTGGGGTTTGTATACATGACGTTCGTGTAATCTGATTCCCAACTAGGTTCGTTCGGCTCTTCACTATAGTAGGACTCACCATGTTCTGGAGACTGCATGTAGTAAGCCTGGGGGCTATCCACATGGGTAGAATCAAAGCTATGATCACTTGGGTCATTTTCAGAGATCAAGGATGTTACAGGGACTATAGCTCTATTCAGGTTTTCTTCTGCAACAGCATACTTTACCGGAATCACATTAGCTGGGGCTGGGGTTTGTTGTGCTAGCACAGGCTGAGGCCTTTGTTGGTTTTGATATTGAGGTTGGAAATTTTGTTGTGGCCTGCCATATGGTTGTGGAGGGTACTGGTTCTGGTATCTGCCTTGTTGGTAGGGCTGAGGGTAGGGTTGCCTAACCGCCTGCTTGTTGTATGGGCAGTCTTGTGCGGTGTGGTTGGTGTATCTCCGTTCTATGGTGCAGTACTGGCTACTAGGGTTTACTTGGGGTTGAGCCATAATGGGACAGACGTTCGCCATATGGTCACCACCGCATGTATAGCACCTTTTCACAAGAGCAAACCTTGGAATTTGTTTGCTAGTCACACCTAATTTCTGAGCTACTTTTTCGGCCAGTTCCTCAATTGATGTGGCTTGTGTGGAAGATTGACTAGATGCACTATCTGAATCTTTGTAAATTTTGGACAGCTCTAGCTCTTCTCCTAGGTTATCTTCAATGTCAATGCACATACGTACACACTCTTCTATAGTCCTAGGGTCTTTCAGATACACATAGGATCTCAATTTTGGACTCAACAATCCGTCAAGGAATAAGGCTACTTGTTTAGCAGATGTGGGTAGCTCCGAAATAGGGCACCTTTCAAGATATTGTCTAAATCTTCTTCCGGCAAGTCTCACAGTCTCTTGAGGGGTTTGTTTGAAGCTGTGAATCAGTGAGGAGGTGTTGTGTCTTATGCCGCTCTTAGAGAACTCTACAATGAATGCCTCTAGGAGTTGATCTATGCTCCTGAACTGGCGTTCATCTAATGGCTGAAACCACGTAAGTGCTGTGTTCCTAAGGGTTAGACCGAAGGCATTGTATTGCGTGAATAGATCCTCCACTTGTTCAGCTCTCAAGACTTGCTTGAACTCTGCCACATGATCATAGGGATCTCCTGTGCCGTCAAAGTAATTCTTCATGGACTTAACTAGCTGGGTGGGTCTCAAAGTTCTTGTGTGCTCCCTAGGTCTCGGCAGAGGGAATCCATCTACATTTCTTTGGTTCCTGTGGGCTCTATGCATCTCGGGTTCTACCCTATTCGTCTCGGTTCTCGTTCTTTCTCTGCCCACTGGGTTGGCAAAACTTACTTCCGGTCTATCTCTACTTCTGTCTCTTTGCGTACCATGAGCTTGGGAAGTTCCAGCCCCAGGGTGACCATAGGATACATTTGATCTAGGTTGGGGGAAAATAAATTCGCCCTTCCAAGTGTAGGCATGTCTATCATTTTCTGTCACCCCAAAGATCCGTTCTGAAGCATGATCTAAGTAAGTCACTCTACCTGGGCTGTCCGGATCCTTAAACTCATAGATCATGATATTTCCTATGTCTGTTGGCTGATTAGACTTATACCTCCAAAAGGCTTCATCAGTTTCTCGATTGAGGAGCAACTCTATGCTCTTGTTGTCTTGGGGGACCCATTCAGGCGTGATAATCCTAGTGAGAACTGATTTACCTCGAGGGGTTCTAGGTTCCACTCCCATGTTTCCTTGTTCCAAGTCACCTAAGTCCGCTTCTGAAATTACATTTCCAAATTCATCTGTCCTATCTGGATGACTGGTGACTACGTATATGGTTCCTTCCTTGTCCAGGTATGCACCGTTTTCAAACTTGACAGCTGGGTGCTCTAGTCCTATGGATTGGTCAGGGTTTTTAATCTGGACCACAGATCTTCCTAGGCCGTCCTCATAGATGCTCGCACCTAATCGGTTGGTCCTAAGGTATTCCAACTGTGTTTTGTAAGGGCCTTCCACCCTGTACAAGTAAGGCATACCTGAACTTCCCGTAGGTCTATCCATGCCTTAAGACATCCCTGATTCACTGGTATCCGAGCTAGGGTAATGAGAGTGGTGACTCAACTGCTAGGCCCAGGACCTAGCAGTGTGGTTGACACTAGCCTCTGAAGATCTAAGGCTTTGTCTCTCTCTTACTAGGTGTCGTCCTGATCTAAGGTTCATATGCCTATCTGATTAGCCCCAAATTTTTTCCAGAGTACAACCTCGTTGCCGCTCAATTGGTACCAGTCACTTGATTCTTTTTAGTTATTCCTCGTGTTTAAAGTCTTATCTGTTATTACGTCGTCAGGAATACTTGAATGTTCTCCGTACTTTCAGGTTGATCGTTCCACGTTAGGTTCTTTCCTTTATGTTGTCGACAGTACAGAGATTAAGTTTTTAGCTTGAACTTGAGTTTTTAAGTAGTCTTCAACTTGATAGTGGCCTATCGTCGCCCTGACTTGCTCCTACTTCTAATCGCTCTTAGCCTAAGCTAGGAATTGACGAAGAGGAGTTGAGAATATTCCGACCTTTCTTGCCGAACCTTGCTCTTTAGTGCTCGAGAAGTTGATTCTCAAGCGTGTGCCACACCGTTGCTTGGATACTCTCAGTCGCTTCTCAATAGGCCTGCATAAATCCCAAGATTAGCTCCAAGTAGATCTTTCAATTGACAGACAATTTATTTCAGACACTTTTTTAATGACCCTTGTTCCCCCTTTTGCATTGTTAGAAATTTACTCTAGAGCTCCCTTGGTGTTCCTACCCCTCAGTGTGTCAACTTCCAAATATCCTATCTGAAAATCAACGCGTTATTCTTATAAAAAACAGTTGAGGGCGTGTAGTATATGTCACGAGCTTTCCGACAAGCCCTAGAGCTCAGAAAATGGATTTCGTATGAAAAAGTTATGACCGTTCAGGGTTTAGGGGGTTAACTAGACAACAGAACCTTTCGGGGGTTTTAATGCATTTTCTAAGGCCTTCGTAAGTAGATGAGTACATGAAAGTGCAAATATGCCCAAAATTTAGCCTAAATTTCCAAAAATTCACTCCTTAATTTTTTGCCGAAAATGCTTGTCTATCGCGATAGACGGTGTCTGTCGCGATAGACACAATCTATCGTGGGGGCTGTCTGTCGCGATAGACGGTGTCTGTCGCGATAGACGGTGTCTATCGTGAAATTCTGTCTGTCGCGATAGACGGTGTCTGTCGCGATAGACGGTATCTATCGTGGATTTCTGTCTGTCGCGATAGACGGTGTCTGTCGCGATAGACGGTGTCTATCGTGGATTTCTGTCTGTCGCGATAGACGGTGTCTGTCGCGATAGACGGTATCTATCGTGGATTTCTGTCTGTCGCGATAGACGGTGTCTGTCGCGATAGACGGTGTCTATCGTGGATTTCTGTCTGTCGCGATAGACGGTGTCTGTCGCGATAGACGGTATCTGTCGCGGATTTCTGTCTGTCGCGATAGACGGTGTCTGTCGCGGATTTCTGTCTGTCGCGATAGACGGTGTCTGTCGCGATAGACGCTGTCTGTCGTGGGTTTCTGTCTGTCGCGATAGACGGTGTCTGTCGCGATAGACGCTATCTGTCGTGAAATTCTGTCTGTCGCGATAGACGGTGTCTGTCGCGATAGACAGTGTCTGTCGCGATAGACGGTGTCTGTCGCGATAGACAGAAAAAAACGCAAATTTTTGAAAAACTTCTAGTGATCTAGAATGCCCTCAAGGTGTAGGTTACAGTGCTACTCATGCATTCACAAAATGTTAAGATTTTCTGTCTGTCGCGATAGACAGAGATCGTCGTCTCGGGAACTGTGCAGAGCCTGTCGTACCTGCGCACACTGCTGGGGATGATGGTACAGCAAAAAACCTGCAAAATAGCTCAAGAAACATGCAAAAACAGCGCATGCAAATTCGCTCTCTCGCTCTCTCTCACAAGTGAAATGAGGGAAATGAGGTGGAGATGGGGATATAGTCAAAAACTGAAATTTTTGCGATGATGGTGATGAAGATGGTGAAGAAAGTAAAAGAAATTCGATGAGAGTGAAGAAAATACCTACCACTCCAACGCGTCAACTCTACGTCTTACCATCACACGCTCGTCCTCAAAGCTCGATCCCCGGCAACGGCGCCAAAATTTGGTGTAGCTCAGTGATGAGTAGCACCTCCTTTAATGTCAATCCGGGAAGACGTGAGGATGGTATGAAGACCTCGAGCAAGTGGCGGCACAAGTGCGTGAGTGAGAAGCACACAAACATGCACACACATACACACACACGCGCACACACGGCAAGACAAAGAGAGAGAATCAATGGAGTGCTTTAGATTACTTTCACAAGCTCTTACAAGTTTGTTTCAATTACAATCTAACCTCAAAAATGAGCTCTCTAGCTCTTTTTATAGTTTTTGACTAGCTTTTGGCCCTGTCCAGACCTAGTGTCCGGCCTAGTTAAAAATTAGGTTCCAGGGCTTATTTGAGGGCTCAAACGAAGTCTAAAAATTATGAAATTTGGTACGATGGTACTTCTAATACTCCTCAAGCTCGAGGACTCCTCGGCTTGCACAAAATGGAGTCTAATCTACCAAAAACGGGATTTACAATGTTTGTGTAGTGATTAAAATCACTTGGGTTGTACATAATCTATGGGAAAAAATGATCTGGCCTTGTTGCCGTATTGTGCATGACTCCTTTATTGCTTTGTATGCCAACACCAATGCTTGACACCTAGGTAATGCATAGACCTTCTCATCTGTGAGACAGCAAACTGAATATTTGGCCACGTAATGCATAAGTAAATCAAGCATCCAATAGCTTGCTAATAGAGAGCAGCATCAAATGCATCTCTAGCATCATGAAGAATCAATCTTAAACCTGTCTCCATAGGAGTGGCAATGGGTTTATAGTCTTCAAGGTCAAAATGCTGCAATAATGTGTCAATATATTTTATTTGACACAAAGCTATTTTGACAATCAAATTGCATAAATTGAATGCCCAAATAATGATGCAAATGCCCCAAATCTGACATCTCAAATGAGGCATGCAGATGAGCTTTTAAATCAGCAATATGCTTCTCATGAGGACTAGTGAGCAGCATGTCATCAACATACACAACAATGATCAAAAGCACATCCTTTGCATGATTAACATATAAGGTGCTCTCAGTTGAACTGCTCTCAAAACCATGTGTGATCAGATAAGCATGTATCTTTGCATACCAATCACATGGTGCTTGATTCAAACCATATAATTCCTTTTTCAGTCTGCACACTTGGTTTTCATGCCCTTTCTGCACAAATCCATCGGGCTGAAAAACATACACTTCTTCATGCAAGACACCATTAAAAAATGTAGTTTTAATGTCCAATTGATGTACATTCCAACCATGATGATCTGCAAGTGCATAGATGCTACGAACAATAGTCATTTGGCATGAAGGTGCAAAGGTCTCATCAAAATCAATGCCTCTTTCTTGCACATAACCCTTTTCAACAATCCTAGCCTTATACTTATCAACTATTCCATCATGCTTATGCTTTAGCTTATATACCCACTTAGACCAAGTACCATTTTTCATGATAGCATCATATTTTGATTGCATAGCAGCCATCCAATTTTTAGAATTTTATGCTTCATCAAACGAAACAGTCTTATTCTCATCACAGAGAAGAGGCAGCCATAGCATAGCAATCCGATGCAAAAGAGGCACTATGAGAGCCTGAACAAGCACCATATGATAGAGGTGCATCTAATTTGTTGTCACACAAAGTCTGCACCAACCATTTTGGCATAGTCTTTGCCTCCTCAATATCAGCTCTCTCATCAACAACTGCATCATGTAAATCTGCATAAAAAATGGAATGATCTGCATCATCACATGAAACCTATAAAGGCTAAGAATTTGTCTCATTAGGACCAACACTAGACTATCCACCTATAAAAAGAGGAAGCAAAGTGTCATACATGTCTTTGCAGCTAACTGATGTCTCTTTAGTACATGAAAGTAATGGCTGAATAGCATCTTCCACCAAAAAAACATCATTGCGAACCAAAATATGTTTAGTCTATGGATGATACACACAATAGGCTTTGTGTTTAGTCTATGGATGATACAGATGATAGGCTTTGCTTTCAGAACTGTAGCTAACAAAAATACATTTCACTACTTTATCATCCAATTTCTTGTGTTGTTGTTCATGCACTAATGCATATGCCAGACAACCAAAAACATACAGGTGAGCAACAAATGACTTATGACCATGCCAAGCCTCATATGGAGTGACAAACTGCAATGCTTTAGTAGGACACCTCTTAAGTATATATGTTGCACACATGATAGCCTCAAGCCAGAAAATATGTGGTAAAGCTTGACTCTTGACCATACACATTGCTATCTCCATGAGTGACATGTTCTTCCGTTCAGTAACTCCATTCTTTTGAGGTGTATATGGAACTGTACACTGATATTTTATCCCATGTTTAGCCAAAAATGCATTAAAGTCAGAAGACATATATTCCTCCCCAATCAAAATGGAGGGTGCCCATTTTACACATGGACAGATTTTCAGTGAAAACCAAAAATTGTTTGAAGCACACAAACACTTTGGACTTTGCTTTCAATGGATATATCCATGCATGCCTAGAAAAATCATCGATGAAAGTCACGAAGTAAAGATAATTCCCAAAAGAGGGTGTCTGCATAGGACCACAGACATCACTCTAAACAAGCTGAAATTTCTGAGTAGCTCGAACAGAACCATCTTTTGAGAAGGAGGAACGCTACAATTTACCCAAAATACAGCCTTCACATACATGTTTACCATGTGCCTTAAGTTTGGGCAAAGAGGACACCATTTGAGATTTTTGCAGGCATAGGAAACTAGCAAAATTCAAATGACCAAACCATGCATGCCAAAGCTTTGCATCTGATAAAGCCTAGGAATCACGTACTTCACATGTTCAATCATTCACAGATCTTTCACAGTCTATGAGCTTATACAACCCATGACATAAAATGCCAGAAGCAATAATGACATTGCCATTTGAAAACATCTATCATCAACAAATTTCACAACCAAGACAATCTTAGATAATGCTAAAACTGAAAACAGATACTTCTTGATCCCTGGAACAAATAAAGCATCTCACAATGTAAAAGAACTACAATCAATAGTAGTCAAAATGATCATACCAACTCCCATAACAGGATAAGAGGAGTTATTGGCACATGTGATGACACTATTCCTTGTAGGGGCAGGCTCACGTGAACTGAAGAAACTATGCTACGAGGTTATATGTTTGGTTGCCCCACTATCAAAGTACCAAACATGAATTAGCAAATTTTTGCTTACTAGTAGAAGAGCTCCATTTACCTTTGCCCTTCTGACTAGCCAAGAAATCTTGATCTGCAACACGCATAATGGACCTATTCTGCCTAGATTGATCTTCCTACAATAGAACAGAGACTAAATCCTCAAATTTTAAGGCATTTGGATTGCCTTTCATCATCAAACAAAGAGTAGAAGCAAAACTCTGATATGAATTGGGATACCATTCAGATCAGTCTGCACAAGTGAATTGTCAGGCAAGACTTCATGAGCAAAATCAATTGTTCTTTCAAATATTTGATCTTTGTCAGAAAACTATCCATGGAATCACCTTCATTCATGTGCTCACTCTCCAACTATTTTCGGAGGTAAGCAACACAGGCCTCATTCCTTGCCTAGTATAAAGTGGTAAGTGTATCCCAAGCATCCTTAGCTGTTCTGCAAGAGCGAATGTGAGGAATAATGGCACGTTCGATAGACAAGGCTATCAATGCATGTGCCAGAGCATCTCTACCTACATTGCTATGTAGTAGGTCCAGCAGGAATCGCAACATAAATAGGAACATGAAGAATATCGTCATCTTTAATGTCATCAGCATCACCTTTAGCAATTGTGTTTGCAGGTGTAAAAGGATGTTTTTCAACACCTTGCACAATACTCCACCGTCATTTTGCAACCAATACTTGATGCATCATATAAGCCCATAATGGGTAATTGGTATTTTCCAACTTATCCTCAATAGCCAACATATGGAATACATCACTGCCTTCAGCCATGGCCACTGACTAAAATACCCTGATGCAAAAAAGTGATTGTATCTCAAAAAGTTGAACAAAACTACCTTGTTGAGTTGTATTAATATTTCTAGCAAACTTTGAGATGTTTATGTTGGGAAACTGAAACCTGTATATATCTTTGGCATAAAAAGATGAAATTGCCTACACAAGCATTATGATAGTGTGTTTAGAGGCCGGAACGAGCTCAGATCCCCATTTCGGCACCATAGAGCGAAGCAATTTTGATCTCCTAATCACCCTAAGTATGCTCACCAAACTTTGTACGATTCTAAGACTATGATGAGAGGGGTGTCGACGATGCCCTAGATGAAGCAATGACCTGCTCTGATACCAATCGTTGGTGTTCGAGTTCTACGAACGCAAGCAAAGAGCACAAGGAAGAAGAAGAAGCTTGGATCACAACACACTATACTGAATGTATTACCACTATATAAGTGACCCATTAGGGTTATAGGCGTATATACAAGCCAGGGGAGAAAACCTCCTAAAGAGGTAAAAAAGTGTCCCAGCAGTGCTAATGTGTTCACACACATCACTACCTAAATATATCAACAAATCAGTAGCAACCTAGTGTTGCTTTGTTGAATACATAGGCTGAGTGTAGAGGAGGTACAATGGTAGCATGTGAGGCACCATGGCTAAAGAAGTTGCTTGTAGATTTAGGTGTGGTAGTGTAAAAGCCTATCGTAATCCATTGCGATAATCTTATAGTATATAGCTATCACAAAATCGTGCTTCTCATCCTAGAACAAAGCATATCGAGGTACATTATCACTTCATAAGGGAAAAGATATTAGCAGGTGATATTGATCTATTTATGAGAGTGAAAATGAGCAGGTTGCTAATATTTTCACTAAACCACTTGGAGCATAGAAGCTGAAGAGGTTTTGGAAGAGGGGACCAAAAAGCAAGTTGAGATTCAAAGAATGAGTCATCACTCCATTGAAAAGGATTCTCAACAAAAGAGTTTAGTTTTATGAAATGATTTTAAGTTAAACTTTAGAGCTTCTGTTGGCATACAAGTCATAAGAAGAGCATACAAGCACAAAGGAACAGTCATGCACAATACGGCAACAAGGCCCAACCATTTTTTTCATAAACAATTTCCAATTCAAGTGATTTTCATCACTACACACACATTGTAAATCCTGTTTTTGGTAGAATAGACTCCATTTCCTGAAAGGTTTTGTTTGTCTGTTTAACCCCCTAAACCCTGAACTATCATAACTTTTTCATATGAAATCCATTTTTTGAGCTCTAGGGTAGTTGACCCTCTGAGGGGTAGGTACACCAAGGGAGCTCTAGAGGAAATTTTTTTACAATAGAAAAGGGGGAAAAAAGGGTCATTAAAAGTGTCTGAAATAAATTGTCTGTCAATTAAGGGTAAAAAGTGGAGCTAAACTTGGGATTTTTATAGGATCATCGAGAGCTTTTGGAGAAAGCAAAGCAAGTGCCATTGCGTGCAGGCTTGGGAACGCGTTTCCTGGGCACACAAGCATAGCAAGGAGGAGCGACTTGAGGTTGGAACATCTATTGACCCCCTCAGTCCATTCTTAGCATAGGCTAAGTGCGAGTAGTTGTCCAAATTGACTAGGAATATGATAGGAATAAAGTTCTAAGAGCCTTTAACTTCTCAAGTCCAAGAATAGGTTAAATTGCAGTCAAAGGACAACTTAAGGGAAAAGAACCTAAACTAAGTGGACGAAGAACATCAAGTACGACACATTCAAGAACTCCTAACGACGCTAAATTAAAGACAAGAACACACATACAAAGGAACTCAAAAGGAACAAGTGATTGGTATCAAAGAATTAGCAACGTGGTTGTACAAGGATTATTGGGATTAATTGGAAAGGCATATGAACCTTAGATCGGGAAGACACCTAGGGATAGACCGTCAAAGTATTAGATCATCCGAGGCTAGTGTCAACCACACAGCGAGATCTTGGGCCCAGCAGATGAGTGATTACCCCTACGCCTTGGACTAAGAAACTAGTAACTCGTGGATGTGTTACAACATGGAAAGACCTGTAGGTAGCTCAGGAGTGGCATACCTAGAAAGACCTGAGGGTCCCTACAAAACTCAATTGGAGTATATTAGGACCAACCTCTTAGGTGCACGCATCTATGAGGATGGTCTGAGAAGATCTGTTGTCCTAATTAAAATCCCGGATCAGCCCATTGGACTAGAACACCCTATAGTCAAGTTCAAAAATGGTTCCTACATAGAGGTGACATAGAGCAAGGGAACTTAGGAAAAGAACCAAAAACCCCTCGTGGCAAGTCGGTTCTGACGAGAATAATCACTCCCGAGTTGGTTTCCCAGGACAATAGGAGCATAGATTTGCTTGTGAATCGAGAGACAGATGAGGCTTTTTGGAGATATAAGCTTGAGAAGCCTAATGAAGTGGGAGCACTTACCATCTATGAATTCAAAGATCCTGATATCCCAGGCAAAGTGACCTATCTAGATGATGCCTCGGAGAGGATCTTTGTGGTCTCAGAGCATGGAAGACACGCATACACTTGGAAGGGTGAATTTGTTCTTCCCCAACCTCGATCCACTGTGTCTTATGGTCACCAAGGAACTGGAACATCTCAGGCTCATGGAACTTACAGAGAGGGGAGTAGAGATAGACCCAAGGTGAGCTTTGCTAATCCACTTGGAAGAGAAAGGACGAGGACAGAGACTGATAGGATGGACAGGGAGAGACATAGGGATCCAGGGAATCCAAGAAATACAGACAAATTCCCTCTGCCAAGGCCAAGAGAACATGCTAGAACATTAAGACCCACACAATTGGCTAAGTCCATGAAGAATTGCTTTGATGGCACAGGAGACCCGTATGACCATGTAGCAGAGTTTAGGCAAGTTTTGAGAGCTAAACAAGTGGAAGACTTGTTCACTCAATACAATGCTTTTGGCTTAACTCTCAAAAACACTGCCTTGACTTGGTTTCAACCGCTTACCAAGGTCAGTTCAGAGATATAGATCAACTGCTTGAAGCATTCATCACTGAGTTTTCCAAGAGTGGTATAAGGCATAACAAATCCTCCCTGATATACAGCTTTAAGCAAACACCTCAAGAGACAGTAAGGCTCGCAGGAAGAAGGTTTAGGCAATACCTAGAGAGATGCCCTATTCCAGAGTTACCCACTCCAGCCAAACAAGTGGCCTTATTTCTAGATGGATTGTTAAGTACCAAACTGAGATCATATGTGTACTTGAAGGACCCTAGATCCATAGAAGAATGTGTATGCATGTGCATAGACATTGAGGATAATCTAGGGGGAGGAATTAGAGCTCTCAAAGATCTATAAAGATTCAGATAGTTCTACTAGCCTCATTTTCTCACAATCCACATCGATTGAGGATCTAGCAGAAAAGGTGGTTCAAAAATTAGGTGTTTCTAGCAAGCAAATTCCTAGATTTGCCCCAGGAAAACGATGCTACACTTGTGGAGGAGACCACATGGCTAATGTGTGCCCTATCATGGCTCAACCCCAAGTTAATCCCAACAGCCAGTACTGCACCATAGAAAGGAGGTACACCAATCACACAGCACAAGAATGCCCAAATAACAAACAAGCTGTTAGACAAAATTATCCTCAAACTTACCCACAACAAGGAAAATACAAGAATCAGTACCCACAACAGTAGTATGGTAGGCCCCAGCAAACATATCAACCACCCTATCAAGGCAACAAAGACCGCAACCAGTCCTAGCGCAACAACTCCCTGCTCCTACCAATGTGATTCCAGTGAAGTATGCAGCCACAGAAGAAAATCCCAATAAGCTATAGTGTCAGTGACACCATTGCTTTCAGAAAGTGACCCAAGTGACCATAGTTTTGACTCAACCCATATTGATAGCCCACAGGCTTACTACATGCAGTCACCGGAGCATAATGATTCATACTATTATGAAGAACCGAGTGCATCTAGTTGGGAGCCAGCATATGCAAATATCATGTACGCAAACCCCAACTCTAGACCTCAGCCTAGGCAGATGAGACCTCCATTTCCTAGAGGTCCATGCTTCCGATGTCAGGGAGATCACTTCATTCGTGATTTCCCTCTACTTGCACCCACACAAACCCAATCTGTGACAATTCAAGGCTTTTGTCGAGATTGTGGGAAGGAGCATTTGTTACAAGAGTGTCCCAAGAATCCTGCCAATATGCCAAAAATTTCTCCTATTAATGTTATTGGGTTAGTGGTAGACTTCATGGGAAGTGTGACTTCCATAGCCCAGTGCAAGTCATCACGAGAGCTCAGACACTTAAGCAAGACCAAGATTTAGGCCAGGAAAAGAATGTGGAGGTTAGCGAGACTGAGAGCCAGAATAAGAAGAGAACAAGAGCTTGGAGAGATAGCCGTGAACGTATGAAAAGGCAATGGGCAAAGAAGATGAGCGAACTCGAGGAAAGTCTACGAGAGACCAAGGCCAAGATCATAGAAATCACATCTCAAACGCACTCTCACACATCACCCCCACTACCATCCCCACCTCCTACCATTCCCCAACCTTCTAATCCACCACATGTAACCCAGCCACCACCCCGAGTAGGATCAATCTTTGCAGATACCACTCCCGAGGATATAGATATGATGCTTAGAGCATATCAGGCCAGGATCTAGGAAGGGCCAAATGTAACGGATCATGAAAGATGTTACCCTAGAGCTGACCTAGAGCTTGAACGAACCAAGTTGTGTGCCAAGATGGTGGAATTGGCTCAAGCCATGTTTGAGGCCACTCGCCTCTTCAATTGCTCTAGCTCCATTAGAACACCATTGCATTGTGATGGTCTATTGGATAGATTGGAGGCGATAATTGCAAAGTCTGGAAAAGGAGCCAACTCCCAGGCTAAGGAGAAGGCAAGTGATAGAATAAGCATTCCTCCCAAGGAAGCTTATGTGCCTAACTCCAGTGAACCAGGCACCTCTTCTTCTATGAATCGGTATTCACCAGAATTCCTTCGAGAGATTCAAGAAGAGAAATGGGCTAAAGAGAGTGAAGTTCCTCCTCCCATTGAACTTGTGGATGACACACACAATCAATTCCCACAAGACATTCCTTCCCTTTATGGAGACCAGCCGAATGCCCACTCTCAGGAGAGATTAGATTTTGAGTCCAATTCCTTACAGGAACTACCCCATTTCACAGGCCCATGGGAAGCAAAGTCCACTTGTATGAGAGCACCTACGATCGTGATAAGAAACGAAGACTCAATCATACCTAGGAACACAGAGGTAGTAAAGAATACTAAAGTGCAGTGCAATCTCACTTTAGAAGAGCTACTCAAGGTCAAGCCTGAATTATGGAAACATGTAGCCAAGCAAGTGCCAGACATATCAAAACCTCATTCCCAGGTAGGATCTCATAGAACAATGCCATAAATACCATTGGACAAGATAGGAGACATGAGCGAAGGAGAAGAAGGAAACACATATCTCCCTATCACTCATCAGGGTTACACAACCAAGGCAATATTGGACTCAGGTGTAGGATTTGCAATTGCTACCACTTCCCTATGGAGGCGATGGGGCAAGCCAGCTCTCAGGTCCACCACAATGAAGCTACAAATGGCTGATGGTCACAATGAAAGACCCTTGGGGCTACTAGAAGGAATAACTCTTACCACTTGTGGGGTAGATTTTGAACATACGTTTGCTATATGTGATTTTAGCAAAAATCAAGCCTATGAGATTATTCTAGGAAGACCATTCTTGAGACAGTTGCAAGTAGTATAGGATTGGGGAACCAATGCCTTGTATTTGCAACACTTGGGTATCATGACCAAAGTGAATCTCAGAGATTTCTCTCATAGAGACGTGCCTGCCATTCAATGGAATCCCATCCATAGAGCCACAGATGATACAGAGTCAGTGCATTCCATAGGATCAGGATCCTCATGGATGCATGAAGACACTCACTTATGGATGTATAAAGTGGCAGAAGAGGAAGAGAAAAGGGAAACGGCAAGAGAGGTAGGTGCGAAGGAAACTCATAGATCAATTCAAGACCCAGCCTATGCACCCATTGTATTTCCTGATGAAGAGTTTGAGCCTCATGGTTGGGCTGAAATCTTAGCAACTATGGATGTAGCCATCAATGAAGAGTAGTGGACACATCATTGTGACGAGGATGGCTATGACATTTCAGTCCACAATAGAGCCAATCATGTGTAATCTGATTATTGAAGAATGTGAACCTAGCACAGATGCATTCGAGGATGCAAGTGACTCCGATTTGGAGTCAATTATAATGGACCCTCCTTTTGCATCAGATGAGGAATATTTCTACGAAGTAGAAGCTCACCCTCAAAGATACAAGGAAACTGTAAATGAGGTGAGGTTAACCACACAAGTGACCACTAAGAACGAAGGAAAGAAGACGAGGAAGAGAGAAGTCTCACCAAAGGAGGAAGAATCCTTGTTTGAGGTCCCTGAAAATTTCAAGAGTATGAAGTTGAAGATAGGAGAGGCCTACGATAATAAAGAAACTACAAAAAAAATCATAGTGACCATAGAGGAAGGTGAAGAACGATGTACCTACATAGGACATGACTTAAGTGAAGAGGAGGAGCAAGAGTTGGTAGCCTTGCTAAGAGAATATAGAGATGTGTTTGCATGGAGTTACAAGGACCTAAAAGGTGTAGACCCTGACATATGCTCACATACAATCCCCATGACCTCAGATGCCAGACCCTCTAAACAAAAGCCATACACATATAATGACAACTATGCTGCCAAGATCAAAGAAGAGATAGATCCCTTGGTGGAAGTTGGATTTATCTATGAAATCGAGCGCACTGAATGGGTATCCCCCATTGTAGTGGTGCCCAAAAAGAACGGCAAGTTACATGTATGCATTAACTTGAAGAAGGTTAATGCAGCCACTATCATAGGTAGTTATCCGCTTCCTATCACTGAGCATCTATTAGAAAGGGTAGCAAGCAAGGAAGTATACAGCTTCTTGGATGGGTTCTCTCGTTACAATCAAGTAGCCATTGCACCAGAAGATCAACATAAGAGAGCTTTTGCCACGGAGTGGGGCATATTTGCCTTTCGAGTAATGCCATTTGGTCTTACCAACGCACTAGCCACCTTTCAGAGACTGATGTGTCATGTGTTCAAAGAGTTCTTGAGGAAGAATTTAGAAGTCTATGTTGATGATCTTTGTGCTCATTCCAACATTAGATAAACACATATACCTGAACTCAAGCAAATCTTTGACAAATGTAGAGAATATCAAGTCTGCTTGAACCCAAAAAAGTGTGTTTTCACGGTCAGGCAAGGCAAGATTCTAGGGCACATAGTATCAAAGAACGGCATATCCACGGATGAGGAGAAAGTGAGAGCCATAGCAGAGCTACCTAGGCCAAAGAATGTCAAGGAAGTGCAAGCTTTCATGGGGCATTGTGGCTATTACCGACGTTTTATACACATGTATGCCATCATTGCAAAGCCTTTGTATGGACTTTTGACAAATTTTCAGTGGACTGATGAATGTGAGAATTCTTTCAAAGAGCTGAAACGGAGGTTATGTTCAGCACCAATTTTAACTACCCCAGACTGGAATAAGCCATTCCATGTCCATGTGGATGCATCCAATTATGCTATTGGGTGCGTGCTAGCACAACCTACAGGTGAATGTGATATGGATCTTCCAATTGCTTATGCGAGTAGACAGTTGAATGCAGCTGAACGAAATTATACCACTACTAAAAGAGAAGGATTAGGCATGGTATATGCAGTTAAGAAATTTAGACACTATTTGCTTACAAATAAGTTTAAATTTTTTACTGATCATCAAGCACTCTTGTACTTGGTAAACAAGCCATGCAATATGGGTAGATTAGTAAGATGGTTCCTCTTACTAATGGAATATGACTTTGAGGTAGTGGTGAGAAAAGCCAAGACTCACTTGAGAGCAGATCATCTCTCAAGGCTCACATCCGAAGAGGCCCCACAAGGAGTATCAGATGACCTTCCTGATGCTTACTTGTTTAATTTGGAAGTCGTACCACATTGGGCCAAGAACTTAGTGCCAGTACTGACATATGGGCCTAAACATCATGTAGTCAACACTCAAGATAGGGAGGTAGTAAAGGCCCAAAAATACCATATCATAGCAGGAAGTATGTACAAGCATACAGATCAAGGAATATTAGCTTGTTGTGTGGAAGAGGATGAGTACGTGAAGTGGTTGCAATTAGCACATGTGGGTGCATTAGAGCAACACTACTCGAGGCAAAAAACTCTACAGACACTGAGAAGACTCAGAGTGCACTGGCCGACTATGGAAGCAGATGTCCATAGGATGTGCAAGGAATGCCCAATCTGCAGCACTAGACCGCCTGTGGAACATGCCACTCTTTATCAAGTGTCTCTAGTGCCAGATTGGAGTGAACCATTAGTAGCCTTCCTAAGAACGAAAACATTCCCTCAGGAGATGACAATGGCTAGACAAAGGAGCTTAGAACAAGAAGCTTTAGATTATACTCTCATTGGAGATAATCTATACAGACCAGGAAAAGATGGGTGTCTTAGAGCGTGTGTCCATGAGAGCGAATATCTGAAGATCTTGGAGACTGCTCACCAAGGTGTAGAAGGAGGACACTTTGGACCAGATCAGGTGATCAAGGCAATACTATTTGCAGGTCTTTGGTGGCCAACCCTTCACATGGATGCACATACCTACATGAAGAGGTGTGATGTTTGTCAGCGAACTCAGTATCCTATACGTAAAGATGAGATGTCATTGAAACCTATGATGGGTGGACGTGCATTCTCTAAGTGGGGAATAGACTTTGTCGGTCCTATTAATCCCCCAGCTAAGGGTTCCCATGTTGAATACATCATTGTGGCCACAAACTATCTAACCAAGTGGGTAGAAGTAAAAGCCACTACGAAGAACGATGCTCAAACGATAGCAAAGTTCTTGTTTGAGAATGTGTTCACTAGATACGGATTGCCAATAGAGTTAGTGAGTGATAGAGGCACGCACTTCTTGAATGAAGTCATTGAGAACCTCCTGCAAGAATTCTTGTTCATACATAAGAAGTCGGCTCCCTATCATCCACAAGCTAATGGACAGGCTGAGAGCACAAATAAGATTCTATGCAATGTATTGACAAAATTGGTTAATAATAAATGCTCTGATTGGGACAAATAGCTATACCATGCTGTTTGGGCATACAGAGTTGCCTATAAAACGGTACTCCAAGCCACCCCCTTTCAGATGGTGTTCGGCCAAAATGCAGTGCTACCATTGGACTTTTTGATACCTACATTGAAAGTATCACAAGAGCATGACTGGATAGGCCATGAACTCTCCTCTAGAATCCTCGATCTTGAACGTTTAGGTGAAACACGATTGAGAGTTGCAGCAGGAATTAATGCATCCAAGAAGAGGCAAAAAGCATATTTCGACGCACATGTGAAGGATAAGGGCTTGAAAGCCGGAGATCTAGTCCTAGTCTACACCTTGAAGCAACATCCGCGGAAGTTAGAGAAGAGAGGCTATGGACCAATGATTATCAATAGGATCTCCACAAGCGGAGCAGTTCAACTAGCCACTCTGGAAGGCGATATTCTACCAAGTTACATAAGTGGATGCAGGGTCAAGTTATATCAGGAACCCCTCATAGAGGAGATGTTAAATCTGTCGGAGAATGTTAATCTCCTTCAGAATAACCTACTCTTGAGATTAGAACACTTCTATACCAAGAGTAAGTCAAAAACCTTCACAACACATAAGTCTGCTGCACAATTTCTTCAAATTAATCTTCACAGGTTACTTTTGTCTGAAACTGTTACTCTGAACAGTCGACTTTACACCTGTAACTTCTAAGACTTGGTTCTCCTTGAATAGAACCCGTTTAAGCAAATGCTTCTGGTTACGAGTAGCTTATCTTCTAACTTAAAGATTAAGCCCTCACTCATGCAAAACTTTAAAGTATGCACTGAGAAATGATCAAAACATTGATCACCGAAAATGCGCCTGTTTCAGTAAACTTTGAACACTCAACACATATGAATGTTCCTACTGACAATTCTCGGTTTCTGTTTACAATTAAACTCTGAAACTTAAGCTATAGATTGATTAACTATAGACTTAGATATCCTCAAAAGGATTTCACAAATCATCTATCACAGATGAAAACACACAGAAATTTCGGCGCAACTTTTCTTCGATTACTCAGACAGTTACAGTTGAGTGATGAGAGGAAAACTCAACTAACTTTTTATATGTCTCAGGACATCTAACTTCTCATTCTCTCTTATTCTATGCCTCTCATTCTTCCCTCTTCTTCTACTCTCATCTCTTCTTATGCGCCTCGACATTTTCAGGTATTTATAGATAAATTTGTACAAACTTATAACGCGGACTATACTACTGTACATATGTGTACAATTTTTCCGGTTCTCTTCCATGCTTCAAAATTTGTTCTTTTCTTCCTCCTTTTATCTTCCAACTCTTCATGAACTGAAAACTGTAAAAGTGATCATTTCCGGTAACATTCCGGTGACTTTCCTGTAACCTTCCGGTACTGTTCCAGTGACCTTCCGGTACTGTTCCAGTGACCTTCCGGTACTGTTCCGGTGCCTTCCGGTGACCTTTTTTAAAGAAAATTTTTGCTGACATCTCTGCGGACTTAAAGACCTTCAATTGTTGATTGTCTTGCACCAACAGCTCCCCCTCAATCATCAATTGAGGTTTTCTCTGTCTTCTTTATTCCTGCCATATCTTTAAACCTTTGTAACTTAGGTCCATCCAAACTTTTTGTAAGCATATCAGCTATCTGATCTTTCGTTGAAGTATGAATTACTTCAATCTCTTTATCCATCACCTTCTCTCTTAGAAAGTGATACTGAATCTCAATATGTTTAGTCCTGGCATGAAAAACAGGATTAGCAGCTAAATATAATGAACTCATGTTATCTCCAAATATAATTGGAGTCCTCTGTATAGTGTCAAAACTCTTCATTAAGGTCTTTAGCCAAATCACTTCCTTTGCGGCTTCAACCATGCCTTTGTATTCAGCTTCAGTAGAAGACAAAGCAACTGTATGTTGCTTCTTGGAACACCATGAGATTAGCTTATCTCCCACATAACACAGGTATCCATAGGTTGACCTTCTGTCATCTGGATTACCTGCCCAATCTGCGTCACTGTATATTTTGATGTTTGTATCTGATGTAAAACCATAATACAAACCTTCTTTGAGTGTACCCTTAATGTACCTCAACACCCTTTGTCCTGCAATCCAGTGTTCTTTCTTTGGACAGTGCATAAATTGAGACAATACTCCTACTGCATATGATAAATCAGGTCTGGTTAACGTAGCATAGATAAGACTACCAACCAAACTCTGATATTGTCTCACATCCTTGAATTCTTCTCCACCAAACTTACTCAGTTTGTGGTTCACCTCCATTGGAGTAGGTGCTATCCGGCAATCATTCATTTTAAACTTGATTAACAAGTTCTTCAAATATCTTTCTTGGGTCACGAATACTCCGTGCTGAGTATATGTGATCTCCATACCCAAGAAATATGACAAGTCTCCCAAGTCACTTATCTTGAACTCCTTTTCCATTTGCTTCTTGAGTCTTTGTATACCTGACTCATCTGTTTCTGTAAGGATTATATCATCAACATATATGCACATGTATATGAAACCATTATCACTTGCTTTTATAAGCAGACTACTATCTGCTTCAGACACCTGAAAACCAAGTTCTTTCAAGAACTTTACAAGTCTATAATTCCACGCTCTTGGCGCTTGCTTCAAGCCATACAAAGCTCTCTTGAGCTTGCACACATATTCTGGATAATTTTTATCTCTGAACCCTTGAGGTTGCTCCATGAACACATCATCTGAAATATAACCATTCAGAAAAGCATTTTTCACATCTAACTGACATAACTTCCAACCTTTGCTCGCAGCAACAGCTATGAGTGTTCTGATGGTTGTCATCTTTGCCACTGGACTATAAGTCTCATCATAATCAACCCCATAAGTCTGAGCAAACCCTTTGACAACAAGTCTAGCTTTGTATCTAGACACACTTCCATCTGCAAATCTTTTGGTCTTGTAGACCCATTTGCATCCAATAATCTTCTGGCTATTTGGTTTAGGAACTAAATCCCATGTTTGATTTTCTACCAATGCATCATATTCTTCCTGCATAGCTTTTTCCCATTTTTCCTTACCTTTTGCCTCTTCATATGTAGAAGGGTCTTCATCTGCTTTCACTATGTAAGCATAATCTTTCGTAGCCAAAAATGAAGTATCATAACTGTACCTTGTAGGTTGCCATCTATTTCTTGATGACCTTCTGAGTTCTCCGGTCCTTGAAGTTTCTGGTTCTTCACACTCAGGATCAAATCTTGGCCTTTCTTCAGCTTCTTCCTGTACTTCATAATTTTCTTCTTCATCAATTATTTGAACCTTTGATTTACCTTTCTTTTGACTCACTTCTTCTTCATCACATGTATTGTTATTAACTGTTCCTGCATACCAAGAACTTTGCTCATCAAACGTAACATCTTTCGAAACCAGAAAATGTTTTGTGGATGGATTCCACAACCTGTATCCCATCTGTCTATCATCATAACCAATGAAAACATATTTTTCAGCTTTAGGTTCCAATTTGTGTCTTAATTGTGATGGCACATATGCATATGCCACACACCCAAAAACTCTGCAATGATCTAGGGTAGGTCTTTTACCCCACCAAGCTTCATATGGTGTCATACCTTGCAAGGCTTTGCATGGTAACCTATTGACCAAATAAGTAGCTGTATTTACAGCTTCAGCCCACAAATAATTAGGGCACTTTTTCTCATTCATCATGGACCTTGCAAACTCAACAATAGTCCTATTCCTTCTTTCTGCAACACCATTTTGTTGAGGAGAATATCTGCAAGTAACTTCCCTTTTTATACCTGCATTCCACAAGTAGTCACTGAACTCGTTGGAAAAATACTCTCCCCCTCCATCTGATCTTAGTCTCTTCAGTCTATGACCTGTAGTTCTTTCTGCATACGCATGATAATGTCTGAATGTATTGAATACTTCTGACTTATCCTTGATCACATAGATAGTGATCCATCTAGTAGCATCATCAACATAAATCACATAATATCTTGATCCATTTATACTGAAATCCTTTGATGGTCCCCACACATCTGTGTGTACCAACTCAAGCTTCTCTGAGTACATAAAACCATGCTTGGAGTAAGAATTCTTATGAGCTTTACCTAATTGACATGCCTCACATTTGTATGTCATATGTTGACCTGCAACATTAGGCAATCCAAGCACTGAACCATTGTTGACCATATCTTTAATACCTCTTTCATTGAAATGTCCAAGCCTCTTGTGCCAAAGATCTAACTCAGAAATTTTCTGTCCTTCATATGTAAACATGGCCTGACCAATGTTGCCTTGAATTTTCAGTGTAAACAGTCTTCCTTCTTTCTTTCCTGAAACAATCTGTTTATACCCCTGACTGGGATCTTCCACGTATACTCCTTCATTAGTGAATCTTACTTCATATCCTTTTTCAACAATTTGTCCTACACTTATCAAATTCTTAGGAATTGTAGGAACATACAGAACCTTACCCAATAAGGTACTGCCGTCTTTGGCTTTCACTGATCCAATCGACTGCACTTTATGCTTTGTGTTGTCACCTGTTTGAACAACATGATTAGAAACTTTATTCTCCAAATCAGTCATCAATGATATGTTTCCACTCAGGTGATTACTACATCCTGAGTCAATGTAGAAGACTCTTTGATCTTCATTTTGACTTTCACAAGTAGCATTCAATATCATTGTTGAATCTTCCTTCTGTTCTGAAGCGTAATTGTAGTAGGTATTGTTATATTGTTGACTTTGGAATCCTCTACCTGCATTTCTTCCAAAGTAACTCCTACCACCTCTTCCTCTGAAATTTCCTCTTTGATTTCTGCCACCTCTTCCTCTTGCATTGTAACTTTGACTATATCCATTATTACTTTGAGTATTGTGCCAACAATCATTAGCTAAATGATTTGTCTTACCACAAATCCAGCAGGCTTTACCTCCATCTTTGTTGTTTCTGCCTTTTCCTCTACCTTTGCTACCTCCTCTTCCTCTTAGGAAGTTGGCTTGGCTAGTTGTTCCTTCATCTTCATTTGCTTGTTGCTTTCCTTTGCTATTCTTCTTTTTATCTTTTGAGTACATTGCATGACCTGCACTCTTGTCACCATCTCCTTTAACATCATTCTCAAATGTTAGCATATGTCCTAGCAACTGATTTAAATCTGGAGTAAAATGGTCAAGTGATAATTCCGTAGACAAAATAAACGGCTTCCATTTGTCATCACCTCTTAAGCCTGTAAGAATTTGTCTTACCAATTTATCCTCTTCAATATCTTCATCAACAGCTCCTAAAGCATCTGCAATGTCTTTCATTCTTGTCACATAGTCTGAAACGGACTGAGAAGCCTTCTTCTTGAAGGTTGTAAACTCTGCCCATAAGGATGCCTTTCTTGACTTAGTAGTATTCTGGAAATGCTCCTCCAAAGCATTCCAAATGTCCGTTGCACTTTCAAGACCTCGAATATGAGGTAGCAAGTAATCATTTACTGCCATATAGATAATGCTTCTAGCTTGCGCATCTTTCTTCATCCAGTTTTTCAAATCTGCTAACTCTTCCCTAGTCGGAACACTAGGATCTTTGAACTGTGGCTTTTCTTCTTCTCCTGTGATATAAGCTATCAAATCTTTGCTCATAAGATGAGCTTCCATCCTCATTGACCACGCAGGATAGTTTTCTCTATCCAGTTTCTCTATCTGCAGAGAATCTCCCATCTTGTGTCTTCCTGTGTATTGAAATCTTCAACCTTTATGAATAATATATATACCTTTGCTTCAAATTAGACTCCGTTTGTCTTTCTTGATATCGTATGATCTCTTCCTCAGGTTTTGTCTTCAAGCTTTCACCTTTTAGTTTTTTCGGTTGTTGAATTCTTTGTAACCGCAGCAATCGGAATCCTCCTTTCTTTGATTTTGATGTCTCCTGCTCTGATACCACTGATGGACTGATACCTGCTTTGATACCACTGATTTTGATGTTTCCTGCTTTGATAACACTTTACCTGCTCTGATACCACTGTCGGAGAATGTTAATCTCCTTCAGAATAACCTACTCTTGAGATTAGAACACTTCTATACCAAGAGTAAGTCAAAAACCTTCACAACACATAAGTCTGCTGCACAATTTCTTCAAATTAATCTTCACAGGTTACTTTTGTCTGAAACTGTTACTCTGAACAGTCGACTTTACACCTGTAACTTCTAAGACTTGGTTCTCCTTGAATAGAACCCGTTTAAGCAAATGCTTCTGGTTACGAGTAGCTTATCTTCTAACTTAAAGATTAAGCCCTCACTCATGCAAAACTTTAAAGTATGCACTGAGAAATGATCAAAACATTGATCACCGAAAATGCGCCTGTTTCAGTAAACTTTGAACACTCAACACATATGAATGTTCCTACTGACAATTCTCGGTTTCTGTTTACAATTAAACTCTGAAACTTAAGCTATAGATTGATTAACTATAGACTTAGATATCCTCAAAAGGATTTCACAAATCATCTATCACAGATGAAAACACACAGAAATTTCGGCGCAACTTTTCTTCGATTACTCAGACAGTTACAGTTGAGTGATGAGAGGAAAACTCAACTAACTTTTTATATGTCTCAGGACATCTAACTTCTCATTCTCTCTTATTCTATGCCTCTCATTCTTCCCTCTTCTTCTACTCTCATCTCTTCTTATGCGCCTCGACATTTTCAGGTATTTATAGATAAATTTGTACAAACTTATAACGCGGACTATACTACTGTACATATGTGTACAATTTTTCCGGTTCTCTTCCATGCTTCAAAATTTGTTCTTTTCTTCCTCCTTTTATCTTCCAACTCTTCATGAACTGAAAACTGTAAAAGTGATCATTTCCGGTAACATTCCGGTGACTTTCCTGTAACCTTCCGGTACTGTTCCAGTGACCTTCCGGTACTGTTCCGGTGCCTTCCGGTGACCTTTTTTTAAGAAAATTTTTGCTGACATCTCTGCGGACTTAAAGACCTTCAATTGTTGATTGTCTTGCACCAACAAAATCGACTCAACACTACAAAGAAACGTAAAGAGGAAGAAAAGCAAATTTGAGAAGAAGCACAGGCAGAAGCTTTAGAACGCATCCGACGAATGAAATTGAGGAGGCAACGTAGACATCAGCCCATGCCTGTCACTCAAGAATCTCTAGGTTATCACATGGCCATGTGCGAGGCTTCAGGTGAACGTTCCCATAGGATAGTCGATCGGTGACCTTTTGTGACCCTCGAAGTAGGACAAGGAGAGAGTGCAAGGACCGTGAGAGCTTTAATTGACTCAGGAGCAGCCACTAGTACAGTTCGACTTTCTTACTGCCAAGAATTGCAATTGAAGGTGAATCCTATAGAGGCATATCTCATAGGATTAGGAGGTGTGGAAACCCCTTGCATGGGAGAAGTGGAGCTTCCCCTCTACATTCAAGAGGTTCTAATGGCTGTCAAAGTGCTAGTATGTGAAGATGAGGATCTTATCGAACCTCTGCTTTTGGGCCAAGACTGGATCTATGATCATGCAGTCAACCTCAACCTAAGAAGTGGACTTCTTCAGGCTTGGGTAGGTCAAAACCGCATCAGGATGGAATTACAGAATCAAGCACTTAGGCCACTAGAAAAGGCACCAAATCCTGGTCCCTCCAGGAACCCACATGAAGATAACGATGCTATTCTTGTCCAAAGTTCTATGGTGTAGAAGATTGTCACTCTTGATGAACATGCAGAAGTCAATGAGGAGTTCCCTTCTTTTCCAAAGAGGATTCGAGGAAAGCAGGCTGGGCAACACATGACCCCGAGGAGGCCAACAATCAAGACGCATGAACAAGGACCAATGCATTATAAAGTACCTCTTGGCATGAAGCAGATCTGGGTACGTAAGGGTGACCAACCCTTGGTTTTGGAGGCAAGATCCCAAAGAAGCACCAAAAGAGCTACAGTGTCGGAGATTACAACAAAAGAATGCCCTAGGCATCACTCTAGACAAACCATTTCTATTTGGGTCCCAAAGCAGTCAATGAAGGCTATCCCAAACACTAGACAAATATAGGTGCCCAAGACCTGCTTACGAGCTCAAATAACTTCACGTCCAGTCACAAGATCAAACCAACACTCACAAGTCCTATTGGCTCCCATCCCAAGTCAAACATCTACACACCACACCACCACATTTTCGGTCACACCTAGGAAGGTATGGAAATTGGTACCCACAAAGTTCCAAATCCAACACAACATAGTCCACAAACCTTTACATGTCATCATCACTCAGAGCTACAATCCCACAATCAAAGTTTGGAGACTTAAGCCCCATATCAAACCCCCTGACCCACCTTTGTAAATCAATCCACTCTGTGGTAGGTGCATTCTGAGTACATTGCACATCCAAAGTATGCACCTAGGATAAACACTAACCTACTGACCAATATTCACACACATCACAAACACTTCACCCACTAACCCCTAACCACGTGGAATGTCATGTTAGTATTGTGGAGGGAACATCATAACATCCTATTTCCTATGCAATGCTAATGTGCCTCTCTTCTTCTAGCAGATAAGCATCAACAACTACAAGCCGTCTCATGGCAGAAGCAGCAAGTTTGAGCTCACAGGTAAGAGTAAGTACAACAGGGATTAATGTGGAGAGTCTACCTATTGAAGTGCCACCAACTGAACGACCGATAGAGCTGCAACATCTCCAACAAATACCGATACCAGACCCTCCCACAGGAATAACAGAGAGAGTCCATGCAAATTCTCATTGGTTCAATGGCATGCCAGGGCCCTTAGGAGAGGCCAAGTATATCTGGGAGTCCAAGTGCGAGTATGATAGATCATGGGTCCGATTCCAATTCTTTTCCAAGGAGTTTGAGACTCTCCAGAACACACAAGATCTTCAGACCATATGGCAACGTGCAGGGCTAGCCGAGTACTTTGAGGCACCCTTACCCAAGCCATATCTTCTCCGATGTTACTATTTGGTCTCAACATTACAGGCTAATGAAGAAAAGGACAAACCAGGAATGTTCGTGCTTCCTTCTTTGCTGGGCAACAATGAGTTGAAAAGGTTTGAACTTACATTGGAATCGGTGAGCTCTGCTTTGAAAATGCATGGCACACATGTACCTTCTGAGAAGGATGCTCTCATTCCCACTAACATGAAGGACTAGAAACTACTAAAGCTGAAAGATATGGCAACATTCACCCCAAATGTGTCTATCCCTCTCCGTATGTGCATGCAACATTTTGCTTTTCCTGGTCAAGATCGATTCACACAACCCCACAAAAGAATATGGTTCGCTCTTTACTTGGCAGAGACAGGTGCATTACCAATTAAGCTTCCTGTATGGATTGTGGAGCAGTTGTATGAAGGAAATAAAAGGTCATCTAGAAAACTAGTGGTGAATGGTTGTTGTGCAATCACACGCATTATCTACAGATGCTTAGCATATGATGTACCCATTGAATGTGCTTTAACTTGGGCACAACTAAAAATTTTTAAGAGACTCAAAATGGCCACACATCAATCCAAGCACATGAGGGGCTCGATTCCTTGTGTCTAGACACATGAAGTTCTGACGACTCCAAAAGTCTCACCACGAGGGGAGGCCACTGTACCTCCCTTTACCATTAGAATTCCCAGGTCTGGATCTGAAGGTACATCACAAGCTGCCCCCTCGGCTCCTCCTGTAGCTTCCGAATTTGAATTTCCTACAACTGGAGATGTTGAAGGGATGAACACCTTCGACTTTGAATCATTATTGCAGAATACACAACTCTCTGATGTAGAGTTCTTTTCAGACACAGAAGAATAGGGCACCTCTTCCCAAAGACGGAGGAAATCCACACGCAGCCGACATGTACATTGGGGTGATGATCAGGAGAGAACCTTATCTCAACAATTAGAACACTCAGAGGCAGAAGAAGAAGAAGGCAAACGTGTGCCTCCATGGTTCCATCAACTTACATAAGGTGAATCCCCAAATAATGATGCAAATGCTCTAAATCTGACATCTCAAAAGAGGTTCTGCATAGTTCGCTTTCCAAAAATCATGTAGATCATTCCATTTAGATCTTGGTAATCCTCTTAGTACTTTAAAACTACTCATATTCTTCAAATTGGGAACATATGCATGCCCTATCCTCTTATGCCAAAGTTCACGCTCAACAATCTTTCTATTTGTGAAACATGACATCGATTACATTACTTGTTTGAGGTGAGATGTCCAAGCTAAAAAACCTTCATTCTCTTCCTCCTTGAGCTACCTTCATCTTACCTACTAAAAATCAACTTTTTTGTGATTGAGGGAACATGCAATACCTCCAATAGCACCTTGAGTGTGTTCTCACTTCCCAATCTAACATCTACCACATGTGCAATGGGATCTTTGATGTTTTCACCTATTTCAACACATCCTTTACCTTCTATAGCCTACAATTTGGTGAATTCTTGCTACTCAACAGACATATGGTTGCTCCAACTTGAATCTACATACAACTTTGTGTCAAGAAAATTCAAAGAGACAATCCTATCCAAGTATGACTTGTTTGATTAGATCATCATACTTGAAAATTAAAAGTTTAACGTGTATTTTGACCTTTCCCAAATGCATAGGGAAATGTAACTTAACCAATGCATGGGGTTTGTGTTCCACCTAAGCCTATCAAGTAGGGTTTGAGTGTTTTGATTTTGGCCTTCAATGTCTATACAAGAGACAATTCTATTAGATTAGCTATGGCCCCTATATCAATTAAAAATCTAACCATTTGTTTAGGTGAGTGCTCTAATTTAGAAGTCGTACATGATCCCCTATCTTTGATGAGTGTTGTATTAGAATGCACTCCACACATAGACATGGAAAAGGCTTGTGGTTGTATGAATGATGCCATGGGAATTTCTTTTTGCAAATGAGATCACATGTTTTGGTCTACATGCGTTAAAAGCAATTGTTTCTTATGGATACACTCTAAGGCTTCTTGTTGAGCTTCACATGTTATCCATTGTTCTTCTTGTTAGCTACTCCACAACAACTGATATAATTTGGAAAGATATCACCTTCAAGGGTGGCTAATTGAATGGCAGTGCTTGGTGTTATAAAATGTATCACATGGGGACATTGAACTCTTTTTTGATGCTTATTAGTGTGTTTTTTGAGGGTCTAAAAAGGGACTAGATCACCTTTCTCTTATCCTTGATATGGAAATCAAAGTAATTTTTTGTTGCTTTTTATGAGCATAGATACATATGACATGCCAAAGACATGTCACTTGAAGAGCATAAGTTTATCTACCAAACGAGATAACTCGTGACCATTCCACTCATAATCTCTAGCCAATTTAAGACATAGAACAAGTCAACAAGTATAATTGTGTGTTGTTTGTATACCAAACTAAATGGAATATTTCCTAAATTGGTCTTGTAAGAAACTTGATAGGCCCAAAGGGCATGGTGTAGTCGCATGTCCCATTCTGACACCACATACCAACAAATATAAGCATTTGGATTGTTCAGTCTAACCAAAAACATTTTCCTACAACACCTAAGTGTGTGGTGTCAAATAGTGGAAGATAATAATCTTCATGTAAACAGAGGTATAGGAATTTATTCTTGCCTTGCTTGTATAACATGTTGCCAACATGAGCATAATCTCGTATCTTTTCATGTAAGTCTCATTTAGGTATGGTCATTTCTTGAGGATAAATGCCAATTTCAAATAGTTTACTATGTTCTTGCTCCATGAGGAGCATGCCAAAACATACTATGAAGTAGCATGCTCATTTGTTGGAATGATATGGTAGGTTGAACAAGCAACAACATATGCATTTTTCTTTTTGTATGTGTCCAATATACCCAAATTCTTTGCATGCTCTATAAAGTCCTTAATTTAGGAAGATGCGTAACAAAATCATTTATGCAAGGTTCAACTACCAACCATAATCATCTTTTGGGATGCAATAGGGAAGGATCCTCTTGGCATCTCCATGATATAAGAAATCATCATTCATGTGCAAGTTCTTAGCTTTTCTTACGTCCTGTTTGTGAACAACGCATAGGGATGTACTAACCCATACGATAAGACAGGAATAGTTGGATCTACCCGTTTAGGTATGGTATCCATGTTGAATAAATAGGTGTCCAAAAATTCTTCATTGATTTTGCCTCTTGAGGATTAGCACTATTAATTATTGACAATTGATCAACTCTAACATGGATGCTTCCCTTTTTTACTAGTACCTCAAAATCATATTCCATCAGTAGAAGGAACCACCTTAATAATCTACCAGTAGCATAAGGCTTGTTAACCATATATACTAAGGTTTGATGGTCTACAAAGATCTTAAATTTATGCTCTAGTAAATAGTGTCTAAACTTCTTAACTACATAGGCGATTCTAAGACCTTTCTCTGGATACAAGTGTAGTTGCATTTAGCTAGGATGAGTTGGAGATTTCCATATGCAATAGGGAAGTCCAAATTACTCTCATTCATAGGTTGTGCTAGGATGCATAAAATTGCATAACTAGAAACATCCACATGGATATGAAGTAGCTTATTCCAATTTGGGGCCTTTAATATTGGTGCTAATTAAGATGTTTTTTGAATTCTTGGAAGGAGTTTTCACACTCATATTTCCACTAAAATTTCTTCCACAACACATAGATTGGATACACAATGGTTGCATACATATGTATGAACCTTCCATAATATTCATAGTGTCCCATAAAAGCCTAGACTTCTTTTCCCTTTTGCGATTGAGGTAATTTTGCAATTGCTCTTACTTTTCTTTGTCTATAGATATGCCATTCTTGGAGACTATGTGCCCAAGGATTTTCCCTTAGCGGGCCATAAAGACTTGATGTAAGCAAAAATTCTCATGATTCATCTTAAGTCCAAAACATTATCTCATCTTTCATCAGAATACATACATAAATTTTCAAGTTAGACTTCAAGGCATTTCCTAAGGAATTCCTTGAAAATATTACACATAAGCCTTTGTAATGTGGCATGGGCATTGATCAATTTGAATGACATTACTCTAAAATAAAAAATACCCCATTCTTTTGGGAAGGCTATTTTATGTTGATCCTCTTCAACAATGGGCACTTGTTTATAGCTTGAGAATCCATCAAGTAAAAAACTATATACCATGTCCAACTATCCTATCTAGTAAATGGTTTACAATGGACAAGGGGTAGCTATTACAACTAGTGGTTGCATTGAAACTTTTAAGGTTAATCCAAACCCATATGTTTACAGTCTATTTGGGAACAACCATTATGGGGGATTCCCACTCTATGTGTGCTCAATTTCATAGATGAAATTGATAGCTAGCAGCTTATCGATTTCTGCCATAATCTTTGTAGAGTAAGTTTTGTTACATGCATGTGGCCTCTATTTGGATGATTGAGCATTCGACATAATTTGAATGTGATGAGCATAGATGTCTACATCAACTCCTTTGATGTACCTATAGATCCAAGCAAAGATTTTGTAGTCCTTTGAGATCTTCTTCCTTGGATCTTGAAATATCATTTGCAATGTATAAGCATCTCTCTTTGATTTCTTTGATTGTTATGAAAACTTTTTTTGTATCCTTTTCATATCATAACACTCTCCCTTGGTCTTTTTATGTTTTGGCATAATAGAAATGATTTTCCCTTTCCTCCATGATATTTGTTAAAATGCTCAAGAACTTCAACAATTGTTGTTCGATATGACTCCTTGCTAGACGTACTAGTTTGGTCAAAGGAAATTTCATTTTTCATGGATCAGATAAATAACTCTTATTGGCTCTTCCATGGTTGATGGATTCATTAGGGTTCTCATTGTTGACACATTTTGGTAGTGATATATGTGAACACACTAGGACCGTTCGTGCACTTTTTCCCCTCTTTAGGAGTTTTTCCCTCAACTTTTATACATGCCTATAACCCCAACATGTCACCTATCTTTCTACGTTCACTTGGTAATACATTCAATATTGTGTGTTGTGATCTAAGCTTCTTCTTCTTTGTTGTGTTGTTTGTGTGTTTTTGCATACCTCAAACTCCAACAATTGGTATCAGAGCAGGTCACTGCTTCATCTAGGGCATCGGTGACGCCCCTCTGATCACAATCTCGAAATCACACGAAATTCAGTGAGCATACTCAAGGTGATTAGGAGTTCAGAATGGCTTCACTTCGTGCTGTCAAACTTTTGATCGGAGCTCGTTTTGGCCTCCAAATGCACTATTGCACTACCTATGTAGGATATTTTAGTCAGTGGCCATTGCTAAAAGCAATGATGTATTCCTTATGTTGGTTGTTCAGGACAAGTTGGAAGGTAATTACCCAATCTGGTCATATATGATGTGTCATGTATTGATGGCAAAAGGACTATCGAATATTGTGTAGGGTGTTGAAAAACGAGCTACTACACCTACAAATATAGTTATTGAAGGTTATGCAGATGGTGTTGAAGATGCGGATCTTCATATTCCTACTCATGTTGTTGTTCCTATTGCACCTACTGTAGACAAACTTTGTTGGGATGGTAGAGATGTTCAAGCACATGCATTGATAGCTTTGTTTATCAAACATGCCATTATCCCTCACATTCGCTCTTGTGAAACAACAACAGATGCTTGGGATACACTTACCACTTTGTACCAAGAAAGAAGTGAGGCTCGTGTGTGGAGAACGAGTTCTCCTATGCGCAACGGAAGTGTGTAGTGAAACCTTGTATGTCCAGCACTTGGACAAACATCTGCACCTTAGATAGCTTGCTGCTCTCAACACAAAACTCAAATGGACTTGATGCTTTATTCAATCAAAGTAGACAAAAAGAGCTTTCTAACAAGCTATAAATGACTTAATTTGGACAAGTTTTGATTAGGAAACACAACTGTCAAAGATGAACTACCTGTCCACACAGGTATGCTGAAGAATTGAGCTTCACTCTCGGACTGATAGCTCTCTGAATATATATCCTTTGAGAAAGATATTTGGTACAGAGAAAGTAGACACAAATAGCTTTCCAACAAGCTAAAAATGAAGTAATTTGGATGAGTTTTGATTAGGAAATTCAACTTATCAAGATAGACCACCTGCACACTTAAGTACACTGTAAAATTGGACTTTACTATCTGACAGATATCTCACAGAATATACATGATCTCAGTGAGAAGTTTGAGATAGTGAAAGTAGATTCCAAGAGCTTTCCAACAAGACAAAAATCACGAAATTTGGATATGTTTTGGTCGGGAAAATGAACCGACCAAGATAGATTACCTATCTACATAGGTATACTAAAAAACTGGAGTTCACTCTTTCACTGATATCTCACAAACTACATAAGCTTTCAAAGAGATATTTGATATCAGAAAGTACACGAGATAAGCTTTCCAATGAATGTTTAAACGCACAAAATGGTTACATATGCACTGAGATATGAGCTCTGCAACAGAGCTGTGTACAAACTGACGTGCGGCTGGAAGGAGTCTAAGGGAAGGCCAAAATGACAAAATGGCTAGATCCGACTACTGTGAGCTCTTGCCTCTTTCTCTCCTTTGTTTTGAATGTGCTCCCACTTCACTTTTATAACCAATGAGCATGTGAAGAAGTTTGTGCCTCCTTCTTAACTCACCACTTTCTCCACTACATGCTACTAACTACAAGGCAAGATATTGTATCTCTTCCTCATCATGAATTTTGACTAGACTTTTTCTTTTATTATTTTTTCCTTTTTTCCTCCACTTTTTTCTTTATCTTTATAGTTGGTAAATTTATCCAAGCATGTCTCATATGAAAATGAGCTTGTACATTTATCTTCAACATCGTGTTGCTTACCTTTGAAAATAGTTGAAGAGTGGGCACATGAATGAAGGGAATTCTATGGATAGTTTTTTGACAAAGATAAAATATTTGAAAGAGCAGTTAACCAAATATTTCACTTGTGCAAACTATTCTTAATGGTCTTCTTGATTCATATCAGATTTTTGCTTCTACTCTTTGGTTGATGTTGAAAGGCAATCCAAATGCCTTAACATTTGATGAGTTAGTCTCTATTTTATCGCAAGAAGATGAGTCTAGATAGAACATTTCCATTATGCATGTTCAAATCAGGCTTTCTTAGCTACTTAGAAGGGCAAACATAAATGAAACTCATCTACTAGTAATCAAATATATTACCTCGCAACATAGTTTCTTTAGTTCACTTGAGCCTTCCCCTATAGGGAAGATTGTCACATGTGCTAACAATTCCTCTTAACCTATAATGGGAGTTAGAAAGATCATTTTGATTATGGCTGATGGTAGTTCTTTCACATTGTCATATGTTTTTTGTTTCCAAGGATCAAAAAAAAAATATCAGTTTCAACATTAGAGAAGATCGTCTTAGTTATCAAATTTAAATATGTCAAATGATGATGTTACTATTACTTCTAGCATTTTATGTCATGGGTTGTATAAGCTCATACAATATGCAAAATCTATCAATGATTCAACATGTGAAGCTCAAGATTCTCAAGCTCTCTCATATGCAAAGCTTTGGCATGCATAATTCGGTCATCTAAATTTTGCTAGTTGCTATGCCTATAGAAATATGAAACAGCGTCTTCGTTGCCCAAACTTGAGGCATCTGGTAAATATGTTTGTGAAGGCTGTATTTTGGGAAAAATGTAGTGCTTCTCCTTCCCAAAGATGGTTCAGTATGAGCTACTCAAATATTATAGCTTGTTCACAATGATGTTTGTGGTCCTATGCAAACACCTTCTTTTGGGAACTACCTTTACTTCTTGACTTTTATTGATGATTTTTCTAGGCTAGCATGGGTTTATGCATTTAAAGAAAGGTCCAAAATGTTTATGTGCTTCAAAAAGTTTTTGGTTTTGGATGAAAATCTATTAGCATGTAAAATGGGCACCCTTCCTTTTGATTGGGGGGAATACATGTCTTCTAATTTTAATGCATTTCTAACTAAACGTGGGATAAAACATCAGTGTATAGTTCCTTATATGCCTCAACAAAATGGAATTGTTGAAGAAAGAACATGTCTCTCATGGATATCATGAGTTGTATGGTTAAAAGTCAGGCTTTACCACATAGCTTTTGGCTTGAGGCTATTATGTGTGTAGCACATGTACTTAAAAGGTGTCCCACAAAAGCACTATAGTCTATCACTCCATATGAGGCTTTGCATGGTTGTAACTAATCTATTGCTTACCTACATGTCTTTGGTTGGCTAGCATATGCATTAGTACCTGAACAACAATGAACAAAATTGGATGATATAGTAGTAAAATGTATTTTTGTTGGGTACAATTATGAAAGCAAAGGGTATTGTCTATATCATCCACAAACTAAATGCATCTTGGTTAGTTGTGATGTTGTTTTTGTGGAAGATGCAATTCAACCATTACTTTCATGGACTAAGGAGACATCGGTTAGCTCCAAGGATATGTATGACACTTTGTTGCCTCATTTTAGAGGTGGAAACTCAAGTACTAATCCAAATGAGATGATTTCTCAGCCATTACAGGTTTCACATGATGATGCATATCGTTCATTTCCTTATGCAGATTTATAGAATGCACTTGTTGATGAGAGGGCTGATACAGAGGAGGCATAAACTATGCCCAAATGGCTAGTGCACACTTTGCAAGTTAGCAAACTAGATGCATTACTATCATATCGTACATAGTGCTTGTTTTGCATCAAATTGCTATGAAATGGCTGCCTCTAGTCTTTATTATGAGAATGAGCTTGTTTCTTATAATGGAGCACAAAATTCAAAAAATTGGATGGCTCCTATGCAATCAGAATATGATGTTATTATGAAAAATGTTACTTGGTCTTTATGTGATTTTCCTTCACGAAAAAAGGCCATTGGCACTAAATGGGTATACAAGTTAAAGCATAACCATAATGGAACAATCGATAGGTATAAGGATAGGTTTGTTGCAAAAGGTTATGCTCAAGAGAGAGGCATTGCTTTTGATGAGACTTTTGCACTCACATGTTGAATGGCCACTATTCATAGCATATGTGCACTTGCAACTGGCATCATGGTTTGAATACATTAGTTGGATATTAAAGCTAAATTTTTGAATGGGGAATTACATGAAGAAGTGTATGTATTTGAGCCCTGTGGTTTTGTGCAGTGCCAACTTCTTGTTCACTGCATCACTCCTATGGGGGATTTGTTGTAGTGATGTGTGTGAACACACTAGGACCATCGGGGCACTTTGTCACTATTTAGGAGTTTTTTCCCCCAACTTGTATATATACCTATAACCCTGACTGGTCAGTTATCTTTGTAAATTCACTTGGTAATACATTCAATATTGTGTGTTGTGATCCAAGCTTCTTCTTCCTTGTGCTGCTTGTGTGCTTCTGTAGACCTCAAACTCCAACACCCATATCTTTTTAGTACTCTTCTTCATTACTATAGGGACCTTCCACATAGAGACTAGGATATTCACAAATAGTGGATCCTATATCGTTTGGTAGGTGGGGATTCTCTTCTCCTAGAAATATCATGTGGAAAATTGGTTCAGTATCCATGAGATCCACCACATCCACTAAAAAGAGATATAAGTCATAGTCACCTTCATCACAATGAGTTTTCAGTATTTATTTGCTTATAGAAGCAATGGCCGCTCCCAAGTTATGTGGCAAAAAAAAGGATCAAATTCATCCTCTCTGAGATCAGAAGGAATATAATCAAAGTCTTCAACCAATCATTTGAGTGGTTAACTTGATTCTTGTTTTCCTACTTAACACAACCAAAGACTAGCGTCTATGTGTATCTAAGGCGGGTATCTCAATTTTCGCTCTTTACAACGCTTTTGTCTTTGTTATCATGAATTTCATGTTAGTGGAGAGGTGGCACATATCAATATGCATTATTGTAGAGGTTGATATTTTTTAGTTGTGTCATTAGGTTGGATGTAAAAATTGTGTTTCCTCCCCACTCTTGAACCACTATCATTCACCTTAGGAATGGTCATCCTAAGAGTAGTTCATAGTTTCTAACCTTGACAAATTTGCATATGGTGATTGTGTGCTCAAATTCCACACCACAAATGGTGAAGAAAATAATTTCTAAGAGACCTACGGGTAGATGCATTCTAGTGGGACTTAAGGCAAATTCACCCCTCTTTTCCCATAATTTGTGGGTAGCAATGGCTAGAGCAATGCCCAGATCTAATATATCTTTGGTAGTCGTACCATTATATATGATGGAAAAAAGTGTATTACCTTCATCTCCCTCACTATAATCACCAATCTTATCAATAGGGATTTTGTGAACATGTTACTCTATGTCATTGGTTTTTCCTTTGTGCATGACACTAAGCTTTAGGGATTTAGCTTTCTTGGACTCTGAGGCTACTTCATTATCGCCAATGTATGCAGGTAATGACTCGAAGTGTGTAGTTATGCTTTCCTATGACTAAGAACATACAAACTCTTGATGAGGTAAGCACTTATCTCTTATCTGTGACATGTTTGGAAGAGTGAAAATGGAGGCTTATGTTGTATAAAAGCCTCATTCCATTTTTCTGTAGAATGTAATTCCAAATTTCATCTTGCCAAAAACCCACCATGTTTGGAACAACAATATCATCATAGTATTGAGCAAGTGAAAAATAAGTTTGGATGGGCTTTGGATTCCTTGTAGTCACTTAGGGTTCAGGGACTCATCCATTAGGTTGTTATGCTTGCAATACCTCTTGGTTGGATCGCAGCACCTATCAAAATTGTTATTTTGGCATTTGTGAGTGAAGAAAAGTATTAGGAACTTTTTTAGCAACTTTTGAGAAACTTCAATCCTCTCTTGGCACGTTGCTAGTTATTCCTTCTCCAAATCCCCTGTGGGTAGCATTTTTCATGATGCTCAATCAATGTTCCTACTCTTAATCTACCATGATATGCTCTCAATAGACTTTCTAACTCAATAGTTAGAGGATGAGCTAGGATTGATCCTAGATGAGGCCATGGATTTGGATATGCATATGCATGTGATAATGACAGCACTATGGTTTCTCAGTTCTTGCTCCCTATTGAACATATCATCTTTTCTTTTTAGCTCCTCTTGCGTGGACTTGAGATAATCCTCAACTTGAACAACCTTTTTCCTCCATTTATTAACATGTTTTCCACGTTGAGTCTTCCAGGTCTCCTTTGTAGTTGGAGAATACTTGGGAAGCTCCTCTTCACTCTCTAAGCTTGATGCATCAAGCACCTTCTTGCCCATACCTTGTTGCTTAGCCTTGGCTTGTGCCCATGTACCTACTTGTATGGGAGTTGCCACTCCTTTCTACCCCTCACTACTAAAGTTATAGGAAATAGTCAATACCATATAAATAGGTACTCGTTTGCTCATGTCTAGGTTGTAAGGACAATATCTGTATAGGTGAGTTTCTCCGCACTCAGTATGGAAGGATTTCTTAGCTTGCATGGGTGGTAATTGTGGAACTTGACCGTGTGAGCATTCTATAACAAAGTGATCCTCATTACACCTAAAGCAAAAGACTCTCACTAGATTAGGTCTTGATCGAGTTCTAGCTGCCATGTTTTGAGGTGGAACATTGTTGGAATAGACTTGGGTATAATAAATCTTGTTATACCCATAGCTTTTATTATATTGTTCATTGGTTGTCATACTATTGAGAGTATGCCTCTTGTTCATTACTTTCTATGACATTATCTTGCCCCTTAACCTCTATAATTATTGGCATAACTGGCATTATGGCCTACTCTATCGAGTCTAGGGCTTGTCTATACTTCACTACAATGAGGCTCTTGATTAAACACATGTCTAGCTGAGTATGCAGGATTCTTCAGCCTTAGTTTAAGCAAATATTGCATCTCATTCCTGACTAAGTATGAGTATCGCAAGGGATATTGGTTTGTGGTTGCGCACTAGGCCTTGGGATTTGATCATATCCCATAAGTGCTCCATTTGATATTGGCCTTTCTACTTGGGATATTGCTTGATGGGTTTTTCATCATAAAAACACTGAAAAAATAAGTTTGTCCACTTCTGCTCAATCTTGAAGTATTGAAGATGTGGTTGTACAAGAGGTGGTGGTCTTCTATTACACACATGTGATAGATTATCTCCTCAATAATGTAAGCACTTTCTAGGTGGAGACTAGTGGCTTATCACTTCAACTTTTTGGTGACAACCTTTGCCAATTCGTTGACCATTGAGGAACTTGATTTCACTCTTGCACTATATTCTATAACTCGTGAGAAGAGCTGAAAAGAACTACCCAAGTCATCCTCAACATAGTGCACTTTTGAATATGGTCTTCCAAAGTGGTGGGGTTCACTAATTAGGCATAATATGTAACTAAGAACTTCTCATGCCATCAAGGAAATGTGCACTTGATTTGCCTTTAGATGGTAGGTCCATAGTAAGGCACAATGCTACATATTGCTTGTAGTGATGAGCAGCTAATCTCAAGTCCTCATTGGCCTCTTGCTTGAAGCTCGCTATCATTACTAAGTTGTAATGTCAACTCTTATCTTAGCAAATTTAGCAATAAATGCTTGAATTGATCAATGTTTTGGAAATTTTGCATGCATAGTGGTTGGAACCGTGCTAAGGTAGTCCCCTTCAAGGTGATTCCAGAGACTTCATGTTGTATGAAGAAACCATACACCTAGTCAAGTTACAATTTTTAGCATTTTCGCTCATGTGCACAAGGATTGCTCTGTCCCTAAGACGAGGAAATTTTAGCAAATTTAGCAATAAATGCTTTCAAGAATTGATCAATGTTTTGGAAATTTTGCATGCATAGTGGTTGGAACCATGCTAAGGTGGTCCCCTTCAAGGTGATTCCAAAGGCTTCATGTTGTGTGAAGAAACCATACACCTAGTCAAGTTACAACAATTTTTAGCATTTTCACTCATGTGCACAAGGATCGCACTGTCCCTACACTTTGACACTTGGGAAGTTTTAAGCCTTCTACCAAAATCTATCATTACAACTTGCACTTGTGGCATTTTGGGTTGTTGATCCAAGAATTGAGGAACGTGATTGTTTGGTGGCACATTAGACACTTGTTGGCCTAGTGGATTTACTGGATAAGGCATTTGAGGTGGCCATTGCGGAAATGTTGGGGGAATAGTAGGTTTAGGGGATTGTGGCATATCTGGCATTGGGACCATGAATGGAGCTATCTCAAAAGATGCATTAGGCACATTTTTCCATGTGATGGCCGTGTTTAAAGGTATCCTAGTTTGATAAATCTGAAATAGTGTTGTCTCTACCCAAACTTGGTCATAAATTCTAGCTTATTCATAGTCATGTTTGAGGTCGTGTGCAATCACCTTCATTTTAGAACTACCTATACTTCATGAATTTCATCTATGAATTTTATAGGCATGCATGGATTTATTTTTTTTAATGTAAAGGAAGTTCGGCAATAGCCTACTCTCCCGGACTTGAATTAAATAAAGAAAAGTACAAGAGAAGGGGACTAGTGCCCATGCATGGATTTATTCATTAAAAGCAAATTCCAAAGTATTTATGTGCTTTTAAAAAACCTTGGTTATGGCTAAAAATCTACTAGCATGCAAAATGGGCACTCTCTATTCTAATTGGCAGTGGAATGCATGTCCTTGAAGTTTAATGCATTTTCGGATGGGTGTGGGATAAAACATCAGTGTATAGTGCCATATACTTTTGAATGAGAGAACATATCGTACTTGTTTCGACTCTCATAGTGCTTCCTTTGCATCAGATTGAGTGCAATGGCTATCTCTAGTCTTTGTGATGAGAATGAGCATGTTTCTTTTGATGAAACACATAATTCAAAAACTTGGATGGTTGTTATGCAATCAAAATAGGATGCTAGTATGAAGAATGGTACTCAATCTTTATGTGATTTGCCTCCGTGCAAAAAGAACACTCGCACTAAATGGGTATACAAGCTGAAATGTAAGCATGATGGAATAGCTGATAGGTATAAGGCTAGGCTTGTTTCCAAAGGTTATCCTCATGAGAGAGGCATTGAATTTGAGGAGATCTTTGTCCCATATGATTAAAGACCACCGTTCATAGCATTTGTGCACTTATAGCTCATGACAATTAAAATGTACATCAATTGGACATTAAAATTGAATATCTAAATGACGATTTACATGAAAAAGAGTATGTATTTTAGCCACGTGATCTTATGATGAAAGGGCATGAAAACAAAGTTTTTAGGTTGAAAAAGGCATTATAAGGTTTGAAGCAAGCACCACATGCTTGGTAAGAGAAGATACATGCCTACTTGCTAGCACATGGTTTTGAGAACAATTCAATCGAGAGCACCCTATATGTTTAAGTGTGCAGATGATGTACTTTTGATAATTGTTGTATATGGTGATGATATGCTACTCAGTGGTCCTAATGAGAAGCATATTGCTAAATTTAAGGTTTATTTGCATGCCTTTTTTGGGATGTCGAATTTGGAGCATTTGCATCATTATTTGGGTAATCATTTTATGCAAGTTGGTGGGGGAATAATTTCATGTCAAACAAAATACATTGACATGATATTGAAGCCTTTTGGCCTTGAAGATTGCAAACCTATTGCCATTCCCATAGAAACAACTCGATGGGTTCTTGATCTCGAACAAGACAAGGGAGTCAAGAGAAAGGATGTTGAAAATTGTGCATGCTAGATAGGATATGTGTTCCTCCTTAAGTAGTAACCAAAACTCATATCAAGAGACAAGAAGCCCAAAATTAAAATAAAAGGGGGTTTATATACGATTTGGCTTAAATTTGGACCCCTTTTCCACTAGATTTGGACAAAAATGTAGGATTGAATACATTTACAAGACATTTAGAATGAATTTACATGTGATAAAGATTTTAAAAAATGATCTATCTTGTGGGCTTCCTTCTTGAGTTTCTCATGCCATTTTATTCCTCAACAAAGGACAAAGTGTCCTACTGAAAATAGGAGTTTTAAAGTCTACCAAATTAGCAAATGGGGATTATAGTTAGACATATTCAAGCCATAGCAAAAAGCTTGCATGTGAATATATCATAGTAATTGCTGACTATTTAAATAAATGGGCAAAAGCTAGAACCACAAAAAAGTGATACTCAAATAATAGAGTTCCTTTATAAAAACATAATGACAAGATTCAGATTACCAATTGATCAGTGGTAAGTCATAGAGAAAACCATAGTGGTAAGTGATAGAGGAAACCATTTTGTTAATGAATTGGGTACATGCTTGGTAGAAGAACTGTGATCCTACAAAGACTCTCAACAATGAATATGATCCCCTACAAAGAATTATGATCCTACAAAGACTTTCAACAAAGAAAATTGGATGGTTGGGCCTTTTGCCTTTTGAGGCAGGGGTGAGGGTTCAACCACCCTCTAGGGATGTGTAATATCTTCGAGCAATATTAAAGCAGATGCCTTTGGTAGTTGTTCCTAGTGTTTGCCTTCGGGCGATCTAACCCTTTCTTTGTAGGATACAAGGGTTCCTATGGGTACTATGCTCATTCACTTCTACAATTGTTCTTTCAATCAATTTAAGCAAAAATGTCCCAAGCCACTTGGTTGGGTGGTTGGGACTTTCGACTCTTGAGGTGGGGGCGAGGGTTCAACCCCCACCAGCAACATGTAAGCGACATGTTATCATGGAAACTTGTATCTTGTGACTGAAGACCACCGTTTATCCTACTTCGTGGTAGTTGTGACCGCAGTCTAACCCAGCTATGTAAACCCCTATTCTTGTGGGATAAGGGGGGTCCCATGGGTACTATGCCCTTCCTTGTAGAGTTGCACTTTCAAAGTTAAAGCCTGGAGGAGTAGGCCTCGGCTGAACCTCCATTTAAAAAAAAAAATTAAGCAAAGATAGATTAGACTTACATTGAACTTCCTTTTTAAACAAAAAGGAAATGGGATGGTAGAAAGTAAGAATAAAAGCATTAAAACAATGAATAAAGCTATTAAAGATCAAGCTGAAGCAAGACTTTTTCAAGAAAAGACTATTACGTATGAGTTGAAAAAGTCATTTGACTTTTCAATCTCGTGCTTTGGCTTTGAATGCATGACGGCGTTGAAAAGTCTAAAACTTGACCAGTTTAAAAAGCGGAAAAGGCATAGAAATCGTTGAAAAGTCTAAGCACGTGTTATGCCTGAAAAGTCCAAGCACATGTTATACAATGAGTAAAGCCTTCTTTACTTTCCAGCCTTAAGAGGTTGTTCATATGGTTTAAGCCATGTTAACCCAAGCGACATTATTACATAGGCAATTCCTATCACTTTTGCAATCCTTTCTATTTAGCTTTCTTTAAACCTTAGATTCCTCATTGAATCTTGGTTGTTTCACACATTGTGCCTTCGGGTAGTCTTACTCTTGCTTTGTGGGATATGGGGGATCCCAAGGGCACTATGCCCCTTCATTGTATTAGTTTTATCAATTCAAACAAGGGAGACTATGCCTCCATTCAACTTCCTATTTTTTTTTTAATCTATCACTTTTGCAATATATTTTCCATGGTGATGGACGATTCACATGGACAACTTCCTTTTAGAGTGTTTTACAACTCAAGGAGAACTCACCTAAATTGTTGAAGGGCAAACTCATATGGAGAACAAGTTGCAAAGTGAACATCGATACCATAAGATGATTATCCAAATGGAACACTTCACTTGGTACCATGCTCATAACTGTTGGGACCATGGAGGAATAAGATGGTACCAACAATTGAAAGAAATCATAATCACTTTCCTTGATCTTCAAGACTCTCTTTAGTACACATCCTTTTCTTCTCACAATAAGTTCTGGATATTCCAAAAAGCACAAGTTGCATACAAAAGTAGAATATGGAGAACTTTTTTGCCTTTCATAAGTCAATTCAAACAAGGTTGATTGTCGAGACTCTTCCAACAATTTTACATGTTCTTTGGAAATAAAATGTGCCAAAATTCTATAAAGACTTCCACAAAGATAACTAATAATGGTATCATTGAGCTTGCTTTGGACCAACTTATACACTCAAAAGCTACCCAAGTAACTAATCATCTCACCTTGGTTTATCTGCCTCTAAGAGTAGTTACTCTACTTAAAACTTATGGACCTAACTAAACTTTAGGTATAGGAAAGATTTTTCTTGAAATTAGGTTTATAGGTTGAAATTCACATCATATTTCCCTTTTACAAAATATAAAAGCACTAGTTAGAGAGGCATTCAAGCAACAAAAATGTTTGATTTGGATAAACAATTATTGTAAAGTTAAAGATACTTGCATTGTGTATGTTTCTTGAACTAGTTACAAAAGGGGATCTACAATTTTCCTAGATGTATGTGAGGATTACTTTATTACTAATAGAGCTTTTGGATGACATCCATATGGAGCAACAAAAAGGGTTATGCAAATCTTTGCAAAAGTGATTATAGCTGTGAAGAAATTCAGTGTACTTATAGAAACATCAAGATCTTGCTACCAAACTTTTGTTACTTTTTAGGAAGTTATGAGTCTTTTCTAAAAACAATGAAGATCACTAACGCTAAAATATAAACTTTTCATGTGGAAACTTGATATATTTAATATTCTATCTTTATAAAATCTTGATCTACACAAAACCTTCAAAGCCCTTTTCACCTTTAAGATGAAAAGTATTCATAATTATGGGGATTTAGGGATGCCAAATATGTGAATAAATTTTAAACTTCTTTTGAGTACAATCATAGATGAGTTGCCTATCTCAGGGTGATCACATATCCAAAGTACTCCATAGGATCAATATGCATTGTGGAAAGCTTTGAAGATAGTATATCCATATGACAACTTGAATAAGATGGTTACTCAAAATCTAATATTCAAAATAAAATCAGATATAAAAAGTAATTGAAATAAGAAATTTTATTGTGGACAGGATTTAGTCATATGTCTAATCATTTCCAAATATGTAATGATCGAACTTCATTTGCATGTTGTACGTTTGAATAAGTTGTTGATTATTTGAATAAGATCTACCATAGGTTAGGGCATCAAAGAAAAGGAAGAAACAAGTGAGCTTATTGTACTTCCCCATGGACTTATGGTAATTTTGAATAGCGATGGAGGTATGTACAATCAATAGCACCAAAGCACATGTCATCTCACAAAGAAATATTCTCATAAATTGTAGGAGGCAAATAATACAAGATATATGGGAAATGGGATGGCAAAAAGCATCACATACATCTTGAGAGGAAATTTCAATTATTTATGCATGATGCAAAAAAAAGATACATAGCTCGTTTTTTCATGCATAAATATATAATAAGAACCCTCCATATTAAAAAAAAGATGGGCTAATATTTTCATATTAAATGCAATAACTATGGCTGACTTTTAAACAATATGTGAGCAATAACTAATGCATTAGACTTGGAATAATGTTCACAATATGTGAGCATGCCATGTAATGAATCAATTCCATACATGAAAAGAAATGGAATTCTTGTAGCATAAGAGGATTTATGTATTCACCCATACAAACTTAAGATGATGCGATTGAAATTTATTCCAATAATATTAAAACCTATCAAGGATTAAAACCTCCTCCTTGTCACATGAAAAAATCTTTATAGTAAGAGTCAACTAGAACATAGAAGTCTACATAGAGATATTCCACTTTATGGGGTTGCATGAAGACATTTAAGCTCATATTTTTACATTGAAAGCTCAATTTTGACATCTTGAGGCTGAGATCAAACATTTCCAATGTGATTAAACCTTTGGGACACTTTTTCCAAGATAATGATCCCCAAAAGGATGAAAAGGAACAATATATGATAAATTTGAAAGAGATGTTGATATATTTAGGTAGTGACGTGTGTGAACACTCTAGGACTGCCGGGGCACTTTTTTCCCTCTTTAGGAGGTTTTTTTCCCCCGGCTTGTATATACGCCTATTGCCCTAATGGGCTACTCATCTTTGTACATTCTCTAGTAATACATTCAGCCTTGTGTGTTGTGCTCCAAGCTTCTTCTTCTTCCTTGTGTTGTTCGCGTGCTTCCGCAGACGTCTAACTTCAACAATTGGTATCAGAGCAGGTCGTCGCTTCATCTAGGGCACCGTCGACACTCCTCCATTTGCAGTCTCAGATTCGCACGAAATTTGGTGAGCATACTCAGGGTGTTTCCGAGATCAAAACTGCTTCGCTCTGTGGTGCCGAAATCGCGATCTGAGCTCGTTTCGGCCTCTGAACGCACTATCGCAGCGCTTGTGCAGGCTATTTCATCCTTTTGTGCCAAAGCTATATACCAGTTTTTGTTCGCCAGTTTAAGCGTCTCGAAGTCTGCTACAGGTCTAGCAGAACTCGTCTGGGCAGTTCCGTTCAACTTTTTGAGATACAGTCAATTTTTTGCATCAAGGTATTTTAGTCACTGGCCATGGCTGAAAGCAATGATGTATTCCGTATGTTGGCTGTTGAGGATAAGTTGGATGGTACCAACTACCCATTATGGGCTTATATGATGTGACATGTATTAGTTGCAAAAGGACTGTGGAACATTGTGCAAGGTGTTGAAAGACGTCCTGTTACACCTGCAACTACAAGTACTACAAATACAGGTGTTGGAGGTGCTGGAGCTGATGAAGATGGTGTCGAAGATGATATTGTGTAGATTCCTATTCGTGCTGCTATTTCTGTTGCACCTCCTGCAGAGCAGATTCGTTGGGATGGCAGAGATGCCCAGGCACATGCATTGATAGCTTTGTCTGTCAAACGTGCCATTATTCCTCACATATGCTCTTGCAGAACAGCTAGGGATGCTTGGGATACACTTACCACATTGTACCAAGCTAGGAATGAGGCTCGTGTTGCTTATCTCCGAAAACAGTTGGAGAGTGAGCACATGAATGAAGGTGATTCTATGGACAGTTTCCTAACGAAGATCAAAGATTTGAAGGAACAGTTGATTTCTGCTGATGAGGTTATACCAGATAGCTCACTTGTGCAGACCGTTCTGAATGGTCTTCCTGACTCATATCAGAGTTTTGCTTCTACTCTTCGGTTGATGATGAAAGGCAATCCGAATGCCTTATCATTTGAGGAGTTAGTCTCTGTTCTGTTGTAGGAAGATCAGTCCAGGAAGAACAGGTCCATTATGCGAGTTGCAGATCAAGCTTTCCTGGCTAGTCAGAAGGGCAAAGGAAAATGGAGCTCTTCTACTAGTAAGCAGAAATCTGCAAATGCTGCACATTCAAAGAACCAAGACAAAGATGAGAAAAAATCAGAAAAGCAGAAATTGTTTTGTAAGTACTATAAAGGCAATGATCATATCATAAAGAACTGTCCAAAACTGGCTGCTAAAGAGGCAAAGAATAAAGAGGCTGGAATGGTTGTTGCAGAGGCCTCTACACCAAAAACAGAGTCTGCAAATCTTGTGCAGGAAGAAGAATGGGTGTTTACTACTGTCTGCAGTTTTGACCCATCTTCTCATGATCAGTGCATGTCTGCAGTAGACTCAGATGTTTGGTACTTTGACAGTGGGGCGACCAAACATATTACCTCGCAGCGTAGTTTCTTCTCTTCACTCGAGCCTGCCCCTGCAGGGAATACTGTTACATGCGCCAACAACTCCTCTTATCCTGTTATGGGAGTTGGTAAGATCATTTTGACTACTGCTGATGGTAGTTCTTTCACTTTGTCAGATGCTTTATTTGTGCCAGGGATCAAAAAGAATCTGTTATCAGTTTCTGCATTAGCCAAGATTGGCTTGGTTGTGAAATTTGTTGATGACAGGTGTACAGTTCATGATCTCTCAAATGGCGATGTGATTATTGCTTCTGGCATTTTATGTCGTGGGCTGTATAAGCTCATAGACTATGAAAGATCTGTGAATGATTCGGCATGTGCAATTCAAGATTCTCAGGCTATGTCAGATGCAAAGCTTTGGCATGCACGCTTTGGTCATCTGAATTTTGCTAGTTTGCTACGCCTGCAGAAATCTGAAATGGTGTCCTCTTTGCCCAAACTTGAGGCACCTGGAAAACATGTTTGTGAAGGCTGTATTTTGGGCAAATTGCAACGTTCTTCCTTTCCAAAAGATGGTTCAGTTCGGGCTACGCAGAAATTGCAGCTTGTACATAGTGATGTCTGTGGTCCTATGCAGACACCCTCTTTTGGAAATTACCTTTACTTCGTGACTTTCATTGATGATTTTTCCAGGCATGCATGGGTATATCCACTCAAAGCAAAGTCCGAAGTGTTCATGTGCTTCAAACAGTTTTTGGTTTTGGCTGAAAATCTGTCAGCATGTAAAATGGGCACCCTCCATTCTGATCGAGGGGGGGAATATATGTCTTCAGATTTTAATGCATTTCTGGCTGAACGTGGGATAAAACACCAGTGTACAGTGCCGTATACACCTCAACAGAATGGAGTTGCTGAACGGAAGAACAGGTCTCTTATGGAGATGGCGAGGTGTATGGTCAAGAGTCAGGCTTTACCTCATAGTTTCTGGCTTGAGGCTGTCATGTGTGCAGCATATGTACTGAACAGGTGTCCCACTAAAGCACTGCAGTCTATCACTCCATATGAGGCTTGGCATGACCGCAAGCCATCTGTTGCTCATCTGCATGTTTTTGGTTGTTTGGCATATGCATTAGTGCCTGAACAACATCGCAGAAAATTGGATGATAAAGCAGTTAAATGTATTTTTATTGGATACAGTTCTGAAAGTAAAGGTTATCGCCTGTATCATCCACAGACTAAACGCATTCTGGTTAGTCGTCATGTTGTATTTGTGGAAGATGCTATTCAGCCATTGCTTTCATGTACTAAGGAGACATCTGTTAGCTCCAAAGACATGTATGATACTTTGATGCCTCTTTTTACAGGTGGACAGTCTAGTGCTGGTCCTAATGAGGCAACTTCTCAACCTTTGCAGGTTTCATATGATGATGCAGATCATTCCATTTCTGATGCAGATTTACATGATGCACTTGCTGATGAGAGAGCTGATATTGAGCAGGCAAAAACTATGCCAAAATGGCTATTGCAGACTTTACGTGACAGCAAATTAGATGCACCTTTGTCATATCGTACTCGTTCAGGCTCTCATAGTGCCTCCTTTGCATCAGATTGCTATGCTATGGCTGCATCTAGTCTCTGTGATGAGAATGAGCTTGTTTCTTTTGATGAAGCACAGAATTCAGAAAATTGGATGGCTGTTATGCAATCTGAATATGATGCTATAATGAAGAATGGTACATGGTCTTTATGTGACTTGCCTCCTGGCAAGAAGGCCATTGGCACTAAGTGGGTATACAAGCTGAAGCGTAAACCTGATGGTACAGTTGACAGGTATAAGGCTAGGCTTGTTGCAAAGGGTTATGCGCAGGAAAGAGGCATTGATTTTGATGAGACCTTTGCACCTACATGTCATATGACTACTGTTCGGAGCATTTGTGCACTTGCAGCCCATCATGGTTGGAATGTACATTAGTTGGACATTAAAACAGCATTTCTGAATGGTGACTTGCATGAAGAAGTGTATGTTTTTCAGCCCCGTGGCTTTGTGCAGAAAGGGCATGAAAACCAGGTGTGCAGGTTAAAGAAGGCGTTATATGGTTTAAAGCAAGCACCACGTGCTTGGTATGAGAAGATACATGCCTATCTGATTGCACATGGTTTGAAAACAGTCCAACTGAAAGCACCTTATATGTTAAGCGTGCTAATGATGTGCTTCTGATCATTGTTGTCTATGTAGACGACATGCTGCTCACTGGTCCTATTGAGAAGCATATTGCTGATTTTAAGGCTGATTTGCATGCCTCATTTGAGATGTCTGATTTGGGGCATTTGCATCACTATTTGGGCATTCAGTTTATGCACGTTGATGGTGGAATGGCTTTGTGTCAAACGAAATATATTGACATATTATTGCAGCATTTTGGCCTTGAAGACTGTAAGCCTATTGCCACTCCTATGGAGACAGGTTTACGAACGAGTCTTCATGATGCTGGAGATGCATTTGATGTTGTTCTCTATCAGCAGGCTATTGGATGCTTGATTTACTTATGCACTACTCGGCCAGATATTCAGTTTGCTGTCTCACAGATGAGCAGGTTTATGCATTGCCCAGGAGTCACGCATTGGAAGGCGGTTAAGCGCATCTTTCGCTACTTGAGTGGTACTCGGCTACTTGGGTTGTTTTATCCCAAGGGGGGATCACTACCGCCAGATTTGCATGCTTTTTCTGACTCAGATTGGGCTGGTTGCTATGACACTCGTGGTCCACCAGTGGTTTTTGCTTCATGCTTGGTAGTTCATGTATATCTTGGTTGAGCAAGAAGCAGCCTACTATGGCCACTTCCAGTTGTGAGGCTGAGTATAGGGCAGCTTTCACAGCGACTGTTGAGTGTGTGTGGCTCAGACGCCTTATGGCTGATTTGGGTGTTGGCTAGTCTTCTGCCACCACCATCTTCACTGACAGTCAGAGCGCATTGGCAGTTGCGAGGAACCCTGTGTTCCATGCTCGCACTAAGCACATTGAGGTGCATTATCACTATGTCAGGGAGAGGTTCTCTGCTGGGGAGATCAGCTTGGCATATGTGCCCACGCAGGAGAACATTGCAGACCTTTTCACGAAGGCTCTGCCTAGGGAGAAGTTTGAAACTTTCCGCAAAGCTTTGGGCTTACTTCCTTTTCTGGAGTGATTTCCACATAGCTTGGCGCTTCCTTATACATGAGTGCCAGCTCCTTGTTCACTGCATCACTCCCAGGGGGGATTTGTTGATATATTTAGGTAGTGATGTGTGTGAACACTCTAGGACTGCTGGGGCACTTTTTTCCCTCTTTAGGAGGTTTTTTTCCCCCGGCTTGTATATACGCCTATTGCCCTAATGGGCTACTCATTTTTGTACATTCTCTAGTAATACATTCAACCTTGTGTGTTGTGCTCCAAGCTTCTTCTTCTTCCTTGTGCTGTTCGCGTGCTTCCGTAGACGTCTAACTCCATCAAGAGATGACATGAATTTCAAGAGATATTTGTTGAGAAATGGTTCCTTCTTCTCTTAAACAATGAGGATCCCAAAATTGGTGGTACGTTTTGTAAGAATAGCCAACAGGGAGACATAACAAATAAGAACAATGCTATGTTCTCTTTTTAGGATTACAAGGATATTAGAAACAAGTAGAGTTTGGCCATTTTCTACTTTCTTGATGGGAAAAAATGTTATTCCCTACATCGATAAGTCCCATAAGATCTATACATGACCCACACCGAGACAAATATTGCCCACGTGTCACACAAATGGCAATCGTCCAACAACAGACCTTACTTCAATACCTCAAAATACATTTTAATTCTCACAACACATATAGAAAAGATTAAAATCCAAAAAATATTTTGGTTGCTATTTCAATACTTCTATGTGGAAAAAATTAAGGTTGCAAGGGCTTGTTAAGAAAATAAGAGAACATGAGCATGAAATAACACAAAGGAGATTCACATCAATCCAAAAACATAGCAAAAGAGAAAAATAAGATAGTTGAAGTGGGTCAACAGTAATTATAGAGAATGGAATTCTCATTAGATTCCAATATATGGTATGCTTATGTTTTTTACAAAGGTGACATTGGCTCAAATTACAACAAGAGCTGATCTTAGTCCTTCTCCTATACATGCATAACAGCATCCTTTCCAACTTGTAGAACATCAACATCCTTTTCTTCATTGATAGTTGGCTCTTCAAACTCAGCAATGCCTTGATGCTCATCGACAAAAGGTGGCACTGGTTCCCTTGAGGCAGGCTAGAATCTTTTTGTATCATTGACGAGCTTTATGCCCACCTCTTCTTCTTCATTCGAGCACTCACTGAACCCATTGATACACATTTGTATGAAACTAACTTGGGTATCATCCTTCTCTACTAAAATATAATGCTTGAACATTTTAAGAGTGCATGCCGATGTGGTACCTAAAAAATGTGCATTAGAAATGGTTTCACAATAGTAACTCGACTATTGGAAGATTACCTATGGAAAAAATAAGTCCAACACGCAATCATCATCATTCCAAAATAGATAATAAAGCTCGTTACTATTTTTGTGGCATCTCCCTTGCCACATGCTAAAGTTTCTTTGTAACTGCAAGGAACATCAAGATGTTTGGAAATCCATTCTCGTCACAATGTTTTTTGGCTTTCTTTGTACTAACTTCATCATAATAGTCCATTGGCAAACACTCACTAAAAGAGAGAAATGCTTTCTAGGAATTGTACTATAAATATTATTTACATCTTCATGGAAAACTATTGAGTATAAGGTTCAAAGTTTGTCAATTTGGTCTGAAAAAATTTTAAGTCAAGAGGACTCTTTATCAAATTCTATCTCCTAAGCTTTTATTATGGACTTCTCATGTCTTGCTCTTTGAATATGTGTAAGGAAAGCTATAGGTCAATCCTCAGTTGCCTTATCATGCTTCTTATTTCTTGAGGGTTTTTTTAAAACAAGAACAATGTCAGAGCATTGGTTGTTGGCCAATTCTCCAAATTGGCAGACGATTTATGCAGTTGGGATTGCATCCTCTAGGTTGTGTTGTGTGGTTCCATGGTGTGAAATGTGCAACTGAGTGGCAAAGGTCTCGGAAATTCTTACTATAACAACCATATAGAGGAAAAAGGACTCAAGGAAGGAGATTTAGTCTTGTTGTACACGCTCAAGGAACGTTCCAAGGAATTGCAAAGAGGGAATATGATAATTAATCACACATCCAGTAGTGGAGTTGTAAGCTTAGCAGTTCTAGATGGGGATGTGTTGCCCAACTACATTAGTGGGTGTAGGGTTAAGCTATACAACAAAACTCTCACTGATGAAATCCTAGAAAGACTACGGAATGTGGAAAAAAGGAAAGAAGAAGGGGAGTTGGTAAGAGAGGAAGCACACATGGAAGCCTTAGGAAAAATTAGAAGAAAGAAAGTTTGATAGAGATAAGTAGCTAAGAGACCAAGAAAGATGATTATCTAGAATCAAATTTGATCTCTACTACATAGGAGTTAATGTCAAAATACCTCATTAGAGACCTTACCTAACCATAGGCTTGGGATACACAAATATTGTTATCGTTAGTGTCCATGTGAAAGGCCAAATGGACATTGGACACATCTTTGTATATGTTCTTTAATAAAACATATAGTGGTCTGGTCAATCATAGACTATAAGTTTGACCGCATTTGTAAGACCTAAGAAGTTTGTCTTCATGTTCTCTGTGTACTGTGTTTTTCTATGTATTCAGCAGCCTCTGTGCGGAGTACTGTGTGCGGCCTTAGGAGCTCAATTTTCTACTCCGATGGTATTATCGTGGAGCTCGCAAGAAGGAGGGATGCATCATGGTGCATGCTGACCAAGGCATACCTTGTCATCTGAGTCACCGAAGTCACCATTGGTGCCATTGGCTGCGCGTGAGGTAGTTCTCTTCACACAAGTCCAAGAACATCAAGAAGAGTTTTCTTTGTACTTCTCCGACAATAAATATCAACCTTTGGGGCTATGTTTTTAGCCACACTCGTAAAACTACAGGTTTCTCGAAAGGTTTTTAGTTTTGGTGGGAGCAGCTGCTGCAAATTTATGCACGTTTTTTGAGCCTAAAACATCAAAGTTGACAGACACTTGCAGGTGTTTTGGCTAGTTTTTGGGTTGTGCATTCAGCCTTTTAGTGTCATTTTACTGCATATATTGAGCACATACACACCATGTATGCTTCTGTGGATACCACTTATGTACATCCATGTGGTCATGGATATAGCAGTTATGTTTTTGCATAAACCCTTTTACGTTTGGAAAAGAGTGTTGTGGTGAGGTTTTCTTAACTGGGAGACACCCAGATGTCGGGATCTCTTTGATGATGTAGGTGGAAGACTTACCTAGCCTCGCCATAGGAGATGTATGATAGTTGTTCATAGGTGCTCGATAAGCCTAGTTGGCTTCTATTGGGTAATTGATTATATGCAATGGAGTCAGTGATTCACTATGCAGGTAAACATGTCAATACTTGCAATTTTATGATATTTTGACACTATTCATATGCTCATTTTGCAGAGGATACTCTTGCAAAATTTTTCCAAATTTTTGGTTTAGTCAACTATACAGTGGTCGATTTACTCTTTGATACACTTATTCGTTGGTATTTGGACTCTTCTAGCTCCATCATCACTCTATTCAGTTCTCTACCATCATGGCATCAGAGGTCTTAGGCACATCTGGTGGATCAAGGTCTAGTGCCAGTGTTCCGAGGAGGAGCTATAACTTGCAAGGCAAAGACCATTTTGAGATCCAAAAATTTGATGGCACAAACTTTTCTCTATGGAAGAATCAGATTAAAGATGTGTTGATTCAAAGGAGGCAATGGAAGCCAATAAATGGGATTTCAAAGAAGCCTGTTGACATGGATGAAGATGATTGGGATGAGTTAGATGAAATGGTCAGGTCTACCATTCGCTTGCACCTGGCAGATAATGTTTACTTTATAATATTAGACTGTGATAGTGCAAAGGAGCTTTGGAAGAAGTTATGCAATACATATGAAAAAGAGACGGCATCAAATAAAGTGTATCTGATGAGAAAATTATATGAACTTTGCATGAAGGACACAGATAGTGTTGTTGCTCATCTAAATGATTTTGATGCTATATTCTCCCAGTTCAGGCTCAGAAAATGGATATGGATAATGAAATGAAAGCAGTATTGTTGTTATGCACCCTGCCATCTTCATGGGATATATTTTGCATAGCTATTAGCAATGGTGCACCTAGTGGTAAACTCGTCTATGATGATATATATGGAGCACTCTTGAGTGAGGAGATTCGTAGATGCATATAATGTTCGTGATTCTTACCAAGGAAAGAATCAACAACATGGCAGGAGCAAGAACAAGGAAAAGAATGGTCAATGGAATGAGAGTAGAAGTAAATCAAGGAAGAGGGATATCGAATGCCACTATTGTCATAAGAAAGGACATATGAAGAAAGACGGTTATGCATTAAAGAATGTTAAAGGTAAAGGAGAGAACGTTGATGGGCATGTTAAACAGTTACCTGCACCATCTACTTCGACTATGAAGATTGAAGAAATTAATGCTATTTTTTATGATGCTGATGTGTTGACACTTGATAGTATTGTGCCAGTTGAGGCGCTTATGGCTGATTCTCTTTCCCACATGTTACTGCTACATTCTGGTGCTTCTTTCCATGTGAAACCACACAGAGAATGGTTCTCTAATTATGCAACAAAGTCTCTTGGTACCATGAGACTTGGTGACTCTTACCAGTGTGATGTTGTGGGGATTGGAGATGTGGTTGTGCAGTTCATTGATGGTTCAAAATTTACTATGCATAATGTATGCCATGTACCCTCGTTATCACGTAATTTGATGTCAGTTGATCAACTTGATGACCTTGGTTACAAGGTGGTCTTCTATGCTCGTCCTTTCATATATCAAAGGGCAATATGGTTATTGCGAAAGGAAGCAAAGTTGGCTCACTTTATCCTTTATTTGTATCACAGAAAGAACACTCGTTAGCTGTTATTGAAAAACCTATGGAAAGCAAACCAACAATGTGGAAAGCATTGTCAATATGGAAAGCAAACCAAAAATGTGAATAGAATGCACATTTGACTCTTAAATTCAGCCTTTAGATCTCATTCATATGAATGTGTGTGGTCCTATGCCGACTAGGTCCTTAGGTGGTTCTCTTTACTTTGTCACTTTCATAGATGGTGCTACTAGAAAAGTCTGGGTATATCCTATCAGATCGAAGGATGAGGTATTCCCTACTTTTAGAAAATGGTTTGCTTCAGTTGAAACTGAAAAAGGAACTAAGCTTAAGGCTTTACATTTAGATAATGGGGGTGAGTATACCTCACATGAATTCAGCCTTGTCTATTAGTCTAGAGGGATTTGTAGAGATTTTACAGCTCCTTATACCCCAGTACAGAATGTTGTAGCTCAGACGATGAATAGAACTATTCAAGGTCAAGTAGTCTCTATGTTGCATCATGCAAAGCTCTCACAAGGATTTTGGGAAGAAGCAGTATTGATTGTAGTTCATGTGATTAACCTTTCACCTAGTACTGCCAAAGGTCTGAAAGTGGCACAAGAGTTATGGATAGGGAAGCCACCATATTATGATCATCTAGGAGTTTTTGGGTGTGAAGCATATGTTCATATACCCAAGAATCTTAGGAAAAAAATGGACCATAAGTCAAAGAAATGTATTTTTCTTGGATATGGTTGAAAGGACAATTTGGATATCGCTTATGGGATCCTGAAACACAATCAGTGATCAGAAGTAGTGATGTCATTTTCAATGAGTCTAAGATGCATAAATAGCCCATTAAGGAGGTTGAACTGAGAAGAGTGGTGTTTGAGGATATTAGTCCTCCAGTTAGCATGCATAAAAATGTTCCACATAGGGATGTTCAAGAGAATGTCCATTCAGATCAGTCTACACATGTTCTTATTCAGTAACAATTGAGACGTTTTGCACGTGTCTCACATCCACCTGATAGATATATTCCAGGTTTAGATTATGTTATGCTAATAGATGCCGGTGAGCCTTCTTGCTACAAAGAGGCTATGCAGAGAGAGGATTATGTCAAATGGGAGTGTGCCATGAAGAGTTAGTTGGATTCTATTCACAAGAATGGTACTTGGGATTTAGTACCTTTGCCAAAGGGCAGGAAAGATTTACCATGTAAATGGGTATATATGTTGAAATTCACATAAGATAGTGCTTCTCCAAAGTATAAAGCACGACTTGTTGCAAAGGGTTTTAGGCAACAGCATGGTGTTCATTTCGAGGAAATCTTCTCCCCAACGGTCAAGATGACTACCTTGTGCATGTTGCTTGGATTCGTTGCAATGGAGGACTTAGAGCTAGTCCAAATGGATTTGAAAATTGCTTTCTTGCATGGAGATCTTATAGATGAGATCTATATGGAACAACCAGAGGGTTATGTAGTTCTTGGCAAGGAAAGTCTAGTTTGTAAGCTCAGAACAGCTTGTATGGACTTAAACAGTCCCCTAGACAATGGTACGAAAAGTTTGATGCTTTTATGAAGTCTCAAGGCTATTCTCAAAGTAATGAGGATCATTGTCTCTACACAAAGAGATGCTCAGATGGCAGCTTGATATGCTTGATACTTTATGTCGATGATATGTTGATTGCTGGGAAGTCCTCTTATGATTTGTCAATTCTCAAAAAGAAGTTGAGTCAGACATTTGATATGAAGGATTTGGGGGATGCCAAACATATTCTTGGCATGCGCATTACTCGTGATAGGAGTAAAAGATGCATATACTTGTCTCAAATTGAGTACATATCCAAAGTACTTCACAGGTTCAATATGTAGGGTGGAAATGCATTGAGTACACCTTTACCCACATATGTGAAATTGAGCAAGGATGATTGCCCCAAATCAGATGAGGAAAAGGAATTCATGACCAAAATTCCCTATCAGTGTGTTGTTGGTAGTCTCATGTATGCTATGGTAGCTATGAGACCAAACATTGCATTTGTAGTGGGAGTTGTGAACATATATATGTCTAACCTTGGCAACAAACATTGGGAAGCATTCAAGATGATTTTAAGATCTGAGTGGCACTAAGGACAAGTTTTTATGCTTAGGTAGAGGGAAAGCATCCATTATTGGTTACACAGATTCTGACTATGCTGGTTGTATAGACAATCGTAAGTCTACATCAAGGTACATTTTTCATTTTGCTGGGGGTGCTATCTCTTGGAGATCCTGTCTTCAAGAATGTACAATTGTTTCAACCACAAAAGCAGAGTATGTTGCAACAAGTGAGGCATGTAAGGAAGCATTGTGGCTTTCTCGTCTTGCTTGTGACATGGGTTTACCTCAGCATGTAGCTCGTTTGCTCAGTGATAGTCAGAGTGCCATTGCTTTGGCTAAGAATTTGGTCTATCGTGCAAAGACCAAGCACATTGAGGTGAGGTATCACTTCATTAGAGATTGCTTAGCCATTGAGTGCATTATTCTTGAGAATCTTCACACTCGAGATAATGTTGCATATGCTTTGACTAAAGCTCTACCATTGGATAGCTTCCGACACTGTTGTTGCTTGATGGGGGTTACTTGATTCTTGATCTTACACAGTCACTTGTATATGGTGTAACATGTCCATCAGGTGGGAGGTATAGTTTTTATACTTACACTCAAGTGTTCTTTATCATTCTTTATTTTTCTCCCATAGTTACTTAGTCCATATTGTCCTTTAGTGGGAGATTGTTATCGTTAGTGTCCATCTGAAAGGGAAAATAGCCACCAGAAACTTCTTTGTATATGTTCTTTAATAAAACATATAGTGGCCTGGTCAGTCACAAATTATAAGTTCAACCGCATTTGTAAGACCTAAGAAGTCTGTCTTCATGCTCTCTGTGTACTGTGTTTTTTTGCGTATTCAGCAGCCTCTCTGCGGAGTACTGTGTGCACCCTAAGGAGCATAGTTTTCTACTTCGAGGATATCGTCGTGGAGCTCTCGAGAAGGAGAGCGACCGTGGTGCATCGCCACCAAAATACTTCAAATATATCACTACTCTGAATGTTAATAAATATAAGGATTTCTTTTAACACCATAAGATGGTCCATAGTGAAAAGACTCCAAGAAGAGATAGTACAAATGGGAGACTACATTGTGGGTATAGGGGGTCTCAAATCAAATGTGTCTGAGAAGTAGAGTTGCCAATTCGCCTTGGAAACATGTCTATGGATGCCACCTTCCTAGTGAGCCAGGACAAGGAATTAATAGAAGTTGTCAACTTATCTAATATTCAATCACTCTTAGTATTTCGCAAGGAACACTCTTGATAATTTTTCTATGGTAGATCCATCTTTAGACCTAGAACAGAGAGAAACATGCTTTGAGCACATCTACTAGCCAGTTTCAGGGACAATGGATGGAAACAATTATTCCAAATATATTTCTAACTTTTCATTTGTATTTGAATCAACGTCAAATTTTTCTTCACAAATCTCAACCCAAGAGTCACCACAAGAGAAATACTATGAAGTAGATTAGTAGAACAAAATGGTTTATGAAAGAGATTCACAATAGTAGGTATCTCAATCACTTCAACATAAGAGGAAGCAAGCAGCTCCTCGATCAAAGATATCAAGGTAAGAATAGCTATGGGTTGTGAAATAGTCACTACCTTCGCAATCACAGGATGCAAACATTGGTCTCTCAATCATACAAGAATGTAAAAATAAAAAAGGTTAGTGGAAGAATAAAAAGGAAAACAAAAGGAAACAAGTACAAAAATAGATTCAAGAGGTTTGGATACTAAAGTGAGATTTAGAAGCACAACATCATCATTCAAAGGTATGGATAGCCAAACAAAAGCCTCTCGTTTCAATACCAATACAATAGAAGGAAATTTATAGTGTGAGAAATTGCAACAAAAGGAGAACTAAAAAGATGAACACAAGGCTAAAAAACCCTTATGTACTAACTAATGAGGTTCAACCAACTTAGAGGTCAAAGCATACACGAGCCATCAATGCAAGAAGCCTCTCAAAACTCACTCTATTCATAAGACAAACATTAATTACTCAGACTCAACTAAACTTCACAAAACACAACAAAACTATTGGAAACATAAAAGGAAATCCAAGCCTTATTGGAAAAAACCCCTTGACTCTCCATCATGGACTTGTCGGTTTGCATCAAGAGAAAGATATTCACTTAGAGTATGCATGTATAGGGTCACACTACAAGGTCATGCATAAGGCACATGTTTTTGAAACCCATGCATGCATATGGAAGCCTACAAGAGGGAAAAAGACTAAATTTCTCAATGAGTGTAAGCTACGTACTTATGTACACCATGAGTCTTGTATATAATTAAGGCTTTGCATTTTTATAGTTTCTCTTTTCCAATAGTGCTATTCATTTACTTTGCTTGTGTCTTTTTTGTGACAAAAACTCGTAGGATGTGTCTTGAGCTTACACATCGGTAGGATCAATCATTACATACACCATGACATTTTCGGGTTAATGCACAAGAGCACACTTTCCCTTTTATTTTTTATTTTTCTCTTATTGGAACCTCTACACTTACTTAATTCAACAAAAGGAAATGGCATCAAGTAGTGGTGATGGAAGAGATGTTAGAAGAACACAAGACAAAAACTTATCATGATCAAAGGGTTTAGTTGCTACTAAGTTAGAAATATATTGCAATGAAACCTTGCAAAATTTTTCTAATCGTCCACCTTTGATGTTATTGCAAGATCCTCTTGATGGAAGCATTTCATATGAGCTCATCGGCTCAAGGAAAGAAATCACCCAATATGAGAAGGAACTCAATATTTTTTCTACCAATAAGATCCTTGGAGAAAGAAGAAAACTTCACTTTATATCAAAGGAATTCAAGGAGAAGCAGAGAACATATTCGATCCAAGATGACCTTATTTGCTGGAATTTTCTAATAGATACTCCACATGGATGTTGAGGAATATGTAAACAGATGTTCCATGTGTCAAGAGACAAATATACATATAGGCAAAAATTCATGCCTCTAAGTCCAATGATAGCAATTAGAGTTTTTGCAAAGGGGATATTGATTTCATTGGACCTATAAGCCCATTGAAAAGGGACTCACATTATGAATACATAATTTTAGCCATGGATTACTTGACCAAGTGCATGGAGGCTAATGCATCAAGACAAGATGATGCACAAGCTCCTCAAGAACCCCTTTTCATCATTTTAACACTAGTGTTCTACTTGGACAGATTAGTGTGCTTGCACACTTTAGTGTCCTAAAAAAGAGACATTATTTGATGAATTTTCTAGATTACTAGAAGGAATCATTTATAAATGTAATTACGGAACATGTTAGCATAAGGATTGAATATTTCTAGAAAAATATATATTTCATCAAAGGATAGAAAGAGTAAGATTTAATCACTAATTTTATTATTGTAATGTTAGTATTGATGCAAAAATTACAGTGATACCAATTAGTGTTTTTTTAATATAAAATCATGATATGGCAATTTTAATTGTTGTAAATGCCATAAAATCTCTTTTTTAATATGTTTAAACACTTTTCTATCCATAATCAGATATTTGTATTGATTTTAGCTAGGTTCATGGCATAAAGTTAATCACATATGTGTCATGATAGTGTTATCATCTATGAATTATTTTGCAAAGTGATGGTATGAATAAGACCTATTTTTTAATATCAAAATACTATTTGATAATCTCAAAGGTAGAAATATTTTTTTGACAACCTTAGGAGTCAAATTTTTATGTTCTTTGTTCAATTTAAACAATACCACTATTTTTCTATGCTAAGAAAAGGTGCTACATGATTAAACTTAATATGCTAGTTTTTTTTTTATAAACTAGTTTATAATGTTTATAGAATTATTTTGATTGATATTATATTCCTTATATCATTGAGTAAAGATATTTTTTAGGGATGAACTTTTATTCTCGGCAAAGTGGAATATGGCTATTCAATGAAATATGGAGATTGTTAGTGGTATCTCAGATAGGTACAAAAGTTATTGCCTCAAAGAAATATAGCATACTTGTATGATACTATATGATGGTTTTTGAAATAAAAAACTAGCCTTTTTAGTGTTTTTATGCATCATATTTGTTAGAAAAAGCAACACTATAGTATCGTGTTTTAGTACAACATGATGATACTATAGTGTATTACTAATTTGTTAGAAAGAAGGAAACTATAGTATCATGTTTTAGTACAACACTAGTGTTAATAAGTATTCTAGGCATGAAATTTATTCTAATTTGAGGATGGAAATAATATGTTCAAGAATCTTCATATGTCACTCTATCAAGTTATTGAGAGAAAAATAGGATTTTCATGATAGAAGAGTGTCTTTTGGAATTCCAAAATCATATTTTCTCTCTTTTTGCAACCCTCTCCATTGTTTAACATGTCACAATTCTAGAGATCATATCTTAGTCTAGGAAAGTCCAAATTCATCACGCAATGGATCCTTTCAAAGATCATGAAATATACCTTCATATTATCTATCTAAAAAGGTTTGGAAATTTTCAGCAACTATCTTTTGAAAGGGATATTTTGCAAATTGGAAGAAGTTTGAAGTGATTTCACTTCGATGCATTTACATGTGATTTTTATCACATTTCATGATTTTTTTTAGGTGTTAAAAAGGTTTTTCAAAGTTCCCAAATGGATTGCATATGATTACGTATGCACTATTAGGCATAATTGTAGTGATTTGATAATGTTTGATGTTTGGGTAGTCTCTATTGGCAATCGGACATTTCAAAGTTTACTTTAGGGCCTATAGATAAAAAGTGCAAAGATATTGATGCTCTAAAAAGGAGCATGGATGCATTCACTTTCAACATCATACCATTTCAGCAATGTATTTTTTATAAGTATTTGGAGTTATGTTCAGACATGTTAGAATATAGATGCATGAATGGATGGTTGGAATGCAATCAAAGGGAAGAATGTAGTTTGCAAATGTGCATATAAAAGTTGATCATTATTCAAATTTTAAGAGGATTATAGATCAATATGCAAGTATAGATATACTTGATTTTTGTGAAAATTCTAATTGTAGGTAATCAAAAGGATATGCAAAAATGTTGTTATAAAAGTATCATTTTTTCTAGGTTATGGAGAATGAAAGCATAGTTTATGGCTTTCATTCCATGGGCTTAACGATTCTTACATTATTTTTTATGGTATGTGTGCCATAGGCTTGCAATGCCTTTATTTTCATGATATGGTTCAATTTTTTGTCGGCTTCATATCCTTGGGGAAATGTTGCCAAACTTTTTCCACTCTCATGGCATTATATATGTTCAATGAAAATTTAAAATCATAATTTATGTGTGACAAAAGGCTATGCATTTATAATGTTTAAGCAAGAATGATTGAATTTCAAGTATCTAAAGGAATGCATGCTCATGAAAACATGTATACATAGTCTATATGATACCTAGAACATGATGACATGGTGAAATGGACTTGTACTTTTAGGTTTATTGCAAACATCATAAGGCCTTAACCATGATTGTAATCATGAATAATATGGGCTGAGGTTTAACTCAAATCACTAAAACTTTATTTCAAGATCTCTAATCTAATACACATAATAAAGTAAACAACATGTTTTCAAAGAAAGAGGTCTTTAGAACTTATAAGGAAGCAAAGGATTTAGAGATTTTGAGTGAGATATGTGAGTGTCTTATCCTTGGGATGAAATGAAGTAAAAGAGAATACATATGTATATCAAATACATAGTTAAGGAGAGTTTATTACACTACAAGAAAAAGGGGGGCGTAGCGACGCCCCCGAATCGGGAAAAAAACGAAAACCGTCGCTTATGCGACGAAACCGTCGCATAAGCGACGGTAAAAATTTTGGATTTTTTTTTTTGGCCGAGCCTCGTCGCATAAGCGACGATAGCGTCGCATAAGCGACGCTAGACCAGAAGCGTCGCTAGTAGCATTGCAGGTTAGCGACGCACTTAACGACGATGGCAAACTGCAGAGCGTCGCATATGCGACGCTCTGGAATGTAAAAAAAAAATTCAATTCTCCCGGCACATTTGTGCCGGGCCTTGAACGCGAGGAAGAACACAAAGACCGAGAGAGAGAGAGAGAGAGACATACAGCGCGCGAGAGGGAGAGAGAGAAGCGAGACATACACAAGGTATGCGCACACACACACACACACATATGTACACACACATATACACGCATAGACACACACACACATACGCAGACACACACACACATACACACAAATACACACATAGACACACATACACAAGACGCGCACACACATACACACACATAGACGCTCACACACATACACACACATATACACTCACAGACACGTACACGCATAATGATGCATCCACACACATACACATGCATACACACATAGACACACATACACACACACACACATATGCATACACACACACATAGAGAGACATACACACACATACACATACATGCATACACATACACACATAAACACATACACACACATAGACACATACACACATAAACACATACACACTCATAGGTACACACACATACACATAGACACACACACATGCACACATAGACACATACACACATACACATGCATACACACACATACACATGCATACACACATACAGACACATATACACACACATACACACACATATATGCATACACACACATAGAGAGACATACACACATAAACACATACATGCATACATAATGCATATGCATATGCATATAATGTACATACATACTTACATGCATACATAATGCACATGCATAGATACATACACACACACAGATACATACACACATAGACACATACACACACATGAACACATACATACTCATAGATACACACACATACACACACAGACACACATACACATAGACGCGCACACACATACACACACATAGACGCTCACACACATACACACACATATACACACAGACACATACACACATAATGATGCATCCACACACATACACATGCATACACACATAGACACACATATACACACACACACACATATGCATACACACACACATAGAGAGACATACACACACATACACATACATGCATACACATACACACATAAACACATACACACACATAGACACATACACACATAAACACATACACACTCATAGGTACACACACATACACATAGACACACACACATATAGTATATACACACACATGCACACATAGACACATACACACATACACATGCATACACACACATACACATGCATACACACATACAGACACATATACACACACATATATGCATACACACACATAGAGAGACATACACACATAAACACATACATGCATACATTTGCATACATAATGCATATGCATATGCATATAATGTACATACATACTTACATGCATACATAATGCACATGCATAGATACATACACACACACAGATACATACACACATAGACACATACACACACATGAACACATACATACTCATAGATACACACACATACACATAGACACACACACATACACACACATACACACATAATGATGCATACAAACACATACACATGCATACACACATACAGACACATGTACACACACATACACACATAATGATGCATACACACACATACACATGCATACACACATACAGACACATGTACACACACATTCACACACACATTCACACACACATTCACACACATTCACACACATATACATACATGCATACATATTGCATATGCATATGCATACATACATACTTACATGCATATGCATACACACACACATATGCATACATACATACTTACATGCATATGCATACACATGTATATGCATATGCATACATAATGCATATGCATATGCATACATAATGCATATGCATATGCATACATAATGCATATGCATATGCATACATAATGCATATGCATATGCATACATACATACTTATATGCATACATAATGCACATGCTTACATACACTGTCATAATGTATACACACACACATACACACATAGACACATACACACATAATTATGCATACACACACATACATATGCATACACACACATATGCATACATACATGCATACACATACACACACATAGATACATACATACACATAAATACATACACACTCATAGACACACACACATACACATAGACACACACACATATACACACACATACACACATAGACACATGCACACGTAATGATGCATACACACATACACATGCATACATAGACACACATAATAATGCATACACACACATACATATGCATACACACACATGCATACAAACATATACACACATATACACACACACATGCATACACACATATACACACACATATACACATACACATGCATACACACACACATGCATACACACATACAAACACATATACACACACACATACACACATAGATACATACACACGTAATGATGCATACACACATACACATGCATACATAGACACACATAATAATGCATACACACACATACATATGCATACACATACATATGCATACATACATGCATACACATACACACTTAGACACATGCATGCACACACATACACATGCATACACACACATACACGTATATATATATTGATTTCTAACCATTTTGTTTTATATGTTAGGTATTATGGATCCCAGTAAAGAGAGAAAGGCGAAACTCACTCTCATAAAAAGTCTTATGAGAGCAAGAGTTCCGTCAGATACTCTAGGGGCCATAATGCGGGACTACGCAGAGATGTCGGATGAGGAGCTGGATTATACGATCCAGATGCTTACGCGATCAGACGAGGGCTCTTCTGCGGATCCACATGCAGGAAGAGAGCTATCTGCTCATAGGTATGTTTTTTTTCATAAATTTTTTTAATGATATTATAGCACATATTTTTATTTATTTCTATCTATCTATTTTTAGGACACCTATACCACCTCCAGCACGTGATAGCAGAGCAGAGTTGCCTATGAGGACATGCATAGGCACCTTAGGACTAGAGTGCGACATAGAGCCGGAGGGGAACATTGTGTACATAGGGAATGGATTGGAGTTCAAGAGAAGAATGCGGGCACTATGCGACTCTTACCTGCGCTTTATCCACTTACCATGGAAGTAAGTAAAAGTTTTACATATAAATTGAAATGTATATCTTATGTTTTATTTACATTATGTTTTTTATTTTTGTAGTGAGCATGATGAGAGGGATAAAAAGTACGTGCTTAGTTCACTTGAGACAAAGTTTGGGATAGGATGGTCCCTTAAGTGGTGTTTAAAAGAGATGCGGACACTTATGGCTCATCGTCGCGACAATGCACGGTATGTATGTATATGAGAGAGAGAGAGAGACCAGTGTTGCATACGCAACGCGTTGCGAACGTTCGCAACTTTCGCAACGCAACTCCACGTTGCGTACACGTTCGCAACGCGTTGCTAATCTTTCAAAAAAAAATATTTCCCAAAAGTCCAAAAATGGTCCACAAGGGTCTTTTAAGTCTTAACCCTTACAACTTATGAACAAAAAATTTGTTGATCAAGGAAGAAAGACCAATACCTCAAGGTGGAAAAGAGAAGTGCATATATATATATATATATATATATATATATATATATATATATATATATATATATATATATATATATATATATATATATATATATATATATATATATATATATATATATATATGTGTGTGTGTGTGTGTGTGTGTGTGTGGTTATGTAATATGTATGTATGTATGTACTAACTATATGTGTAATCTATGATGTATATTCCTATTTTTGTATGTTTACCCAAAGATATGTTTATTTATTTAGCTATGTATGTATGTACGTATGTATGTATCTATATATGCATCTATGTATGTATGATGTCATTCCTAAAATCTATTACTCTATGTTTACTGAAAGGCATGTATATTAACTTATATATGTATCTAATATACATGTTTCTATTTTTGTAGTATGTATGTATGCATGTGTATCATGTATGTATACATCTATGTGTTGTGTATAAATGTAATATGTATATACTATGTGTATATATACATAAAAATGTGTGTATTACATTACACGTATGTATGTAGTATATATTTACTGCTATGTATGTAATATAATATAATCCATGTATGTATGTATGTGTGTGTATATATGTATGTATGTATCTATGTATCTTTATATATATACACACACATATACATATAAAAAAATCTAAAATAAAAATTGATTTGTACGCAACTTTATCGCAACTTGGGGTTCGCAACTTGAACCCGTTGCTAACGCGTTAGCAACCCGTTGCCTACGACGTTGCCATCCCGTTGCTAACCACTATGAGAGAGACAGAGAGCACTAATCTCGATATTAGGGTTTTGAAATCCCTAATTTAAAAACTCTAATTCAACCTTTTAGCCATATGTTTGAAGTATATGTACACCTCCGACGTCCTACTAGAGAGATGTCTCTCCTCCCAACCTTATGCCTCTATATATAGCTACTCGAATCAACGAGGATCATGATTCATAATATATGTAAAGATATATACACATCATGTAGATAGGATACATAAATATAAAATGGAGTAGATATATTATGCTTCACACATACATGCCTAAATGCACACATAAATATATATATACATACTAACATATTTACATGTACATATTTACACATACATGTACATGCCTACATGCACACATAAACATATATATACATGCATACATATTTACATGTACATATTTACACATATACATATATACATGTACACAATTATAAACACTTGCATATATTACGTACATGAATACATGTATACATATATCACACACATGCAAACACATACATATACATGAAATACATATATATGCATACTAATATATGTATACATATAATACACATGAATACACACACATATGCATACATACATGATAAAAATTTACTCCTCGAAGATAAAGCTATATATAAAATAATTAGGCATACCCCCGAGCTTCATGTTCTAACTTAGAAGAACATGATTTCATCTCTCTAGTAGGATTCATCGTTATTCAAGTTAATAAAAAAAACCTATTATCTGATATCCATTCAGAAGCTTCAAGTTACTATCTAATCTGCTCATATGTTTTCATTATTGCCATCATTTTGGTAAGACATCAATATAGTCTCATCTTCATTATCCTTATTGATTTCATTTATTTCTTCTATTGTTAAATCTATGTTCTCATGAATCACATCATCTATTGGTGGATTAATATCTATTTTTGGTATTCCTCTTCCTCATCAGTAGAATCAGCATGTAGAGAATTATCCTCTTCATCAAAAAGATTAGTATCATTATCACGTATAATGAGTCTAATTTCTATTCCAGATGTTGATGTATCAGTATCTGATGTTGAATCATCAAGAGGACTTTCTTCAATCTCTCTAACAATAAACTGTTCAAACAATGACCTACCTCTAGGTTGCACATGAATGACTTGCCACCAAGGATGAGCATCTGGGTTTTTATAAAAAAATGCTTGTTCAATATGCCTAGGAAGAATATATGGTTCTTTAGTAGATCGCATTACCTTGGAAGAATCAATTGCCCAAAACCCAGATAATTCCTTTCTTATTGTAGAATTACTACCTTTATACTCCGCTCGATACCAGTCAACCTTCAAAATGACCTATCAAAATATATAACAACAAAAACGTCCCATTATTAGGTGCTTAAAAAAATAACTAACTCTAAAAAAAATATATAAACTTTTTTCTACCTGTTTGAATGTACGAAATGAAATTTCGTAGATACCAACAATAGTTCCTATGTAACCAAGTTCGCTATCTATAAGGTTCGTGTCTTTTGAGCTAGCACGTGATAGTTGCTTGAAACAAGCAACAATACTAGAATCCTCTGTTTTACGTAAAGAATCAATGGATTTGATTCTAATATGCTGTCCAAAAGCCCACATATTAGTGAACATTCGAGCCTGCAAAATAAATTCAATTAGTAAATAGAAACTAACATACATATATGAAAAAAATAAAATATATATTTTAATAAAATTACCTTTTGTTCACAACCTATCATTAACTCTCTTTGCTCATCTGAGATTTCTTCATTATTTGCGTTGGCGCGTTGCAAACGACTATATAGCCAATCCGTGAAAGAAGGTATATCTGTAATCTCATTATTATCGAGATTACGTCTAGATCTTTTGTTTTTTCGCCTTTTACTTTGGAAACTTTGAAGTTCCTCGTACTCGCTAACGAATGCTTGCATGCATTCGCTATTATATGCTACAAAAGTAGAAACATCATTTTTTTCTTGAAATGTAAATAAGAATGGAACCCCCTTACCTGATAATACCTCATCTGTTATTTTTGAAGAAGACTCGTTGGTCCATGCACGTGGAGCTTCTTCATGAACTCTTTCAAGGTACTCACTAACGTAATACATGCACTCTTCAAGCATCCAATCCTTTGCCATGGATCCTTCTGGTTTTGCTCTTTGTCGCACATAACCTTTTAGTATTCCCATAAATCGCTCGACCCAAAACATCCATCGAGTGTTGACAACACCGGCAATCTCTATCTCATCTACAAGATGGACTAGTAAATGAACTTGAATATCAAAAAATGAAGTAGGAAGTTCTTTTTCCATCAAACATAGTAGCTCTTTGCATTCACGTTTTTTTTGTGGGATCGAATTTTTATCGATCTCTTTGGATGTAATCCACCTATACAAATCATAAAAACAATTGTAAAGAAGTTAATTAAAAAATAAAAGATATCCAATATTCATACATATTAAATATAAAAGTATCATAATTGCCTTATAAGTGATCCAAGACGATAGATCACATCTCATACTCCTTTCGTTGTACATCCATCGATAACCAAAGGTAAAATATGTTTCAAAAAGTTATGCCAGTCATGGGTCTTTAATCCAGATAAGCTCTTATCATCCATAGTAAACATGTTTTGAAACGATGCTCCATATCCTGTAGGAGTCTTGATCAATTGAATTCTATTGTTGATAGTCTGTATCTCTTTTGTCGTAAGTACCCAAGGAGCAGATGCATAAGTCGTTTCTTGTCGATGTCTATCAAAAACTGGCCATAACTTTGGTTTGGATTTTTGATCTTTCAAATCATTCCTTGATGTTGTGGTATCTTTTAGTCCAAGAAGATGCTGCCATAGTGAATAACCAATATTTTTGAATATATGCATAGGATCAAGAAGATGACATACTTTTAACTCTTTCCAATACTCCAAAGAATACCATATTGATATGTTCTCTGCGAGTGCCAATTTCCCTTTACCTTTGTTCACATACTCATTATCTGAATCATCACTGAAGATTTCTGCTTCTGGATCTATCAGAGGTCCATCTGTCCATTTTTTATACCAATCCATAGGCGTCATAGGTTTTGGATACTGGCCTGTTTCAAGCTTTCCATTAAAATGTATCGCTTCTCTTTTAGATCTTAATGGATGATCATCAGGCAAGAATCGTCGATGTCGAAGATAAATATTTTTGTTGAGATTCTTACTATAGATTGATCTCAACCAATCACCACAATATGGACAAGCTTTATAACCCTTAGTAGATATTCCTGCATCATGGAAAAGGATAAAAATATAATTAGATTAAATCATATTTATTTACATGCATATTGAATAAAAAAATTACATCAATACCTGAACAAACGCCATATCCAGGAAAATCGTGAATAGTCCAAGCCACAATACCACGAATCGTAATATGTCTTTCATTGATGCTTTTTGATATATCAATGACATTAATACCTCTCCATAACTCTTGAAGATCGTCAATGAGAGGAGCAAGATATACATTCATATCTTTAACTTGTCTTTTGCCTGGGATTAAAAGTGAAAGCATTAAATGTTCCTTTTTAATGCTAAGATATGGCGGAAGATTGTAGTTTATGACTACCACTGGCCATGTTGACCATTTACTGGATTTCATGGAGAATGGATTAACCCCATCTAATGCAACTCCTAACTTTAGATTCTGTGGATTTTGTGCAAATTCAGGCCATGTAGAATCAATATGCTGAAAAGCAACACTATCATGAGGAATTCTGATTATTCCATCAGTACTTTTGTGATCATGTCCCCAAGTCAAAAGCTTTGATAATTCGGGGCTTTGAAACATATGTCTAATCCGTGGAGCCAATGGAAAATGTCTCAATACCTTATTCGGGATTTTACCTTCTTCACCCTTATATCGAGGAGATTGACATTTGGGACATGTCAAAGAGTCTGCATATTCACCTCTATATAAAATACAATCGTGAGGACATGCATGTATACATTGATAATCTATACCAAGATTGTTGATTATCTTCTTCATTTCATCATGTGAGGTAGGAAGAATATTTTGACTTGGTAAAAACTTTTCAGATAATAACCTGTAAGTTTATCAAAAAAATGATATATTAAAGAAAGTAAATAAATAAATATACATATATATATGCATATAATTTTATATATGTGTATGCTTATGTGCATCTTTCAAAATATTTCCGCAAAATTTGATTGTTTTGGATGGCAGGATATGATTGTTTGTTTTGGAGGATATGAAGTATATAGCTTCATTGAATGATTTGTCGATTCTATCATATGTTCAGTTTGAAAGTGCGAGAAGCGAGTTTATAATTGCTATTCAAAGAATTTGGCACTGTTTATAGGCCATACGATGGTGACCTGGATGAATCGCATGCACAGAGGTTACTCAAGATAGAGCAACCTGATTATAAGGGACTAGTACTAGCAGGATTCCTAGGGTATGCAGTAAACCTCTTGCATGTATAAAAGTGATCCTCTCAAGCCACCATGATTTCCACTTTGTATCCTAAAGTTCAAATGCTCATCATTGACATGCAAGAGGTTTACTGCATACCCTAGGAATCTTGCTGGCACTAGTCCATTATAATCAGATTGCTCTATCTTGAGTAACCTCTGTGCATGCGATGCATCCAGGTCACCATTGTATGGCCTATAAACAGTGCCAAATTCTTTGAATACAAATTATAAATCCGCTTCTCACACTTTCAAACTAAACATATGTGTGAATCGACAAATCATTCAATGAAGGTACATACTTCATATCCTCCAAAACAAACAATCGTATCCTGCCATCCAAACAATCAAATTTTTTACGAATATTTTGAAAGATGCATTAATAGTCTTAAAAGATGCGCGGACAAAAAGTGTCCATTCAATTCAAGTTCTTGTTCTTACCTTATCTATAGTAAGAATAAAAACCTGCATATATATATATATATATATGCACATATATATAAATAGATAGAAAATTGAAAATTATACCTTAATAGTGTCGAAACAGATACATTACTCCATCCAAAACGATTTTGAAGGTTGAGAATAAGTAAGCTCGCACTTAGTCGTGTCAAACGACTTCCTTCATATACATGCTTTAGACATTCCTCTCGAAGATATTTCTCATTTTTAGAAATATCCATGCTCTCACTGTCATTTTGATACCAATCCTCAATAAAATCTGACATGCCATCATCTTCATCATTGTCACACAAATCTTGTACTTTATCATCTTTTGAATATAGATCTTTCAACTTTGCATATTGCACAGGCTTAGTTTTGCGTAGCCTCCTCATGGAAGCTTCTGATAAATGAGGTCTTATTGGTAATTGTGAATGTTGTGGACGAATATCATCAACATCATACGTTGGAATCTACACATATAAATAAAACTCATTAGTATTCCATAAATGAATAAAAATTAAACTTCAAATATAAAATTAAGTATATAACTTATTAAATATGGATAGAAAATTTTTATTCTCTCAAGCTAAAAGGTGCTCTTGGAGGTCTACGCCATCCATAATTCACTAATAATTCATCACTAGCATGTAATGTAGTAATAGCATTGACAACTATGTATCTTGATACATCTCTACTCATGTATGGTGATTCATGACTATTTTCACGCTCCTCAAATGTGCAATTAGTCCTTGAACTATTATGTAACCCTCGACTACTATTTATTAAACCTGCTATATTTCCATGTGTGTAAGGTCTTCCATCAATATATAATCTTTCATTTTCTGCATGTAAAATCCTTCTACTAGTAAGAGATGCTGCGTTCAAGCATATTCCATAAGTACTCATGCTTTGAACATAACGTGAAAGTCGATGCCAATCTCCCCATCCATATATAGGACCACAAAATGACATAAGAGTGACTTCAGAGTTCGGAGGCACATACAAATCCTCTACAATAAAGAGACCACGACCAGCATTAGTAATAGTGGATGGAGCAATCATATAGCGATTACCCCAAAAGTTGAAAACCTCTCCATCTAAAGGAAGTGGTCCTCTATTCCATCCTCCATATCTTCTTCTATCATATGTTTGTACTAAAGAACGATCACGAGCTGGCAATGGATAATCTCCAGCCGTTTCATTCTCTAAACCAGGAGGTAGAGGATTTCTAGAAACCTCTGCTTGTAATTGATGAACAGCAAGTCCATGACGTGTACGAGGTATGTTAACATTATGAGAAAAATCATCATCATCATCATCATCGAGCAAGTATTCCTGTATATCAATAATAATTTGATTTTATACATGGTTTTTAAATAAAAAAATGACATTAATATATATAGAAAATACATACCCAAGCATTATCACGTTGACTAGGTGATGGTGCATGCTCAAAAGTACCATACTCTGCCTCATGTTCAATACATTCCAATCGTGGTCTTCGATACGTGCCATAACAAGAGTTACACCAACATATAATATGCTCTTGATAGTAAAATTCATCATAATTCCTATCGGAGGACACATGTGAAGTCGTTGCATGGGTAGGAGGTGGTGGAGTACCCTCTGATTGATCAGAATCTGCACATCATAAGAAACATAAAAAAAATATATATAAGTTATGTATCCATCAAATATAGTTAAAATTAAATATTTCATATACTTACTGTATAAAGTCGTTGCACGATGAGGAGACGGTGGTGGAGTTCCATCTGATTGATCAGAATCTACAAATAATGGTATTTGATATTAATAATTTGATTATATACATAAATAAAAAATTCACATATACATATTTACACATACACACATATTCACATATACACATTTATACATACACACATATTCACATATACACAACACATATTATTGTGGGATAAATGCATGTATTTTGTATGAATGAGTGTATATGCATGCATGTGTGTGTACGTATATATGTGGATATGTATATGTGTGTTTATGTTATATGTATGTATATGTGTATATATATACATATATGCATGCGTATATGTTTGCATGTATATGTGTATGTGGGTATGTGTATGTGTATGTGTATGTGTATATGTGTGTATATATGTGTATGTATTCTGACTTTTTTTTCTGTTTGAGATTAAATTAACAGGAGATATTGTATGGTCGAAAAAAATAAGAGGCGAGCTAACATACCACCTGAGTCGTGGCAGTTTTTTCGTAGACAGCTACGTCTTCAGGAGTCATTTCCTCAGCAGAAGGTACACAAATTAATAGTTTAGATTTATAATTTTTAGATATTTTAGTAATTTTTTAATTTAATTTATGTTATTTTTTCCTTGAATAAACAGGCTGCTGCAAAGAAGAGAGTGGAGTCGGGCCACACATCGCACTTAGGCCAAATGGGCCATAATGGTTTTGTAGCTACGTTTGTAAGTATATGTGTTATTGTGAGTATATTTTTTATTTTAGTTAAAATGCAAGCAGCTAATGTTTTTTATTTGTTTCATTGCAGCGAAAGGATTATGGCCGATATCCTACGAAACACGAGATCGAGTATGCTACACATTTTGGATATCGGCGTTTGAGCGAGTATATACAAGATCATCCTGATGCCTTTGTGAGTATTTTTAAATTTTATATAATTATTTTGTTGTTATGAATGTTTTAATTATTTTATTGATTTATGTTTGTTATATGTAATACAGGAGTATTATGGGGAGACAAATATGGATGAGGTGGAGAGACAGACACAGGAGGGACGCTCTCGATCGTCACAGGGTGATCATGAGGATGAGGATGAGGAAGATCAGGATGATCATGATATTGCTGATGATGATGATGATCATGATGATGATGATTAGGATTTTAGACGTTGATTATGACATTGGATTATATGTATTTACATTGATATATACATATATTTATCTATATATTTTTCATTTCAGTCATGTTTTGAATTGTGTGTATGGTATTAAGTAATGAAGAGTTTTGTTCTATTGATTGTTATTATTGTTTATATTAAGCATGTGTTTTAATACTTTAATTATATAATTCATTCATATGTGTGTACCTAAGTGTATATGTATGTGTGTGTATATGTATGTATGTGCATGTGTATGTGTGTGTATATGTATGTATGTGTATGTGCATGTATAAGTGTATATGTGTGTATGAGTATGTGCATGTGCATGTGTATGTGTGTATATGTATATGCATGTATATGTATAACTCTATGTGTATGTGCATGTATATGTGTATATGTGCATGTGTATGTGTGCGTATATGTATGTATATGCATGTGCATGTATAAGTGTATATGTATGTATCAATATGTGCATGTTCTTGTGTATGTGTGTGTATATGTATAACTCTATGTGTATGTGTGTGTATGTGCATGTATATGTGTATATGTAGGTATATGCATGTGTGTGTGCTTCTTCATCATGTATAAGTGTATGAGTGCATATCAATAAGTGTGAGTATGGTATGTAATGAAAATAACACAATTCAAATGATCTACAAATAATAGAAATTGTACTTACAATTGTGATCCATAGTTTTTGCTTAGTAAGCTTCTTGAATAACCTGCAATAAAGAGAGAGAAGAGAGAGAGAGAGAGAGAGAGATCTAGAGAGAGAGAGAGATCTAGAGAGAGAGAGAGAGATCTAGAGAGAGAGAGTGAGATCTAGAGAGAGAGATCTAGAGAGAGAGAGATCTAGAGAGAGAGAGAGAAAATTCAAAGAGAGAAAGATGTAGAAAGAGAGAAACAAAGACAGAGGGAGACAATAACAGAGAGCTTAAGCAAAACAACAATTCTGCATATACTTGCTTCAGCTCGTAAGCGCAGCGCAATTGCGAACGTTGGAGAGCTCTTCGATCGGATGCGTGAAAATGCCGATTGCAGAGCCTCCAACGTTTTAATTTTTGTCCGTCAACAGATCGTCGTATAAGCGATGCAACGCGTCGTCGTATAAGCGACATTTGCTTAGCGTCGCGTATACGACGGTCTACACCGTCGCTTATACGACAATGTGGACCGTCGCATAATGGACCGTCGCTTATGCGACGCTAAAAAGCGTCGCTTAAGCGACGCCTTTGACAAGCGTCGTTTAAGCGACGTTAGGCAAATACCGTCGCAAATACCATCGTTTTTTGCGTCATATAATCGACGGTCCGCGCTCGACGGTAATTCCGACGCAAGTTGCAATTTTATAGCAACGAAATTCTGTCACGTTAACCGTCGCTACACGCCCGTATTCCTTGTAGTGTTAGTTATTGGATCCCAAAGAAAAAACCTTATGGATTTTGACTATACGATTACTAAGGGAAGGACATAGAATTTCACCATCAAGATCATGCACAAAAAATCCTATAGGTTTTAAGAAGTTGCAAAGAAGTTTTTATTTTTATACATTATCTTAAAGCTTTTTTGTAATGATGGGAGATAAGTATGACCATCACAAAGGCAGTGAAGATATATATACCTTCAAGAGTGTCCCAAGACATGATTAGGAGAGTATGGGGCATCTTGATGTATGGCCAAAGAGTGACTAATCTCACTCTAGGTCATCACTTGAGTAAATTAGTGAAGTATTTATTGCTAAACTACTAAGGAAACCAACTAGAGGGGATCATGAAGATGGGTTTCATGAGAGAGCATCAATAGGCGCTCATGAGATTCAAGTGATTGTTAGGGAGGATGTACTCATGGCACTAGCTCTATGATTTAGAGCATAGGTCCCTAGGTCATGAGTATTTGGGGCACCCAAGAAATACATGTCAAGATCTAGAGAGAGGTAGTACTTAGACTTGTTCTTTGTACCTAGAAACTAGTTTATTTGGATACACAAGGGATATCCATGATCATATGCTGACTAGAATAAAATATACTAGTTTTGAGGACATGGTATTTGTTGGAATCCATTTTGATAATATATATGTAGTTCCCTTATAGATATGGAATTTACATTAGGTTTAGTGGAAGTATGACACCAAGGATTGGAGATGGAATCCCCTAGTATGGGAAAATGGAAATTATCTCCCTTTTGAGCACTCTTCCTCTCTGGCCAAGGAGAAAAGGACTCATCAGTCATGGGGGCATGTCTCACAAGAGGATATCTCTTAGCAAACATCTCCTTAGGACTTTGAGTTATCCTTTATGGTTTAGGGAGGATTTTTTTCTTCCAATGCAGTGTGTGATAGGAGATTTTATCTCCATAGATATGATATACTCAGCTTATATGGAAGGATGATTTCCATAGAGTGAATGGATCTTATATATTCATGCATAGGGGATGGCAATTAGAGATAGTTTATTTAGTTTGGATACACAATTTCTTTATTATGGTATCCTTTTGGATGACTAATGACCATTTTAGATGAGGCCTTTGTCCCGAGAAAGGAATTCATTTTTTCCAGTCTTCATTAGGGAGGGAGAAGCAAATGAAATTGCCAACATATCTCTTAAGAAAAAGGGAAAGGGAGAGAGATATCACATTAGATCCTCATCTTTTAAAGACATAAAGGAAAGGAAAAAATTATTTATTGATGATAGTGAGTATGCTTTACTCCTAGAGAGAAGTCAGGTAGCTTCTCTTATGGGGAGTATATGTATGTTACTCGATGATCACAAGAGAAGAGTAGGACTTATCTCTGGAGGAAGTAAATAAAACTCACTTTTTACAAATATTCTTTAGATAGATTGTCTAGATAGGATTGGAATTATCCTATTAAAGACAATAGGCAGATTATATATTGACCATGGTAATATTGAGTCTCACTTGAAGACTCTAGGGGAGAAGTGGTTATATCTATTTCCAATGACAATCCTTGACTAGAGTTTGATATCTGTGTTTTGCAAGGATATCCCCATTTTTCTTTTCAAAGACATCCAACACATTTGGCACTGTTGTCAGGGATTCGATGCCTATGTTGGTGGAAAGAAACATTTTGAATCTACAAGTGAAGCAATAGAAGTGTTCAAAGTGCCCAGTATGCTCGAATTTCCAAGAAATCCTCCATACAAAAAGGCAAAATGTTAACTTTTCTCATAAATCTTTGTTTTTAAGATTATTTTCTATTGAAGAAAAGTACAAGTGAAGAAAAGAGAGCTTTGGAGTGCATATTTGAGTTTGGAAGGAGCAAAAGAGACTACGACATACCTCCCAAACCTTCTATCAAGGTGTGTACTTCATTTCATATTCCAAAAGTGTGTGTGTGTCCTCATTTGCATCAAACTTGAGAGAGAGAGAGATAGAGAGAGGGCTACAATAGAGAGAGGAGAGAGTATGAATGTTCAAACACTTGCTATGCACTATCTAGGGCATCATTTGGCATGAAAATTGATATGCAACTCCTCTAATTTCTATTATCTTGGAAAGTTTCATTCGATTTGGAGCATTTCACACGAATTTCTAAGCTTCCAAAGATGAGGATTCCCCATTTGCAAAGAGATCATATCTTACCTTAAAACTTTTTTATAGATTCATGTTTAGCATGCTTGAAAACATAGGAAACCACTAAGAGGCTGTAAAAAATTATTCAAAATTCATAAAAAATTATGGAAATCGTGTTATGCCTTCCAAGGAAATTGGTTTTTGAGAAATCACAATTTTCATAGAGAGATCGCAATTTCCCCCATTGCCACATAGTCACATGTGAAATCATACGAATGAAATAATTTTAATATCAAGAAATCCCATCCATTACAAGGAAATCATGAATGCTCACAAACAATCGGATCAAGAAAATCACTTCTAAAATTTGCAAAGAAATCATGATTGCTCATCAAGACTCACAAATGCTCTAGGAATTCATGTTTGCAAAATTGAGATCTCCCCTCGCATGCATGCCAAGGAACTCATGACTGCTATAAGGAAATTGTAGTTATTATATGGAAACTACAAGAAAATTGTGTTTTTTATGAGTGTTTTTTGGAAATGTTCACATTTTTGTGATGGTTGCAACATGTTCTACAGGTCACATTAGATTTCATGTTCAATGAGGCATGCCATTTGGACACTTAAACCTAACAATGGAAATTAGTCACTCACAAGATCTAAATGCTGGATGAAAAACAAGCCAGTGCCTCAAACAAAGTGAAATTCAACATATGCACTTATGATCCGGCCATATGCTAGGGCCACTAAAACTCAAACCCACACTCTCCTCAAAGAAAGTGTGGCTCACCATCTTGTCCAAACACTCACTTTTAGTTATTGTAGTCTAGTATTGATTTTGACACTATGGCATGCTCTAGTGACGTGCAAGGACAACCAATGAGTGAAGAATTTGTATCAAACATTGAAAGCAAGCATCCTACCACTCTTCAACATGTGTATATCAATGAGCCACGGTCTCTTGGATGGACTTAATCGCAATGTGATATATTTGGAAGCTTCCAATGAGCTTAATCATGGAAGAAATCAGTTATCAAGTTTGTAGGAGGGAATTATATAGGCAACCAAGCAATTATGTATGTATTGTATGAGCATCCCAATCATATCAATGACCTCAAAGAGTTAAGTTGGAAACTAATAATTAGAAGGATTTAGCTACAACTCCACATGCGAACTCTAGCTTAAGTCATATACTTAGTGCTTCCAAGCTCATAAAGGTCTATCTTGTTGTGGAAATGGATTTGTCGTTTTCAATGTTCATCCCTCATGATGAGAAAGATTAAAGCTCTATGATCATCCAAGAGATGAAGGATGTTGTCAAATTCATGTAATTCATGCAAAAGCTCTTCAATGATCTCCTTCATTTTTAGAAGTTGAAGTCCTTCACGCACCCACGAGAATGATGTTGGACATATCCACATGGATTGTCCTCTTTACTGCCTTTCTGTGTGCTTCCCATATTACTTTTCTATCTCTCTCCATATTTACATGAATTTATCCATCTTCCATGTGGTACTCTCATAAGTCCCTCATCTAATTGTGAACCTTGTTAGACTTCAGGCCATCAAAATACATATATAACATTTCCTTCCCCTTAAATACATTTTTGTCCACAAAAATGGTAATGGAAAATATTGGTGAGAAAGAGAGATAGGATATGATTAAGACTCCCACTGAACCCCATGTACGTGTGTATAAGGTCATCACCATGTAGTTTTTCCCCATATCCTCCTCTTCAAAAAACCTCATAAGATCATATCTCAAAGATGGGAAATTGTCTCTATATTGCCTACTATCTCCCATTACACTAAACTTCTAGAATATCACTCCCATAATATCTAACATCATCAAAATGATATGATATAAAAGACAAGTGTAGAGTGTCAAACTATATAGGCTTTTCATACATAGTGGAGATAATAAACCATATAATCCTCTAAGATATAGAATAAAGTCCATGAGAAAGTGAATCCAAGTGTAGAGTAATAATATAAAAGACAAGTGTAGAGTGCCAAGCTATATAGGCTTGATCATAAATAGTGGAGACAATAAACCATATAATGCTCTAAGATATAGAACCAAGCCCTATAAGAAAGTGACTTCGAACCCCTAAAGAACCAACATGATAGATGCTCTCACACCACTCTAGGTATTCGTGATATTGAGTGTAGTCACAAGCAAGGGTTTTATCCTAAACTATCCTTGTGTCCCATGAAAACCTATCATCTAGCTCACATATAATAAATTCATTCATGGTAGAATGAAATGTTTACATCCCATTAACCAAGAAATCCTAGGTTTGTCATCCATAATTTTAAACTTAGTTCTATTGGAAGAGCATCTAATGAGACTAATGCAAACTCTAGTATTTTCTACTCCCTTTATGTTGCCCTATTGATGCAAAAACATTCCTTTATGTGATTCAAATAATCCAGAAGTATGAATCCTCCTAATTGGTTCTTAATCATCATCCTCATGGAAATAAACCAAGTAAGATATTGATTATGCTCTTATAGGTTAGATTTATCCTATCTTTGAAAAACTTAGAAGAGAAGACATGAATCTACTACACATAAGCCTTAAAGAAGTACTTATCGAATCCAAGAGGGCAATCAACTCTGACCAAATTTTCAACCAAGTATACAACCCAATCGACGACATGGAAACCAAAGAAAAGAAGCTGTGGAAAAATCTAAAAGAACTTTATACAACATATCTTTCTAGGAGATCAAGTCCCCTTGTCACATATCAAAACATGTGGAACAAAAAGTTCTACAATTCAAAGTGATAGACTTACAAACAAATACATAATCTAGAATAAAATAGTGAATGCATGAATTTCAAAAATAAGCTTACCTCACAGTGGAGCGTCCTACACGTTTCTGGTGCTCCAAAAGCATGGGATAGGCAACTCCATACATATATATACCTTCCAAACACCTATTTATCATTGTAGACCTCACAATGGGCAAAGAATGAAGAGAAAAGTGGAGAAGGAGACCAAGGTATGAGATTCACAAGAGAGATCTCTATTAAAATGAGAAAAATCCTACAAAAAATAAGTTCTCACTGAGCTATATACAACTTGAAGTGGCCCTTTTCACATCCAAATGGTCATTGAAGTCACAAATATTCCTAGGAGGCTTGTGGAACTAGTATGGATAGTTTATTGAGTTGTGTAAGCTAAACCAAATTGTGATAAATACATCAAAGTGTTCCTCCTGTTCTTGAGGATTATCAATATTACTGGTTTCCATAAAAATGATTCTACTTGAAGTGGTAATTTGATATGAAAAAGATAGATTCTTCTTAAAACGTTTGGAGTGTTAATTTGAGTAGATCCAAAAGAATTCGTCTTCCACATCCATATTGGGCCATCACTTCTTCCCTTCTCAAATTTGCATGCATGTCAGTTTTACTTTCTTCAAATCAGATATAAAGTAACACATCTTCCACTCAATTTACTTTGGGTTTTTTTGCAATCTAATTACTTTAAAAGTACATCCCAAGAATCACATGTTGGCATGCTTTCCATTAGTAAATCTCATTTTGCACATAGTCTTGTTTTAACAATTACTCTAGCACAATGTAAATTTTTGGGAAATTCCAAGTGTCTACACCTCACCTTTACATGTATAAACTATGCAGTTGAATCCTTTTGATTGCCTTTTTCTAGTTAGTACCAATATCCTTTTCAAAAACCTTGCACGCCTACATAAGCTTAAGAATACCTCATTTTTTGTACTATTCCATATTCATTCCCCATCATCTTAGAGATTGAGGGTTATATTTACATTCACACCTTTAATCATGGGCTTAATCCTTGTGATGTGCTCATATACTTGCCTTTTTTCCTTTTAGTTTTCCTTTTTTATCTTTGCGTGGATTGTAGCTCCTTAATTAAAGAAACAATGCAAAATTGGACTAATATACCCCGCCCACAATCGGCTCCATGATTTGTGGCTAATACACCCCTCTCACAATTGACTCTATGATTTTCTCACCCTTATTATTTATAGGTTGTATCATTGTAATGAAATTACACAGCCATTTTCAAATCTCTCCTTTACTCTCAATTACGAAGTCAATGTCATCTACTCTTCTAACAACAAAAAAATACTTAAGGAATCCATGCCTCCTATCACTTACCTTGAGATTCCAAAATGCTTCTTACAATCACACAAGCACCTCTTGAGATCTCCTTTTTGACATGAAAATGAGCATATCATGCCATAGAGGAAAACAACATAAAAAGAATCTATGAAAATATATATATATATATATATATATATATATATATATATATATATATATATATATATATATATATATATATATATATATATATATATATGTGTGTGTGTGTGTGTGTGTGTGTGTGTGTGTGTGTGTGTGTATAGGCAGTTTGGGAGAAGGTTCTAAAAAGATAGTGACTAATTGGGAGAAATCAAGGACTTCAATAAATGAATTCAAGCAATACTTAAAAAAGATTCATCAATTATTACAAATTCCATAGTTTTTTCTTCTACCCGTATGCACTAAGGCTCAAATGGAAAAACCTTTACGTATAACAATATATTTTTTTTCACAAAAAACTTTAGCCCCCCCCCCCCCATTCACGTTTTCCACACTTTTTTGGAACAATGGGAAGACTTGAATAATTTGAAGAGCATGCTTGTAGAGTATAGGGTCTTAGAATCCAATATGCTCTTAGGTCCAAAATACTATAAATGGTAGATGAGCCAAAAGAATGTAGCTCTATAGAAAAAAAATATGGTTTCCATTTAAACTTCTTTTCATCATGGAATTACTACTTAAAATAAGAGGACAAAAATCAGGTAGAGTGGGACAAATATGAAGAACTATGCTATTAGGATCACCAGTAGCTAGAAAGATGGCTATATTCCCAACCTTATGCCTCTATATATAGCTCTCTCCAAGGATCTACCCTCTTTGATAGATTCATACTATCCATCCAAGTGTCGGCCACATAACTACATGTGTGCCAAGTGTCCTAGTCAACTAGTTATCTTACATGAATGCTTCTAAAATTCTCCAGAGCCCTTGGGGTAAAACATTCTCCCATGACTTTTCTTCTCTCTTGTATATACACCTATAACCCAATGAGTCACTTATCTTTGTACATTCAGTTGGTAATACATTCTGTGTTGTGTTGTTCTCCAAGCTTCTTCTTCTTCTTCTTTGTGTTTTTTGTGTGTTTCTATAGACCTCAATCTCTAAAAATTGGTATCAAATCAAGTCATCATTTCATCTAGAATGTTGTTGACACCCCTCTAGTTCTAGTCTCATAATCGCATGAAAATTGATGAGCATACTATGGTTGATTAGGATTTCTAAATAGCGTTGCTATGTGGCTTCTAAATTTGAGCTCAATTTGTCCTTAGCATGCGCTATCGCAATGACTACACATGAAATTTTTTCCTTTTGTGCCAAGCATATATACATGTTTTGATTTGCTATTTACTCAACTATAGAAATAACAAAGCTTGACAGGGCGATTCTATTCAACTTTTTTAGATACAATCAATATTTTGTGTCAAGGTATTTAAATGTTTTGATCAAGGTCCAGCCAATATGGTCAGCAAAGCATTAGCTTTCATCATGCTCAAGAAAGCATGCACTAATTCAAAGTACCACTTTGAGTTACATTGATACCTAAGGAATCCAAAAACGATTCTTTGAATGATCAAAAGCAGGATATGTCAATCTTCTTAGCAATTATACAATGATTCATAAGTCTTTCTAAAGACAAAGATAAATCTTACATCTAATTGAGCTTCAAGAAAAATCAAAGTATAAGTCATACCTCGGTTTGCATAACTAAAGAATATGATTGTACAAGTATATCTTTTGCACAAGCTCACTGTGATGCTTAGTCATTGAGGTCTCTAAATGTAGTAGCAAGTTATCACTTGTAGTAAGAATCTAGATGATTCTTAAGTGATAAAGAAAACATTGTTGTGTCCATATCATAATTATTGTACACTAGTTCAATCACTAAGAGGAGATTGTAGTTTAAACTATGCATCCAATAGTTGGTTGTCGAAATATGTTTAAAGTACACAAGAAGCAAAAATAGATTGACCAATGATAATCATTTTTATTTAAAAATTAAGACAAGGAATAAATATCACGTATAAATGAAAGTTCAAGTCAAACTTTCATGATGGAAAGAGAAATCATATCCTAAGGTGATATGATCCTTTAGTTTGACACTCGGGAAATGAAGACAACTCAAGCAATAAAGCTTCATAGTATTGTCCAAAAGTCTAGAATTCCTTTCAAGAATCATTCATGAGGTGAAAAAAGATTCCAAAATGAATCATTTCCTCATGTTGTTGATTACTCATAAGTAATCTCAAGTACTTGAAGAATAAAATTCTCCCTAGTAGTGAGGATAGTGGAATGTTAACTCCTTTTGAGAATTTTTCTTTCATGGTCAGATAGAAAAAGAACTCAAGATTTATAGAAAGCATCAATTCGGTTATCCTTTTGTTGGGAAAGTGCATTGAGTTAATGTACTATTTCAAGTCTATAAATTGGACACCGTTTGGTCACTCATGTGTATGGCCAAAGATCTCAAGACTAAACTTAAGCATAGATTCACGTGCTCTCTAAAACAAGTGATCCACTTAGACTAGTGGTTAAGATTCAAGGCTGGGAAGAAGGAGATACTTGGATTCAAACCCCATGGGAAGCATGGGGAGAGAATTTTGCCCAAAGAGCCTTCTAACTCAAGTTAACTTGAGTCTAGAGAGACTTGACTCGAGTGGTGAGTACATCTACCACTAGTGGACTCTAGTGGAAAGTGCTAAAGCAGTGGTGGAGATCACACCAACCACTAGTGGACTCTAATCGAAGGTACTAAAGTAGTGGTGGAGATCACACATGCACTTGTGGACTCTAGTTACATTTGTGGTCCTCATTGATTTGAACAACTATATATAGACACATAAGGTTTGGGCAAGAGTCATCTTTCTAGCACACGGTGTTCCTAATAGTTAGTTTGTTGCATTATGCATGTGGGCATAGAATCCTGTCACCCTTGTCCACTTGGATCTTTGTGGATCTATGAATACACCATAGCTGAGTAAGTTGCTTAACTTCTTTCCCTTAGTAGATGACCACACTAGATACATTTGGGTGTATTTACTCAAGTCAAAATTTGACACTTTCTCCAAATTCGAAGACTATATCTATCAAGTTGAGAATCAAGCATTCACATCAGTATAGACTATCCAATCAGATGGTGGTGATCGGTTTATGAATCATGACTTTGATGACTTTTTTAAGCAAAAAGGCATCAAGTGCCAAGTCACACAACCTCATACTCCATCTCAAAATGGGGTTGCAGAAAGGAAGATCCATAGTGTTACAGAAATGGCATGAATTATGATTCATAAAAAGGCTTTACCTTCCAAATTTCAAGCTAAAGTTCTACACATTGTTGTGCACATACTCAATCAAGGCTTTACTAGTGCACTCCACAGTCGAACACCATTTGAGGCTTACTTTGGTTGAAATCCTTATGTATACCACTTCAGAGTATTTGCCAATGATGCATTTGTTCATGTGCCTAAGGAAGAACAACAGAAAATATCCTCCAAGTCCAAGAAACATATCTTCGTTGGGTACAAAAAACAATCTAAGGCATAATATAGTATTTATGATATGGAAAATCATTCAATCACTATCTCAAAGGAAATAATCTTTGATGAGCCTTCTAAATACTCGACCAAATATCCAAGCTCAAGTTCTAGTCCAACCATCTACACTTCAAAGGAGGAGAGAGTGATTTCCAATAATAGTGGCAAGTACTTCCTAGTAGCCTAGAAGGTCTCAAAGAATTATTGAAAAGCAACAAAAAGAACCAAGTCAATATGTCCATTGCACACTTATTTTTGATATATTTTGGAGATGATGTGTGTGAACACATTTAGGACCCCCAAGGTATTTTTTTCCCCTCTTTAGCAGGCATTTTTCCCTTGGCTTGTATATATGCCTATAATCCTAATCGTTCACTTATCTTTGTACATTGACTTGGTAATTCATTCAATGTTGTGTTATGTTCCAAGCTTCTTCTTCTTTCTTGTTCTGATTGTGTGCTTCTGCATACCTTAAACTCGAACAATTGGTATCATAGTAGGTCATCACTTCACTTACGGTGTCGTCAACACCCCTTTGGTCACAGTCTCAAAATCACATAGAAATTAGTGAGCATACTCCAAATGCACTATGACAGTGCCTATGTAGGCAATTTCATCCTTTTGTGCCAAACATATATAAAGGTTTTGGTTCTCCAATACAAGCACCTCAAAGTTTGTTATAGATTTAGCAGAGGTTGATAGGATGGTTCTGTTCAACTTTTTGAAATACAATCATTTTTTTGCATCATAGTATTTTGTCAGTGGTCATGGTTGAAAGCAATGATGTATTCCATATGTTGGCTACTGAGGGCAAGTTGAATGGTATTAGCTAGCCATTATGGGTATATATGATGTGTCATGTATTGGTAAAAAAAGGGCCATGAAATATTGTGGAGGGTATTGTAAAATGCCCTATTACACTTGCAAATACAGCTATTGAAGATGATGAAGATGACATTCAAGATGATGACATTTAGATTCCTATTTGTGTTGTAGTTCCTGTTGCACCTACTTCCTTCGAATGGTAGAGATGCTCAAGCACATGCATTGGTAACCTTGTCTGTCAAATGTGCCATTATCCCTCACATTTGCTCTTGCAAGACATCAAAGGATGCTTGGGATACACTTACACCCCTGTACCATGCAAGAAATGAGGTTCATGTTGCTTACCTCCAAAAACAGTCGGAGAGTTAGTGTTAGTACTTACAATTTTATGAGATTTTGACACTCGTCGTATGCTCATTTTGCAGAGGATACTCTAGCAAAATTTTTCTAGATTTTTTGGTTTTGTCAACTATACAATGGTCAATTTACTCCTTGATACACTTATTGGTGTGAGCACATTTATTCTCACATAATCCTTCTAGTTGGTCATTACAATTCATTAATTCATTTTTCTGGGAAGATTGTTGAATTCCCTCCCAGAATCTGATACTTCGTCATCCTTCTTTGAGCCTTAGTGGTGTCTGGACTCTTCTAGCTCCATTCTCATTCTATTCAATTGTCTACCATCATGTCATCAGAGGTCTGAGGCACATCTAGTGGATTAGGGTCTAGAGCAAGTGTTCCAAGGAGGAGCTATAAATTGCAAGGCAAAGACCATTTTGAGATCCAAAATTTCGATGGCATAAACTTTGCTCTATGGAAGAATCAGATTAAAGATGTGCTGATTCAAAGGAGGCAATGGAAGCCAGTAAATGGAATTTTCAAAGAATCCTACTCAAATGGATGAAGGTGATTGGGATGAGTTAGATGAAATGCCCACGTCTATGATTTGATTGCACCTGGCACATAATGTTTACTTTACAATATTAGACTAGAAAGTGCAGAGGAGCTTTGGAAGAGGTTGTGCAATACATATGAAAAAGAGACAGCATCAAATAAAGTGTATATGATGAGAAAGTTATATGACCTTCACATGAAGGACATACATAGTGTTGTCACTCATCTAAATGAGTTTGATGCTATATTCTCCCAGTTATAAGCTCAAAAGAAGGATATGGATAATGAAATGAAATCAGTCTTGTTGTTATGCACCTTCCCATCATCATGGGATACATATTACACAACTATTAACAATAGTGCACCTAGTGGTAAACTGGTCTATGATGATATATGTGGAGCACTCTTGAGTGAGGAGATTCGTAGAAAATCTATGGTTGGCACTCAAAGTGGAGATTAATATAATGTTCATGATTCTTACAAGGGAAAGAATCAGCAATGTGGCAGGACCAGGAACAAAGAAAAGAATGGTAAATGGAATAAGAGTAGAAGTAAATCAAGGAAGAGGGATATCGAATGCCATTATTGTCATAAGAAAAGACACGTGAAGAAAGATTGTTATGGATTAAAGAATGCTAAAGGTAAATGACAAAATGTTGATGGGCATGTTAAACAATTACTTGCACCATCTACTTTGAGTATGAAGATTGAAGAAATTAATGCTATTTTTGATGATGTTGATGTGTTGACACTTGATAATGTTGTGCCAACTAAGGCTCTTATGGCTGATTCTCTTTCCCACACATGGCTACTAGATTTTGGTGCTTCTTTCCATATGACACCATAAAGAGAATGGTTCTCTAATTATGTGGCAAAGTCTCTTGGTATGGTGGGATTTGGTGACTCTTACCAGTGTGACGTTGTGGGGATTGGATGTTATATTCCAAAGATGTACATGCTTGGAGGAACGAGAAGTTCCTTGCTCGCGGGATAGCCAAGGCCAAAAGCCAGAGAATTCATACAAGGTGCCTACTCATGATGACCAGATGGGTAGAGGGACCTTAGAGAGAACTCTAGATGGTGACTAGGCAAGGGCTATAAATAAGCCGGGAGGTGAATCCCAGGCATGTCATTCTCTACTTCTCACATTTGGTATCAGAGATCCAAATTGAATGATTTTTCTTTTATATGAAATATTGTTAGATGCACCTTGTGCATAACAAGTCAAATAATCTCTGCACATCAAAGTGCAGCCTCTGGAATTTATTAAATTATTAGAGACCATGTCACCTAGAGGTGATTGGTTCTCTTAGTTCATTTACTCAAATTGAATGATTTTTGTTTCTAAAATTAGCTAAACATCTCCAAATGGTGTGTACAAAATTTCAAGGTGAAATGTTTCTCCATTTAGGAATTATAAAGAAAAGAGTAAACGTTAGCCTCTGAAAAATTTTTAAAATATTGCAGGTATAGAGGCTTAGTATTTTGGTCATTGTGAAAGTTCCAAATGTCCAAATACTATGAAACTTATATCAATAAAATTAGATAGTAGTAGCTATATGCTATTAAAATTTTTAAGAAAATTGATGTAAAGTGGTAGGTCAAATGTGTTGGAGATAGACGTCTGCGAAAGCACGCAAACAGCACAAGGAAGGAGAAGAAGCTTGGAGCACAACACACAATACTGAATGTATTACTAGAGAATATACAAAGATAAGTAGCCCATTAGGGAAATAGGCGTATATACAAGCTGGGGGAAAAAAAACCTCCTAAATAGGGAAAAAAGTGCCCCGGTAGTCCTAGTATGTTCACACACATCACTACCTAAATATATCAACAAATCCCCCCTGGGAGTGATGTGGTGCACAAGGAGTTGGCACTCATGTATAAGGAAGTGCCAAGCTATGTGGAAATCACTCCACAAAAGGAAGTAAGCCCAAAGCTTTGCGGAAAGCTTCAAACTTCTCCCTACGCAGAGCCTTCATGAAAAGGTCTGCAATGTTCTCCTACGTGGGCACATATGCCAAGCTGATCTCCCTAGCAAAGAAACTCTCCCTAACATAATGATAATGCACCTCAATGTGCTTAGTGCAAGCATGGAACACAGGGTTCCTCGCAACTGCCAATGCACTCTAACTGTCAGTGAAGATGGTGGTGGCAAAAGACTGACCAACACCCAAATCAGCCATAAGGCATCTGAGCCACACACACTCAACAGTCGCTGTGAAAGCTGCCCTATACTCATCCTCACAACTAGAAGTGGCCACAATAGGCTGCTTCTTGCTCAACCAAGATATACATGAGCTACCAAGCATGAAGCAAAAGCCACTAGTGGACATACAAGTGTCATAGCAACCAGCCCAGTCAGAATCAAAAAAAGCATGCAAATCTGATGGTAGTGATCCCCCCTTGGGATAAAACAACCCAAGTAGCCGAGTACCACTCAAGTAGTGAGAGATGCGCTTAACCGCCTGTCAATGCTGGACACATGGGAAATGCATAAACCTACTCATTTGTGAGACAACAAACTGAATATCTGGCCAAGTAATTCATAAATAAATCAAGCATCCAACAACCTACTGATAGAGAACAACATCAAATGCATCTTCAGCATCCTGAAGACTCAATCGTAGACCTGTCTCCATAGGAGTGGCAATAGGCTTACAATCTTCAAGGCCGAAACGCTGCAATAATGTGTTAATATATTTCATTTGACACAAAGCCATTCCACCATCAACGTGCATAAATTGAATGCCCAAATAGTGATGCAAATGCCCCAAATCAGACATCTCAAATGAGGCATGTAAATCAGCCTTAAAATCAGCAATATGCTTCTCATGAGGACCAGTGAGCAGCATGTCATCAACATAAACCACAATGATCAGAAGTACATCATTAGCACGCTTAACATATAAGGTGCTTTCAGTTGGACTGTTCTCGAAACCATGTGCAATCAGATAGGCATGTATCTTTTCATACCTAGCAGGTGGTGCTTGCTTTAAGCCATATAATGCCTTCGTTAACCTGCACACCTGGTTCTCATGCCCTTTCTGCACAAAGCCACGGGGCTAAAAAAACATAGACTTCTTCATGCAATTCGCCATTCAGAAATGTTGTTTTGATATCCAACTGATGTACATTCCAATCATGATGAGCTGCAAGTGCACAGATGCTACGAACAGTAGTCATTCGGCAAGTAGGTGCAAAGGTCTCATCAAAATCAATGCCTCTTTCCTATGCATAACCCTTTACAACAAGCCTAGCCTTATACTTGTCAAATGTACCATCAGGCTTATGCTTCAACTGTATACCCACTTAGTCCCAATGACCTTCTTGCCAGGAGGCAAGTCACATAAAGACCAAGTACCATTCTTTATGATAGCATCATATTCAGATTGCATAGCAGCCATCCAATTTTCTGAATTTTGTGCTTCATCAAATGAAACAGGCTCATTCTCATCACAGAGACTAGCTGCAACCATAGCATAGCAATCCGATGCAAAAGAGGAACTATGAGAGCTTGATCAAGTACGATATGACAGAGGTGCATCTAATTTGCTATCACACAAGGTCTGCACTAGCCATTTTGGCATAGTTTTTGCTTCCTCAATGTCAACTCTCTCATCAACAAGTGCATCATGTAAATCTGCATGAGAAATGGGATGATCTGCATCATCACATGAAACCTGCAAAGGCTGAGAAGTTGCCTCATTAGGACCAACACTAGACTATCCACCTGTGAAAAGAGGCAGCATAGTATCATACATGTCTTTGGAGCTAACAGATGTCGCCATTGTACATGAAAGCAATGGCTGAATAGCATCCTCCACAAAAACAACATCACGGCTAACCAAAATATGTTTAGTCTGTGGATGATATAGACGATAGCCTTTACTTTCAGAAATGTACCCAACAAAAATACATTTTACTGCTTTATCATCCAATTTTCTGTGATGTTGTTCAGGCACTAATGCATATGCCAAACAACCAAAAACACGCAGATGAGCAATAGATGGCTTGCGATCATGCCAAGCCTCATATGGAGTGATAGATTGCAGCACTTTAGTGGGACACCTGTTAAGTACATATGTTGCACACATGACAGCTTCAAGCCAGAAACTATGTGGTAAAGCCTGACCCTTGACCATACACCTCGCCATCTCCATGAGTGACCTCTTCTTTCGTTCAGCAACTCCATTCTATTGAGGTGTATAGGGCACTATACACTGTTGCTTTATCCCACGTTCAACCAGAAATGCATTAAAATCAGAAGACATATATTCCCCCCTCGATCAGAACGGAGGGTGCCCATTTTACATGTTGAGGGATTTTCAGCCAAAGCCAAAAACTGTTTGAAGCACATAAACACTTCGCACTTTGCCTTCAATGGATATACTAATGCATGCCTAGAAAAATCATCAATGAAAGTCATGAAGTAAAGATAATTTCCAAAAGAAGATGTTTGCATAGGACCACAGACATCACTATGTACAAGCTACAATTTTTGAGTAGCCCGAACTGAACCATCTTTTGGAAAGGACGAATGCTACATTTTTCCCAAAATACAGCCTTCACAAACATGTTTTCCAGGTGCCTCAAGTTTGGGCAAATAGGACACCATTTCAGATTTCTGCAAGCATAGCAAACTAGCAAAATTCAGATGACCAAAGCATGCATGCCAAAGCTTTGCATCTGACATAGCCTGAGAATCATGTACTCCACATGCCGAATAATTTACAGATCTTTCATAATCTATGAGCGTATACAGCCCACGACATAAAATGCCAGAAGCAATAATCACATCGCCATTTGAAAGATCATGAACTCTACACCTGTCATCAACAAATTTCACAACCAATCCAATCTTGGCTATTGTAGAAACTAATAATAGGTCTTCTTGATCCCTGGCACAAATAAATCATCTGACAAAGTGAAAGAACTACCATCAGCAGTAGTCAAAATGATCTTACCAACTCCCATAACAAGATAAGAGGAGTTGTTGGCGCATGTAACAATATTCCCTGTAGGGGCAGGCTCGAGTGAAGAGAAGAAACTACGCTGCAATGTAATATGTTTGGTCGCTCCACTATCAAAGTACCAAACATCTGAGTCTACTGCAAACATGCACTACTCATGAGAAGATGAGTCAAAACTACAAACAGTAGTAAACACCCATTCTTCTTCTTGCACAAGATTAGCAGACTCTGTTTTTGGTGTAGAGGCCTCTGCAACAACCATTCCAGCCTCTTTCTTCTTTGCTTCTTTACCAGCCAATTTTGGACAGTTCTTTATGATATGATCATTTCCTTTACAGTACTTGCAAAACAATTTCTACTTTTCTGATTTCTTATCATCTTTTTCTTCCCTCTTTGATTGTGCAGAATTAGCAGATTTCTGCTTACTAGTTGAAGAGCTCCATTTTCCTTTGCCCTTCTAACTAGCCAGGAAAGCTTGATCTACAACATGCATAATGGACCTGTTCTGCCTGGATTGATCCTCTTGCAACAAAACAGAGACTAACTCCTCAAATGACAAGGCATTTGGATTGCCTTTCATCATCAACCGAAGAGTAGAGGCAAAACTCTCATATGAATCAGGAATACCATTTAGAACGGTATGCACAAGCGAGCTATCTGGTATAACCTCATCAACAGAAATCAACTGTTCCTTCAAGTCTTTGATCTTTGTTAGAAAAATGTCCATAGAATCACCTTCATTCATGTGCTCACTCTCCAACTGTTTTCGGAGGTAAGCAACACGAGCCTCATTCCTAGCTTGGTACAATGTGGTAAGTGTATCCCAAGCATCTTTAGCTGTTCTACAAGAGTGAATGTGAGGAATAATGGCACGTTTGATAGACAAAGTTATCAATGCATGTGCTTGGGCATCTCTGTCATCCCAACGAATCTGCTCTACAGTAGGTGCAGCAGAAACCACAGCACGAACAAGAATATGCAGAATATCATCATCTTCGACACCTTCTGCATCAGCTTCAATACCTATTGTTGTAATAGTTGCAGGTGTGATAGGACATTTTTCAACACCCTGCACAATGTTCCACAGTCCTTTTGCAACCAATACATGTCGCATCATATAATCCCACAACAGGTAGTTGGTGCCATCCAACTTATCCTCAATAGCCAACATACAAAATACATCACTGCTTTCAGCCATGGCCGCTGATTAAAATACCTTGATGCAGAAAATTGACTGTATCTCAAAAAGTTGAATGGGACTACCCAGACAAGTTCTACTAAACCTGTAGCAGACTTCAAGACGCTTATATTGAAGAACAAAAACAGGTATATACCTTTGGCAGAAAAAGCCAAAATAGCATGCACAAGCACTGCGATAGTGTGTTCGGAGGCTGAAACGAGCTCAGATCGCGATTTCGGCACCACAAAGCGAAGATGTTTTGATCTCTAAAACACGCTGAATATGCTCACCAAAATTCGTGTAATTCTGAGACTGCAACCGGAGAGGTGTCAACAATGTCCTAGATGAAGCGGCAACCTGCTCTGATACCAATTGTTGAAGATAGACATCTGCGGAAGCACGCAAACAGCACAAGGAAGGAGAAGAACCTTGGAGCACAACACACAATATTGAATGTATTACTAGAGAATATACAAAGATAAGTAGCCCATTAGGGCAATAGGCGTATATACACACATCACTACCTAAATATATCAACAAAATGACCTATTCTTCTCAGACCAATCTTTGGTGAGGATTTTCCAAAGAGTGGTACATGTGTCTGATGAGCACATGATATCTTCATACTGGAAACTCCAATTTCAAAACTTTTTGCTGGAGAAGCTACTCTAGTACAAACCCTATGATATATCCAAAATTCAAGGATTTTGGAATTTATCTTCATAGTTAGAAGATATTTTAAAAGTGCAGCAGCATTGTTTTTAAGCTCACCTAAGTGCAAGTGTAGCAGAGATAGAATCATACATTTGAATGAGTATTTGATTGAATTTTGAATTGAAATTTTGTGAGACCAAACTCGATAAGTAGATCTAGATTTGGGCACAAAGAATATAGAATTTGGAGTTTGTTTGATCAGTCTAAGGACTTTAAGAAAATGACATTGTACATTCTCAGAGTTGGTCATCAAGTGTTCGACCCTTCCGGTAAAATGCTTATAAAACTCTGAGAAAACATCCAAATCAAGTCATTTTTGTGCCTAATGAAAGCTTGAGAAAAGTTACAAAAGATTGGAAAAATTCATAGATTTTGCATGAGCAAAAGTTAGTTAAAATTAAACTTTAATCTGCTTCTGTTGGAAATTGTTTATGTAGGAGACATTGCTGAAAGGAAAAGATTTTCCACAGGGTTTTATATGATTTTTTTTTATATCGTGTGATCACCATGGGCTAGCCATGCCCTAGATACTTGTTTATTGAGCATTGGTTTATGGTTACCATTCTCAGTATGACAGAGGAGACTCTGTCAAAATTTTCAAGTATATATAATAGTGCCAAGAGAGCATGGAACAATAGAACTTTGCTAGTTGTTCTCATTTCATATAATTGGATTCATACAAGTTGTATAAATTCCAATTTATTGTGAATTAATATTTGATTCAAGTTGCATGAGTTGATATTTGATGCAAGCGACATCCTTCACAACTCTAGTTGAGTTGATCTATTGTATAGTTTCTCATTTCTCAACTCACGATGAGTTGATGTTAGAGATAGTTATGAGTGATAAAGTCATAGTAATGAATCTATTCTTTCCATCGAGGGAAGGAAACACTTCAAGAACACTTCATGATTTCATTACATTATTTATGGTTGTGAGTACTCACTGAGTTATCCTTATTATCTTGGAGAGAAGTGTTCGAATTTAATCTTGTACACGCATCTATGTGGGGTATAAAGTTTGGTAGTATGGGACATCAAACTTTATATTCTACCTAGGTGTAGGACAGATGTTATGGGAGAGAAGCCTCTGAGATTGTATTTTTGATATGATTTGGAGTTCATTCATATGATCTTCTTATTATTAGGCAACAGAGGGGTAGTTGAGGCAGTCACTCTGTATATGATCGCAAACAAGGCAAGTCCGTAGGCAAGTAGCCTATAATCGGAAAGGCAAGGTTTGCACATAAGAACCATGAATAGGAAATTGCATTAAGAAGAAAATCATAGAGTACATACTACTTTATTTGATATACATGCGAATAGACCATGGTTCATACATAGTGTGTATGAGGTGAGCTACATGCTTGTGTGTGCACACTTACCATTTTTTAGTGTATTGGGTGGACTCATATTATGGTCATCATTACATCTGGGAGTGCCAAATTATTACAGTAGTTTACTTGAGACACCTTATTCCTAGTTAGGAATGATTTGATCATAGTGAAGATCAGATGATGGTCATGGATAAAGCAAGTTTCATCCACTTGGAACATCTTGCATGTTATTATTGAGAAGGCGGTGGTAGTTCCACTAGTTGCTACACTTTCTTAGTACTTCTTCATTTGGCATGATGGACTTAGTTCCACAGAGTGGATTGGGACTTACTTTGTATGGGAGAGATTTTGATCCATAGTTTAGATTATATATATATGATACATCGAGATTTCGATCCATAGTTTGGATGTGACTGATTGAGATCTTAGTCCATAGTTTGGATCATTGACATATTGATATCTTGGTCCATAGTCTGGATCATTGATAGATTGATATCTTGGTCTATAGTCTGGATCATTAACAGATTGATATCTTGGTCCATAGTTGGGATTTGCAGTTTGGATCATGATGAGATTTTCTTGAGTTTCATTTCATTATAGTAAGTAAATCAAGAATATTTACTCGAGCTTAGAGATTAAGCACTATTTGGAAAAGATTTCCATTTATCTTAAGTATTTTTCCACAGAGATTAGGACATAGTCACATTGTTTTGGATTAGCATAATGATTTTCATTACTCTAGTGGAGTAAGTGATGTCGCACAATTATACCATATGACAAGGTGTCAATGGGTATTCCAGGGAGATGAGGGCAAGTTGCCAAGTTTTCTACAAGTGACAAGCCATCACAAGTTGGTGCTCAAGGTCTAGGCATAGGGAGTCCAAGGATATTCCGAATACTTATGCTACGCACATATGGACTCATTGGGCCTCAGAGGGATTCCTACAGTATGCCCAAGGCAAGGACTACTATTTATGGATGGAAATGCTAGATAGGAAGCAGAGAGACGAGTTGTCCACTTTTTGATTATCTAGTATTTCAGACATCTAGTACACTCTACTCTTATTATTTGGAATCACATATTTTGATTCCCAGATTTGTAGCTCCTTCTATATCATTGAGGACAATGATCTTTAGAAGGGGGAGAGAGTGTTATATTCTAGAGATGTACATGCTTGGAGGAACGAGAATTTCCTTGCTCGGGGGATAGCCAAGGCCAAAAGCCAAAGAGTTCATACGAGGTGCCTACTCATGATGGCCACATGAGTAGAGGGACCTTAGAGAGAACTCTAGATGGTGACTAGGCAAGGGCTATAAATATGCTAGGAGGTGAGTCCCAGGCATGCCATTCTCTACTTCTCACATTGGAGATGTGGTTGTGCAGTTCATTGATGGTTCAAATTTACTATGCATAATGTATGCCATGTACCTCAGTTATCATGCGATTTGATGCCAGTTGGTCAACTTGATGACCTTGATTACAAGGTAGTCTTCTCTTGGCAGTATACGGGAAGAAGCAAATACGGGCATACATGCAGATCTAGCACTAAGGCAACCCTTTATTTTTTTCCAAACCCCTACACCATTTAAAAGTGATTCTTATCACTACTTTTAACTAGGCCGGACACTAGGTCTGGACAGGGCCAAAGCTAGTCAAAAACTATAAATAGAGCTAGAGAGCTCATTTTTGGGAAGCTTCTTGTATTTTTGAGCTTGTATGAGAACTTGGTTGCAATATAAGTGATTCCATTGTCTTACTCTCTTTGTTCTTGTCATGTGTGCGCGTGTGTGTGTGTATGTGTGTGCATGTTAGTGTGCTTCTCACTCACACATTTGTGCCTTCACGTGCTCGAGGTCTTCACACCATCCTCATGTCTTCCCCGATTGACATTAAAGGAGGTGCTACTCATCACTAAGCTACACCAAATTTTGGCGCCGTTGCTGGGGATTCAAGCTTTGAGGACGAGCGTGTGATGGTAAGACGTAGAGAGGACGCGTTGGAATGGTAAGTAGTAGGTAAATTTCTGGTTTTCTTCTCCATCTCCATCTCCACCTCCATCTCCACCTCCACCTCCTTCTCCACTAATATTCCCTCTTCCTTGTCATTCTCCTCATTTGTTGTGTGCGAGTTTGAGAGAGAGCGAGCGCGTGCATTTGTGTTGTGTGTTTTTTGCATGTTTCTTGCAGGTACCAGCTCCATCACCATCTCCAGCAAGCCCAGCAGGTACAGAATCTTTCTGCACAGGCCCCGAGGCGTCGAGCTCGAGCTATCGCGACACTTCAAAAACTTCGACTAATCACGTTTCTGAGTGCACCACGACACTGCGCAGGCCGAGAGCACCTAGGATCACAAGACAGAACCACAAAATTCACCATAGCTCGACCTATCGCGACACCTCGAGGTATCGCGACACTCACGACTTATCGCGACACCTCGGAGTATCGCGACACACCGACCCCACCTATCGCGACACCTCGAAGTATCGTGACACTCCCAAGTATCACGACACTCCCAAGTGTCGCGACACTCCCAAGTATCGCGACACTCCCAAGTATCGCGACACTTCCACCTATCGCGACACTTCCACCTATCGTGACACACTGACCCCACCTATCGCGATACACGGCCTTAACGCATGAAAAATTTTAGGGTTAATCTTGAGTGAATTGAGGTATAGTTGGGCTTAATTTTAGGCACCTTGGTATAACATTAGAGCCTTTTAAGGAGTGGGCAAAAGACCTAGAAACCATAGAGGGATCTCCTGAACCCTGAGAGCGTGTTTTGACCCCTAAGTGCCTGAATGGTCATAACTTTGCCATACGAACTCCGATTGAGGAGATTTTGGTCTCGTTGGAAAGCTTGTTGAGAATCCTACGTGGACCTCGACTGGTTTTTGTAAGAATCATACGTGGAGTTTTAGAACATGTATTTTTAAGTTGGCCTTTAGGTGGGACTAAGTGCCATAAGGATTTGGGGGTACAGTGAGTTACTCCAGGGGGGCCTGTAAATGTTGATGTGTGTCTTTCAATCTCTTGTGGTAATAGAGCTATATTGACTTGTGAACTTTTGCAGGAACATTGTGTGCAAGCAAGGCATTCCAAGGGAAGCTAGCAAGGGTGAGTACCAAGCTTGGGAGGAGGCTTCCTGGGCTTGTGCAGCAGTCTGAGCAACCAGAGAATAGAGGTTGGAAGTTCTCTCAACCCTCCTTTGTCAATTCCTAGCTTAGGCTAAGCACGACATAGGTGTGGTGATTAATTAGGGCTACGATAGGCATGATTCAAGTACAAGAGAATTAATCAACTAAGTGCAAGCATTAAGTAGGACTTAAGTGCGAAAACCCTAAGGGACTAAAGTAAACTTGAATCGATCACTTATCAAGTGCGAAATTCATTTAAGTACTCCTGACGACATGATATAAGACAAGATCATAAACAAAATAATCAACTAAAAAGAACAAAGTGATTGGTGTTAAATAACCTACAACGAGAGCGTACTTGGGATCAGGGGGGTAGAGAAACCAGGCATATGAACCTTAGATCAGGCAGATATTTAGGCAGAGACAGACAAAGTCTCAGATCTTCTGAAGCTAGTGTCAATCACACTGCTAGGTCTTGGGCCCAGCAATTGAGTGATTACCCATACACCCCACGATCAGAAACAAGTGATTCTGAAATGTCCTATCACATGGAGAGACCAATAGGTAGTTCAGGGTTGGCTTATCTAGAAAAGCTAGAAGGACCTTACAAAACTCAATTGGAATACATCAGGACTAATCGTCTAGGTGCTCGCATCTACGAAGATGGCCTGAGAAGATCTGTGGTCCAGATTAAGAACCCCGATCAACCCCATGGATTAGAACACCCGGTAGTTAAGTTCGAGAATGGAGCATACCTAGATAAAGAGGGGACTATATATGTAGTCACCACTCTTCCTGATAGAACAGATGAGTTTGGAAATGTGATTGCGGAGACCGACATGGGTGATATAGAGCAAGGGAATGTAGAGAGAGAGCCAAGAACCGTGGTAAATCTGTCTTGACCAGAATCATGACTCCAGAATGGATTCCACAGGATAATAAAAGCATAGATTTGCTTTTAAACCGAGAAACTGATGAGGCCTTTTGGAGGTATAAACCTGCCCAGCCTCAAGAGGTAAGTGCTCTCACAATCTATGAGTTTAAAGACCATGATAGCCCATGCAAAGTAACCTACCTAGACAATACATCAGAGAGAATCTTCATGGTCACCGAGCATGGCAGACATGCCTACACATGGAAGGGTGAATTTGTTTTTCCCCAACCTCGGTCTAATGTGTCATACAATCACCAAGGAGCTGGGACCTCCCAAGCTCATGGAGCTCAAAGAGATAGAAGTAGAGACAAACTTGAGGTAAGTTTCGCCAACTCCCTGGGAAGAGAAAGAACAGGAACGGAAAGAAATAGAGTGGAACCTGAGGGACATAGAACCCCATGGAATCAAAGGAATGCTGACGATTTCCCTTTGCCAAGACCGAGAGAACACACTAGAATCCTAAGACCAACTCAACTGGTAAAGTCCATGAAGAATTACTTCGATGGCACTGGAGACCCTTATGACCATGTGGCAGAATTTAGGCAAGTCTTGAAAGCGGAACAAGTAGAGGACCTATTCACACAATATAATGCTTTTGGTCTAACCCTTAGGAACACTGCCCTTACGTGGTTTCAACCACTGAACGAGAGGCATTTCAGGAACATAGACCAGCTCTTAGAGGCATTTATCATTGAATTTTCTAAGAGTGGAATGAGGCACAACACTTCCTCACTAATTCATAGCTTCAAGCAAACACCTCAAGAGACGGTCAGACTAGCTGGAAGACGGTTTAGGCAATACCTAGAGAGATGCCCGATGCCGGAGTTACCCACAGCAACCAAGCAAGTGGCCTTGTTTTTAGATGGCTTGTTGAGCACCAAGCTTAGGTCATATGTGTATCTGAAGGACCCCAGAACGATAGAAGAGTGCATGCGCATGTGCATAGACATTGAGGACAACCTAGGTGAGGAATTGGAACTATCAAAAATCTATAAGGATTCTGATAGCTCTAGTAGCCTCACATCTGGTCAATCCACATCCATTGAGGAACTTGCAGAGAAGGTAGCTCAAAAACTAGGTGTCTCTAGCAAACAAATTCCGAGATTTGCCCCAGTTAAGCGGTGCTACACTTGTGGAGGTGACCATATGGCAAATGTATGTCCCATTATGGCCCAACCCCTAGTGAATCCTAGTAGCCAGTACTGCACCATAGAGCGAAGATACACCAACCACACTGCGCAAGACTGCCCATATAACAAATAAACTGTTAGGCAAAACTACCCTCAGCCATATCCACAACAGGGTAGATACCAGAATCAGTACCCACCACAACAATACAACAGACCACAGCAAACTTATCAGCCACCCTATCAAGGGCAACAGAGACCTCAACCAGTCCTAGTACAGCAACCCCCTGCTCCAACCAATGTGATCCCAGTGAAATATGCATCTGCTGAAGAAAATCCGAACAGAGCCATAGTCCCAGTCACCCCATTGCTATCAGACAGTGATCCAAGTGACCATAGTTTTGACTCCACACATATTGATAGCCCACAGGCTTACTACATGCAGTCACCCGAGCATAACGAGTCAAACTATTATGAGGACCCAAGTGAAAATAGTGGGGAGCCTGAGTATGCTAATGTCATGTACACAAACCCCAACTCTAGACCCCAACCTAGGCAGGTACGACCCCCATTTCCTAGAGGAACATGCTTCAGATGTCAGGGAGATCACCTTATACGGGATTGTCCATTGCCTACCCCTACACAACCCCAACCAGTAACAATTCAGGGTTTTTGTCAAGACTGCGGAAAAGAGCATCTCCTACGAGACTGCCCAAAGAACCCTAATAACATGCCTAAAATCACTCCTATCAATGTTGTTGGGTTAGTTGTAGACTCCACAGGGAGTGTGACTTCCACTGCACCTATGCAAGTGATCACAAGAGCCCAAGCACTACAACAAAAGCAAGGTGTTGGTCAGGAAAAGAGCCCCGAGGTGAGTGAAACAGAGAGCATAACCAAAAAGAGGACTAGAGCCTGGAAGGATAGTCGTGAAAGAATGAAAAGGCAATGGGCAAAAAAGATGAGTGAACTCGAAGAAAGCTTGAGAGAAACCAAAGCAAAGATAAGTGAACTCACATCTCAAAACCACTCTCACACCACCCCTCCACCACCTTCCCTTTACCCGCCAATCCATCTTCTTCCATTCCCCAACCTTTCAATACACCACCCTTAACCCACCCACCACCCAGAGTAGGATCCGTCCTAGCGGATCCCACTCCCGAGGACCTAAACATGATGCTTAGAGCATATCAGGCCAGAAGGGCCAAACGTAACTGATCATGAAAAGTGTTACCCTAGAGCAGAACTAGAGCTAGAACGAACCAAAATTTGTGCTAAGATGGTGGAATTGGCTCAGACTATGTTTGAAGCCAGTCGCCTCTTTAACATCTCTAGTTCAGCTAAGACGCAGTTACACTTTGATGGACTGCTAGAACGAATAGAGAGGCTAACTGCACAATCAGAAAAGGAACCCGCCTCTCAAAATAAGGGCAAGGCAAGTGAGAACGTGAGCCTACCTCCCCAAGAAGCCTACGTGCCTAACTTTACGGAGCCAGACACATCATCTTCTATGAATCGGTTCACACGAGAATTCCTACGAGAGATTCAAGAAGACAAATGGGCTAAAGAAAGTGAAGTCCCTCCTCCCATTGAACTTGTGGATGATGCACACGATCAATTCCCACAGGACATCCCATCCATTTATGAGGAGCATGAGAGCACCCACTCTCAAGAGAGATTAGACTTTGAGTCTAATTCTCTACAAGAATTACCACATTTCACAGGCCCATGGGAAACCAAGTCTACTTGTCTGAGAGCGCCCACAGTCATGATAAGAAATGAAGATTCTATCATACCCAGGAATACAAAGGTAGTAAAGAACACTAAAGTGCAGTGCAATCTCACTTTAGAAGAGCTACTCAAAGTTAAGCCATAAGTGTGGAAACATGTAGCCAAACAAGTGCCAGACATAGCGAAATCGCGCTCCCAAGTAGGATCTCATAGAACAGTGCCTGAAATACCATTGGATAAGATAGGAGACATGAGTGAAGGAGAGGAAGGAACTATCTCCCAGTTACCCATCAAGGTTACACAACCAAGGCGATTTTGGACTCAGGTGCAGGAGTTGCAATTGCTACAACTTCCCTTTGGAAGCGCTGGGGCAAGCCAGCACTCCGACCGACGAGAATGAAATTGCAGATGGCCGATGGTCATATTGAGAGGCCCTTAGGATTGCTAGAAGGAATAACTCTCACTACATGTGGGGTTGAGTTTGAGCATACTTTTGCTATATGCGACTTTAGCAAGAACCAAGCCTACGAGATGATTTTGGGAAGGCCATTTATGCGGCAATTGCAAGTAGTCCAGAATTGGGGAACCAATTCCTTGTATTTGCAACATCTAGGTGTTACAACCAAAGTCAATCTAAGGATTACTCTCATAGGGACGTACCGCCTATTCAATGGAATCCCATCCATAGAGCCAAAGAGGAGACTGAGTCTGTGCATTCCATAGGATCCGGATCCTCGTGGATGCATGAAGACACCCACTTATGGATGTGTAAGGTAACAGTAGAAGAAGAGAAGAGAGAGAAAGCCAGAGAGGTAGGTGCAAAAGAAAACCATAGATCAATTCAAGACCCAGCCTATGTACCTGTAGTCTTTCCTGATGAGGAATTTGAACCCCATGGCTGGGCAGAAATCCTAGCAACAATGGATGTAGCCATCAATGAGGAACAATGGACACCCCACTGTGATGAAGATGGCTATGACATTTCAGTCTTCTCCATAGAGCCAATCATGGGAGAGGCAGTGTTAGAAGAGTGTGAACCTAGCCTTGATGCATTTGAGGATGCAAGTGACTCTGATCTAGAGTCAATCATTATGGACCCACCCTTTGCATCAGATGAAGAATACTTTTATGAGGTAGAATTTCAACCCCAGAGGCACGGAGAGCTTACAAATGACGTAAGATTAGCCACACATGTGACCCCGAAGGAAGAAGGAAAGAAAAGAAAGAAGAGAGCAGTCACAACAGAAGAGAAAGAATCTTTGTTTGAGGTCCCGGAAAATTTTAAGAAATATGAGATAGATGACAGGAGAGTCATGATCAGAATGCCTAAACGGGAGGCACAATCAGGAGAGGCCTATGATAACAAAGAAACCACCAAAAAAATAGTGGTAGCCCTAGAAGAGGGAGAGGAGGGATGTACTTATATAGGACATGACCTGACAGAAGAAGAAGAGCGTGAACTGATAGCCCTGCTAAGAGAATACAGGGATGTATTCGCATGGAGCTACAAGGACCTGAAGGGCGTTGACCCGACATATGCTCACACACTATTCCCATGACCGCAGATGCCAAACCCTCTAAGCAAAAGCCCTACACATACAACGATAACTATGCTGCTAAGATCAAAGAGGAGATAGATAGACTGGTTGAAGCCGGATTCATCTATGAAATTGAGCACACTGACTGGGTATCCCCCATTGTAGTGGTGCCCAAGAAGAATGGCAAATTACGAGTATGCATTAACTTGAAGAAGGTTAATGCAGCCACTATCAGAGATAGTTATCCGCTTCCTATCACTGAGCATCTATTAGAAAGGGTAGCAGGCAAGGAAGTGTACAACTTCCTGGATGGGTTTTCGGGCTACAATCAAGTAGCCATTGCTCCAGAGGATCAGCATAAGACGGCTTTTGCCACGGAGTGGGGCATATTTGCCTTTCGGGTAATGCCATTCGGGCTTACTAATGCACCTGCTACCTTTCAAAGATTGATGTGTCACGTGTTTAAAGAGTTCTTGAGGAAGAATTTGGAAGTCTATGTTGATGATCTGTGCGCTCATTCCAACATTAGACAGACCCATATACCTGAACTCAGACAAATCTTTGATAAATGCAGAGAATATCAAGTCTGCTTGAACCCAGAAAAGTGTGTTTTCATGGTCAGGCAAGGCAAGATTCTAGGACACATAGTGTCAAAGAATGGCATATCCACTGATGAAGAGAAAGTGAGAGCCATAGCGGAGCTACCTAGGCCAAAGAACGTCAAGGAAGTACAGGCTTTCATGGGGCATTGTGGTTACTACCGCCGGTTCATCCACATGTATGCTGTCATTGCAAAACCCATGTACGGACTTCTGACTAACTTTGATTAGACTGATGAATGTGAGAATTCCTTCCAGGAGCTTAAACGAAGATTATGTTCAGCACCAATCTTGACCACACCAGATTGGAACAAGCCATTCCATGTTCATGTGGATGCCTCCAATTATGCTATTGGATGTGTACTTGCACAACCTACGGGTGAAGGTAATATGGACCTCCCTTTTGCCTATGCCAGTAGGCAATTGAATGCTGTTGAACGGAACTATACAACCACCGAACGAGAAGGATTAGGCATGATATATGCAGTTAAAAAGTTTAGACATTATTTGCTTGCAAATAAGTTCAAATTTTTTACTGATCACCAAGCTCTACTGTACCTGGTAAACAAGCCGTGTAATATAGGCAGATTAGTAAGATGGTTTCTTTTACTAATGGAATATGACTTTGAGGTAGTAGTGAGGAAAGGCAAAACTCATTTGAGAGCAGACCATCTCTCTAGGCTCACATCTGGAGAGGCCCCACAAGGAGTATCAGATGACTTACCTAATGCTTACTTGTTTATCTGGAAGTTGTACCTCAATGGGCTAAGCCACTGGTGCCAGTATTGACATACGGGCCTAACCACTCAGTAATGGCCACACAGGATAGAGAGGTAGTAAAAGCCCAAAAGTATCACATCATGGTAGGAAGTATGTACAAGCACACGGATCAAGGGATCTTGGCTTGTTGTGTGGAAGAGGACGAGCACGCGAAGTGGTTGCAAGTAGCACATGTAGGTGCATTAGAGCAACACTACTCAAAACAACAAACCCTACAAACATTGAGGAGACTTGGAGTGTACTGGCCAACTATGGAAGCAGACGTCCATAGAATGTGCAAGGAATGCCCAATTTGCCGCACTAAGCCACCAGTGGAACATGCCACCCTTTATCGCGTGTCTCTAGTGCCAGATTGGAGCGAGCCACTAGTGGCGTTTCTGAGGACGAAAACATTCCCTCAAGATATGACTCTGACGAGACAAAGAAGTCTAGAACAAGAGGCCCTAGATTACTCACTCATTGGTGATAATCTATACAAGCGCAAAAAAGATGGTTACCTGAGACTATGTGTTCATGAGAGTGAATATCTAAAGATCTTGGAAACTACTCACCAAGGTGTAGCAGGAGGACACTTTGGACCAGATCGGGTGATCAAGGCAATACTATTTGCGGGCTTCTGGTGGCCGACCCTTCACATGGATGCACATACCTATGTGAAACGGTGTGATGTGTGTCAGAGAACTCAGTATCCTATATGCAAAGATGAGATGCCACTGAAACCTATGATGGGTGGACGTGCATTCTCTAAGTGGGGAATAGACTTTGTAGGCCCTATTAATCCCCCAGCTAAGGGTTCACATGCTGAGTATATCATTGTGGCCACTGACTATCTAACTAAGTGGGTAGAGGTAAAAGCCACAACAAAGAACGATGCACAAACAACAGCTAAGTTCTTGTTTGAGAATGTGTTCACCAGGTATGGATTACCGATAGAGCTAGTCAGTGATAGAGGGACACACTTCTTGAATGAAGTTATTGAAAATCTGCTCCAAGGATTCTTGGTAGTACATAAGAAGTCTGCCCCCTATCACCCTCAAGCTAATGGGCAAGCCGAAAGCACCAATAAAATCTTATGCAATGTATTGACAAAATTAGTGAACAATAAACGTTCTGATTGGGACAAACAGCTACACCATGCTGTTTGGGCATACAGAGTTGCCTATAAGACGGTACTCCAAGCCACGCCCTTTCAGATGGTTTTCGGCCAGAATGCAGTGCTACCATTGGATTTTTTTATACCAACCTTGAAAGTAGCACAAGAGCATGAATGGACAGGCCATGAACTATCCTCTCGAATCTTTGATCTTGAACATCTAGGCGAGACACGATTGAGGGCTGCAGCAGGAATCTATGCAGCGAAGAAGAGGCAAAAGGCATATTTTGATACACATGTGAAGGATAAAGGCTTGAAAGCAAGAGACCTAGTCCTAGTCTACACATTGAAGCAGCATGCACGAAAATTAGAGAAGAGAGGCTATAGACCTATGATTATAAATAGGATTTCAACTAGTGGGGCAGTACAACTAGCCACTTTGGAGGGCGATATTCTCCCTAGCTACATAAGCGGATGTAGAGTCAAGTTATACCAAGAACCCTTGACTGAAGAGATGTTAACTCGGCTCAACACTGCCAAGAAATGTAAAGAGGAGGAAAAACAAATTCGAGAAGAAGCACAGGTAGAGGCCTTAGAGCGCATCCGACGAATGAAATTGAGGAGGCAAGGGAGAGATCAGCCTATGATTGACACTCAAGAGTCTCCAGGCTATCACATGGCCATGTGTGAGGCTTCAGGTGAACGTGCCCATAGGATAGTGGATCGACGACCTTTTGTGACCCTAGAAGTTGGACAAGGAGGCAGCGCAAGGACCGTAAGAGCTTTAATTGATTCAGGTGCAGCCACTAGTGCAGTTCGGCTTTCTTATTGCCAGCAGCTGCAATTGGAGGTAAAACCCCTAGAAGCATATCTGATAGGATTAGGAGGTGTTGAAACCCCTTGCATGGGAGAGGTGGAACTTCCCCTCTACATACAAGAGGTCCTCATGCCAGCAAAAGTGCTAGTATGTGAAGACGAGGATCTTACCAAACCTCTGGTCTTGGGCCAAGACTGGATCTATGATCACGCAGTCAACCTCAACCTAAGAAGTGGACTTCTTCAGGCTTGGGTAGGCCAAAGCCGTCTTACGATTGAATTAGAAAATCAAGCACTCAAACCAATAGAACAGGCACCAAATCCTGGTCCCTCCAGGAACCCACATAAAGATAATGATGTTGTTCTTGTCCAAAGTTCTATGGTGTAGAGGATTGTCAATCTTACCAAAGGTACAGGAGTCAATGAGGAGTTCGCAGCTGGGCCAAAGGAGATTCTAAACATGCAGACCAAACATCATACAACACGAAGGAGGCCGTTGATCAAGAGGTAGGAGCGCCAACCAGTGCAACACGGAGTACCTCGTGGCACGAAGCAGATCTGGATATGCAAGGATGGAAAACCCACAACTCTAATAGCAGACTCTCGAGGAGGCAACAAACAAGCCACACCATCACGGACACAAGTGAAGGAGTACCCTAGGCAACCTCCTAGGAGCACCACGTCTATTTAGGTCCCTAAACGGTTAATGAAGGCTAGCCCCAATGCTAGACACATATGGGTGCCCAAGGCCTGTTTACGAGCCCAAATAGCTCCAACTCTAGTTACTGGCATAATTCAACACTCGCAAGTCCTCTCGACTAACAACGCAGGAACTCTACCTAAATACCACCCTCAACCACACTCAGTCAAACCAAGGAATGTCTGGAAATGGATGCCCAAAAGGTCCCAAATCCATCACACTCTAGTTCATAAATCTCTACCTGTCCTTAACTCTAAGAGCTATGAATCCCCTATCAAAGTTTGGAGACTTAAACCATGTATCAAACCCCCTGACCCAATTTTGTAAATCCATCCACTCTGAAATAGGTGCATCCTGATTCCATTGCATAACCAAATTGTGCATCTAGGATAACACTAACCTCTAATAACCACTCACATCTATCACAAACACTTCACCTCTAACCAGTAACCATCGGGATTGTCATATTAGTATTGTGGAGGGAACACCGTTATATCCTGTTTCCTATGCAACACTAATGTGCTTTCTTCTTCCAGCAGATAAGCATCAACTACTGCAAGGAGTCTCATGGCAGCAACAGCAGGAACAAGCTCCTAGGCAGGCACTAGCACTCAAATTAATTGGGATACCATGCCTGTGGAAGCTCCCTTGACAGCAAGACCTGAAGAACTTCTGCACGTAAGAAGAATTCCCATTCTGGATCCACCAAGTGGACTGACAGAAAGAGTGAAAGGGCACTCGCATTGGTTCAATGAGATGCCAGGCGACTTAGGCAACACTGATCATATTTGGGAATCCAAATTGGAATTCGGAGGAGTATGGTGGACATTCCAGTTCTTTTCAAGAGAATTCGAAACATTACAAAATGAAGCTCCCCTTCAGGATATATGGCAGAAAGCGGGATTACAAGACTACTTTAGTGCGGCTTTGCCGAAACTGGATTTTCTTAGGTGCTACTACCTGATTGCCACACTGGAGCCGACAGGAGATAAAGATCATTCAGGCACATTCTGGGTACCCTCCTTATCGAACCAGGAGGAAATGAAGAAATTTGAGTTAAATACTACTGTAATCAGGGAAGCCCTTCATATGTATGGCACCCATGTGCCTTCCAATCGTGATCCCTTGATACCAGAGTCAATGAAGAGCAACATAATCAAGAAGTTGAAGGAAATGTGTGCCCTCACCCTTAACATCGCCATACCCCTGCGAATGTGCCTTCAACACTTCGCCTTTCCAGCACAAGACCGCTTTACCCAACCTCACAAGAAGATATGGTATGGATTATATCTAGCAGAGACTGGAAGCTTGCCCATTAAGATGCCTGTATGGATTCTGGACCAATTGTATGAAGCAGGCAAGCGGGGTGTGAGGAAGCATACGTTGCATGGCTGCTGTGCGATTACCAGAGTTATTTATAGATGTCTTGCATATGACGTGCTGATAGCTAGGGCCCTTAAATACTCACAACTGGAGTTTTTCAAGGGGCGGAAGTCAGGGAATCAACCAGCGAAACGAATGCGTGGATCACTCTCCCAGGTCATGATCCCTCACGAGGCCACAACCAAAGCTTCCCCTAGAGAAGAGGCCCAAGTAGACCCTTTCACCATCCATCTCCAAGGAACACAATCAGGTGATAGGATACAACCCACTCCATCTGCCCCTCCACTACCTACCGATGCCGAGTTTGCATCTATGGCCACCTTAACCGAGGATCCCAATTTTGATTTTGAAAGATTCCTGTAGACGGCCCACTTATCTGATAGTGAAGGTTCTCCTGACAATGCCGATCCGGGATCATCATTCCGAAGAGAACAACCACAGGGCGAGGCAAGTAGGGTACATTAGGGAGATGAGGCACAATATCCTCATGATCCAAGCACACAAAATCAGCAAGAAGAACAGGGAAATGAACCAGAGGAGAGTGAAGAGGAGGCCCCTGCCTACACGGCACAACTCAAACGGCTATACAAGACAATCAAACAGGTACAGAGAAGACATAAGATGACAGAAGAGGCGAATAGAGCCCTAGTGAACCAAATGCTGCAAGCCGAGAATGTAGACTCACATTTTGTTGAATCATTGAATCTGTTGGCCGACACATGTGGGATCGGGGAAGCAATGAGGACAATGGTCTATCGGGAGAACCCTGCCTATGATCAACGAAGGATTGATACACGACCACGGCGGGGAAAAATGATTCAAATGGAAGTCTCTACCGCATTGCCTACCACAATTTCAGAGGATGTTCACATGACTAGCCCAAGTCCCACTGATGAACAAGATGTAAATACACAGGTACCATCTCCACCGTCACCCTCCATCCAGCCCTCAGAGCCCTTCTCCACTAATCTTTCTGCCCAACCGATATCCACCCATGGTGAAACCATTGTACATACCTCCGGTTTTACATCCTTCCCTTTACCCACACCCATCACTTCTGCCCAAATTTTTGAACCCCACACAGGTCATCCTGCCATCGATCAAACCATAATAGGTCACCCTTCCTATCTCCCCACCCTTGGACAACCACTTGCCACTAGCCAGACCTTATCCCATCCTTTTCCATTCACCCACACATTTCCTCTCTCCCAAACCCTATCCACCACTTCCCTTGTAACCCCCTCAGAATCTACCCAAGTCACCCAACCTTCATTCTGGACAAACCTTGTAAATATACTCCAACAAGTTGAGAATTATAATAAAAAGTCCCTTCCCCAACCCAACTTCCCCGCATTCACTGCCACCACTAACACACCACCCACCATTCCTGTATTCACAATTCACACTTCACACACTATCACGTCCGATCCCATGGACATTTCACCATCCACCGGAGCACCCACCACCTCATTTGTTCCAACAGCATCACAATTCACTTCACTCATAGGCACATCATCCGCTTTGCCCTTACCCATCCCCCGTCCCCTTGCATCTTCCACCTCTAACCCCACATTCACATCATTTAGTCATGCACTAGACACAATGTTCGACGCGGCCACACAAATTAAACAAGAGTATAAATTATTGGAAGAGCATAACACCGAGCTTTGCAATCTCTCGGCTCAACTCCAGGAGCGTGTCAATGCCTTGGAGTTCAGCAATACGGCATCACAAAACGAAATTTCCGCTCTCAAACAATCAAATGCACAGATGGAAGCCAGGTATACGGAATCAAGTAAGGCTATGGAGGAACAGCTCTGAGATCAAATGGGCCGCAATGCGAGACTTCAGCGCAACATGGCCCTCCTACGCCGCCATCTAGTAGCGGCTCAAGAAGAGAACCGAAGGCTACAACAACAAAACCAGGAGAACCTAGAAGCGGCCATGGAAAACGCCTCAGAAGCACCTATAGACCCTGCAAAATTCCAGGCTATCCCCTCAGAGCAAATTCAACAGGTTTTAGAAGGTTATGCAACCCTCTTGGAAGCCCATGATCAGTTGGCAGACCAGATAAAGGAACTACAAGGATCCAAAGTACCGACAACACACCCACCCACACCTAAAGAGACGGTCGATGCCGCTGGTTCGCCAGAACCTGAACCTTCAACGAACAGTGAGGTACTTGAGCTACGGCAACAGATTGCGGAGTTGAAAATCAAGTTGTTACAATATGAACGACCTCCTTCCCCACCTGAGCAACCCATAGAAGAAGAAGCAGTTATTATTCCAGTGGAGGAAGCATTTGAAGAGAACTATGAGCCTCAACCACTTCCAGGAGGACAAATCACGGAGGAAGGGCAAGATACCTATGAGGAACCCCCATCAGCCTGGATGAAGCAAGTAGAAGAAATGGGGAAAACTCATCAAGAACGTGTCTCCACTCAGATGCTAGCAATGAAGGCCATTGAAGAAACCATACTTCAATCTGAGTATTTCAGGCACCTTGCTCCTAGACGACTCATCATGAGCTCAGAATTACAATATAAACCATATTTTGTATTGTTGGCCGACTACAACGCAGAGATCAAAAGAGTCGCCAACAAGTGCCCTACTTTCGCCACTCAGATCGAACCAGAAGATATACCAGAGGCGGCTAGAAAAGGGGCTATATTCCAACCTACTTGGAGGCAAAGATTACTTAAAACATACCCAGAAATGCTTAGAACCTGGGATCACGCTCCCATGCATTTGAAGTATAACCCTTGTTATGGGCCAGTACAAAGAAGAAGATCATGGAAAGCCTTCGCCATCAAGGTTCAGAACAATGTAAACTATAAAGAATGGCTCAATTACCCCGCCATTGCACCCCCAACCGACACCCCCATAGTATCATACATGATAGCAACCATCAGACATTGGATGCCACGCCTCCACCCCATGCCAGATGTAGCTGCCCAAATGATGCTCAAGATATTCGATATGATGCAGGTTGTGCTCAAAACTTTCCGCAATGTATGTCATATTCAACCTCCGATTCCCGGGTTTGTTAATGGTAATTATGACCTGCTATATGATATGAGCACCACCCCGAGCATACGAGTTGCTTATGCATGGCACGCACGCATCAAATATCTCCCTGCCTGCTACAAGCAAACTTTCGATGATATGTTCACCACAGGGTTCTGGGAAGCACACTCAGAGGTGTTCGCGCCAAGGCCCACCCATTTGTTACACCTCTTTGCATGCGAACAAACAATGCACTCAGAACTCTACAAAACGCCACAGCTGGACATACCGGGCGCAGTCAATTGGGATACCCTTCAGAGAGACCTGATCCGAGGGCTGCGAATCAAAGAACATGATGTGGCAACTGACATTCTCCAGGACTATATTGACCAAACCGCAGATCAAAGGTCTGTCAGAGGCGACAGACGCTAGGGGGGGGAGAGTGTTGGCAGTATACGGGAAGAAGCAAATACGGGCATACATGCAGATCTAGCACTAAGGCAACCCTTTATTTTTTTCCAAACCCCTACACCATTTAAAAGTGATTCTTATCACTAAAAACCCTTGTAAATATCATTTCACCTTTTTGTAGCTCCATTTTGTACAAGCCGAGGAGTCCTCGAGCTTGGGGAGCCTTAGAAGTAGTTGCCTGCCAATTTTCATATTTTTTAGATCTCGTTTGAGCCCTCAAATAAGCCCTAGAACCTAATTTTTAACTAGGCCGGACACTAGGTCTGGACAGGGCCAAAGCTAGTCAAAAACTATAAATAGAGCTAGAGAGCTCATTTTTGGGCAGCTTCTTGTATTTTTGAGCTTGTATGAGAACTTGGTTGCAATAGAAGTGATTCCATTGTCTTACTCTCTTTGTTCTTGCCGTGTGTGCGCGCGTGTGTGTGTATGTGTGTGCATGTTAGTGTGCTTCTCACTCACACATTTGTGCCTTCACGTGCTCGAGGTCTTCACACCATCCTCATGTCTTCCCGGATTGACATTAAAGGAGGTGCTACTCATCACTGAGCTACATCTTCTATGCTCAATCCTTTCGCATATCAAAGGGCAATATTGGCTCATTTTATCCTTTATTTGTATCACAAAAGGAACATTTGTTAGATTTTACTAAACAATCCATGGCTTGTATTTGGCATGGCCATTTGGGCCGTATATCATGTAGTGGAATGGAAAATCTGTCTCATTCTAGCTACTTACCTGTGTTATCTTTCTCTGATTTTTCATTTTGTGAGCATTGTCAATATGGAAAGCAAACTAGGAATGTGCACAAAACACACATTGACTCTTCAATTCAGCCTTTAGATCTCGTTCATACAGATGTGCATGGTTATATGCCCACAAGTTCATTAGGGGGTTCTCTTTATTTTGTCACTTTTATAGATGATGCTACTAGAAAAGTCTTGGTATATCCTATCAAAGCAAAGGATGAGGTATTCCCTACTTTCAGATAATGGCTTGCTTCAATTGAGACTGAAAAAGGAACTAAGCTTAAGGCTTTACATTTAGATAATGGGGGTGAGTATACCTCACATGAATTCAACTATTTCTGCCAATCTAGAGGAATTCATAGAGAGTTTACAACTCCTTGTACCCCATTATAGAATGGTGTAGTTGAAAGCATGAATAGAACTATTCAAGATAGAGTAGTTTCTATGTTGCATCATGTGAACCTTTCACAAGGCTTTTGGGTAGAAGCAATATCAACTATAGTTCATGTGATTAACCTTTCACTTAGTATAAGGTGTTCATCAAAAGAAACAGGATCATTCTTATCACAAAGACTAAAGACAGTCATAACATAGCAATCTAAAGTACTATATGATCGAGGTGCATTTATTTTGCTATCTCGCAAAGTCTACACCAACGATTTAGGCATAGTTTTTGCCTCCTCGATATCAATCCTCTCATCGACAAGTGCATCATGTAAATCTACATTAGAAATGGAATGATCTGCATATATTGAAACTTGTAAAGGCTGAGAAGTACCTCATTTGGACCAACACTTGACTCTCCACCTGTAAAAAGAGGTAGCAAAGTGTCATAAATGTCTTTGGAGGTAATTGATGGCTCCTTAGTACATGAAAGTAATGGCTGAATTGTATCTTCCGCAAAAACAACAACGTGGCTAACAAAAATGCATTTATTCTATGGATGATACAAACTATAGCCTTTGCTTTCATAATTGTACCCAACAACAATATTGCTTTATCATCCAATTTTTTGCATTGTTGTTCAAGCACTAATGCATATGCCAAACAACCAAAGACACCTAGATGAGCAACAGATGGCTTGCAACCACGCCAAGCCTCATATGGAGTGATAGACTGCATTACTTTGGTGGGACATCTGTTAAGTACATATGTTGCACACATAACACCCTCAAGCCAAAAGCTATGTGGTAAAGCCTGAATTTTTACCATAGACCTCGCCATGTACATGAGTGATCTATTCTTCCTTTCAGCAAGTGTATTCTATTGAGGTGTATAAAGTGTTGTACACTGATGTTTTATCCCATATTTAGTTAGAAATGCATTAAAATCAAAAGACATGTATTCCCCCCTCGATCAGAATGGAGGGTGCCCATTTTACATGCTGACATATTTTCAGCCAAGACTAGAAATTGTTTGAAACACATAAACACTTTGGAATTTGCTTTCAGTGGATACTTCCATGAATGCTTGGAAAAATCATCAATAAAAGTCATGAAATAAAGGTAGTTCCCAAAAGAGCCCAAAAGAGGGTGTCTTCATAGGACCACAGACATCACTATGAATAAGCTACAATTTCTGAGAAGCTCATATTGAACCATCTTTTGGGAAGGAAGAATGCTACATTTTTCCCAAAATACAAACAAACATGTTTACAAGGTGCCTCAAGTTTGGGCAAAGAGAACACCATTTCATATTTCTTCAGGTGTAGCAAACTAGCATAATTTAGATGACCAAAGCATGCATGCCAAAGCTTTGCATCTGACATAGCCTAAAAATCTTGAACTGCACATGTTGAATCATTCACAGATTTTGCATAATCTATGAGCTTATACAACCCACGACCTATATAAAAGTAGAGAAGCTCAAACTAGATACTCTTTATCCATGCTTCTACGCGTGGAGCTTCACTATATCAAGCTCTACTTTCTTTAACACGTTTCATTTTTAAGAAAACAAAGTTTTTTCATACATTTGGGGCCAACCAAAAGCACTTACCTTCCTCTTGAGGTCTTGGAGCCACTGGATGTGTCTAAAGGTTCAACTACTCTAGATGTTACTAGGAATTTGCAACCAAACATCATTTATGAGGGATGCCCTTTTCCTTAGAATTAGTTTTTAAAAATGAAGTCTAATGTGAGGCCTAATCTCCTAGATATGATTGAACTAATTGAAAGTACAAGTGAGGGCAAGCTTAGTACCCATGTAACCCCCCATCCTGCAAAAATCAAGGGTTATGGATATGACATAGTTAGGATTATAGAGCCCGAAGGCCCACTAGGGTAGATCTTAGGAAGGGATAACCCTAGCAGTGGGTTCACACTGCCCGACATCACATTGAGTGGATCCATATGGCAATATTTGATTTGATTTTAAAAAAAAGGGAAGAATTTCGGGACCACCATTCCTTGAGTTGGTTTCCCCCTTCATAACAGGGTCGTGCCACTCTGACAATAGATTTTGATTGGTTTTTTACATTGTTCAACCAATAATATGATATATACATTTTGATTTCGAGAAGTTGCTTTCGCTCTCTGTGAACTGAACACACTGACACATATTTCGCTCTCTGTGAACTGAACACACTGAGACATACTATGATTGAGCAAAGTTGTGTCACCTTGTCTAAACCCACCCTAGGCCCAATGAGAAGATGGGTTTGATTGACCCGGAGGTGTGATACAAAGGTTCCCAAAGGCCACAGTTGAAAGCAAGCCCAAAGTCGATGTTCCACTTTGATAATAGCTCTACATAAATGTTAGCACAATTTCATGTATGCATTGTCCATTTGGTGTACAATAATGTCTCACATATTCAAAGTGTAGGGGTTAGTCCCATAAATCTACTTCTTTGATAACCCTAATACACTATACATATGCATGGTCTACTCAATGATTGGTGCTAACCACCGCTTTCATGCATCTTTCATGCGGATATGAATTGATCCTTCACTTATCTTCTTTCAAGATAGCTTGACCCTTACTTTCCAAGATAGGTGGCTAGTAATACACTATATCCATTATCCCACTTATAAAATAAATATTGCACAAGTAAGTTGATGCTTCTAACCAAAACTAGAGAGGAAGCTGAAACTAGAGGGATGATGGAAACAACCTTTGCTACACACACTACGAGAGACATCATCACTCGCCAACTATAATCACGAATACTTTCATGGAGATCCCACGATATTTCCATGGTTCTCTTGCTGAAAATGATATTGAAAACGTTGATAAATATTGCAAAGGTCAATGAGATTCAAGGTTTCTATCTTTCTAATTTAAACTGACATTACAAAGAAGGTTAATCACCCTCTCATCACCCTCATGTGGGGCCCACTTGGGTTTAATGTTGTTATTGATCAAAAGGAGCATTGGGGGGATTTCTTATAGTTAACGATCCTTTTGCCAAGGAGGAACAACAATTTCTCGATTGACCACTTTCTGGGGGAGTTGCCAAAGTTAAAAGCACATCTTTCCCACCATATTTTCCATAGGACCTCCCCTCTGATGGCATTCCAGAGAGTCGCGGAGCAGTCGATCGCTTCTCCCAGCAGAGCTTGCTTCCAACTGAGAGGTTTCTGAAGACTAATTATCTTTCCAGCCTTCTGCCAGAGCCTGTTGGAATTGGGACATGTAAAGAAGATGTGAGAAACATCTTCGATAGACTGGTAGCAACGTTTGCACCAGGGAGGTATCCCACAAAATTTTCTAGCCTTAAGGTTGGTGCAGATTCCACGATGAAGAATTTGCCATAAGAGGATAGACTTTTTGATTTCGATGAGGGGGTGCCAAATAGCCATGAACTTCATGTCCCACCGAAGCCGCGTCCATGACAGGCACCACTTCTTGTTGAGGTTAACCTGATAATCAATTGTTTCTTTGATGTTCGGGATTTTTGATAGGCTATTCCCATTGTGCCATTTGAGACCAAGCGAGCTCGACATGTCGTGCCCCATGAGAAGGCGAACTTTATAGCGGTCCCAGGCGAGACATCTACTTTGCAAAGTGTTCCATTCTTCATACGAAATGTTGATGCTAGGGTCAATATCCTCAAAGTTGATCCACCGGTTGGTGTCTTGTTTCCAGAGTATCTACCCTAGTAATAGAGTTGATGGAGGAAGACGCCTACACTTTACAAGGTGCAGAATATTAGTGTGGATTCACACCGAGGAGTGGCACCAAGGTACTTCTGATTTATTTCCCATGTGGCAAACACAGATTCGTCCTAGAAAAGATCCGCTCGTTTCGGACCCATAGAAGACTGTGGTGGCATCTACACCTCGGAACCAAATAAGCATGCGTGGAACATGATCAATCTATGGTGAGAAGACTCCTCGATCATAAATCAACGATCACGATGACTTTTAATCTCATTCAAATGCCGCTCTATGTGAATGCTTAAGGCAAAGGAACTGTTGTTGGATGAACGAACCTAATTGTGCCTCAGGAACAGTCTCAATTGACCTTTAGTTTGAGCTTCACATATCTTGTCTCACCTTCCATGAAGCATTCGTAGCAGTAAATCATCCTTGCCTTTTTCATAAGATCCAAAACTGATAAAGTGGATACCTTTCTCTTGTGCGCCTTATGTCCACACTCGGCCCCCTCATTTGGCCGGCCAAGCTTTGTTTTGGTGCTGTGGCCACGAAGGGCCCACAATTAAGCATGCTGCGGCATCGTGTAAGGCCTAGCTAGTACCGAGCGAGTCCCGAGTCCGGCCGTCCCTCCGCATATGCACGTGCTAAATAGAAATATTTTAAATGTGTTGAGATGGTTCTCGCGTTTGAACTTTCAAGCATAAAGAAAAAAGGCAAAAGGCGCGCGATTGAGGATTCCGCTTCCCGGAAGTTTCTGAAACGAGGAGACGTAGTCTGTAGAGCAGCATTGACAAATAGGTGAGTAATTTAACAAAAAAGAGAAGAAAAAGGTGGGCCAAGATATTCTAATGGAAATGGTTGGTATGGTCTTAAAAAACATGTCTTGTGTGCCCACGTGAAGTGGAAGGTGGTGACGAACTCCTTTTGTTAAGTTTTTTTAGAGTAACTTGGAGCATTTTAAAGTGACGCATATGTGACGCACTTTTTTCGATTCTTTTTGACATGCAATGTATTCATGAGAGTGATAATGAGGGCATCCATATCATGCATATGGCATGATTGTTTAGATGGCCAATACGTGGTTGATGAAGCTCCTTACATAAGTGTGTGTTATCACATACGAGTGATGAACAGGATGGTGCGTGTAGGACATAAGAGTGATGAAGATGAGGGGCTCCTTCAAAGCCATGATTTGATGAAAGACTTAAAGCCTTGGATAGACTTGAAATCATACTGGGATTAACACTATAGTTGCTATTCATATTGCTAATGCTACTCTTATTGCTATGCTACTACTATGACTTGTGTACAACTAGAACTTTTGCTAATGCTACTCCTATACGTATTCTTATCCTATTGCTACTTGAATTACTATTACTATCATTATTGCTACTATTATTACATCTATTCGCATGCTGCTACTACTAGTAGTACTATTATTGTTGTTGTTGATGTTACTACTACTACTACCACCACCACCACCACCACCACCACCACCACCGCTATCATTATCACTACTACTACTACTGCTACTACTACTACTACTACTACTACTACTACTACTACTACCACCACCACCACCACCACCACTACTACCACTATTATTACATCTATTGGCATGCTGCTGCTACTAGTACTACTACTATTGTTGCCACTACTACTATTATCACTATCACTACAACAACAACTACTAGTATTGCTACTATTATTACGTCTATTGGCATGTTGCTACTACTAATAGTATAGCTACTACTGTTGTTGTTGTTGCTATTGTTGTTGCTACTCCTCCTCCTCCTCCTACCACTAATACTGCTATTGCTACTGCTACTGCTATTGCTACTGCTGCTGCTGCTGCTACTACTACTACTACTACTACTACTACTACCACTACAAGAACAACTAGTGCTACTACTATCACTATCACTACAATTACTGCTATTACTATTACCTCTATCACTACAACTATTAACTATTGTTGTTGTTGCTTCTAGTATTAGTACTACTATTATTTTTCTACTACTAATATTATTTCTATTATTGCCACTATTATTATTTTTAGTGTTGTTATTGATCGCATTGCATCTTATTTCAAATCTATTGATTGATTGACTCGATTTCATATACATAATGCCAAACATGCTGCTCAATCGGCTGGATTTTATAGATGTAATGAAAGACATTGTCTAGTAAAAGGTTGAATCGTCAAAAAGAAATTTTGGTATAGATGCACTTTAAAGAGGGATCCAAACCACCAATTCTTCTTCAAAAAGGAGTCAACTTTGCACACCAAACGGAGAAGTACACATTAATTTAGCAATAATCCTTGTTCCTTTGCAACCCACAAAGACGACATACATCCTTTTTGTACTCTTCCAAAACCTCGATATTAAATGTTATGATCTCAAGGAAAATGAGGTGACTTGTCTAGGAAGTGAAGGATCCATATTAAGGAGAAATATTGAAGTGTTACTCATATTTGGAAAACATATGGATGTTCCAACAAGACAGAAAATTACATAACTTACATCATATAGACAATCATAGCCCTATAATCTGAAGTCAAACCATCCATGGACATAGAAAAAGATGAAGGACTAGGGATCTTGTAGAGTTACAAACTCTAGTACAATCTTTTGATGCTGTGGATGTGATACAAGAGTTTCTTGGAATTTGACCATGCTTGGGACCATCCAAAACTTGAAGGCTTTTCAAAGATAAGAGGTCTAATTTCTCTTTTCACACAAGAGTTCTTTATTACAATACCTGATGCATAAGTCCATTATGATACAATATTGTATTACAAGACAATCCCACTTGTGAGAGATGGTCACACGAGCAAAAAGTAAAAGATTATTACCATGGAACAAACTTGAAACAATGAATGAGATGCCCATGTAAGTCTAAGATGCTACAGGACTATAGGGAACATGATTATGAGACAAGGTATGTGGTGCGTCCACACAATATAACCTAAAGATTAATCTAAGTAGCAAGATGATCTAGATACTTTGGAAACATACTCTAAGCCACAAGGGGGTGAGAGATGCACATATCCACCCAATCTACTCCATCCATATATATATACCTCTAATTCAAGGGGGGAAATGTGAGGAGAGCTTGTCAAGTGTCTCCTCCACATGGATTATAATTCAAAGTCTTCTAACCTTGGAAGTCACATGAAATCACATGGCTATCGTATGGATTCTAAAAAAAATCCTTCCAGGCTTGTACATGCGAGTCCAAAGGGTTGAGAGGCCTTCCTAAAGGTTGAATAATATACCCTTAGGAAATATAAATCTTAAGGATCAAAACTCTTCAATTGGGTGTAAATAAATTCAAATGGCTCAAGAGTTAGAAACATAATCTTGAAGACACTTTCCCAAGGGTTTCTCAATAAATTCCAAGGGTTCTCAAAGTAAATTTGGAGCCTTGGAACACCACATATCTTTTGCCTCTTGAACCCATAATTATAGAACATGATGGCTAAAAAAACATTTCAAACTAGAAGAGTTTACGATGGCATGCAATTCTTAACTAGTTCTTAAAATGATGAGGGAATTTCGTAAGGATGCTCTAGTTTATTTTGGTGAAATCTTGGTATAATAGTGGTCTTCTATCTCAATAGATTGAAGAATCCCAATTCTTTCTTTGAAACTAACAAAAATTTAAGTGAAATAGACAACATTCATTTTATGGTGACTTGTGGAACAAGCAAGACAAGTACATAGTTTTCATGGTGACTTGTGCAACAAACAAGACAAGTACATAATTTTTAAAATTTTCCCATGCTTAAAGATACATACATTTGCTAATATAGTTTTTCATGCCAGAAGAGTACTCCATGATTTCGCAATTAAAAAAATTCCAATGTTATATTAAACTATTATATTTTAAATCATGAACATAACAATCATATATAGAGCTTTATTGACCAATGATTTTTGCCACTTGCAATAAATAAAGGTATCGTGATGTACTTGATCCCACATACTATGAACTTGATCACACATGTTGATGAGTTTGATCGCACATATTCATGAACTCGATCGCATGCTGAAAACCTTCTCTCAAACATAGGTTTTCTACTGAATCTTAGATGCCACCAAGTAGCACCTTCTGGTAGTCATACCCTTGCTTTGTGGGATATGCCACCAAGTAGCACCATTGGGTAGTCATACCCTTGCTTTGTGGGATATGCCACCAAGTAGCACCATTGGGTAGTCATACCTTTGCTTTGTGGGATAGGGGGATCCCAATGGCAAGTAGCACTATGCCTCTTCTTTGTACAATTGTTTTCTTTAATTAATTCAAACTAGGGAGAATAGGCCTACGCAGAACTTCCTCTTCAGAAAAAAATCCCAAATTTATTGTATACACATATTTTGCATCTTATATACATGGAATATATTTACTTATGCATCACCAATAATGGAGCTCATTATAGACCCACCCATGTAAAAATAGATGAAATCAACTTAGAGATTCTTTATCTTTTACAGAGGAAATCAACTTAGAGATTCTTTATCGAGTCTCACACATGAAGCTTCACTATATCCATTTCTAGTTTCCTTCTCCCACTTTATTCTTAAGAAAGCAAAGATTCTTCATGCATTTGGGGCCAACCAAAAGCACTTACCTTCCTCAAAAGGGTTAGATGCACTTGGATGTGTCTAAAGGTTCACCTACTTTACACGTTACTAGCCATTTGAAACCAAACATCATTTATGAGGAATTCCCTTTTCCTTAAAGTTAGTTGATGCTTTGATATTCACTTAACATATTGCTAGCACAATTTCATGTATATATTTTATCTACATTGTTCATTTGGAGTACAAAAATTGTTAGTGTCTCACATATTCCATGTGTAAGAGTTAGTCCCATAAATCCACTTTTTTTATCACTCACATAAGCTATATATATGTATGATCTACTCTATAATTGGTTACAACCACCACTTTTCATGTGGATATGAATTGATCTTCTCTATAATTGGTGACAACCACCACTTTTCATATATATTTGATATGGATATGAATTGATCTCTCATGTATATCTTTTAAGATAGGCTGGACCTTATTTTCCAAGATAGGTGGCTAGTAACACACTACACTTATCCCCTTATAAAAAAAATGTTGTGCAAGGCACCTTGATGCTTCTTTCCATAGCTTGAGAGGAGGATCAAACTAGGATGATGATGAAAATAACCATTGCCACAAACAGTATGTGAGATTTTCATCACATTCCAACTCATGGATAGCTAAATGTTCTAATGGTTCACTTTCTCAAAATCATGTTTAAAATGCTTATAAACATTGCAAATATGGATGAGACTCAAGGTTTGTGTCTCTCAAATCTACAAGCAACCTTTGCATGTAAGGCTAGTAGCTACCCTACTAATTGACTACTTGTTGTTGGTGGAGGAAGATGCCTCCACTTTACAAGGTGGAGCATATTAGTTGGAGTTTCACATATCTATTTCACCTTCCATGAAGCATTTATACTAATAAATCATCTTTGCTTTTTCCATAAGATCCATAAAGGGATCTTTCTTTTAACCTCCTCCTTTGGATGCCTTGGTCCTTTACGTGGGGACGACCTCTTGCAGATCTCGTCCGCATGGGCAGTTTGCGGACCTGGTCAAAACATCACCGACGTCGGTTGCCAAATTCGCACGTGCTAAATGGAAGTATTCTAATATCTGGAAGACGCTTTTCGCCTTTCAAAGCAATAAAGAAAAAGAAGAAGGCACGAAATTGAGGATCCCTCTTCTTCCTCCGAACTTTCTGAAACGACGAGACGTAGAGCAGCATTGAAAAATAGGTAGGAAGAAAAGAGAAGAGAAAAAGGAGGGCCAAGATATTCTAATGGAAATGGTTGGGTGTGGTCAAGAACATGCCTTGTGTGTTCACATGGAAGGTGGTGGCGAAGCTCCCTTTTCTCTCTCTTCGCTTAATAATTCGGAGCATTATGAAGTGACGCACGTGTGAGGCTCTCCTCCAACTCTTTGTGCCATGCCATGTATTCATCATAGTGACAATGAGGCCACCCATGTCATGTACGTGGCATCATGCATGATTACAGAGATGTCCAATGCGTGGTTGATGAAGTTCCGTGTCTAAGTGTGTCATCATATAAGAATGATGAAGAGGATACAAGAGTGATGAAGAGGATGGCCTCCTTCAAAGCCATGGTTTGATGCAAGACTTAGCGTCTTGGATAGACTTGAAATCATAGTGGTGATACTACTATAATTGCTACTCATATTACTACGCTACAATTACTATGATAATTGCTACTCATATTTGAGAGAACAAGGAAAGAAAATTTATATTAATGGAGTATGCTACAAGAAGTGAAGGGGGCAAGAACCCTGGATACAAAGGAAAATGGCCTTACAGAGAGCCAAACTTAGAGCAATGCCGATTGAAGAAATTCCTGCTCATATTACAATGCTACAAGCAAGAACCCTGGACACAAAGGAAAATGGGCTTACAGAGAGCCAAACTTAGAGCAATGGTGAATGAAGAAATTGCTACTTATATTACTATCCTACAATTACTATCACTTCTTGCTACAAATACAACCATTGCTATTGCTATTATTATACATATTGCTTCTTCTACGACTATAACTACTGCTTCTGATAGGACTACTACTATGACTTCTGCTATCACTAATACTATTGCATCGACTATGACTACAACTATTGCTATTACTATTGTGCTATCAGTGTTGTTATCTTATTGCTGCTAAAATTGTTATCGCTTTTGCTATTGCTATTTTTACTACAACTATTGCTACTACTATCTCTGTCATTGTTGTTGCTTCTATTGCTACTAGTACTACTATTGTTGATATTGCTATTGTTATTGTTATTACTACTACTACTACTACTATCATGGTGCTACCATAATCACTACTACTGGTGCTTTTGCTACTTATGCTATTGTTACTATTTCCATTATTATTTATTGTTACTCCTACTATTTTTAGTTGCTATTATTTTGTAAGTCCCATGAGATCACGCCTCTACTCCATTACATTTGATTTCAAATATGTTATTGATTGATTGACTCAATTTCATATACCTAATGCCAATTATGGGGCTTGATCGATCTAATTTTTAGATTTAATGGACAAACTTAGAGGATGGCCAAGTTTACGATCGAACAATGTACTCAAGCCTACTCATGTTAACAAAAGATTCTAGGACCATCCTTGATTGGGATTGATGAGTACAACTCATGGGATGTTCTTCTCCATGTGTGTGCACCTTCTTTTATAAGTTCAAGTCTAGCGATCAAGCACGCCTTGTTCTTCAAGCCAACTTAAAAATGAGTTCCACAACAAGTTTAAAATAAAGGAAACCCGGACAGAACTGACCGGTCATGTATGAACGCCCAAAGCTAAAATCTTTTTCTTGACGGATTTTGTTTGTGCTGAATTGCTAAATCCAACCGTTCGTCTCTCCCGATTCAGGCCTTTTGACTTTGCCCACCTCCACGCCCACGAAGACAAAGTACAGTGCATTTCAAAGTAGTTCATTTGAAAGTTGAGGTGGGTGAAGCATCGGAGGAAACAAGGGACGCTTACTAGCAAGCAAGACGACGCTTTTGCTTTCTGATTTTCTTCTGCCTGCTCTCGTTGATGATGGAACGTTCTGCGGCTGTCGTCACACTCAAGGGCACAGAAGAGCAGTAATAGAGAATCGAGATACGCACCAGCACCTCTCTCTCTCTCTCTCTCTCTCTCTCTCTCTCTCTCTCTCTCTCTCTCTCTCGCTCTCGCTCTCTCTTTTGCGCGCTCTCTCTTCCTCTTGGACGGAGGAAACCAAACGCCCATTCTGTTTTCTCCTCATTCCTTCACTACACAGACTATTGACGTAGTTCTTTGGTGCTCCCTCTGACAACAGACACAACACAAGATTTGCGTCTGATCAGAAACGTTTTCACATATAGACAGATTAACGTCGGAAAGCCCGGTTACCTGATCGTTATCCGTTTTCTACAAGCGTATGGAGGTCGAAGCAGGAGTATCACAATAAACAGGCACAAACTTATTCAAGAACACAGAAGCGGCACACAGCTATTCCAGACGGGACACTTATTTCGTCTCTGTTTAGGCGTTTTTCTGAAACTCTATGCTTAGGAAATCTTTTTGCGCCTTTCTTTCTGTGTCACCCACCTAGACCAATTCACGCTGAAATTGTCCGACTCGCTCAATCCTTCTTTTTCCATGCGGATTTGGCTGGAATCGAGGAAAAACGTGACCGCTTCTAAGCTACCGAGGAGTCCGGCGGCGCTCGTGGAGTTACCAACTTGGCTTTTTACGGTAGCGTCTCTTCTGCAGTCAAGTCTCTGTTGAAGTTTGATGCCTGTTCCCCATTTTGCATGCTTGGCATGAAATACCAGCAATCGGGCCTTCATCTTGTTTGTTCGTTTGGTGCATTTGTTCGATTCCTCTCCCTCTCTCTGCGTCTTTCCTTTATTTCTTGCCTCGTGCAATCACCAAATATGGGCAACTTTATCGTTCTCT